>CANUEZ040000049.1:0-668825 GCA_948099385.1 Fasciola hepatica
TCTATCTATCTATCTATCTATCTATCTATCTATCTATCTATCTATCTATCTATCTATCTATATCTATCTATCTATCTATCTATCTATCTATCTATCTATCTATCTATCTATCTATCTATCTATCTATCTATCTACTATCTATCTATCTATCTATCTATCTATCTATCTATCTATCTATCTATCTATCTATCTATCTATCTATCTATCTATCTATCTATCTATCTATCTATCTATCTATCTATCTATCTATCTATCTATCTATCTATCTATCTATCTATCTATCTATCTAATCTATCTATCTATCTATCTATCTATCTATCTATCTATCTATCTATCTATCTATCTATCTATCTATCTATCTATCTATCTATCTATCTATCTATCTATCTATCTATCTATCTATCTATCTATCTATCTATCTATCTATCTATCTATCTATCTATCTATCTATCTATCTATCTATCTATCTATCTATCTATCTATCTATCTATCTATCTATCTATCTATCTATCTATCTATCTATCTATCTATCTATCTATCTATCTATCTATCTATCTATCTATCTATCTATCTATCTATCTATCTATCTATCTATCTATCTATCTATCTATCTATCTATCTATCTATCTATCTATCTATCTATCTATCTATCTATCTATCTATCTATCTATCTATCTATCTATCTATCTATCTATCTATCTATCTATCTATCTATCTATCTATCTATCTATCTATCTATCTATCTATCTATCTATCTATCTATCTATCTATCTATCTATCTATCTATCTATCTATCTATCTATCTATCTATCTATCTATCTATCTATCTATCTATCTATCTATCTATCTATCTATCTATCTATCTATCTATCTATCTATCTATCTATCTATCTATCTATCTATCTATCTATCTATCTATCTATCTATCTATCTATCTATCTATCTATCTATCTATCTATCTATCTATCTATCTATCTATCTATCTATCTATCTATCTATCTATCTATCTATCTATCTATCTATCTATCTATCTATCTATCTATCTATCTATCTATCTATCTATCTATCTATCTATCTATCTATCTATCTATCTATCTATCTATCTATCTATCTATCTATCTATCTATCTATCTATCTATCTATCTATCTATCTATCTATCTATCTATCTATCTATCTATCTATCTATCTATCTATCTATCTATCTATCTATCTATCTATCTATCTATCTATCTATCTATCTATCTATCTATCTATCTATCTATCTATCTATCTATCTATCTATCTATCTATCTATCTATCTATCTATCTATCTATCTATCTATCTATCTATCTATCTATCTATCTATCTATCTATCTATCTATCTATCTATCTATCTATCTATCTATCTATCTATCTATCTATCTATCTATCTATCTATCTATCTATCTATCTATCTATCTATCTATCTATCTATCTATCTATCTATCTATCTATCTATCTATCTATCTATCTATCTATCTATCTATCTATCTATCTATCTATCTATCTATCTATCTATCTATCTATCTATCTATCTATCTATCTATCTATCTATCTATCTATCTATCTATCTATCTATCTATCTATCTATCTATCTATCTATCTATCTATCTATCTATCTATCTATCTATCTATCTATCTATCTATCTATCTATCTATCTATCTATCTATCTATCTATCTATCTATCTATCTATCTATCTATCTATCTATCTATCTATCTATCTATCTATCTATCTATCTATCTATCTATCTATCTATCTATCTATCTATCTATCTATCTATCTATCTATCTATCTATCTATCTATCTATCTATCTATCTATCTATCTATCTATCTATCTATCTATCTATCTATCTATCTATCTATCTATCTATCTATCTATCTATCTATCTATCTATCTATCTATCTATCTATCTATCTATCTATCTATCTATCTATCTATCTATCTATCTATCTATCTATCTATCTATCTATCTATCTATCTATCTATCTATCTATCTATCTATCTATCTATCTATCTATCTATCTATCTATCTATCTATCTATCTATCTATCTATCTATCTATCTATCTATCTATCTATCTATCTATCTATCTATCTATCTATCTATCTATCTATCTATCTATCTATCTATCTATCTATCTATCTATCTATCTATCTATCTATCTATCTATCTATCTATCTATCTATCTATCTATCTATCTATCTATCTATCTATCTATCTATCTATCTATCTATCTATCTATCTATCTATCTATCTATCTATCTATCTATCTATCTATCTATCTATCTATCTATCTATCTATCTATCTATCTATCTATCTATCTATCTATCTATCTATCTATCTATCTATCTATCTATCTATCTATCTATCTATCTATCTATCTATCTATCTATCTATCTATCTATCTATCTATCTATCTATCTATCTATCTATCTATCTATCTATCTATCTATCTATCTATCTATCTATCTATCTATCTATCTATCTATCTATCTATCTATCTATCTATCTATCTATCTATCTATCTATCTATCTATCTATCTATCTATCTATCTATCTATCTATCTATCTATCTATCTATCTATCTATCTATCTATCTATCTATCTATCTATCTATCTATCTATCTATCTATCTATCTATCTATCTATCTATCTATCTATCTATCTATCTATCTATCTATCTATCTATCTATCTATCTATCTATCTATCTATCTATCTATCTATCTATCTATCTATCTATCTATCTATCTATCTATCTATCTATCTATCTATCTATCTATCTATCTATCTATCTATCTATCTATCTATCTATCTATCTATCTATCTATCTATCTATCTATCTATCTATCTATCTATCTATCTATCTATCTATCTATCTATCTATCTATCTATCTATCTATCTATCTATCTATCTATCTATCTATCTATCTATCTATCTATCTATCTATCTATCTATCTATCTATCTATCTATCTATCTATCTATCTATCTATCTATCTATCTATCTATCTATCTATCTATCTATCTATCTATCTATCTATCTATCTATCTATCTATCTATCTATCTATCTATCTATCTATCTATCTATCTATCTATCTATCTATCTATCTATCTATCTATCTATCTATCTATCTATCTATCTATCTATCTATCTATCTATCTATCTATCTATCTATCTATCTATCTATCTATCTATCTATCTATCTATCTATCTATCTATCTATCTATCTATCTATCTATCTATCTATCTATCTATCTATCTATCTATCTATCTATCTATCTATCTATCTATCTATCTATCTATCTATCTATCTATCTATCTATCTATCTATCTATCTATCTATCTATCTATCTATCTATCTATCTATCTACTATCTATCTATCTATCTATCTATCTATCTATCTATCTATCTATCTATCTATCTATCTATCTATCTATCTATCTATCTATCTATCTATCTATCTATCTATCTATCTATCTATCTATCTATCTATCTATCTATCTATCTATCTATCTATCTATCTATCTATCTATCTATCTATCTATCTATCTATCTATCTATCTATCTATCTATCTATCTATCTATCTATCTATCTATCTATCTATCTATCTATCTATCTATCTATCTATCTATCTATCTATCTATCTATCTATCTATCTATCTATCTATCTATCTATCTATCTATCTATCTATCTATCTATCTATCTATCTATCTATCTATCTATCTATCTATCTATCTATCTATCTATCTATCTATCTATCTATCTATCTATCTATCTATCTATCTATCTATCTATCTATCTATCTATCTATCTATCTATCTATCTATCTATCTATCTATCTATCTATCTATCTATCTATCTATCTATCTATCTATCTATCTATCTATCTATCTATCTATCTATCTATCTATCTATCTATCTATCTATCTATCTATCTATCTATCTATCTATCTATCTATCTATCTATCTATCTATCTATCTATCTATCTATCTATCTATCTATCTATCTATCTATCTATCTATCTATCTATCTATCTATCTATCTATCTATCTATCTATCTATCTATCTATCTATCTATCTATCTATCTATCTATCTATCTATCTATCTATCTATCTATCTATCTATCTATCTATCTATCTATCTATCTATCTATCTATCTATCTATCTATCTATCTATCTATCTATCTATCTATCTATCTATCTATCTATCTATCTATCTATCTATCTATCTATCTATCTATCTATCTATCTATCTATCTATCTATCTATCTATCTATCTATCTATCTATCTATCTATCTATCTATCTATCTATCTATCTATCTATCTATCTATCTATCTATCTATCTATCTATCTATCTATCTATCTATCTATCTATCTATCTATCTATCTATCTATCTATCTATCTATCTATCTATCTATCTATCTATCTATCTATCTATCTATCTATCTATCTATCTATCTATCTATCTATCTATCTATCTATCTATCTATCTATCTATCATCTATCTATCTATCTATCTATCTATCTATCTATCTATCTATCTATCTATCTATCTATCTATCTATCTATCTATCTATCTATCTATCTATCTATCTATCTATCTATCTATCTATCTATCTATCTATCTATCTATCTATCTATCTATCTATCTATCTATCTATCTATCTATCTATCTATCTATCTATCTATCTATCTATCTATCTATCTATCTATCTATCTATCTATCTATCTATCTATCTATCTATCTATCTATCTATCTATCTATCTATCTATCTATCTATCTATCTATCTATCTATCTATCTATCTATCTATCTATCTATCTATCTATCTATCTATCTATCTATCTATCTATCTATCTATCTATCTATCTATCTATCTATCTATCTATCTATCTATCTATCTATCTATCTATCTATCTATCTATCTATCTATCTATCTATCTATCTATCTATCTATCTATCTATCTATCTATCTATCTATCTATCTATCTATCTATCTATCTATCTATCTATCTATCTATCTATCTATCTATCTATCTATCTATCTATCTATCTATCTATCTATCTATCTATCTATCTATCTATCTATCTATCTATCTATCTATCTATCTATCTATCTATCTATCTATCTATCTATCTATCTATCTATCTATCTATCTATCTATCTATCTATCTATCTATCTATCTATCTATCTATCTATCTATCTATCTATCTATCTATCTATCTATCTATCTATCTATCTATCTATCTATCTATCTATCTATCTATCTATCTATCTATCTATCTATCTATCTATCTATCTATCTATCTATCTATCTATCTATCTATCTATCTATCTATCTATCTATCTATCTATCTATCTATCTATCTATCTATCTATCTATCTATCTATCTATCTATCTATCTATCTATCTATCTATCTATCTATCTATCTATCTATCTATCTATCTATCTATCTATCTATCTATCTATCTATCTATCTATCTATCTATCTATCTATCTATCTATCTATCTATCTATCTATCTATCTATCTATCTATCTATCTATCTATCTATCTATCTATCTATCTATCTATCTATCTATCTATCTATCTATCTATCTATCTATCTATCTATCTATCTATCTATCTATCTATCTATCTATCTATCTATCTATCTATCTATCTATCTATCTATCTATCTATCTATCTATCTATCTATCTATCTATCTATCTATCTATCTATCTATCTATCTATCTATCTATCTATCTATCTATCTATCTATCTATCTATCTATCTATCTATCTATCTATCTATCTATCTATCTATCTATCTATCTATCTATCTATCTATCTATCTATCTATCTATCTATCTATCTATCTATCTATCTATCTATCTATCTATCTATCTATCTATCTATCTATCTATCTATCTATCTATCTATCTATCTATCTATCTATCTATCTATCTATCTATCTATCTATCTATCTATCTATCTATCTATCTATCTATCTATCTATCTATCTATCTATCTATCTATCTATCTATCTATCTATCTATCTATCTATCTATCTATCTATCTATCTATCTATCTATCTATCTATCTATCTATCTATCTATCTATCTATCTATCTATCTATCTATCTATCTATCTATCTATCTATCTATCTATCTATCTATCTATCTATCTATCTATCTATCTATCTATCTATCTATCTATCTATCTATCTATCTATCTATCTATCTATCTATCTATCTATCTATCTATCTATCTATCTATCTATCTATCTATCTATCTATCTATCTATCTATCTATCTATCTATCTATCTATCTATCTATCTATCTATCTATCTATCTATCTATCTATCTATCTATCTATCTATCTATCTATCTATCTATCTATCTATCTATCTATCTATCTATCTATCTATCTATCTATCTATCTATCTATCTATCTATCTATCTATCTATCTATCTATCTATCTATCTATCTATCTATCTATCTATCTATCTATCTATCTATCTATCTATCTATCTATCTATCTATCTATCTATCTATCTATCTATCTATCTATCTATCTATCTATCTATCTATCTATCTATCTATCTATCTATCTATCTATCTATCTATCTATCTATCTATCTATCTATCTATCTATCTATCTATCTATCTATCTATCTATCTATCTATCTATCTATCTATCTATCTATCTATCTATCTATCTATCTATCTATCTATCTATCTATCTATCTATCTATCTATCTATCTATCTATCTATCTATCTATCTATCTATCTATCTATCTATCTATCTATCTATCTATCTATCTATCTATCTATCTATCTATCTATCTATCTATCTATCTATCTATCTATCTATCTATCTATCTATCTATCTATCTATCTATCTATCTATCTATCTATCTATCTATCTATCTATCTATCTATCTATCTATCTATCTATCTATCTATCTATCTATCTATCTATCTATCTATCTATCTATCTATCTATCTATCTATCTATCTATCTATCTATCTATCTATCTATCTATCTATCTATCTATCTATCTATCTATCTATCTATCTATCTATCTATCTATCTATCTATCTATCTATCTATCTATCTATCTATCTATCTATCTATCTATCTATCTATCTATCTATCTATCTATCTATCTATCTATCTATCTATCTATCTATCTATCTATCTATCTATCTATCTATCTATCTATCTATCTATCTATCTATCTATCTATCTATCTATCTATCTATCTATCTATCTATCTATCTATCTATCTATCTATCTATCTATCTATCTATCTATCTATCTATCTATCTATCTATCTATCTATCTATCTATCTATCTATCTATCTATCTATCTATCTATCTATCTATCTATCTATCTATCTATCTATCTATCTATCTATCTATCTATCTATCTATCTATCTATCTATCTATCTATCTATCTATCTATCTATCTATCTATCTATCTATCTATCTATCTATCTATCTATCTATCTATCTATCTATCTATCTATCTATCTATCTATCTATCTATCTATCTATCTATCTATCTATCTATCTATCTATCTATCTATCTATCTATCTATCTATCTATCTATCTATCTATCTATCTATCTATCTATCTATCTATCTATCTATCTATCTATCTATCTATCTATCTATCTATCTATCTATCTATCTATCTATCTATCTATCTATCTATCTATCTATCTATCTATCTATCTATCTATCTATCTATCTATCTATCTATCTATCTATCTATCTATCTATCTATCTATCTATCTATCTATCTATCTATCTATCTATCTATCTATCTATCTATCTATCTATCTATCTATCTATCTATCTATCTATCTATCTATCTATCTATCTATCTATCTATCTATCTATCTATCTATCTATCTATCTATCTATCTATCTATCTATCTATCTATCTATCTATCTATCTATCTATCTATCTATCTATCTATCTATCTATCTATCTATCTATCTATCTATCTATCTATCTATCTATCTATCTATCTATCTATCTATCTATCTATCTATCTATCTATCTATCTATCTATCTATCTATCTATCTATCTATCTATCTATCTATCTATCTATCTATCTATCTATCTATCTATCTATCTATCTATCTATCTATCTATCTATCTATCTATCTATCTATCTATCTATCTATCTATCTATCTATCTATCTATCTATCTATCTATCTATCTATCTATCTATCTATCTATCTATCTATCTATCTATCTATCTATCTATCTATCTATCTATCTATCTATCTATCTATCTATCTATCTATCTATCTATCTATCTATCTATCTATCTATCTATCTATCTATCTATCTATCTATCTATCTATCTATCTATCTATCTATCTATCTATCTATCTATCTATCTATCTATCTATCTATCTATCTATCTATCTATCTATCTATCTATCTATCTATCTATCTATCTATCTATCTATCTATCTATCTATCTATCTATCTATCTATCTATCTATCTATCTATCTATCTATCTATCTATCTATCTATCTATCTATCTATCTATCTATCTATCTATCTATCTATCTATCTATCTATCTATCTATCTATCTATCTATCTATCTATCTATCTATCTATCTATCTATCTATCTATCTATCTATCTATCTATCTATCTATCTATCTATCTATCTATCTATCTATCTATCTATCTATCTATCTATCTATCTATCTATCTATCTATCTATCTATCTATCTATCTATCTATCTATCTATCTATCTATCTATCTATCTATCTATCTATCTATCTATCTATCTATCTATCTATCTATCTATCTATCTATCTATCTATCTATCTATCTATCTATCTATCTATCTATCTATCTATCTATCTATCTATCTATCTATCTATCTATCTATCTATCTATCTATCTATCTATCTATCTATCTATCTATCTATCTATCTATCTATCTATCTATCTATCTATCTATCTATCTATCTATCTATCTATCTATCTATCTATCTATCTATCTATCTATCTATCTATCTATCTATCTATCTATCTATCTATCTATCTATCTATCTATCTATCTATCTATCTATCTATCTATCTATCTATCTATCTATCTATCTATCTATCTATCTATCTATCTATCTATCTATCTATCTATCTATCTATCTATCTATCTATCTATCTATCTATCTATCTATCTATCTATCTATCTATCTATCTATCTATCTATCTATCTATCTATCTATCTATCTATCTATCTATCTATCTATCTATCTATCTATCTATCTATCTATCTATCTATCTATCTATCTATCTATCTATCTATCTATCTATCTATCTATCTATCTATCTATCTATCTATCTATCTATCTATCTATCTATCTATCTATCTATCTATCTATCTATCTATCTATCTATCTATCTATCTATCTATCTATCTATCTATCTATCTATCTATCTATCTATCTATCTATCTATCTATCTATCTATCTATCTATCTATCTATCTATCTATCTATCTATCTATCTATCTATCTATCTATCTATCTATCTATCTATCTATCTATCTATCTATCTATCTATCTATCTATCTATCTATCTATCTATCTATCTATCTATCTATCTATCTATCTATCTATCTATCTATCTATCTATCTATCTATCTATCTATCTATCTATCTATCTATCTATCTATCTATCTATCTATCTATCTATCTATCTATCTATCTATCTATCTATCTATCTATCTATCTATCTATCTATCTATCTATCTATCTATCTATCTATCTATCTATCTATCTATCTATCTATCTATCTATCTATCTATCTATCTATCTATCTATCTATCTATCTATCTATCTATCTATCTATCTATCTATCTATCTATCTATCTATCTATCTATCTATCTATCTATCTATCTATCTATCTATCTATCTATCTATCTATCTATCTATCTATCTATCTATCTATCTATCTATCTATCTATCTATCTATCTATCTATCTATCTATCTATCTATCTATCTATCTATCTATCTATCTATCTATCTATCTATCTATCTATCTATCTATCTATCTATCTATCTATCTATCTATCTATCTATCTATCTATCTATCTATCTATCTATCTATCTATCTATCTATCTATCTATCTATCTATCTATCTATCTATCTATCTATCTATCTATCTATCTATCTATCTATCTATCTATCTATCTATCTATCTATCTATCTATCTATCTATCTATCTATCTATCTATCTATCTATCTATCTATCTATCTATCTATCTATCTATCTATCTATCTATCTATCTATCTATCTATCTATCTATCTATCTATCTATCTATCTATCTATCTATCTATCTATCTATCTATCTATCTATCTATCTATCTATCTATCTATCTATCTATCTATCTATCCGTGATCTATCTATCTATCTATCTATCTATCTATCTATCTATCTATCTATCTATCTATCTATCTATCTATCTATCTATCTATCTATCTATCTATCTATCTATCTATCTATCTATCTATCTATCTATCTATCTATCTATCTATCTATCTATCTATCTATCTATCTATCTATCTATCTATCTATCTATCTATCTATCTATCTATCTATCTATCTATCTATCTATCTATCTATCTATCTATCTATCTATCTATCTATCTATCTATCTATCTATCTATCTATCTATCTATCTATCTATCTATCTATCTATCTATCTATCTATCTATCTATCTATCTATCTATCTATCTATCTATCTATCTATCTATCTATCTATCTATCTATCTATCTATCTATCTATCTATCTATCTATCTATCCGTGATCTATCTATCTATCTATCTATCTATCTATCTATCTATCTATCTATCTATCTATCTATCTATCTATCTATCTATCTATTTATCTATCTATCGTACATCCTCCTTCTACATTCACTGTTCTCCGACAAATCATTTCGTCAGGTATCAGTGTGCTAAATGTAGGTCTGTGTTGCCGTTTTATTTTTCTACTCGGTTTCAAAGAAGCCGGTTTTCTTCTAGACTTGTTTGGTGAGATCCACTGGCACCTTCTGCTCCACTTTTCTTCGGTTCTGGCCTTACCGTTTTTCACTTGTTCTTTACATCAACTCAAGGACTTCTTGTAGGTTCTTGTCTTTGCTTTGTCTGAACTACTGAGAAAGGGAAATTTGAAGTGGCTTTTATTCTTCATCTGTTTCCTGCTTGGCTTCTCCTGACCCACCATCACCATGGTACCACTAAAATTCCTTGTTTCTTCTTCCTGGTCGTTGACGGTTCAGAAGTTTTTCTGTCTATCCACACTGAGCTTTTGCCAAGAACGCCCTCTCTAGTAGAGACCCACCAGACTCCGAACGATGGCTATAGACGAAGCTGTCGAAATCAGGTGGCTTCAATCTCAGCTTGTTTTGATCAAGGCTATTAGTGAAAGTCCTACACATATCATAGTCGAAACTGACCTTACCACGTGCACGACACGAATGTCATTATACCGGCCGCGGTGTGGCACCCACGACTCTTAAGTGAAAACACGTTTGAAAGTTTCGTGTGACAAAATTCCAAATATATGGCACGCAGAATTCTTTTTCGTACTTGAGATTAAAAGATACGGCTCCACACTGTGCGGCTTCGTTCTGTTTATAATTATTTACCTGTTTCTGCGGAACAGTGTACATTGGCCACACGATCAGACAGTAATCCGAAAGTGTCCGTGAATGCCATGCAGTTTGGTTGAACAGTGGAGCAATTTAATTAATTACGAGCGCTGCTTGTTCACACCCTGTTGGAGCGTTCTGACCAATTTAACATGTTCGAAACGAGCGAACTACTGCCTCCTAACAACTGTTGAAGAGGTGGGTATACACCTCTACCATCATCTGGTATGCTCGCAAAGGAAAGTCCGGTGAGCATTGCAGCTTACTTGCATTCCTTCCCACTTCCAAAGACACCAGAGATGCGGAAAATGCAAGTGGGTTTTCCCCATATCTGTAAGATTCAGGCTCCTCGTGCCAATAATAATTTCTATGGAAACACCAGATACCTATTGATCAGACTAACTACACCAGTTACATCCAATCTCATTCCAGAGATAGATCTAGATCACGAGTGCGGGGACCTTGTTCTCTCTTTTTTCGGCCCATCTCACCCCGTCGTCCATTGTTCCGTGGAGATTTAACATTAGTCTTACACAAAAATCGGATGAATTATTATGGGTGGGAATCACTGAAAACGAGCTTGTTCATCTTTTTGTGTTGTTTTCCGTGTGTTCTGTGTGATTATTCGGCCAACATGTTAATCAGAAGGATCTACTCACTCATCAATACACAAATTTTATTGCAACTTCCCCCTTTTTCAACAATTCTTGATTGTAAATAACCCATAGCTACTTGACGATGAAATATTTGACAACAAGAGGGGAAGACGTATCCATCGATCCACCTTTCAAAGGTCATAATATATTGATTAGGGTAAGTCGCCGACTCTTCACTGCAGCCGAGAGCACCTTCTACGCACACAAACTGAAGATACGGCATGAAACTCGCCGTTGTCACACCCGCACTAACTTGGATAGACACGACGTTCATGCCCTCTCCATTTGTATTTACCACTTTAGTGTCCCTGTGGTATGAGGTATGCGGGAAACTCCGTCTCTCTACCAGAATGTGTCGCCACATCCTGAACAACTTGGGTCTTCATGGCAGAGAATTTCGGTCCAGGGCAGAAGCACGTCATTTGTTGGATTCAGGTCACTGTGTCGACCCGATTGGCGCTTTTCGGATCATCACGAGATCAAGAATTAAAAACTTGCTGAAGTTCACGGAGGCAGTAATCATTCACTGAACTAAGCCTGAACTCTGTATCCAAGAGATATTTGACAACAGTTGTTCAGCTAAGCCAGTTGGCTCTGTCTAATATGATCACTGACATCTGTGAACTTCGGGAGCTTAAGTTCCTTCGAAACTTTAGTAATCTTCTATGGCAGATCAAATTCGAATAACTTCTGCGTCAGTCTCTAAAACCTCTTTTTATCTTTCGGTTCAACTTCGAAATCTAAAATTCTAACAAACAAATCACAAACACCAGTCGAAAACTAACTGGCAGCACTGAACACGCTCCTGAATTAATTGGTGTCGATTGATAAACATCAAAACACACATAGACAATTCGTAAAATGGGACACATTGTAGTAGTTATTCACTTGTGAACCTTACTAGCTTTTACGCGGCTAGCTCCTGCGAGAGGATGAGCCGGCTTCATGGATGTCCTGAACGGAACCTGCTCATGAGTGGTGTGTGTAGAAAAACAGTTCATGAATAGTCTTGGAATTAGGTACGAAGTGGCATCCCGGAGGGTCACTCTGCATTTTGTTTAAGGTAGCAACTCAGGCCCGTGCATACCCAAAAGCAACCCGTCGGACAACAGGAAGTTTGTGAGTTGGAAGCCGGTGACCGAACGGTTAGTACACATTCCTTTCGGATGGTGGTCTGCCAGTCGAGGATGCCTAACGCGTCCTAGTGAACCTTACCCTACTCAGGACAGCTGATTCATAGGTAAGCGGCAATGGCCTGATTTAGTGGTGGGCAACATTCGCGCACGTCAAGTTGCGGCCCATAGGCTTCTGTGACCTATAAGCACAGAGTTCTGTGCCGAGAGAAAACTCACCACACCCTCTAATAACCCCGGGTTGCTTTTGTTTGGCTACTTTCCTTTGGACTGTCCGACATAGGTGACCCTGAAGGAGGGCTTTGAGTTCCAATCGGCATAGCGCTCGGAGTCACGGTAGCACGCAAACCCAATCCTCACATTCAGGTAGCAACATCGATCAGAAACATCGACCAGAAACTATGGTCTGATTCTATGTGCTGGTTTGTAATTTAGTGATGAAAACACTTCAGATATAAAAAAATGACTTTTCAAGAAATTCATTATCTGTCCTTCTAAAATCTTTCTTTTGATAATGATCAATTATCTGGAATTCGTTTTCTCTTGAACTACTTGAAGATAAGTTGCCGAATAAGGCCATTTGGTGATGGCAACTAGCAGAACATGCTAGAACGTAATCAGTCCATTCGTGGTGCCCGCAACAACTCAAGACGCGACCGGTTCAACAGCCGAGTTAGTGACGTGGATGATTAGTAGTAGTGATAACACACACACACTTACGCCGACCGATATTAATACCCTCGCGGGAGCAAAGAATTACTTTTTCTTTCTCTCTCTCTCTGTCTATCTCTCACACGTATGCATACACACTCACACGCACACACAAACACACACACACAACCAAACACCGTCTTTGTGAAAGCTAACTGCACTCGAGCAAGTGAACTTTGTAATCTACTGGACCTTGTTCCAGTTAGAACGCGTTCACCCCAGTGATGATCAAATTCTCATCTCTGGAGTGGGTGTCGAAGAATGAAAATAGTGAGACAAAGAGAAAATCTGTAGGTATGACGAACCGAACGGAGACAGACAAAATACCTTGACGGATGATCACACTAACATCATTTTTGTTTGTCTGGAAAATCCCACAGAGGACATTCGGAAACCACAGGTTGGCGAACAAGCTCGTTTTCAATGATTCTTAATCATGCTATTGCACAACAACATATTACAGGATACATAAGAGGTACATACAACCAAAGAAGGGAGCTTTAGGAATCCGTGTTTACGTCTGTTGTGACAGAGGTTTATCCGGAGATCGTGTGTGAACGGATTATCAAAAACTCATGGTGTCGGCCTTCAAGTGGTCTATACCGGGCCGGGAGGTGGTGACTGGGCGCGGGGTAGACTGAGTACATGCACAAATTGCTCGAAAACGCAGAAAGCGGGTTATGCACTCAAATCGTGACCGCTTCCGCGGTGGCCAGAATGTCACCTCTCACTGATCTCATCCCTGTTCACCCTAATTGCTGACAATGCCGTCAAAGCACACACCACCGTCCACTTGAAAAAGCAATGATCAGATTAATCACTGAAGCCACATGGCCTACTAGTACTGTATGAATGCCTCTGAAAAGGCACATTCCAAAATCAAACAAAACTACTTAAATATCTGAATGATTTCATAACCTCAGCAGCAACTTGGTTGATTTGTATCACAACTGGCTCCGATGGATTCAGGTGTCGTGGGGAACCGGCTGCCGTCAAGCGATCGATAAGAGGTGCTTTTGACCCCTCAGTCCCAGGTTCGAATCCTGCTTCCATCGCTGATCACTCTCCAGTTAGGAGCCTCTAATTGGCAACTACCCTCTTCTGGAAATATTGTATCATCATTATATAACTAAAAAAGTAAATAAAAAGAAAGGTGAAGAAAGTTACTGAGTGATAGCCTTTTGTTCCATGGTCACCAATGGGTGACCTACATCACTTGTTAGATAACAGTCAAATTTGGAACCACCAGAGAGCAAACTCGACGAGAACCTTTGTGAAAGTGCCGAATCAGGTAGCAGGTTACAAGTTCACATTAGCTGACATATACCCTTATCTAGTGGTTCCTCGCCAGTAGATCAGCCGTAAACGAAAACGGTCCAACATCGATGCATGACTGATGTGCAGATTTCTCCATCGGAATTCAAATGTAGGACTGAAAACCTAAGATAAAATAAGCCGCTCGTAATACCAGTTTCCGAAAAAAAATGAAAAATAAGTTTTTATGGTTTTTCGGTTAAATCACTGAGTAACCTCTTTGCACCATAGCAAGAAGGGTTATGACAGTGACCAAGCTGGTTTTCATCAACTTCACCCTGTGGCTATTACTGCTACGTATATATGATAGGACAGCAAATCTAGGAAGTTTGCTTACAGTATCTAAACAAGTTTGGTTAAACTATGTCTTATGGCTCGGGAAAATGGGGTGGTCATGTTTACTTTCTGTAGTTGGCAGAGTCCATTAAAGGCTATATATATATATATATATATATATATATATATATATATATATATAGATAACAAGTAGTACTTAACCGTGCGGACAAAATTTCCCCGGAAGCACACGACCGGTTTCGCTGTCGTTGTCTCTCATCAGATGTGCATACCCAGTACTTCTCTGCCCACTCGTCTTAATACTTGTGCCCTCCGATGCTATACCTTCACTGGGTTCTAATTTGAATAGGGTACGCATGCGTGATGAGCAGCAACAATCGCGAAACCGGTCGTGTGCTTCCAGGGAAATTTTGCCCCCACGCTTACATACTACTTACTATTATTGTGAGTACTAGCACACGCAGCCTGGTTGTTCGTTGGGTTAGCGGTGACCCAGACATGAATAACTAACAGAAATCACAGTTGTGATTTATTAGTGGGCTCTTCAAAGAAGAGTATCCATTCCACTCCAGAAGATTCAAATTAGATCCCAGTGAGGATATATATATATATATATATATATATATATATATATATATATATATATATATATATGCCAGGAATAACTGTATACTTTTTCTAACCAAAACTCTTCACCGGTGATTTTTTGGTGACATTAACAGCTGAGTCGTACAGCTGCTACTAGTACTACTACTACTACTACTACTACTACTACTACTACTACTAATACTAATACTACAACAACAACAACAACTACTACTACTACTAATAACACTAATACTAACACCAATGCTAATATTAACAGTAATACTACTGCTACCACTGCTACTGCTAACACTTCTAATAATAATAATCACAATGATAATGACAATAATACCATTGTTACCAATATTAGCATTACTAAGAACGATACCCTGGCGAACGAGCAGTTGTTTGCACTGGATAAATTACACTGTCTTTCAATTTAAATGGACGATAATGCGATAGCCATTGACCGGGTTAAAGGTCATTCTCGTTCAGTTGTAAAAAGAAAGAGGGCACATACATAATTCACTGAAACCAATTGTTCACTCTCCCGTGTGTTGTTCGTCATGTGGACGTGACCGTGGGACTGTTCAGAATAGTGTTAATGTTAGTCGTGCCAGCCAAGCCTTTCTTCATATTTTACCCTGGTGCAGTGTTTAGCGATTGCTTCTAGGGACATACACAAAGCCCTCAGCATTATTGTTCCAAATGAGGGACACGTTTCATGCAAGCTTTTGCAAGACTCAAGGTGCGTTGGGTTGGGTCGGCAGTATTAATAAATTCATCGAGTTTTCCCCACCTATACAGGGGCTCTGATAACTGGGTAACTATCAGAGAAACTGCTCATTAATAAAAGGACGTGCACAAATCGCTGCTTCCCCTTCCAAACTAGCCTCTAGTTCTTCGCCGTGGTCAAATCGATCTGCTCCAGATGAAGTGCACAGTAAGGCAGATCGTTGAGAATTTCGTGATGTACGGTAGCTAGGAGGGATTGTCCTCGTTTATATTGCTCAGTTTGTTGAGAATATACAATTGACTTTGTAAGGGTTCGTGCGTGAGAAGTATGTGTATTGATCACCGGTACCTCATCCTCCACCTCCACCCCTGATACCGTCAACATGATTTTCGTTATCAGTCGTTCCGTAGTCCACCACCTAATATGAAACGTGCTTTTGACACAACAAAACAAGTTGCGTTTTTTACGTTCTTCCTAAAATGGAGTCATACTGACCTGTTTCCGGACCATCGGTTATAGGTAGGATTGACTGATGATGTTGACGGAGAAATCAATTCAGCCGGTTCGATCCAATTTAGTTCTCAATATTGGCCGTTAGAAGTCGAGTCATCACTCATGGAAAATCGATAAGAAACACATTTCAACCACGATTGTTTTGTTCATAAAAGTTTGCCTATTTATAGACATCCATATTCCACATGACTTACTCACATGTAGTTAGTAGGCAAATGAGAATGGTAAAAATTGCCCTGACAGTTGAGGAATCATGCTTTAAGTCAAGTCAAGTCAGGTAAATATTTTATGCACTCCGAGGGTAAGTATTCGGCCTTCAAATAACTATATACACATCCTTAAGAATGCAAATAATACGAGGCAAAAAAAGAAAAAAGTAATACTGGAGTCATGGGTAGCAAGGATCTGCATTATTCCAAATATCGTGTTAGCTCTGATACAACAAAATATAGCTGTGCGAAATTCTTGCTAGATAAGGAATGGTGGAAAGGCTGTGCCCCCGAGTGTATGTACGCATGTACATAGGTATGTGGTTTTTATGTTTACGCATGTCTGTGTATGTATGTATGTGTGTATGTATGTAGTGTATGTATGTATGTGTGTGTGCGCGCACTTGTGTGTGTGTGTGTGTGTGTGTGTGTGTGTGTGTGTGTGTGTGTGTGTGTGTGTGAAGACTTTGGAGGGAGAAAGTGGGGGAGGGGAAACGGACACGTATTTCAAAAGACCTTCATGGAGCAGGTGAGCTAGGCCAGAAGGGATCTTTGTGGACAGCTTGTGGCTAGGTTTACTGTGTCGGGATGTGATAAACTGAGTGGAATGGCTTCGGGGTATAATAATAAAAATAGGCTTTCAATTCCTCTGTGTATTATCCGACAATGCGCACTACTTTTGGAAGAGGACCACGGTCAGCTGAAGGCTGCCGAATGAGGAAGTGACCGACGGTGTCGGGAATCGAACCCGAGGCGTCACGGGCAGGATTGCACAACGAATACCGTGTAATCATTACCGGCCACTGCAAGCTGATATGCCCTTGAGAGATCTGGTAATAACGCTGAATCTTCCAACGATAGGAGAGGAACAATAACGGGATAGGCGTGTTGTGAACTGTCCCGTTAAAGCGAAGAAGAACTCTTCTTTGCTCGAGATCAATTTCGTTTTAATAGCGTAGAACACTGATTATATACGGAGTTGATCAATGTACCCGGTCCTTGCTCAAAAAGTATCAGTCTGATTGGTGTGGGTTACCAAGCGCACTAAAGGACTGGTGCTGAAACTAATTACCACGTGACAGGAATCATCTCTCATTTTATCTATCAACTCCGTCGATAGTCCATCCTGTCTCTCGTAGTTCTGTTGTCTCTAGCCTTGGACTCAGTACCGAACGGGCTTTGCTTGCGCATCTTGTGACACACTCTGACGGTGTTGATCTCCTAGAAATGAAAGGTTGCTAGTTGGCCAATAACCACTCACTACCCTTTCAAGGCGTTGAGCCAACAGAAAACAACATATGATAGGACAAACTGTCTAACGAAATGAGTGGACACGGAGGGACACTTCAGACGTGAAACACAGAAAGACAAGCGCGTAACTTTTACGAAAGTGTAACCAACAAATTTGAACTAGGCTAGGTTACCGTCGAGTAACACACCGAGACCCTTATTTGGACGAAGGTGGTGCAACTGTTTCCCATTGGTTTGTGAGGAAGTGCCATCATCAGAATACAATACTGACGGGAGCCGGAATCGAACCGGCGACATCCCGATTAACAGGTGGATGCCCTACCAGCTGAACTATCGCAGTCCAACTAGTCGGGTGTGAATAACACGAGTGACTATTCAATGATGCTCGAACCACTAGACCAACGATACACAACAACTGTCCTGGTTTCAGTCGCTGGGCTAGACTCCTCGGTCACTTACCCATGGGATGAACAGTACACGGGTGGAAGTGATCCATTGGACATTGAAATATATATTCGTAGGATGTATTGTTGACACGAGGAGCCTGAATCTTATAGAAAGGAAAATGCACTTCATTCTTCCCATCCGACGTCGCAACACTTGATAGAGATAAGATCTAATCAACGATCATTAGCACAGTCTGAGATTTGAATGATACGTTTCTGGATGGTAGGAAAGCAGAATAGCAAGCTTACGGCATATGGAAATATGACATCATCCGAGTACTTGATAGCAAGGATATTTTGGTCTGAGGGAATAGAAGGGATTCAGGCGTAAATAAATAAAGGTACAGACGGCAACTAAAAGAACGCTCCGTGTCGAAGCAAATAGAGAAGAGTTGCTTCCGTTGCCGTGGGTGAACTGTCCTTAGTTACGGAAGTAATCTGTCGAAAATGAATCTAAGAGAAACTCGATACCAGAATAAAAGATAAAGAAAAGGAATCTATTCTTGTCAAAGTTTCTAAATGCATCTAATTAGTCTAAGAAACAGACTTTGACTGTTTCTTTCGTCCTATAGGAGAAAAATTAATGTGTCAGGCTAGCCAGGTAATCAAGGATGAAGCTTGACATCGGGTAGAAAGACTGATCACAGTCATACCCACGAAAGGTAGCAGTCGTTTTTTGGAGAATTTATCATTCAAAGACTTTAGGAGCAGCAAGGTTGCAATGGGACGAAATTTCTAAGTACCTCCTTTGGTAATTAGACGCGTAACTGTAACCCTCCATCAGTCTGGAACCCTTCATTAGACAGTGATTATAACGTTCAGAAAGAATAGGGCAGTGGGGTTGAGACCATCCCATCCGGACGATTTCATGGGGTTTAGAAAGATCAGTTCCTTCTCAAATTCTGGATATCGATTTGTTACGTTTCCACTGATCGACAGTCGGTTCTCTTGAGGTTGGAGGACAGATTGTTGACAGTGTTCTATTTCAAACCAATTTGCCTAACGGTCTCCATGGTTTATCTTTATCGTGTTAGGTTAATGAGATAAACTATAAGTGCACTTGGCCGACGACTGCAATAACGGACCAGCCAATGTTTCGTTATTATGCAGAACAGAGTCACAAGCCACGGAGAATTTATTGAGAACCAACACAGTGATAAAGGGAGAGCACAAGTGGTCAAAACGGACTCAAGAGCACATGCCGGTATAGTGACCGAACCACGAACAGCTTGGTTCGGAGTAACAAAAAAGAGTTGACATGTTTATTACAATAAAGCTGATGGCTGGTAGAAATCAACTGGACGTCACTTTGCAGCCTTCCTTGAGGAGGCTGAGGAAGGTGAGCCTTCGAAATATGAAATTCTGGTAAAGTTGGTTATATATGAGCAAACGTCACATGATGAGGAAAGAAGATGTGAACGAGAAAAGCTGAATAACAATCAAAAACCTCGATGTGGGCAACCGATAGGTTGCGGTTTTCGTAGGAAATGGACAAAAGAGATTAGGAATGGCACACGTGTTTGTATGCACGTATTCTGCTTTGGCTTGCTCCTTTCCTTAGTTTTGTGTACGTCAATGCTTTTTGCATTGAGCCGAGTGTCCAGAGCCATCACAATGAGATTCGTGCCAGTAAACAAAGCGACAGTATTCGCCAAGAAAGTTGGATGTGTCAAAACCTTCAGAATACTTAAAAACAGTGGTTCAAAAAGTGGTAGTGTAACTGCTCGTCACTGATACCAAAATGCGAAGCTCATTTAAAATGCAGTTACAAGCCATGAGTTTGGGTGCGCCTAGTTTATAAATAGGTTTCTGTAGTTAGGTCTGTTATCAGAATGATATCCACTCCTCAGGAGTTTATCCAGTTCCGGTATCAGGTCTTTGACTAGCTGTAGGCAGTTTTACATCGTAACTCGAATTCCGATTATTAATATTCACACGAAGGGGCTTGCAGTTAGGCACAACTGTACCTCAAGGTACTTACCCGCATCTAGGACGGATAGGTCAGTTACGGAAAACCTATATGACGTGGGTGCTTCTTGTCAGTCATCCTCCAAGATACATAACTGATCAATCAAAAGTTTGCTAATCTCTCTGATAGGTTAAGAATTTAGGTTAGCTTCTGTTTAACCCATTGGCTGATCGTTTGAGACCTGTTTGGTTCAGTCAACCTGGTGCCCTCCTGCATTGTCTTACCGCCATTTCTTTCCATGCTGTTCTGGACACTTAGCTGGTGAACCTCTATCATTAGTTCCACTGGCCTACCATCTTCTGTCAGTCTCACAGGACCGTCAATATAACCAGTAAATCCACCAACGTCTATCGTCTCTCATTTCCGTTGTGGCACGGGAAGTGCATCGACAGAAATCGGTCGCAAATCTAAAGTATTGCTTCTTCACAAAACCTTTTGAAACCTCCGAGTCCCTTCTTCGTCGAAAGCAGATACCTTATCAAGCGAATACGATGATCTAAAAATAGAAACTCAAGGGATTGGAGGGGACCAAAAAACTCAGAACGGATGGTTCACGGCGGCAAGTAATCGTTCGGATCCGTCCTCGTGCTCTAGTGGGAAGACTTTTCTGCCTTCGAATCATCTCAGTTCATCAACTTAGAACACTGTCTATATGGGAGGAAAGAGTCTCTGCCATCAATCTGTGTAACACAGAATAATTGGTTCAAACTTGCATCGGGTAACTTCTCTGCTGATTGGTTGACTGATGATACAGCCAGTCACCACTTGGCGGGAATCCTTTCTTGTCTGACTAGTCTGCCTTACTGTCGCCGGTGGATCTGCTGGCCCAGGCCTTGATCTGGCTTCTGGACAGGGGTTCAAGTGGCGTCACTCAAGAAGAATAGGCCGCTTATTGAAAGACGAACCAGGCCGTACCTCGTAGTAATTACTTTAGGTAGAAACTAAAAGTTTGAGTGCATCCGTGAGCTCTCGTACGTTACAATAAAGGGCATAGCAGACCGAGTTCATGTTCTTCTAATTACGGTTATCACTCCCTAGCTATCAGTAGCTTTCGGGCCGGTGATCTGGTATGTTCAATATGAGAAGCTCGCGCGCTGAGTTTATTGAGATCTATTGTATCTGGCCTCGTGGAGGGAAAAAAGATATGAAACAGTACATGAATAACCTCAATTATGACGGAAGTCCTCGTGAGAGAGAAGATTCCATGGAAATTTTTGAGATCTGATGTTCGGCTCGTAGGAGATGTGATCGGCAGAAAAAGTTCGCTCATTCATAATCCTTTATAAAGTAAGGGACCCATTACTTAGTGAACGATTTGACTTTCTCCAAAGCACAGATTGATGGACTGTACGGAATGTTGAAAAGTTCATTTTTCAAATATATCCTCTTACAATATTTCGAAACTGTGGCGACAGTGATGGAGGAAGAGAGATAGATAGATAAACAGAAGATAGAAAAAATTTTTTTAGTTGGTGCTTCAAAACACCTGATCAATACGCTTGTTCATTGCGCAGTTACAGACGCAGACTACTTGGTGAAATTTTGGTGACTAAATGGGGGCTAAATTGTGTGACCGATTGATTTCGGACATGAATTAATCCGACTTGTAGAAATAGCTGCTTCTACTCGTGAACCTAACTTTTAGGTTGACTAAGACGTGTGAGTTTTTACAAGACTTAGATGCCAATATCTAGTAGAATCCAGAAAGGTTGCCTAATGCTACCGCAGCCCTGAAGTAGTCGTCAAAACGACTGGGTCAAAGTCCGACGGAAAGAGTTGTCAGTCGCGACTGCAAGGGGATGGTCGGGGTTTAGTCACGAAATAGCTGAAAGTCCTGTGGCACTAAAAACTCTCATATCACATCCCACACTCAGAATGCAAAATGCCTTAATTGCGGTACGACGGGTCATACTCAGTCTGTTTGTCAAAGAGCATGAGTTTTCACAACAAACAATTCCAGGTTTCATTCACCACGGTCTTCCAAACTTCAGTCGGCATCTTTGACCTTCAAAGGTTCACACTTTTCTAGTCAGATTAAACGTCCTTATCCGGTTAGTTACTTATTGTGTCATTCATTCCTTCACCGTCGCCACCAGATGTGTAGATAAATTCGTTGCTAAATCCGGTTTTCAGTATCTTCTGCCTGTTATTCATCCGTATGAACAATTCAGAAGACAAGCTTAGAGAGAATAAGTTCTAATTGTAATGACAATATGAAAAGAAATGAGTAATTAAAAAAATTTCGCGGGACTGAGGATACTAGAGGTATTATCGATCTCTCACACCAAGCCCGCCTTGTGTGTTCCAAAGCGTACGACCTTCACACTAACCTACCATGGCCTTAGCCAACCACATGCAGTCACACACGAACGCGCAGAGACGATTTCAAGTGTCAAGAAACTGCGTTAGTTATTCATTTCATTTCATACTGTAATTACTTTTCTTGTTGGCCTTACACGTACGCGACCGATGACAGTATACAAAAAAGAATTCCTCTCTCTATGTTTGTCTTCTGAATTGCTTGTTTAAATTCATCGCAGGATCTAAATGTTCAGCTGTTCATCTGTTTTGATTGGTAATGACATTACTTTGTGTTTGTTTTATTACATCCCTGAATGCATAGCAAAAGCGTTGAGTACAGTTTCAGATTGTGTTCAGATTCGACGGTAATGGTCTGGGATACACGGCACAAAAATATTGTAAGAAGGGAAAATTGCTTTAAAAAAGCTGCATTCTGGCCTGACGGTCGAACATAATGGAAGGAGTGACTAAGTCAGCTAAGAGTTCTTCAGCTTTAGTTAAAACATTCTTTGGTAGCAACCATTTCCTCCAGCCATGTGCAACCGGTTCAAGCCAGCAAAAATACCTAAAACTTTTTCCTAACGGACTAAGAAATTATTGCGGATACCAATAAAGTAAGTCAGTCTAATTTTCTACCGGCATCATGTAGCCAGGTTATTCATGATAAAAGAAATATTGCGTGGTAACCCCAGAGTGACGAAATTTATCTCTGTATCGCATAACAACATTCAATTCAACCAGAGTTCTTACTCTTATAGAAGACTTTTGAGCACGGCTAATGAAAGTGTTTTCTATTCGGTCTCACAACGGAACACCAAAGTAATACCCTCTGTCGGACGAATGGAAAAGACACAAGTCGATGGACAGATGGGAAAGTGTATTCTATATATCGTGGTACCGAAATAGTGCCGATACGAGAAGTGCACTGAATAAAAACGAACACAATGGCTAAGCAGAGAGCGAACCGAGAGCGAGTACTGTCGGCGAAGAACCGAAAGTGGAAGTGATTCAAAAACAAGGCCCACGGGAACCTTGGAAAGCGCAGTCCAGTAAAACGTACTCAACGGAACACAACAGTGAGGTCGATATCAAACGTCATAAAAGATTGTGGAGAAATTAGATCCAAAATGATGTCCAGAAAGCGGTCGTTTTCTCAGAAAGATCGAGGTCACTACACTCCTTCAGTACTCTTAGTTCAGGAGGTAAAAGTTACCAAGTGAGTTACGAATCGTCCTAGTTCTGGGCTGCGTCTCAGAGGGCCAACATCAAGAAATCTGCAATTTGGAGACGTTAAATATTCACAGTAGTGTGCGAGAGGTGAAAGACTACATCGGACTCTTCGCAGTTTGGTACTTAACTCGTAAACCTTTCGATTCTGGGTACCTGGCCTTACTTTTTCTGACAACCATCAAAAAGGACGCATAAGCCCTGGTAAAGAATTTAGCTTCTGCGAGGTCTTCAACGTATTTCTCAAACGAACTTTGGAAGAAGTTGCTTCTGAGGCATTTTCAACCGGTGAATTTCAAGGCCGCCTAACGGGCGAAGTTCCGTGTATCGAAGTGAGGTGCTAACCAACCAGTACGGGATTCTGTGTACTAATTATAGACGTAGACCATGATATGTAATTTTAGTGATCAGCTCGATGTGCAGTTACGAGACAGATTAAATGTTGTTATCAAGTGAGTCAAGTTGCAAGAAGACTTACCCTAATCCACAAAAGCACATTACAATCCACTAAATTTCTTTTGAGCAATATCGACGTTTGTGGCGCCTTTAATAACAAGCCCCAGTTTTTCTCACCAGCAAAAACTCGAATCCGTCTTCAGACCCACCATCAAGGCCAGGAAAGTACGTAATTCAAAGAGATCAGTTCAGTCATAGCTCCCGCTCCTGATCATCTCAACTCGTCAAGTAGTGGAATGAATGTAGGAAACTTTCTCAATCGACCTGGAGATTTCGTAGTGCCAAGAGTCAAAAGAGTGGCAACCTAGGTCACATCCCTTCTGCATGTGATATTTAAGTGACGTGCTTGACCGAGCGTCAGTTAGAAGATTCCAATTCACTGTTAGATTCTCAATCCCTTGATCTAGCTGGTGGTCATTCCGAGCCCTTTGGCCGTATTACCCGCTCGTTTATTTCTAATCATTAGTTCCGACACTGGTTCATTACTGACACTGGCAGTGTCGACTGATTATTACTTCAGAAGGCTTTTCAGAACATTAGCCCTCCTGTACGGCTATTGTTCACTATCATTTCAGTTGAAGGCACTACTGGTCACCGGTTGCACGTATTTGGTTCTTGCAAATTGTTTCTCGCCACTGAACAATCGAATGCGTACTGACGTCATTTTATTTTAATTGACCCGGACGTTTCCATCATCGGTTCGAATTGCGTTATTCGTATGCGTGTTTCACTAATTTTTTTTCCTGGTTCTCACCCATTCTGTATTCGGAGCTTAATTCTTGATTGTTCCAAAGTTTCTAGTGGCATCAAAATGGTTCCTGTGCATCTTGAGGTTGCCGGTTCTCTGTTTTTTATGAAAAACAGCATTATTCCTCTCAGACTTCTTGAACCTATGAGAAAGATGATGAATTCCTTAATTATACGAAACACGCGATTTCTGATTACAAGCTGCTCAGAAACAATAGAGTAGGAACTGTCAGGAAAGCTTATTGAGCAGCAGAGAGAACTGAGTCGATCAGAAATGGTTCTACACATTCAACAAAATAGCAACTCGAAAAACTACATGCAATAGACAAATAGAGAGCGCGGGGTATTCAGAAACTAGCTTGAGCACTTCAGCAGAGGAGAAGAAGCAGACAGCAGACTAAATGAACGAAAACTGGATGAATTGAACAAAAAGGTTGTACCGAAATCCAAACAAATTTCGTCCGTATTACTCAGGCAGAGTACTGACAGCAGAATCCTGCAATGAATTAGTTTAGAAGCACGAAAACAAAACGTACAGGTGACTCCAGAAAAATGCTTCCACACCATCCAGACGAGAAAGGGTCAGACAGTCAACGCAATGAAGTGCAGGAAGGTGAGCTCATCTGGCCACAGTCCATAAAGCTTTCGCGCGGATGACTGATGCAGTCGAACGGAAATAAACCAGTCATACCCAATGTCAGACGGGCCAACGGAAAAGCGCGAATAGAACCCTAGACGGGTCGGGTATACGTGAATAATGAAAGTGAATGAGCAAGCCAATGTGAACAGCAAAGTTAGCGGTGAAGACAGACACATAGAGCGGCTTGATGTAGTCATCCAAGGATCGATTGGACAAACGCGTTGGAACAGAACGAGTACCTTAGCCTTGTGAGCCCAAAGATGCGTGCTTGTGACCGTACGTATTCGACAGTCGGTGGTTAGCAAACGACCCAACGTTGATTCCGACCAAGGGGAATCCACAAAAAGTATTTGACAGTTTGGTCCTTAAAGGAGTATTGACACCGGTGAGTACTTTTACCTGGGATCCGCCAACTGTGACAAAATTCCAGGAATTTGTGACAATAATAGTATTACGTTGAATGAATTGTGGAAACAGTCCAATTGTTCCAGTCTCCAGTCTGAAGACTTTCTCGGCCAATCCCATGGTTCAAAGTATTTTTCCAAAATTGACCTGAAAGATGCGTTTTTGCGGACCCCACTTGATGAGCATTCCCATGAATTAACCACCATTAATACGTAGTTTCGTTTGTATCATTATAATTTTTTCCCTTTCTGTCTTAGCATTTGCCCTGTTCTTTTCCAAGACACTATTAACTCTCTCATTTCTGACCTGTTAGGTGTTTGGGCTTAACAAGATGAGATCTTTGTACATGGTCCCGTCAAAGATGTGCATGATAACCGTTTGGGTTTACTGCTGGACAGATTTTCGAAACATAATGTAGACACCAACCCTCATAAGTTTATTTTTCTTCCCTTCTGAGTTCACTTGTTTGGGCTTTTTGGTTGACGCTCACGGTTTTCGCCCTGACACCAACCGTTTTGCTCCGTTATTCAACGCGCCGTCTCCCAAATCATTTGTTGAATTACTTTCTCTACTAGGTTCTCTTCTTTATTACTCTAGATTTATTCCCAAGTTAGCCACTAAAACTGCACCCTTATTCGATATTCTCTCCCAACAGACTTTCCAGTGGTCTTCAGCAAATGAACAATGCTTACTTGGTTTATTAACTTTTTCTCAACTAGTGCTGTACTTCTTACTTTTTCCCTGTATGCGTCTTTGACTGTCATTACGGACACGTCTCCTACCGGCATAGGTGCCGTGCTAGAATAAGAGGGTCATCCAGTTTTGTGCATTTCTCGCCGACTCAGTGCCGCTGAACGCGGGTATTCACGAAAGTAACGCGAGGCATTCGCTGTTTACTGGGCCGTTATTCGTCTGCACAAATACTTGTTCTGTACTCACTTCTCCATTACCACGATCACAAACCATTGAAGTTTATCTATAATCCCCACCAGTCATTGACTAAATCGTCGGCAGACATGGTCCAGCGCTGGAGTGTTGTTTTATCGGCATACTCTTATGACATTCAGCATTGTAAAGCACAATCTATTCCACATGCAGACTACTTGTCTCGCTACGTCATTTCCGAAGGACCTTCTACTGCTGACTGTCTGCTTACGCAGCCACTGCCTGTTAGTCGGCCAGATCTAGTTCGTGAAACGTAGAAGTACTAGCGTGCCATCATATTTTGTGTTCGACGTAGATAACGAGCAAATGTTCGGCGTCAACTTCCTGAATTCCATAAACGACGTGAAGAAATTTCAGTGACTTGCGATGGTATCTTGTGTTGTAACTACAGAATAATTGTACCTCCTAGATTGCGGGGTACGGTTTTCCAAAATTTGCCTTCCCGACACCTAGGCATTGCAAAAATGAAATATTTAGCCGGTCTCACTTGTTGGTGGCCAGAGTTGAACGACGATTTGTACAGTATTACTAAAGCCTGTCGTGATTGTTTACATAAACTTCACACGCAACCGTCAGAGTGGACGCCGTGACCTATTTCAGCGCAGCCCTGGCAACGTGTTCATGATGATGATTGTGGTCCATTGTTAGACAGGTACTATGATCTGGTTATTGTCGATTGGTTCTCCCGTTGGCCGGGGGTACATTTCACTAAGTCTCCTAACGCTGGTTTCATGAAAACAGCCCTAAGTAAAACACTCAGTCAAAGAGGTGTTCCGTATGCGATTGTTACCGACAATGGGAGCTACTTCGCAGCGAAAAAAGTGACTGACTGGCTGGAATCGTTAGGTTCCTAACTCCGTCTCGGCATCCACAATCAAGTGAGACAGCTGAAATTTTGTTCGTACTTCGAAGAGTGCGATTGCGTCTGGGTACGTCAATGCTCTTGACGAATTCGACAGGAGAGTTGGCAATTTTATAATGCAGTACAGTAACTCCGCCCATTCGACTACCGGAGATAGTTGAACCAAGTATTTAAAAAGAGAATGTTGCTTACAAGCTTTCTCAGTCTGGAATTATCTGAGGTCACTTATCATCGAGGAAATGCACTGAGACATTGTAGCGGTATTGTTCTTAATCAAATGGGTAAAAGATCGTAAGAGAACAATTCCAGTGCAGCTGATATCAGCCCAGTAATACAAATTCGAAAGTCTGAAAGACTGCTCCATAAAGAACGGCTGAATTACGGAAGATTGGAACATCATTTAAACTGTGACACGTGTAAAGGCTGTTACTGACATTCTTTTGTGTTGTTTTGTTACATCCCTGAAAGCTTGTACAAAGCAAATGGATACAGTACAATTTCAGATTATGTTCCACTTTAACAGATCTCCTCATTTCTTCACTGCGCTCAGTTCCGGACGGGTCGTTTACTACATTCGCTGCCATAGTACTCCACCTTTTCCCATCAACCTTTGGCCAAAACTTGCCATTTTTCTAGCCACTACCTATCACTATTTAGCCACGATCCACAGTACTTTAGCCTTGACACACAACCTTTAAACATGCGGCCGCAAGCTGATCAGATCAAAAGCATCGTAATATAGTAACTTCAAGGAACGGAGGAACAATTTATTATTATATTTTTACAAAGAGCGGCATTACATAGTTGGCTGGACAAATAAAAAGCGTGGCGATCGTATTCTACGCAGTTTCCAGCAGTAACGTGTCAAGTGCTGCACTACAAATTGATAGGAGAGGGTTTAAAAGATGCCTCCGTACGGTTGAATCATGTGGAATAGCCAGTATGACTGTTCAATTTTCTGTAATACTGCAGGTGTCAAATGTTACAACGTAAATAACCTGATGACATTGAACGGGATCTAATTATGACAACTGTGTGTATTATTCTCGGACTGTCAGTTCATCCACTTATCTAAATGGAGAAGGAACCGATCCTTCATTTTTTCATCATATCGACTCCTGACCTTTGTCAGCGACTTTGAATGCACGAGAAAGCACGGTTTTTCACACGACCGATTTTTACTTACATGACTGATTTGTTGCCAAAGCCAACCGTTGCATGGGGTGACTCGTTATCGATTGGTTGATATTTCGTTCAGAAGCAGTCAAGCTTTATAACCACACCGTGATCGTTTGCGGTGAAATTCGCCGTAACTTACCTGGCACGGTACGCATCATTTGACTATAGGGAAAGCGTTACTATGGGTGCGAAGAGAACATTGTATCGTTTCAGTAGCGTGGAAGACTGACGGGGGATAATCAAAAGCACACGAACAGGAAATGATTTGAAGGAAGCTGCCGAACACCTCGGTATCAAGATCAAAACGTGTCGTGCTATTACAGCTCCGGATATGGAAACAGTATTCACACCTGCATCCTACAAAAAGAAGTTCAACGAAAAGTCTTTCAGTCATTTGTGTGAACTGATGAACCAAAAAGCAACAAGCCCAATGAGACAACAGAAGGAGAGGAATGAGAAAAATCTGTACTGTTTTTATTCGTTTGTATAGTTGAGTACATCGAAGATAGAACAGCCGTAAGGGCTGTGTCCCATAGTTCAGTGATACGGACGCATTGTTTAAGGCTTTTCCAACCAGTTTGCGGTGCAGTATTTGATACTACTACCTCTGTAAACTGCGCAGAATACGATAGTCACACTTTTTCATTTGTTCAGCCAACTTCGCAATATCACTGTTTGTGAAAATATAATAGCAAATTTTTCCATTATTCCTTGATGTCACAATATTCCGGTATGATTAAAGGTTGTGTGTCAAAGCCAAAGTACTGTGGATCGTGGCTAAATAATGATAGGCAGCGGCTAGAGAATTCCATGTTTTGGTCAAATGTTGATGGGAAATGTGTAGTCCTTGGGTAAATTTCCAACCACTGCAGTAACCCATCCAGGAGAGAAGAATCTTGGTAAGACGACTACGTATCCGTACGGACACCCTCCCTCCTGATTCCGGAGACAATTATTCTAGACAAACAAATCTGATTGCATTCGAAAGCCAATAATGCGATCTTTGCAATGACACCAAATTCAATGTAGGATAATGAAGTGCTGCCGTGACACGCTACTCTGATTCCAGGGCATTTCGCTTGAAAAGTGGTATTTTGGCACCTTTCTTTCAACAACATTCTGACAGTGAAATAACTCAAAGCTATATTTCACACGAACCAGAATAATGAACTAGCGTCGTGAAATTTCAGAACATCATGTGTCTAAAGCGTCCAACCCATCCTAAGAGCAACTGACTCGTTGTAAAAAAAAACTTATTCCTTGTTCCATAAACGACCCATCTACCTAAATAAAGGACGTCTCTAGTAAGAGATCGACCACATCTCAACTCCTTTTTCAAATGTTCCCAGATATGGCTGCTTGGTGTGAAAATACCTGGATTTTGTGGACAAACGCATCCACAATTCGATGCCAAATTTCCAAGGTCTATTCTGCTTTTGTGCAATCATTTGCTCCTGTTTTTCTAAAGAATAGGACGCTTCAGTAGAAAAACTTGCGTAAAAACTGCCATCCGGGATAATGCTTTATGTCGAACCATATGAGACACCGGTTAAAACTTCCATTCATTCTGTATCTGTTATTAGATTTGCCAAGTTATGGACTCACTTTTTTATGGGCTACAACTGATTTACAGCGAGAATTTTTTCTATGTACTTGAGGAGGACACATGTGAACCCTTTCTTATTTGGCTTCGAAGACGAAAATCAAGCACACAATTTAGCTCCGGAGGTCCAATGGCCTCATGAGTAGAACCGTAGACGATGTGCAAAGTTACTTGAGATTCTCCTGTTATTATTCACGAGCAAACAAAAGGTCCATTGGGTTCAGAATATACCCTGATATTTGTAATACATGTTCCTACTTGATTACAAATACTGTTTGTGATGGTATCTCTGTTTAAAACTGTCCTACTAACTCCATTAAGAAGACTTTCCTGGCTTCCAACCCCCTCGACTTATTAGTGCAAAAATAACAGTTTAAATACTAAGCGTGATGATCATAACCAAATCCTGACCGCACACTCATTAGTCCACCTGTTATTCACATTTAGCTCTTCTGAGTGGTTTAGCTGATAACAAACCCAATTGGATGATTTGGTTCAGACGACAGTTGGCATTTGATTGGTCCTCCGGGCCGCTTCGTTCGCTTTAATCTTGTCCTCGATTCAGGACAGGCGAAGACGTGTCCGCCGCTCGCAAAATCATCGTGCTCTTCACTGAAAATCTATTCCGTCTATGGTTAGCAGGCCGACCCATTCCCTCATAATCTTCGACGTTTGAATTCCTACGCACAAAACGTCATGGATTTACCGAGAAATATGATTTGCCCTGTGCAAACAATGGCATGGAGACTCTCTACATGGAATATTGGTTTTCTGACAAACGGTGTGACTTCCGTTGAATAAATTTCTGGATTTTGTTTGTCATTGTATAAATTCAAGGAAACAGCGGAAACAGCGTAAACAGCGGAAACAGCACTGCCACTTCACATAACTTCAACTGAAGAACAACGGTACTTTTCCGCAGTCGAGATGTTTTACTATGTCCCCTCGTATAGATTGTAGATTGAAGACTGGAACTGCACCACGCACAGAAACGAGTGCAATGAACTTCATTTTTATTACTTGGGCAACCGGCCACCCATCGAATTTTAATCAAAGAAAGATATCGAATTTAGTGTCCGATCGAAATAAGCTTCATAAATGTTGCGTATAGGGGCTGTAGTGATCCCAATCGGGCTGAGAAAATGACCATCTTCCGGACAACATTTTCGATTCACTTCTCTACGATCTATTCTGGCGTTTGGTTTTCATCCCACCGTTTTGTTTGGCTGCGTAAGTTTAGCTGAGTTGAGCTTCGCGAGGTTTCTATCGACTTCGATTTTGATTCACCCTCACTTTTCGTTTCCCGCCGACTGTACACGCGCGCAGTTTGTTTTCCGCTTCGTCGTAGTGTTGGTTTGCCCGTCGTATATTTCTCGTATCCATACTGCTTCGGTATCACGATATATATATATATATATATATATATATATATATATGTATATATATATATTTATATAATCTCGCATCTGTCTCCCAGCTCAAATCCTCCCTATTTTTTCGATAGAGGGGACTTCGTTCATAAATCGACGTGAGACCTCATAGAAAAGACGTTTATAGATCGCAGTCGAAGGTCTTCTATACATATATGATGATTAATCGATAGGAAGCATTGTACTATACATCCGTTCTTGACTTAGCTTCCTTAGGTTTACTTCATACTTCCAATACCATCAAGATCACCAGTTAATCAACTTTCTACATAAATAATTGTCTGTCTAGGTGTGCAGCTATTTGAGACGGAAAAACTAAACGGTTTGTTCTATACGTAACTCGTAACTGTACCACATCTTCGCCCCTATAAGGACTATGAAAGCAGGCTCTCCCATCCAATTATTCATTGATACAAACTCTGATCTGTTAGTTGCGGCGTTCTGTATTCTTTTAAGGTTTCAGCACTGTTCCCGCAAAGTACAATGACGACGGATATAAAATTAGACGAAACGAATCTGAAAAGCGTGCATTTGTCAGTATTTACAACCTTTACCTGAAAAAAGTTTAAGCCCTAAAAGCTCCAACAAAGCGGCAGAAATTTTGATTGGGTTGAGTACAGTGGTGAGCCAACCACTCCCCTTCTACTTCTCGTCCGAATTTACATTTCGCACTCGCGGGAACCGCTGGGGCTACTTCCGACGAATTTCCTCGGCACAGGCCAGCGCGTGATCTCTGTACTCAGGCTGTCAGAATACACGCGGTTAGCGCCCCACAGTCTTCTCTGGTTGATATTCTCGATTGTAGAAGTTGATGGAGTTTGCTTTACGATAGGAACAAACCATGGGGTAACTGTGGAAAACGTCAGCACACAAAGTTGACTAGGAGAAACCGCTTCCTAGCCGGGCTCCCCTACTTAACTTAAAAGAATTTCAATATTATGTGTAACCTAAGCTGACTTGTCGGTTGAGCTGCGCGTACAACAGTCTCAAGGAGGATAAAAGCCGAATTGTGCTCTGGTACAGTTCACTGCATAAATATCTATAAATATCAGAACTGCAAGACAAAACTGAAAGATGAGAGCTCCACGGATTATAGTTAGCCAAAGTGAAACAAAATGAGTAACCACCTGTAAAGCAAGCTGGCGAAACTGACGCAAATGTACATGTCAAAAGAGCTAAAGGGGTCCTAAAGGTAGCAGTCTGCCATGGTCGACTTTCACTATGTGGTTGAGTCAGTGAAGGAAGTGTTACAAACACAATGAAAAGAAAAAGTTGGGGGGTGAAGGAGAAGGAAGTCCGGATCTTTTCCACTATTTTCAGTCGAATCAACTTGTCATTTTCATCGTGATTTCCAACCAAACGCGAGATCCTAATAACCATTTTACCTCTCCCCTCTCCGAATCTCCATTAAAGGACCATTTGAACTCTTCTTGAAAGATACGCCATCCCGTGGTTTTGTTGGTGACTCATGTGCGAAAATGCGGTTGACCTGTAAAAATAAATTCATTCGTGAAAAACTGGTTTTTAAAGGAGTGTACACTCTAGGAAACGCTTTTCAGTCTCCTCACTATTCTTTGACAAAATCGTGCTAATTGCGTCCAAATTCCATAGGTAGTTATGAAAAGTGGTGCAAATTTAGTTCACAGCATGAACAATCCCCATGACATTATTCAACGTATATACTTCAATTTGTCTGGCTGACAGTCCTTTCGACCCCACTTTCTAAGCGGCGGTGGATTCGCACCAGTGATGAGCTCTAACAAGAGCGAAACTCAAGTCTGATGAATCCGAGGGCAGGAATGATCGGATGATCGCATGGTTGTGCGCGGAAGGTGGAGTCTGTAGGTACCTGTACATTCCATGATTCTCAACGTCCCTTGGTGCAACACTCCTTTGTTGTACCGACGTTTTATTGTAAAACACACTTTTTTGAACATCACCACCGCGCAATACAAAAGGCTGTCAATAAACCTCAACGGTTCTCTGCCCTGTATATTTATGCAGGAAGCTTCCACGGCGCCTTTTGGCACTTCGCTCAATACCATTCTGTTCTATTCAACGAATGGCTGTCAGACCGAACTGAACCGAAGATACTGGCGGATATTGGCTCTTTGGCGCTCGTTACCTGATCCCAAGAACAGCGAACAACTGTGAGTTTGTGTCACACCTTCTGTTTTATTTTAATTTTTAATGTACATACCCTTTTTGGTCTTTTTATCACAGCACGCTCCTCCGCCCATCTTAGTTTGCTATTGTCGTCTTAGATATTGTTGACATTAATTTAGTGTACCACATAGACGAAGTAGTACGCTACCAGTCCGAAGGACAGTCACACAAAGAAATTATCATCAACCCTAAACGCTATTTATCAGAGTTTTAAGCTATATAAAAGTTTACATACTGAATGATCCATCTTAATGATATTCCGTATCAGCCTCCAGTTCTCAAGCTTTTTATTTTAAAGTTCGAAGTTTGCCCGCAAAATGTCCCGTTATTTGAAGAGTAAAGACCCATTAGGACTATCTTACTAACAAGGATTCGAAAGTAATAGAAAAAAGACAAATGTACTACAATTTTATTGCTTTCACACGTTTCGTTTCAAAATAATTACATTGCAGCTTCTGTCGGGGCAGAAAAAGAGGATGTCAATCTAGAATGTCGAGTCCGTCCGCTAAAGCCAGTTCACATCTGCTGAGATATTTTAGGGTTGCTCCAACAGGACTATTTATTTTGGGGCTTCTTTGCTGCGATTTCACTTTCAAACTCAGCGCTTTAGACGCGCATCACAAAAGTTCTCCAACAAAATAATTCGCCCCTTTTTCGTCGAACTATCAGAGTAGAATTAGCCGCTCAGTACACAGATTTCTTATTCAAACATATGTTTCTTCTTTTTGCTTCCTGTTCGTGATAGAAGAAACCCCTTTTTACGCGGAAATGAAATCGAATTTCTCTTTTACAGGATCGACAAAAACGCAAACCTGAAGTAATAAGCAGCCTTCACTCAGTAAGTCTTTACCTAAAGGAGACAAACACTTTTAGGTTCCACTTTTCCTTTCACTCTTTTCAACTGCCTCAGCAGAGCAGCTTGGAATTTATACAGTCGTGAACCTAGTCGGTTCACATTTAGTATATCAGTTCACACGCGGTTCTGGTGGCATTGTATGGGCGACGATCAAAAAGTCGGAAGATATCCCCAAGCCAGGAAGAAGAAAGATACTGATAAGCACAACCAGAGGCAATTTTAGCCGAGATTTATGGTCATCTATAGCGGCGAATCTGACAAAAACCAAAGGTGAAATTAACATTGTTGTGCTCCAAGTTCAGTGAGATAGAAGGAAAGCACACGTGTACAAAGAAGGTGTATTTAGAATCGACGAGCGGCACCCATCAACATCGGTAGAAAAACAAGAATGTCCAAGCATACTTAACCTGTCAACAAATATCAGCTTCACATGAAGTAATCTGCATGCCATTGATGGAATAGAACAGTGAAGACAGTGGTTCAGGCAGGTCTCGCATGCACAAGTGTAGGACGAACGGGTCAAGAATGAATCACGAACGGATGTTCACTGTGTAAGGTCGCTAAACCTTACTTCTAAGTTGCCTCCGTAAACGTGTTCTCCGGTCCTTCGTGATGCGTGGACCACCTGCACGTTACTCTATAGAAGACATTCGAGCACGGCTAATGAAAGTGTTTTCTATTCGGCCTCACAACGAAATACCAAAGTAATACCCTCTGTCGGACGAATAGAAAAGACGCAAGTAGATGGACAGATGCGAAAGTGTATTCTATATATCGTGGTACCAAAATAGTACCCATACGAGAAATGCAGTGAATAAAAACGAACGCAACGGCTAAGCAGAGAGCGAACCGAGAGCGAGTATTGTCGGCGAAGAACCGATGTGGGAGTGATTGAAAAACAAGGCCCACGGGAACCTTGGAAAATGCAGTCCAGTAAAAAGTACAGTGAGGTCGATATCAAACGTCAGAAAAGATTGCAGAGAAAGTGGATTTAAAATGGTGTCCAAAAAACCGTCATTTTCTGAGGATGATTAGGGCTACTACATCTCTAATGATCGGCACCGTACGAATACGTTTACCAAAAAGGCATCCCCAACGACGCGTGAGAAGGAGAATACGGCTGGGAGAGAAAGAGGTTAGCGTGGATTTGAGAGCGTTCGCAAGAGCAACGGGCAAACGGCAACCGCGTTTGGCAATCAGCTTTCAGTTAAACAATAAATATGTTGAGCATGAACCAGGATGGCTGTCGCTATAGGGGCCTGCTCCTAGAAGTCCGACGAATTTGAGCTTCTATCGTGGCGGTGGGCCGGAAGTATTGATGGTCCAGGAGCCCCTCCTAGCTTGATCGTTATATTGTTGGTGACGCCGGACGACGGCTGGCGAGCTTGAAGGCCCCTGCACTCTCGAGGTCCATTGCAAATCGGGCAACGGTGTTTTGGAGCCCACTTTCTCGTGCGCTCGCGAGCCTAAAGATGCCGCATCAAGTCCATCCAAAAGGCATCCAGTTGTCGTCTCCAGTGCCATGCTGAACAATTGTCCCGTTGTCCAGTGAATGGTTGGCTCTTTGAACATGCACGAGAGTCAGCGAGGATACTGATGAAGCCGGTGTGATTGCGTGAGTCTATCCGAGACAAGGAAAGGTAAGCAGAAGTGAGAAGGGGGTGCTGACGGATGTTGGACTTTAGTAACAACACACGGACGATGTTAGGTGTTGTTGTAGTCGCTAGGAGAGGGAAATGAAACCATACCTACCGATTGTAATTTCCCGAGCCTGTTGATTAGCTAATCCATGACGAACTTTCCAACTTACGGCTGACAATCGGTTTTGAAAATCTTCATAAAATCGGCAAAGCGGACGAAATTTCTCAGTTTGCGACCACGACAGCTGCTTCGCATTGCGGGCACGGTCGGAAGTTCTGACGGGTTAATTCCCTAGTTCTCGCTAGGTGTAGTTGTGGGTGGTGCGAGTAATAACTCGCTGGATACGGATGACTGGGAGGCTAGAGAAGGCACGGATGGCCGGGTGGGTTTGAGGCGGTCAATAGACACGGTGTCATATCGCCCGTTGGTGTCCATGACAAATGTTTTTGCCCTGCTTTTTATCACCCAAAACGGGCTAGTGTGTGGCGGCTGTAGTGGTGGTCGAACACCATCGACTTGGAGGAATGCTTCGGGAGCGGTTTCTAGCGCATCTAGGGCGTAACTTGTACACTGCAGTTCGTGGGGTAATCTCATGTGCTGCGTCAGGCGCTGCACATAGTCACCGTAGTCGAAAGTCACTGTTAGTGGGGGGACTAACAACTCTCCGGGCAGACGAAACGTACAGCCATATGCCAGCACTGCCGATGTTGTGTGTAATTCTTCCCTAGCGGTATTACGCAGGCTGGAATGTGCTGACGGCAGCGTTTCAGTCCAAAGTGGGTCACTGTTTAACCGAAGGGCGGCTGTTAACTGCAGGCGGAAGCGCTCAACCATACCATTTGCCCAAGAGCGATGGGTTGTCCTCTTAATGTAATGGTAACCGAGCGCAGCTGCTAGGCCACTTAATCCACCGTCACAATGTGGACCACCTTTGGTAGTCACTGTTGCCGGGCAGCCGAAGTGATTAACCATCAGGCCAGAAAGACTTTCGAGGCCTCTTCCGACATGGGACGAGGGTTAGGAATGGCCTGAGGCTAGCGAGTAAAACGATCCACTTATGTGAGTATGCAGACCTACCCCAGTGAAGGTGGCAGTGGTTCCACGAGATCACCGTACACGTGAGTAAAACGTGCTTCAGGTTCCGGGAACCTGGCTAACGCTGGTTTAGTGTGCTTATTGGTCTTAACAAGTTGACACTGCAGGCGATCACGGACCAGCTGACGAAAACATTTTCCGGAAGACGTTGGACACCTGAGGATGAAATGGAGTGTCCTTTGAAGGTGAAATCAGACCGGCCTTATTCGAATTTCGCGATACTGATCGTAGCGCGGAGCTGGGTAAGGCTTTCGAAGAGTGCCAGGTAGAAACTCCAAGTAGCCCTCAACAAAGCGAGTGGGGCAACAGCAGGGCAGCTTGTGGGTTGATCTGGCTAACCAGGTCGCATTCGAGGTAACTAGCACTGGGCTAGGCTGCAGTCCGGTGGAAAAGGAGGTCAGCTAGATTAACATCCTGCAAGATATATAGCATCCAAGGGATGCGATGACAATGATTGGTGTTCACGTGTCCACCATAGTGAGACACCCCGGAAGGGAGGACAACATCACTAAGCCCGGACCACTCGGTATCTAGTCAGGCCCCCTTGGACGGGAGCCAACATGGCTTCGACCTTGGAATGGTCCTGACGCAAACTGCTCCCAGTAAACACCAGCGAAACTAGTAGGGCCATACCAGGACTGCGTGTGGGTGGAACCTGGCAGCCGGGTCATATTTGCGTTAGTCGGAAGCATGCGCGATTGTAAACGGCCGGAAAGCGGGACAAGTTTTATGCGTGATATATACAAGCTAAACAACTTGATAACCAGGCTATTCATGCACCAATATGCAAGGAGGAGAACAGTCGAAGTTTTTCCAAAAATGTAGTTATTTTCAAAAAAATGTGCGCCCTTCAGTATTAGTTCACCAATCATTATCAGTTATTTGGTTGACTGATTCACTCTGATTCACTGCAGATGTGTTGAAGCCGCTGGGTTATTAAACCGACCTTCATCCTCCCGGGGTTCCGCAAGGGTCTTCTTTGGAAGCATACCGATGCCACCCACCCTATCTGAACTTCCATTCGCACTGATACCGCTTGTGCATTAGAGATGGAATACTGAACACTATCTTTTCGATTAACGTGTTTCGCTACTAATGTGGCGGAGTGTGCACTCTACTTGTTCATTAAGTGGTCAGTTTCCCAGAACTCGATTGTGAGCAGCTGTGGATTGATATGAAAGAATGCGCCAATGACGAAGGGGCTTACTGCAATAAAATAAACGGCGGCAAGTGAAGCGCACGATGGCGTCCCCCGTCTAGATAACGAATGTCTTCAAAAGGACAGGACAGTTATCTTGCAAGGAGGCGTTATTGTAACAGTTGGCTAATTTTGTCAACGTCCGAACTAGTATTAATCAATAACCAGCCTTTTTATCCGGCAAGCCTTGCGGATTATAACACTTGTACTGCCCCTGGATATTCTGTGTACTATCTACGTGCACTTCATCAGGTCCAACTATAGTTCTATCAGTTCAGGTAAATCCTCTTGGACTTCACTAAGAGCAACCGCAACTTGTCAAACCAATAGCTGAATGAAAACCAAACTCTAAGCAAAAAACACAAGTCTAACTTTTGAAGTTTTAATAATCGTTTGATGATACGGAAACTAGTTGGCAGTAATTTCCTGTATATGAGCACAAACGATGATAGTGCTCAAAGCCAAAGACGTATAAAAAGCAAGCGAAACACTGTTAAACGGCAGCCAGAGCTTTGGGGTTCCCCGAGGCTTCATACACGGGGATTAAACGCCCACTAGTGAAAAAAGTCCGTCCTCCACGATGCTCATGAATGAAGTTTCACCATTTAGCGATTAGTGAGGCCCAACGGCCTAAAATATCTACCTGCTGGTTTTATTAGTCCGTTTCCAAACACCCCCACGATGGTCTGCTTCCGTTGACTGAAAGCGTCATTCTATTTCGTAAACTAACAGGGCCACCCACGGCGCGCACGTTTCAAAACTCTTGTTGTGTGATATCCACTAGATTTTTCCAAGACGAAGTTGTTCACCCTACTCAGGCTGAACGGAAAGCCGCGAAAGTGAAGCCCCTTCAGTAGTCCGGTGACCTGTCTTCCGGCTCATTGGCAATACGTGAAGCAAGAGGCAGTCAAACATAGTATACCGAACACTTCCGTGTTGTAAAGTAGGCCATCTTCGGGCCCACCGGTAATGTTCAGACAGTAAAATCATCATAATGTCCCGGAACATTTCGGTTTCAGCCACTTACTCCAACATCAATTCGGGAGCTTTGAGAAAGTTCCAGGTTGACGCTTTCAACGATCACTGTCTCACGATGCCGTTTTCACTGAAGATTCTGTGGCTTCAAAGTTAGACCCAAACATAAGTCAAACGTGGTTGACCACATTTGGCTGTAAACGGCATTACCACCAAGAGAAATACACGGTAATCGCGCTGTGGGCAGCTTCCAAGTGTGCTGTCCGAGTCTTGAGATAGGTAAAAAAACCCTCGTCTTTATCTTCACTTTGGTCTTTCTTGACATGAAACGGTCCAAAACGATCAACCCGTGTTCCTCGGAGGGCTGGCTCCTATTCTAAATGGACAATCTGTCAGAGTTGTCAATACTTAAAACTCTGGTTAGGAGAATATAAGATGGCTTCTTGGACACTAACTGAGAATGCATCTGATGGCCTCCAGGATCTTCATAGTCCAAATATCCTCCCTGATGCAATCTAAGATGAGGCCCGTGCCCACATGTCTCTGCATCCCGTGGTGGCAATGAACCAAACCTTCAGTGACTCGTCCGTCAGCGCGTGGAATCACCAGCCCACCACTGGGTAAACTGCAAGGCTGGGCGGTTCTGCAGCCGGACCACGGCACACGGCCATGTGGCGCCGAACTGAGCGTTTCTAGATTGGGAGTTCGAAAGCTTCTATCAGATTTTGCTTGCAACAACCCAGTTTCTTTTCTAAAATAGTAAGACTGAGTCGACTTTACGAGGATTATCGTCACTTCGCGAAATTTGATCTCAGACAGCGAACTAGCCTGATAGTAACTGTAGTGTCATACAATTTCACGCCACGGAGCTGCAGAATAAAACGCAGCCACGCTCCCGTCTATACTAATTTCCACTACCGTGAAAAGCTCTCAGAAGGTTAAGTAATCAGTGGAGTTCTTTGCAGTACATTTATGACGAATAAGTCCGATTCACTTCTGCGTCACCTTCCCTGATCGGAGGCTGTATTTAGAAGTTTGTTGGCCATTTCCCCCGCTTAACACAAAAATTATGGACCCGTCAACCACACGCCATTCGCTTTCGGCGGTGCGCTGATGGTCCCTCTGGAGGACATATCAGTGGATTTCTTGTTCCTGGGATTTTTCCTCCGTTGCTCTATCTCAGATCGGCGCCAATTCATTTGAACTCGATTCGCAGCAAGGATGGAGTAGCCAACAGACCTGCTCCCAACATTTGTAACACTTTTTTTCACTAGAGCGAGCAATCCGTTTCCGTCTGAAGCTCCATTGTGATATTTTTTATGGGGCGGGAGGCAAGGCCACGGCAACGACTTCAAGTCATAGTACCCTCATGATTTTTCACGGAACCACTGGAGAGTTACTCGACAAGAAGCAACCAGAACGGTTGCTGCCAATGTCACACCTCAAGTGCTTTACTACATCGGGGCCGGGACGCATGGCCAAATGCGTGCGCTTCCGCGATTCAGCAGGATGGGAATTCTGGCGTGAGACAAAGACTGGTAAGCAAATTTGTTATACGGAGGATTTTTCTCAGCCCCCCTGACCACCTTTAACTGGCCTTCTTAATTGCTTCAGTATCTTATCGCTGGTTTTAATGACAAACGTCCTGGAGCAACCAACGGAAGTACAAAGCACGGGCATCGTCCTAGGTGCCACACCTTTACTTTGAAGCCAAGTTTCCTCGTCTTTTTTCTTTTTTTCGTTTAGACTTGGTGCGATGAAACTTCTGGCTTTTTTGCCAAATATTAGAAATGAGTGAATTGGCACTGTCAGAGGGTGCGCCACACCACGGCGAGGCTGTAATCTATTATCACGAAGTGCGCACATGGGTAGTTTTAGGAAATTTGAAACCCAAAGCCCATAGAAACTTCTCGAAAAGATATATCTCGGAGACCTCACGGGATTCTCAGCCTGATTGCTCCCCGTCGGTGATTTACTGCACCCTATCTTCCGGAACCCCAACCTACACCGCGAGTGCGTCCTTCAGAGTGGTCCTTTACTCAGGTAACTGTTTTGTTTGCTGAAACTTTTCTTCACCGTTACAATTTCAGAGTAGTGTCGGTATCTTTTGTTTAGACTTGAAGTCGTCTGCGCACAATTTTCACATCAGAACAATTGGCGTAAAACTGATAAAACCTAAATCATAGGGTTGCTTAAATCAGTGCTTAGCTGCCAGATTCACAGGTATCTCTTCAAAAACCACTCGCACGAGCATGACGCCAAGGCCGATGAAAAAGAGTCATAAACCTCTCAAAACGCAGTTTGCAATTTACAGAAACCCTTAGCCAATATAAGCAGCTTCCGGCGTACAGTCCAACGACGAGCTATGTTCGGTAGCTCCAGTAGACATATTTGAACAGGCCAACAAGAACCCAGTACATTAGGACCAAAACCAACCCAAACGGATAGACATGTGTTATCGATTGGAGATCTGCTGCCATTGCTGACACCCCTGCACATGTTACTGATCGGGCCGCGATTCCAAACTCTGAAAATCTAATGACGGATAGCAATTCTATTGATACTTTCTCCGAGGAAATACATAAGTGTAGGAAAAATTCTGAAGTTGCGGTTGTTTTTTGTGTTATCGACAGTTTACTTCTGTTAGCAATGAGGACCGTCCCCTTCAATGCCTACAACATAGCGCAAAACTCGTGCCGTTCCACTAGGCTGCGTAGACAGACACAAAGCAACGACTTTCTCCCACTTTCCTTGTTGACGGATGAAGTGTAATTTGTCAGTAAGCAGCGGGTTGCAGTGGGTTATTCTCCATTCAAGACCACTAGAATAACCGCTAACAAAACACTTTGACAAAGTGGGAGTTCTTCGTTGTCAACTTACATCAAGCCAGTTACTGTCTCCGGTCCTCAGCTCTCCTTATCAAAACTGCGGCCTCCAACTTCACCTCGAAACCCCAACCAGCATCCGTGGAAATTTATGAACCTATATCATTATCACTGGCACGGCGGTCTTTCAGGCAATTTCAAATAGATCGAACTGCTATTGCTTTCTTTACAAGCCATTGCATAACGACATACCTTTTTTCAAAATTCCCTCCCTCAGAGCTCACCCACCAGGCCAGCAAACTGTCGATTTGTTGTTTCTACCGCCCCTACTGATTCTCCAGCAGTGGAAGCAGTGACCCTAAGGAAACAAGCACTATCAATTCTCCGGTACAACAACAACAAAATGCTAGCCCACGTGAACAATAAGGCAGTCACTCATCGTAGATCAACAAAGTGCCCGGGTGGGAAAACTTTTGTTAGAAAATGAAAAGTACTACCCGAGGACGACCACTTCAGGCGCTTCTGACCGTTATCAGCTTTATACCTGTTGTTATCCGTTTATCGAGCCACTTGGACCTCTATCTCCCACCGTCTCACGAAGGGCACAACTGTAGGCACGCTTCTTCGAATAACCAGCAGGCCGTCAAGTAAACCACCACATCAGCATCCTCCGTATATCATTTCTACGTGCTTATTCCTGAACTTCCCCCTACCGCCCTTTTATCCAGTTCCCCCTAAAAACCAGCTTCGCTGTAGCAACCAAGTATTCTTGGGCTGCGGCTGCAATGCACTTTTCCCCATTCACTATCAAATCCAGTGTCGTTTCCAGATCAAGCTTCCTTTCGTCAGCTCTAGTACATTTTGAACATTTTTCATGCTCGGAATACACGTCATCGTTAGCTTGCCTCGGAAGAAGATCATATCGTGTTTCGTAGTGACAGCTGTCAAGTACCTCCGTTGCAACGGTCTGGAACTTTGAGTTCTCCAAATAAAACTGCCTACTGCATTTGAGTGGATGCTGTGCAAACTGATATTCTGTCAGTTTCGTCTTTATCTGGCTTGAACCTGACCACTCTGCCTGACGGACCTCCGCCTCCCTCAATGCAATTTTGGGGTGATTATATTAGTAGTGGAGTTTCTTTTAGAGTTCACCATAAAGAACTCCAACCCGGGCTTCTATCTTTAATGTCATTTAACGCTCGATCGGTATTTAACAGGATGCACTTGGTGCTTTCCATAGCAATTACAGCAGATTATCGCTTCATTTGATCATTTTAGACGTGGTACTCTGATCCTCTCCCCGCCGAACATACCTCTGCTGTAGGGCGTTGCCTTCAGGAAAAAGATTGGACCAGCTTCGGGAAGGCTGGTTATTCTATGCAAGTGAACATCCCGTCACATCTTCTTTGGAACATCCCATTCTGGACAGCATAGAAGATCCGGCATGGCTGGACACCAAAACTGAGCATCTTGGGATTTTGATTGGCTGTGTTTACCGTCCGCCTAGTCCAAATAGGCTTGACTTCTGACTATTACCGACTCTCTGAATTTGTCGCATATCTCCCTCTATCCTTCCCAAAGCTCATAGCAGGTGGCCTCATTGCAAAGGGTGTTTGTTGGTCAAAATTCTCGTCCCCACAAAAATCGCGCTACTTTGCAGCTACTATCCTCCCCGGGGGACTAACCTGGCAAGTGTCCTTACCAACAAGAGTCGTAACACTAGACTTGATCATAACCCTGGGTGTCACCCAGGCACCCACTCTAGCTCAAGAAAAAAACCCTGTAAGTGAGCAACAGTGTTCGCTGTGGGCCTTCTATCTCCAAGAGAAGCCGCCAAAACTGCTCTTTACTTGCTTGTTCCATCATGCTGAATGGAACCAATTACCTCCTTGTACGCGCACCTAAAGCTAAAATGAGTCTTCCCTGTCTTGCGAGCCTTGGGCGGCAGTAGGCAAGCTTTATTTTGACTCAATTCGCTGTCTTCATGTGATCACGCCTAAAAGTGGCTCCATCAAGCGCGCAAAACCGAACAAAATACCCCAGATGAAACAGCGACTCTTGAACCCACAACGTACCTTCCTCACAATAAGAGATTTTTCTTTATACACACAACCGGCTCACCTATCTCAATATATTATCTTCATTCAGGGCGGATAAGGAGTGAACAAGAAAAACTGCTTTATGCAACCCAAAACAAATGGAGGTTCTAGCCATATTATTGAAACAAAAGTACTCGGTCTGCCCCAGCTGTGTACCCGGTTGTCTACAATAATTCTTACATAAACAAAGCACGTGATATATCGGAGGCCTCCTATGCGTTTCTCTATACTCTACAACAAATGATTCTTCCCCAGTTACTCCGCTGCCCACCTTTTGCTCCTAGAAAATATCTGTCTACGGTCTCGTTTCAGGATAATTGTATATCACCTCTGTTGTCAAGTACTAGATTGTCCTACCGCCATGGGCCGGGTGCTTGACCTGCAGCAGCTTTCAGATCAGGCGGGTCCGATACTCCAGTTTTATTGGTAAACATATTCAACTTATCTACGCAGCTTGGTCTGTATCTAAGCCAATGTAAAACATCAATTTTGGCCTTATTTCATGAAAAAGAGGCGAAACAAAACCCAGTAGGTCGTATATTAGCCATTCACACCGCACCTGTCCCCAGGATTTTGGAGGAGCTGACTGAAGCTGAGCTCCCGCAGGCATAATCTTTTAATTACGGCTCACTGAGGCTTTCCTAAATAGTTCTCATGTTCCACTTGAGTGATTTACCTTTATGGTTTCAACACGACGGCTGCCAACAGCGGCGAAGGGACGATTGTGATTTTTCCTCATGAATGAAGCTTTTCGCAGGCTTTATCACTGTCGACCGTCAGCCACATTACAAACCTGTGGTACTGCTGACCCCCTATATTATTTGTCGTGTTCTCATTTTTCTTCACTCCATCAGGTGGCAGACCTGAAGTTGCCTTGTCACTATTCAAAATGGTGACCAGCGGAGCCACTCAAGGTGGCTTTCTAGGACCAGTACTCTTCCCGATATTTGTTAACGGTTTATTTACCGCAATCCATCACGAGATGCCTCTTCTTCTTGCTGATGACCTAAAAATATTATAAATCTCCTACCCCTTCCGTTGAACACAACCTTCCATAACATGCAGCAGGATCTCACTTTGCTAAGCACTTGGGGTCTCCTTGGTCAATTAAGTTTTTTGCTGAAAAAGGCAGTATCCCAACTTATAGATTATTCGTCCCTGCAGGGCTGTTAAGCATAGATGGCCAAATAACTGCAAATAGTTCACAGGTGTGGGGTTTGGGTTTTCCATGCTCTTGCTAGTTTGACTTCTCAGAACACGCAGCTATTCGAATTTCGAGGGCCAGAAGGTTGATGGGATTACTTCATATAGCATTTCTGTTACAATAAAATATACTTATCTGTAAGGCTCATTTAGGACTAACGTTATAGCACGGATCAGCGGTTTATTCCGACATGCGACAGTGCGATCTAATATCCACTGGGAATATGCAGCGATCCTTCACAAAACAATTAATTTATTGTACGACAATGAGCTACAAGCAAACCTGCAGTCTTTTACATCTATATTCCTTTTGTCTGCGAAGACCAAACATTACTCCATTTTTCTTTCTTAACCTCATTAGATATCGGACTTGTGGCTCAATAACACAACTCACAGTACCCACAGACTTTCGGTACTCACCAAGACAGGGCAGCCACCGGAAAATTCCCCCAATTTCTAAGGTATATCCACGGCCTATTTTCTTCCCGGTTAACTACTCTTTACTCCAAAAAAGGCCACTGGAGATTCGTTCACTGGACCACACATCAGCGTTTAGGAAGGAGGCAAATCTATTCTTCATGGTACAAAGTGTATTCCATATTTTCAAAGCTTACACCAAGGGAGATAGAGCTTACGAGTTTAGTCTAGGTTTTTGATGGACTTTAAACCGTGAACCACTCAACCACAGCTGGAACCCTTCTAGACTGCACCTTTCCTTTCGACTTTCTTCCAGGCTGATTTTGCCTTTTGGTTTTATATGAATAAAAGCTACCAAAGGAATTTCCGTACTGCCAGAATGCTCTATATGCCGCAACGATAATTTTACTCCCCGTGAATCGTACTTACTTCTGGAGTCATACTTCCGTAAAAATTGATGGACCGCAGACGGACCTTACAGAATTCGAACTCTCACTATCCTCCTTCCCCGGAATGTACCACGTGACATTTTCTGATCACTTCCCGTAGTTATTTTAACCTCCGCCCGCTGATGTTCAACCCCCTGTACTATTTGATGGCAAAGTGCAACGAACAAACCAGGCAAACGAACTTTGTCCACCGTCTTTCTGCCGGCACGCCCTGACATGCTTTTTACACGATGCCTTTACATTCACTGTCAACTTCCAGAGTGCTCACCGTAAACACGCTTCCCAGCCCTGGAGCAACAGTTCAGCATCACAAACTCCCGCAGAAGTTTTTGAACCCCTCAGCATAACCCCGCCCGAAGTTTTGCAAAGATGGTTCCATTGAATGTCGGGCAGACACAATAATTGGTGCTCCTGTCAGCGGAAAACATCGAGCTCCTCTTATCGTAAGTTTTTCTCTTACTAATTATGGGGTTAATGCCCTTTTAGCTGCATTCACCGAGAAACCAACTTATGATCATTCGTTTATTTCTGTCCACCCCATCCCCTGTTATTTCTACCATTTCCGCCCTGAAATTTTTTATTATTCGACGTTCCAATCAGCTGACCTCAGTTTTGTACTTTTCTAGCAGCGGCCATGGTACCTAATTTCTCCGGGTAAGTCGTATTGAGTTTGTCCTAACCGGTGACAAATCCTATTTGAATTTTCGTCTTACCTCACCACGTACTTTCTTGATAAAACTTTGTTCGTTTCTGTTTACGCATGGCCCGTACCCCCTGATCATGCCAATTGCGTGCATTTCTTCCAATTACCAGAAATAAATCTTTACTGTCATTGTGAGCCCCGGTGGATCGTAGATTAGGGCAATACAAATTGGTGTACCCCAGGTCGTCAAAGGAACCACGGGTGAATTAAGGTAGCGCACAAGACGTTCGTGGTGAATATTCCGTAAAAGTCCAAAAGCTCTTCGGTCTATTGTTTTTCGCAGATAAAAAGTAAAGCGGCTGTCCTACTTTCTACCGTTAGTCGATTCCGTTGCCATTCTCGGGCTGTTTGATGCCCCTTTTATTAAGCGAATCTGACCGCTTCCAGTCTCCTCAAATGAATCCGCTGCGAAGTCTAGAGCTTCACTCTTATTCGACAGTGATAACAAACAACCATACCTATGTGGGTTACCTGTCACCGCTCTTAATAACGCCAAATTAGAGCAAAAAGGTGACAAATAAGCGTCAGACGGAAGAAAGTTCATTCTTCGCAAAACGGGACTCATTCAAGTCGTTATTTAGCTGGTGCTAAAGCCTAAAGCTCATCTGTTACACTTCTTAAGTCATACTTTCAGGATATTTTCCTCATCATCGGCTACAAGAGCTTAAAATGTTCACGAAAATCGGGGAGTACTCGTACTGCATTATTAGCTGGATCGAGTCCATTCAATAGGATTACGTTGATCAAAGGACCCTCCTAGAGAGCTGCAGAGTCCAGGGCCTCTCGTATCTTCCTAAACTTTCACGGCTCAAGATTTGGTGCAATGAAGGTAAAAAAGCTTTCTGCTAGCTTTCTGTTGTAGAACTATGGGTCTCAAGTATCCTCTGTGCCTAAGACCGTGGATGATCCGGTTTCTTGTCCAGGGTAGTTCCGAATACTTCAGCAGAAATCTCTTCCTTAGTGACACACTAGGCTTGGCCAACTGACGATTACAGAGCAGCTCAGTTTTATCATTGTTCCGTGGTAGCCTGGCCTCGTGAAGCACCTTGATGCTTTCAACACTTCTGTAAGCCCGTTCAACAGCATCTATATTATCAACCGATTCCACTTCTCCACCTACTGGGCTGCCTCCATTTGACTCAATTTTGTAGGACCTTTTTCATGTCTAGAAGCGATTCTGCGGTAAGCTTGCAGTCGTTCATCGCTATTTTACCTTCAAAATCGTCATACAATAAACCTGGCAGGAGGTAACCCACACGCGGTCGAACCGTCAACGACTTGACCTTTACACCGATCCTTTGATCCACAGTAAGTCGCAACCAGACAAAACCTAAACTTCATCACAAGTGGTTGTTGTGGAATCCAAACTGCATAGGTAAGTCCATCTTTTGGGCTCGCCGTCGATGGATACATCTAAATAACTTATGTGAGGCTCACCACCTGTGGAGGCTTAATTCACATAGATAAACGAACAGTCGCAAAAGGAGTAAACTCTGAAGGTTACTTAGTACGAAACAGTTTGTTTTGTGCCACCCGAAGTGCTAACCAAATTTTACCAATGGCGATAACAGTAACAATCCTTTCTTTTCCGAGGCCTGGAGCTTGCCTGGGCGAACAGTCAAACACTACAGGTGATGACCGTTTTGGATGAATGAAAACAAGCCTGAAAAATACACGCGTACAAGGGAGCGTTCAGTTCGGTTCAGTTCAGTTTGCACAGGACAGGTAATGGCCACTGCCAATCAAGCCTCCAGAATTCCTTTGACGGTACGCACACAGTTACGCACCCACCGCTGCCGAGTGTATTTCATCGAATCATCGCTGAAAATGAGAGGGAAACGGAAAACCTCATCGCACATCAACCGCGAGAGACATTATGCATCGTGAGCGTTCACTGAGACCGCAACGAGCAAAAAAGTCTATTCAAACATATCCCAGAAGAACCGCAGTACTACCCGTCACCCATCCAGTTGACACCTCGTACCACCTGCGATCTAGGGCACCTTTGAGGGATTGGACGGTCTGCAGATCAATCATTCCACCAGGCAGACCGTTCCAACTGTTCACAACCCTGTTGCTGAAGAAGTGCGATCTAGCCATCAACCTAGCTCGGGCTTTTATCAACTTCTTTTCAAGTCCCCTTGTTCTGGAGTCTACGGCCACCTGGAATAGACTATCTAGTCTAATGCCAGAAAAGCCCTTCATTACCTTGAACGTTTCTATGAGATCCCCTCGACTTCTCCCCTTTTCCAACGAGAAAAGATTCAGGTCACAGAGTCTCTGTTCGCAAGTCTTACCCCTCTGCCCTTCAACCATTCGTGTGGCGAGACGTTGGACTTTCTCGAGGCAGGCGGCGTCCTTTTTGTAGAAGGGTGCCCGAGCCTGCACGCTACCTTCTAAGTGAGGTCGTACTATAGCCATGCAAATAGGTGCGAATACCCCCGGCTGCCGGCAAGACAAACCTGATCGCAGTCTAAAGAGCCCCCCACGGGCCTTTGGTGCGGCAGCGTTGCACTGCTTCGACATTTGAAGTCACTGTTCATGATGACCCCAAGGTCTTTAACCTTACTGACTGCCTTTATGGTGAACAGCCCTTGATTATGGGCGACAGTTAGGCTCTCTGTTGCTCTTGACAACACATGGCTTTTTTCAGCGTTCAGAGGTAAGTCCCATTTGTATGCCCAGTCCAGGACGGCACCTATTTCCCTGCCCAAGTCCACTCTGCCCTCAGGTCCAACAATCTTCACATCATCCGCAAAAGTGAAGCTGGGCGATTGAAGAGCGGATGCCAGGTCGTTAATAAATAACAAGAATAGGACCGGGCCCAGGACGGATCCCTGAGGCACAACACCGGTGAAATTCACCAAACTGGAGCACTTGTCCCACTATAAAGTAAAACTTCCTGTGGGAGAGGAAGTCCTTCAGCCACCTGAATACTGGCCGAAAGTCTCCATCTTGCATAGCAAGAGACGATGATTAACGGAGTCGAACGCCTTGCTATAGCCGAGGTATCATACCTCAACTTCCTTGCCTTCGTCCAGTCGTCGAGTTACTTCATCTAAGAAGCACAAGAGACTGGTCAGGCAAGATCTGTTTTTCAGGAACCCGTGCTGCGCCGGACTTAACATGGGGTGCTCCAGTAAGTGTTGGCAGATGTGGGCACGGATGACCCTCTCAGGGACTCTACAGTGGATGCTAGTTAGACTTACCGGCCTTCAGTTATGCCTAGCCAACTTAGGTCCACTCTTATGTATTGCCACGACTGCTGCGACTTTCCAGTCCTGAGGCAGCCTACTCTGGTCCTGTACAGCCTGCACACCGATGGAGCTATGATATCCGCCAAGGGCTTGATGATAGGTAGATGAATGCTATCTGGGCCCGCTGACTTGTGACTGTTTAATTCCTGTAGGTACTTATGCAAGCTTTCCTCTGAGAGGTTTAGCTCATTTAACTAAGGAGAGGGATGCACCTGAGCCAGATCTACTCGTGCCACACTATCTATTCTATGTGCACTACCAAAGCATTCCACCAGGGCGTCTGGTTTGCCCTGGTCATCGGTGACAATACCGTGGTCTCTAGTGGATGACGGGCCTACGGCATTCCTTGTTGAGCCTTTCCATTGTACATAGCTGTAGAATGTTTTCGGCTGTTGTCTTACATACTGGGCTAATTTGAGCTCGAATTCCCACTTGGAAGTTCTCAGAAGGCTAACGGTCTCGTTTCTCAGCTTTGTATAGCGGTTCCAGGCTAGCTGACTGCCAGAAGCTTTGTACTGGTCCCGGCTGCGGTTTTTAGGTCTGATGGCCTTGGCTACTGCAGCCTTCTAGCACGTGGGTCTGCCCCCCACTCCCTCGTATTAAGAGTTGCAACTCTTCCTGTAGGGCAATCAGGGATCCATTTATGGCCTGCCAGCGCCCCCCGAAAGTAGCCCCTTCTGTCGTGTCCCAAGTCAAACCCATCGCCCTATTACGAGGCCTATCTATGTCCATACTACCGAAATGTCTGAACAGCCTCGATGGTACCTTGGGTTGCCGCATCCATAGGACAATTTTGACACACGCGTGGTCACTCTTGCCCAGCGATGCACAATAACGCAATCCCGACAAGTCGTTGGGGAAGTTCGGTATTGCTAGATCCAGCAAGGATGGAGGGCATGCAGTCCTATATCTGGTTTTTCCCTAATATGCTGGTGCAACGCGTTGGCGTGCAGCCATTCTAAGTAGGTTTGCTCCTCCGATCCCGGCACGCAGACCTCAGCCACCCAGTCGATATGCGGCAGATTGAAGTCACCCACTATGGGGGTCTTTTGTGCGTCCTCAACTAGTTCAGTCAAAGTCCGCAGTAAACAATCATCCTCTTCGTGGTTAGTGCTTGATGCCCTGTAGACACAGACAACGTCACCCCTTCTGCCTGGGAGGATGATCGTAGTGGCACATAACTGGATACTGCGAGTGCATATCTTGGTCTGAGTCTCAAGGAGGTTTGTACATGACCTAGTGAGGATGGCTACTCCTCCACCAAGGCGATCATATTCTCCATCCTGCCTGTAGACTGTCAAACTGTTACTGATAAGGCCTGGCACATGGTCTTCTTCAGAAAGCCACGTTTTCCTGACGGCAGCTATTGAAGCTTTGTGCTCCTCATCGGTTTTGGCGAGTTCCGCCCGTTTGTTTCTTATACTACACGCGTTAGTGTATAACACCATCACGTTTGCTCTGTCACTTAGGTGTCTCTTATAATTCCCTCCTGTCTGTTTCTCAGGCGCAACTCCTGAGATGATGGAAAGTTTTTTGCTTCGGATGTCCCCACTGGTGTGCATGACGCCGGCCGACTATCCAGAACTTTCGACGACTCCCAATCCATCTCTATAGGAGTTGCCACAACATCCAGACTGGCAGGGGTCACACTGTCATCTATCTGCGGACAGTACTGCCAATCCTTGTCTTCCAGCGCGTCCTAAATTACAACTATTTGCGACCCCGCCTATTGCTTCTTTACTATTGTCGGGATCTTGGCCTGAAAGCCGAGTACGGTATTCCGCTGAACTTGTTGGTTTTTCACCAGCATCCTGGCTGGTCGAGCAAGGTAACCCCCAGCAGCCAGACCCCCAGGCCTTACTTCATGCTCATCTGGCACAATTTGGTATCTACCCCTGTTGGTGTGGGCCAGTTTTGCTGCCCTCGCCAGCAGTTTCTCCCGGGTGGCCTCAACTGCGAACTCCACTAGGATTAGTCTCGCACGATGTTCGAAGGTTTAAACTGGTAAGGTGGTGGAAGTAGGACCGACGTTCGGCGAACACAAGTTTCATGGTCAGGTGGCCAGACCTGCCAGAATCGAGTAGAGATGGCGGGAAGGGTGAGGGTAAGTGAACAAACCAGTTAGTCAAGGATCGAACTACCACAAATGAAACGGTAATATTAGCTGAAATAGACATTTTGTGATGAGATAAATTACGTATAAAAGAACGTGAAATAAATTCTGTTGGGTGTAACCAGAGGCAAAGAATATTACAAAATATTGTTTATATCATCAAATTTACACTGGTATATGAGGCCTAGCGCTACAAAATGTCAGCACCCATCTCGCTCGCTAGCCACGTGAACGACCATGATCGTTGACAATTTCGATACTTTTTCCCGGTTGATAGAAGACTTTTACGAAGGTCTGGATGAATTCGCGACCGATTTTCGAGATTTCCAGCGATGCGCAAGTACCAGCTTTTACAATTACAATGCCCGAACATGGAAACAGGCCAAAAAGCGTCGGCTAACAATTAGCGACGGAATGAAATATTATTTCGTGAAATATTGTTGTGTCCATCGGCGTCGAAAAGGTGGAGGTGGTTCAAGGTTAGAATAATTGTTTGTTAATGTTTGACTTCATTGTAGATACAAAAACCTGGATTGCGGAGCATTCGTCACTTTGGTCGCACAAGGAACTGGATATCGTGTCGCAAAGTGGTGCATGGTCCATAGTCATAGGTTCCAAGTAGGGAATCCAAGTTTATATGTAGCTAACCGAAGGCTGACAGCTTTTCAAGAGTCGGTGGTGTTTAACTTGATGGATACGTTCCATAATACTGCTGAATTAAGGGAATATACTAGTCGGATGTTCAATAGGCGTCTGAATAGCATGGACTTTCGGTCTATACGTGTCCGTCACAGTCACGATGCTCGTGGTAACGTAATTAGGGTTAAAGAATTGCTGGAAGGTAAAGGCATTAGCCAGGTAATACACGAGGAGAATATAGTTAGGTTCCTGTTCTTCATACCCATGGAGGTGATTCCGGTTGCTCGCAGATGCAGCCAGGTGATTCTAGCTGACGCTACCCATCAAATGAACTGCGGAGGCTATGTATTATGGCACGTAATGATAGTGGATGAAACAGGCTTAGGCCGTAGCATTCTGTATGCTTTGCTGCCCAATGAAAGCACTGCAAGCTACAGACAAGCCGTGGGTTTTCTGCGTGAATACCTGCCCGCAACTAGGGAATGTAAAACAATAGTGGTAGATCGTAGTCTCGCTCAGTTAAACGGGTTCAAGACTCACTATCCTGAAGCCCAGATAGTGTTCTGCCGGTTTCACGTGTTGCAAGATATGCGGAAACGGTGCAAACATCTAGTTGCAGCAACGACTCTAGAAAAGGATCGTGTTTTCAAGTGGATGCGTAACATGGTGTTCGCAAGCAGCGAGTCCGCATTCGAACAATTTCGGGCTGCTATTCAGGCCCGCAGCTCTGAGGCAATGGGTTACTTAGTAAGAACGTGGATGCCGTTTAAGGATTGCTGGGCGGGTTACAAGGTAAGGCAGGTATTAACTTTGGGTAATTTAACAACCAATAGAGTGGAAACCGAAAATAGGCATCTTAAGACGGGACTGTCACCTAGGTCAACCTTGTTCCAGGTCTGTGACGGAATTCTGAAGCGGGAAGCATCTTTGAGAGAAGTCTCGCAGGGTAGACTTGGTAAGGATCAAATGTCCATATGCAAGTTCCGTAATGTGCCACATTGGTTGAAACCCGTGTTTGGCAAGCTAACCGTATTCGCCCGTGGCGTTCTCCTTCGCCACCTGCATACAGTGACGATCACTGGCATATCTTATGTAAAACGCAAGTGGCTTGTAACAAACAGTAGAGGCTCCTCCGTTAGGGTTACCGGCGGCAGTGTGCCACACTGCGACTGTCCGTTCAGTCGCCAGTGGATGCTGCCTTGCGTTCACGTGTTGCACGTTGCTCGTGCCACTAATGTCGACCTTTCTACGCTAGCCAATAATCGCTGGTCAGTAGATTGTATGGAGGAAAACTACAGAAAGGCTAAAGCCCAGCTAAGGTTGTTACCAGACGTAATAGGCTTGTGGCCAAACGTTAGACTGTGCTACGAGCATCCAGAAAAAGAAGGCGTAGAACGAATACCACACCGGTCGGATATCGCCACTATGTTCGGCCGAGAGAAAGAGACCCGAGAAATATTAGAATGTCCCACAACTTCCAGTACAGCTGACGAGTATGTCCTACGGTCGGAACCGCCGATAAGAGATTTAACCGTAAAACAGGGAACAACGTCTAGAAGGAAACCGGTAATGGAAGTTCGGTTTACCGACGAGAGCGATATTCAGGTTATAGGAAACCCTTTGCTGCGTATCCAGTTCCGCCAACATCGGACAACTACGGCCAACCAATTCCGGGTAGCAAACAAGAAACGAAAACTGGACAGGCCGGCGTCTCCAATCAACAAGGACGTTTGCAGCGTTTGCCGGCGAGAGGATCCAACGGCCGACCTGGACGAGGACGTTCAATGGGTTCAATGCCAAACGTGTGGCCGATGGGCACATTATCAGTGCGCAGGTTTCACCAATGAGGACGACTACACTTGTGTGCATTGTCTTGCGAGGTAAACGTGGTCCAAAGAGATTGACAAAAGGCCCTATCCAGGGCCGCCGCATTATGATTCCTGCCATATTGGCATTTGTCTTCCTTATTGATTTTTTATTTGGGCTAGCACAACTAGGTCGTTATGGCACGTGTTCACTTCGTGAGTCTTATTTCGCGCTGGTGAATACTGGATGGTAGATTATATACATATATATATATTACTGTACGTATGTATATATACAGCCCGTCCTATTGGAACTACGTCGAGCGATGGCCGGGAACGTTACCATTTAAGTATATATATATGCATATATATATATACATATGTACATATATATATATATATATGTATATCTATGTACATATATAGCCCAGTCCCATAGGACGTACGTCGAGCGAAGGCCGGAAACGTTACCATTTAAGAAAATATATATATACATATATATATGTATACATATGTATATGTATATGTGTTTATACATATGTACTTATATATGTATATCTTTATACATGTGTATGTATGTATATAGAAATACATATAGATATGTACATATGGACGTACGTCCAGCGATGGCCGGAAACGTTACCCTTCATATATATATATATATATATTTATACATATGTACATATAAACATATACATATGTATATATATCTATGTACATATACAGCCCAGTCCCATAGGACATACGTCGAGCGATCCCAGTCAGCACAATGGTCCCCAAATAGTCACGAAATAGTCCCTAGGTCGACCCCGTTTGATCCCCTAAACGACCCCAAAGTGACCCCACTGAAACAAAAAAGGGTCGGTTTGGGGGCGGTTTTCGGCCGACCACGCAAAAAACTCTCCGGTATTTGTGTACCTTCTGCATTACAATATAAACTCAATTTCCCGTACCTATTTTTATAGCACTACACAAACGACCCCAGAAAGAACGATACTAGTCCGGTGCGTCAAATAACTAAACGGAAACGTCCCATTTCATCGCTCTCATTTCTCACTTCCCAAGGTACCTTTACCACTTTCGAAATCACTTCCTTGCCAGTAACTACGAGCTGCATTTCCATTACTGATTTCGGAAGAAAAAGGACAATACTTTTGACGCAAGAAACATGTATTGATGGGTAAATTGTACAGTGGTAGAAGGGATTTACAATATCTACCAAGTTTTTTCGTTCGTATTCGTTAGTCGCATGAGAACTGTTCGCTGGAATTGCTGTTTTCCAATGCCTGAAATAAGAAGAGAGACATTTTAAATTAATCTCTTATTGTAAAACAAAGTGCAGTGAGCAAAACTTTAACATCTTTATGAACTAGGAATCGAAATACTTTTACTGGGAATATGAAAATCATTGAGGCAGAAACTGGAATCTCTTGCTGTATGGAAATGAAAAATATCGCAATAGATGCATAGCTTGATATAAGATAACGCCTTAGGAAATATATCGTAAATAGAAGTCACTCAGGTCGTACGTATTGCACTGAACGCCGACGTCGCGATACAGTTCATACCGACTCTCTTGATGACTAGCTCTACTCTTTTGTAAGCAACGACGCATTTTCTCTCGGATGAGCTGCGTTGTGGCTCCAGGATAGTTCTTCCGGCACACAGCCTCTGTAGCAATATGAATTCAAAATCTCATACTCACCTATCACAAGAGAACAAACTTTTGTTCCCGCCAAGGCAGGTCTTCCGTGTGCATCCTTCATGTTTACCTGCGCGAGAACATTTATCGTCATTAGCTGACGCATCATATCCCTTGTGCAATCTCCAAAGTTGGTACCGGAAACATTCTGCAAAAATGTGACCTGAATAATAGAAAAAAAGGTCTATCTCTCACCACTTGCTCGTAGTAGCTGTCATTTTTCAAGCGTTCATTCAGAGACGCGAGGTCAGCAACACTGTCTACGGGGATCCCCCATTGGGATACGATCTTTGACGTCGAATTCGCATTTTGCCTCTGCAATTCGGCGATTTTGCACTTCAACTCCGAAGTATCTTTCTTGATTGAAGCTAAGAAAGCTGGCGTGAGTTAATAAGTATTTAGTGAAGCTGCTATTACACATAATGCTCTCACCGTAATTGGCTTCCTTGCTAAGAGGACTGGGCTTCTCACGAGATTTGGAAGCGGATGGCCTTTCCTCCACCGTACGGCTTGTTGATGCCATGGGACTCACCGTTAGGGTGGAAGTCCAAGGTCTCCCGAAGGATGGACAACTACATGATTTGTGAGAATACAGCGATGGTACTTACGCTATGGTTGCTGGCACATTATGGTTTGGGTCCAGTGACTTCAACGGGGTACGCGGAAGGCAAATTGACTGGTCTTCTAAACAAGGTGGCTCGGGAGACCATATGGCCGGAAACGTTACCATTTAAGTATATATATACATATGTATATATATATGTTTATACATATGTACATATCCACATTTACATACATATATATGTATATCTTTAAACATGTGCATGTATGTATATAGAAATACATATAGATATGTACATATATGGACGTTCGTCCAGCGATGGCCGGAAAAGTTACCATTTAAGTATACATATATATATGGACATATATGTATATATGTTCATATATGTGTATGTATGTATGACGGTGCAGCCTAATAGCCCAAGTCCTACTGTATAATATTCAAGGTACCAGGCTTGTATTGTTCCTGGCGAACCACATCTTCGAAGGATCGTTTGACATTTCTTTACATTCCCCAATTTATGTCGTTCCAAAAAGGTATCCATTTTGCAATACAAATGGACATTCTGGCAGATACATAAGAAACAGTCGGTAGACCAATTTCATAATTTTTTTACGACATATTATGCCTTACGGCATTACCCGTAAGTCGCTATTTTTGCGGTTCCAAGGGGGTATAAATTTTGGAACAAGACGAAACATTTAGGCAGATATGAGCGGAATTGGCGGCAGACTAAAACCGCCATAACCTCATTCAAATTTAGCGGGGTGATGTGTTCGGTGACCTTGCTCACCGGCGCCCGTTCAAATCCCATTGTGGTAGTTTCATTCATCGTTACCAACAAACCATAATAAGGTTTGACCACGCGCTATCGGTCAAGGTCATTGCTGACGTCACTGTCAGTGTTTGAGTTGAAAAAATACAAAGTTGATCTGCCAATGTTTCCTTCCATATCTACGAAAAAGTTCATGTTTGTGATAAAATACACGCCCATTTGAAGTCATCAAGTTGGAATGGATAAGAAAATTCTTGAAAAAAACCTTGAAGAAAGTAAGGAGTTTATTTTACCGGTATTTTTCCATACACGCTAAAATTTCCACTAGCACTGAAGAATATTCTGTTTTGCTGCCGGATCACCTGAAGAAAATTGATTCTGTGGTGTCTGTGCTCTGATTACCATACCTGAAGGATTTGGCGAATTACAGAGAAGTTCTGGGAACGAGGCCTATTTTAGTAGCTCCGCTTTAGGCCGCGATTGTGTAGCAGCCAAAAATGATCAGCCGCCGCCACTTATACGAACAGGATTCACGCAGTCCATCAAATTGTTTACTCAGCCTGAAAAGAGAAAGCCCAACAATGATAACCACACAGTTGACTCCAGGGCGGGCAGAAAATATGCTCCAAAAAGAATAACGCGTATGAAAATGCAGAAAATATCTGGCTACACCGTCGTGCGTGAAACCGCTGGGATGTTAGTTCGGGCCGTAGCAGCACTGGCATACGGCCTTACAGTTATGTACAGAAATTGGTTCAAACGAAGGTTCTTTTTTCTTGGTTTGGTTGTCCTTCTCGCGCCCTATCGCGCTCTTTAGGTCTGGTCTTTGCTGGGAAATCTTGAATAGCAGAAGGAGAATAAGGGGTTATTGGCTATCGTTTTAACTCTCCAGAGGCTCGACGAACTGGCCCAGCATCTGTTGGATATACTTAAAATTGTGTCAATCTTTGGACCCTTTCAAGGCCGCCTTTCAATCACCTGTGTGCTAAACTTTGATGAGCCTACAACCGTTGATGGCCCATCATTTCCTCGCCCATACCGAAATGTTAAACCTCTCACGGAACCCCAATCACTTGTTGAGTGACTCACAGGAAACCGACGACCCGCTCAGTCCAGAAGGCGAATTGGACAAAAGCTGCGTTGACTGTAGCGACGAAGTCAAATAAGATGCGTTTACATGCCTCGATTGTGAATGGTCCGATAAAAGTAACCGGTGGTAAAAAAAAGAATGAGCAGTTTACAGTAACAAGGAAAGCGCGGAAAGGTATGCCGTCAAAAAGAGCCAATCTGAGATAAGTGATGGATTAAGCGCGCCAGTGAAAGTAGTTGGTGGTGGAGTGATGGGGCTCCTGCACAGTGAAGAGGTGGCTACCCTAAGAGCAACTGGCAGGTGGCAGAAGTTTGCAGAACAAAAGGAAAGGAGGCAAAGTGGCAGAAGTCCGGGTAACAATGACCACATATGGATGTGAACCTAGTTGGCATGGCAGGGGAACAGCTGGTATTCAGGAAAAGAGGTACCAAATGAGTGGAAACAGAAGTGTCTCTGGCGAATGTTCAGATAGTAATAGCAGTGAAACCAGCCGGCGCAAACAGCATAGAAGCCGTCTAATCAAAGGCCGTGGAGTAACACGGAATAGCAGAGGGGAAGGGCAGGGGTGGTTGGCAGGTGCCAGTATTGTGATGTAGAGAGGAAGAGGCAGAAGAATCACAGAAAACCGGTCGTACAGAAAAAGGCGAGGGGAGGAAATGACAAATTCTCATAAGGTATTATCGAAAAAAGGGAGTTTACACAAGCCAACAGTTTGGACAAACGATTATAAACGGCTCAGAGAAGCGAATTTCCGAAGCATAGAAAGATGGTAACAAAACCTACTCTAAAGTGATTGGGAGCCCGGAGGTTGGTTTTATAAGTAGGTATCCGCACATAACTCTGCTCTCGGAATGACAGCCACGCCTCGGGAATCAATTCAGTTCCGGTATCGGGTCTTTAAACAACTATAAGCGAGTCTACACCACAACTCCACAACTGAGGCTGCACCGTACTTGGGAGTATTGTCTGGAGAGGCACTATGCATTCAACGGCTTCTGGAGCAGATAGCTCAGTTACGGGATTTCCCACATGAGGGGAGCTATTTTCACCGGCCTAGCTTTGAAGTACATGGCGCTGGCCAGTTTGACGCTGGTTACTGGTCTAACTTCCTGTCTCCTGTCCATCTCATGGGACTAACAACCTTGCCACGTAAACCATCAAACGCCTGTCATTTTCTCTACCTTCATCCACGGGCACCCATCACAGCGGTATAGATTTTGCTCGCAAATAGACCTGACTGTTTTCCCATTCATTGTCGTAAATGCGGCTGTGTCCTAAACCAAAGCAATCATCTAGTGTTCAACAGCGTATTGTAAGACTGACTGGGTGAACTCATGCCCCAGAGAATGAAGTGTACTGCACCGTTTATTATTTCAATAAAAAGGACGACAATACCAGCGTGGCGTAGAGACCCAAAGGTCGCGGCTCTGGACAGGGTCGTTGTATATCTCGTGTGTCCGAGGTCAACTCGCCAGGCCTTTCACGCAGATGTGTTTTTCCTCGTATGCGAAACCTGACTTTTGATAACGTGCTCATGGGTTACATGTTTGCCACTGAACCAGTCGAAAGTCCTTCTTCCGGTCAACCGTTGGATCTTCCGGTCGGTAAATGCTGCAGAAGTTATTGTTGACCGCAGGCGATGGTCCGTCAAATTTCCGTTTCATGATTGTCAATCGGAATTCTTTGGCTAAGGTTGTCCGATGAAGATGGAATTGGATGTGCAGTAAAGGGTTTCCCATAACCTGTAAGTCGTCTTCCTCGGTACACCTGACCCCTGTCACTGGTTTCTTTTTATACCTTGTTCCCCGTCTTATGGGTACATATTTTCGGAGGTTCCAACAAAACAAGTAACCCACTGCCTCACCGAGGAGGAAACTTTACCGTTCGTTTCTAGCCATTCTCGTTTTTGCAAGAGATACGCGCATAGTCTTCTTGGCTTGCGGGTGGAGAATGAGAGCTCCACTGGCAAACACTGTTTGGCAGAAAAGTGTTTCAGCCGATGTGCCACTTTGCGGATCTTGCATAAAGACCTCTGGTCCTCAGTAAATCCGGTCTGCTGAACGTCCTTCAGGGACTCTACCCGCCGCATAATTCCCCCACAAAAGTCTAATAAGTTAGATCCAGGCGAAAGCTCATTTTTAACATGCCTATTCTCCGCCACACCACATCGTCTTGCTCGCTATTATCGGTCTAGTTTCTATCAAGATTTCCGTGGTGGTAATGAAAAAATAACCTTTGGGATTGTCCCTCCAACTTAAAGTGATTCGGATGGTTTTCTGAACAATAAACTCTTAGGCGACCAGCTTATTTATAAATCGTTGTTAAAACAGCTTCCGAACAGCCAATCTAGGATGGTTGAGTGTTTTTCATTATCAACAGGCCTCAATTTACTCCTATAAAAATTCTTTGTCAGAGTGTGCCCACAGCGACTTCTATCCTCTCTCACCACCGAGTGGTTGACCTTCTTCAATCCACGAGCATTGAACGCTTCTGACTGCCAGCTGCTTTGGTATCTTGCTCGGTACTGCTGGTTGATAAACACTGCAATGCTGGTATCAAATTAAGAGTACTAGAACCAAATATGGCGTCCTTGGAAGGACAGTTACTTGCCACAGATGATACGCTGACTGCGGTGTCACAGCCTGCATCTGTTGTCGATCCTTCGAAACACCCGGACACCCAAAGTTTATTATCGGCCGATGGCTTTCTGGACTCAATTGCTTCCGAAGCCTACCAAAGAATAAAAGATCCGAAAAGCTTTAGTCTCTAATGCTCTGAATCGTCTTCCGCTTTCCTCGGTTAAATGATCGTTGCTTCTGGCGTGCGATATGTCACACCACGAGTGCCTTTTCGTAAGACAAAGAAATAAGACACAGCGGTACATCGGTCCGTTACTGTTCCAGTTCCGTGAGGTAAACTTTGCCATGGAATTCATCAGGAGGAGAGAGGCTATCACCAAAGCCACTCCATTTAAAGGCATAACAAATTTCTCCGACGAGACCCCAATACAGAGGGATGTCCATAGGTCCGTTTTGGCAATCCTGCATTGTCACCATCTTCAGTTCCAGTGCCACCCAACCTCCTTCAATAGCCCACCATAGTTGACACGCTCACTCTACCCCCATCTACCGGTGGACCACCTGTGGATTCATCTACAGGTTTACCTGTGGACCTCGACTTATCTCGCTCGCCAACCACTCCTCAGCGCCCTCTACAAGGCCTTATATTGCAGCCCAGTCTCCACCATTATTTTTAGGACAAACCCATAGCCGGATTATGAAGTCGTCCCTCACAGACAGCAACCGCCCAGTAGTTGGCTTGTATTCCAAGCAAACCGAGAAGGCGACTGCTTTCAACCCGCCACTATGTACGGAACAGCCAGCTACAACATCGTCTCCAAATACATTGAGCACTACTTCATCTCCTATCCTTATTGCTTCCCGACATCAGCACGCCCCCGGTTTGCGTCAAAAACGGACCTGGGACCCCTCGTGTAAGCTTTAAACAGTTTTTTACTCAACTGCAGTTTGTATCACCGGCATGCCCACCGAAACCCTTCGCCCGCCTAGTCGGTGGCCCACCTATGCACCCAAGTACACACCTAAAGACCCATATAACCAACCTTGTCGAGATGCGACCAACTATTTAGATGCCATCATCACTCTGTCTACCGATGCACTATCGTATCGCAAATTTGCCCCTATCCATAACACTGCCGTCTCTGGCACGACCATTAGAGCCTTCTCGGTTTCCAGTATACCACTTGCAAAGTTCTTTGTACTCGCCCATTGTCTCTCTCAGTCGAAGTCCGTTACCAGACCTTTCTCCAAGCCTCATCCCACTGCAGCCTTTCTCTGCATCCCAGCTGTTGACCTACCTCGAATCAACCACCCATTCGAATCGGGTCCCCACCTTACTCAACCGACCGGGGTACATCCCAAGGCTACTTAGTGCCAACACAAAATGCTCGATTTTTCCTGGGTGAAACTTGGCCCTATACCATAGCTTTATCCCAGTTGAACCGCCCCCACCTTTTGCCCGATGGTCATATAACCACCAATCCTCAAACTCTTATTTCATCCACAAACCGGGGCCCCTCTGTAACTGCAGACGACATTTCTAATTTCCACCCACTCCACACTGGTTTTTCGCTTCAGACTCTCCCTGTCATCCTTAACAAAGTTCCCCTTGCCCTCTCAGTTGATCCCGCGGCAACCGGCCGCTCCACGTTTTCCCAGTCAAATTCAGAAATCACTACCTTCAACCATACTACACGCCCTAGCAGCCCTCCCCTATCTTTGCCGGCCATTCTGATATTGGCCAAAGGTTACTCTTCTGGTCCTAAACTTACACACACAACAATCTATCTAGGACTATCTGATCCATCCCGTCAGTACCAGGACTAGTCCCTCCAGCCTCAAAGTTCGCACATCGGGCTCTTGGGCCAGCACAAGGAAGCACGACTTGCACGTCCATTTCCGTCATCAACATTCGCCCACTATCAGCAAAAATCATCTTTTGCGTGCCTCGTTCCTCTTGTCTAACTTTACCCTCATTACGGAAAAAGTGGCTTAACGCAAAAGCTCCTAACCTCGACCTCGCCATGCCTGGTTACAAGGTTTTAAGCGGCTCTAGAATGAACCGTCAAGTAGAGCTTTGCCTAATATACTGCAAAGTATCTTTTTCTGTTTCCTTAGTGCAACACCCAGTTCTTGATGCTATTTATGACTCAGTCTGAGTAACAGTTGACCTGCAGTCACAAGAGCCCCTGCTTAGCTGGATTTATCGGTCGCCCGAATCAACCACGGACAATAATGTACCTAATTTTGACCCCTTCAACTTTGTCTCCACCTACCCCATCGATCGGGAATTGATCACAAGTGATTTCAACTCTCCGGGTGTGCGTTGGCTCTCATTGTATGGCCCGCGAAGTTATCAGGATTTTGTTGCCTGTGCGCACCGTGTTAGTTGGACTCAACACGTTCAGTCACCCACTAAAGGAAATAACACTCCAGATCTGTTTTCTCATAGACCTAATAAGGTGATTACCTCCGTAGGAGATAGCCCCCCCCCCAGATGTGACCGCAAGGCTGTCTCGTGCGCATTCTCTGTACCAAAAACCGCTTTTTCCTCCGAACAGTCTGCCAGGCAATATAACCAAGTTCACGGGAGCAGCCTTCCCAACAATCAGTTCTTAAGAGTGGGATGTCTTGTTTTTGTCGCCCGATTCTCAGGTGGTAGCGGACGAGCTATATTTTATTCTTGATCAGTGTTTAAACATTATCGCCTCAGCTATGCTATCCTTGACGAGATCTAGAAACAAAAGACTGGGACAGTTGGAACGAAAACTCTCCAAACTCTGATGACTTGTGCTCAAAACCCGAAAGCTATCGGCATAAATCAAAATGGGCCGCCTGTCAATGACAATCAAGCCACAAACTGAACTCATGCCTGCTCACCAAGAGTCAAAAGCTCTACGCCACCCCTAAGAGACAGAAATCCTGAGTAAGCTGATAAAACACAAGAAACTCTCAGCCCCGCAAGATTATAGCCTTCATCACTGTCAGTAACTCCTACCTGGATATACGGGAAGTAATAACTGAAGCTTTCGACACATTTTCACTTCACTCCTAACGGCCAGTGTACACACTTCTGGAGTACACTTTGCATGCCTACCCAGTGAGACTCTATCTACAGTTTCATTTCTCCGCGATGACATTTCCCCGTTTTTAGTCTCTAAGAAACCATCTTACAGCCCAGGCCCGGAAAGTGTTCACCGGCCGCTCTTACTCTGGGGGGTCCTGACATTTCTATCTTTCTACTTAATTTATTCAAATTTTCTATCAAATTTAGCTCCTTCCCTACTCAAAGGAAACCCCCCTCGGATACCCCCTGCCCCAAGAAGGCTGCTTTCATGTTTCTTGAAAATTACCGTCCTATCGGACATACACTGTTTATCTCCCGAACCACGGAAAAGCTCACAAAAAGTAAGAGAGTGGCCCACCATTCACCAAATAAATTGCTCAACTCGGTTTCCTGTAAAACCGTCCGTGCTCTACCTGTCAAGTTGACTTCTCGAACTTAGCCGCGGGAGCCGCTGACAAAGGCATGCCCATGACTATGGCTCTGCTAGATGTAAAGGAGGCTTTCGATCGAGCTCCTCACACTCGGCTACTATCATAGGTCAGGTCTTATCGTATCACAGACCCGTCACTCGGTTGGTTAGATTCTCATTTCCTCGATCGTCACCAGTTGGTTCAGATAAATGGGTCCTCTTCCAAACCCAAACCTGTCACCGGTGGTGTCATATAAGGCGGAATTTTCGGCCCACCTTTCTTCTTCGTGTACACAAATGATGTTTTTATTGGCTTTCGCCAAGGCAGTCTCCACCTCCTCACGGACAACATTAGAATCTTGTATAATTTTTATTCCAGAATGTTTGGTTCAGTCACTGATGATATACTGTAAGATCTAGCAGCTCTTAATTCTTGGTGCACTGGTTCATTATTGAAGTTTTCTGCTGAGGTAAACAATATTCTCACCTTCTAGGGCAGTGTCCCCGAAGGTACGCTTAGTATAGATGGTCACCCGAATTCCACGAGACCGTTAGTATGAGATTTAGGTTTGCTGCATTCCTCCACTTTTACTTTCTCAGAACATACTGCTCAAATTGCGAAGTCTAGAAGACTTATAGGCCTGCTTCGTGGAACGTTCCGCTTTCCGGAAAGCTGATTCAATACCTGAGACCCACGTTGGACCACTTTTGGAATACTGTTCTATAATCCACTCCAACATGGGCCAGTGGGATGGAGAAGTTATTGAAAAAATTCAGCAGATAATGGCAAAACAGTTAGTTGACATTCCTACTCAACTAAGTTAAAGCCAGCGCGTGAACATCTGAAAGTAGATCCACCTTGGCTTAGGCGCACAAACCTTAACCTCATGGTCTTCCACGGTTCTGTTGTAAATCGAACCGTTGTATCAGAGCCGCGGTTCAGGGACCTAACGGATTCACAGTATTCTTCAGGACTGAGAAACAACCCAGTTACCGTTTCCATTTCTGGAGTTGCTCCTAGATCCAACATTTGTGGTCAGTTACGCGGCTTTATACAGCAAATTACCCCACAGTGTACGTTCTATAAGGCAATCTAGGGAGTTGAAGACCCGCAGGAGCAAATACCTCGTAGAACAGACTATAGCCCAACTTACAGGTCCGAAGGTATTTGAAGAAATCGCCTCTGAAGTTTGGATGGGTTCCTAACAACCTTTGAGCTCCTTCGTTTGGGCACCTCACTGTCTTTTGGGCCATAGCCGAAGCGCTCTTGTCTCCTCCACCCTCTACCAACTCACCCGTTCACTTGGCTTCCCTCCCCCGTCTGATCCCGCCATTTATGCTTCTAATTCTCTCTCGGCAAAGCCTGACGAAAACCCTCTTGGAACTTCTTCTGGAGTGCTTTAATAACTGAACTCAACCCCCAGTTATCATGGAACTTTCTTTTTTATGCTCTCACTTCCAGCCTCTTTTGTCCCACGATATCTTACAAAACGGCTTTATTTTCAGTCTAGTAACTCTGCTCCACTCTCACCTGCTTCGTTGGATCTGACAACCAATAATTTTCCAGTCCTTCTGTACCAGCTTTGCAGACACTAAACTCACTAAAATTCGATTGCAAGCTTAGGGCTTAGGCTTACCTAGCTTATGAATAAGTATTTGCACTTGGGTTTACTTGAGAATGACAACCGCTCACCGGGAGAAGCCGCTTCCTGTGCCAGGTCGTCCTCTGACCGTGAGCAACCCTTCTTTTCGAAACTTTCTTCTCAGTCACATAAAGTGGCTTATGGTCGGGACAATTGTTCTTCAAAGCACTTTCATTCACCCAGGCCCGATTCCACTAGTGTAGTATCATAATCTTCTCCGACGCAGCACACGGTTCTATCCTGGAAGCCCTGTAGGACATCCGGGTGGTTCTCATCAGTCATCCATTAATGTAATCAAATGGTCACGCAAACGTTGACCAAGATCTTTAATAGACCAGGAATTTGACTAGGTCTCGGTTCTTCCAATCGGCTGGTTGTTTGGAGGTTGTTTGTTTAAGTCCATCTGGTACAGGTGGAATCAACAGCGTCGCCATCTTACGTCACGCGACTCAGGAGGCTAGGAGCACTCTAGCTCGTCAGCTCTGGTCACTGGCCCGTTCAGTCTCAAATCTCCTGCCAGTTATACAGGATGATCAATGAAATCACCGAAACCCATCAATTGCTATCTTTCAGCGTCTCCTTTCGTTGGACGGTAATCGAGCCAGCAAAAGTCGTTTGGGTATCCAAACCACCGGCCCTATCGCCGCTTTTTCATAGCCACAGCAAGGCCAATAGTTCCTTGCTTATCAGTATTCATCTACCCACCTTTCTTCTCCTCCTCATCAGACCTTGCCATATAACACTTAAATTTGCATGTGTATACCTAGCCCAAAATTAAAAATTCAACCCAAGGCTCCGTTAGAACAATACCTATCCGTTAGACTGCACCTGACTGACTGACTACTGTGCCTGAGGCCCGTGGGTTTGAAATAATTCTTCGCCATCAATCTGCTTTTCATGCCGCTGTTTGTTTTTCTGCACAACACCTACCCGCAACAGATCAAGAAGCTGTTTCGTTGTACTCTCTACCTGACTTCCCGCCTAAATAATCCTCCCCTTCACTCACCAGTTATCGGTATACTGAATTCTTGAATATTTACAGTTCCTCAGTTTTCATCTTCAGTGTGCGACTTCGGGTCAAGATTCATTGATTTATTCGCTCCAATCACCCTATGCCACAGCACCAGCTGGCAGTCAGCCTTTGCCAAAGCCGTCATGCGCATAAAGTCACCCTGCGTATCAAACTCTGCGAGGCGGTCACCAGATGGCTGGCATATATACTAGAACCCGTCCGACTCTGTTTTTGGCAGAGGCAAGCTGTTGAGTGACAGCCCCAGAAAGTTGCCGTTATCTGAGAGTATGTTCCATCCTCTATCTTTTCTCTTAGCTTGCGGCCGCAACACCGCCGGAGGTTGTGGTATCTAGTCTGTGGCAGTCCACCAATGAAGAAAACAGCCACCCCCTTCAGCCTCGGACCCAATGAGCCACGAGTAAAGAAAGGCAGACCAGGGAGAAATGAAAAATATACCCCGCGGTGTAAATTTGCTCTCCCACTCCTCTGTAAAAAGGAAAAACATATACTTCCGGCTGGGGAGGTTTTGGGCTTATGCACTCTTTCCCTTATACAAAAGATGGATTTCTGATAACAGCCTAGACCAAAACCCGCATAAGGGGAAACCCCAAGCTTTTGAGGCAGTCTCCAGTTTTTTTTTGTTTGGACCGGTGTGGAGTGATAGCATACCGCTCGAGCTCTCCACATATGCTTTCCGACCCCGCTTTTCTCAGTTTCAACCTTTTGGGGTTCCCTGCAAAACCCTCAACCAGCTTGCCGATGTCTATTACAGCAGTCAACATACGGCCGGAATAGTTATATCACGCGGATTTCACCCTGACGACACTCCGGCATTGATACGCTTATGGTTCATAGCTATCGGCTGAGCCTCACCTGCACTGGTTGTCGGAATGAGGAAGGTTATCATCGCACTTTTATAGAATGCCATCCACGACTTCACTTTTTTTATGTTCTCCTAGAGCTGACGCACTAATAACGATGTCCAAAGTCAATGGTGTCTTGTCTGCTACCTTCTTGACTCAGTCACCCAAAACGAAAAGCTTACTGGCGCTGGCTCCCTTAAAAACTGTCCTTTCTAGGTAGAAGCTAGCGTTTGCCTAGTTCTTCTGTTTCAGGCTATGCACCTACGGTCTCATCGTCCTTTTCTTGCTATTTTTCCCGTATATTCGAGACTTGCGACGCAAATTGCTATGCTTGGTAGTTGATAATTGATAATTGTATATTTCTTGAACGTGGTCAAGACACATGCACAAAGCAAGATCAGTGGATAAAGCAGTACATAACAATGTGAGTTATTCCCAATTTTGAAATTTAGGAATCACACAGAAACCGAAATGAAACAGTAAAGCTGGGTAGTGTTTGAATGAACTAAAGTGAAGATGGTTAACGCGGAAATTACCAACCGGTTTCGAATTCAGGAGGGGCTCTGTGGATAGCTGGACAAACGTGGGAATGCTGATATAGGTGATACTGGAGAATGTTAAAAAGTGCGGTAATCGCAAGGACCAGTAAAGCAATAGGCGCCGGACATCACAACAAGGACCGCGAGTTGAGGCAGGAGTATGACACAATATGCCTTGTGGGCGCCGAAAGCTGTCTACGGTGAGTCTTGGCGCCCGGAAAATGATGCGAGGGTGTACCAGCTTGGTATTTGGACGATTGCTAACGAGTGACCGGGTGGGAGATTTACCGAAAGACACGGTTAAAAATAAATTCCGCATGGGGCTATCAAAGTGCAGTCACAGGTGCCAGCGAAATGAAGATGATTGATCCAACAATGGGTAACTAACTGTTGGGGAGTCTGTGAAATAAATGTAAGTGAGTCAGATGTGATAATAAGATAAACGTTCTTGTATAGGTGATTTCAGTGTCATATGGGAATTCACATGAGAGCAAAAAGCTTTACGAGGAATGCAGTGAAAGTTTGGAGAGCATGGATAGTGTGTGAGCGCATAACGGAATTTCAAAGAAGAGCCGTCAAAAAACAGACTAATGAAGGCAAACACTACTGATGCGGCCAAGCAGAAGCTGGCAGAGTGTAAAGACAAAATTTTCTTTAATCGTGATAAAAAGAATTAATAACTAAATTATGGTTGGCTGCAGATGGCCGTTATTTTGTTTCACAAAGACCGTGGTTGCAGGTGATGGCAGGTAGAATGGTGAGGGTAGCAGGCAAAAAGGGGCTAGGTTGGCGGATCTAGCAGAGTAGGTTGGGAACGCGGCGGCTGGGGCTAGGTTCCAGTCATTGGTTTCGTAAAGCAACGCGGAATGAACTGAACTGTTGGAATGGAGTAATGTAAATAGATGTTGAGCGTTTGCGGGATGGCGATTGGTGTCGGGAATCTACTCGGTGATCCGGCTAGACTCTCACGAGGGATGGTTACTCTGGTTGTGGGACTTTGATTACTGGTCAGCCGTGTACGGTGCCCCATGTAATGTCAGCAAGCAAGAGTATGGGTTTAAACCGTTGTCAATCCGATTGATCAAGTCGCTTGGCCCTTATGTTAACCCAGGAGTAAAGTCGAATTGGCCAATGGCTACCCAGGTAACCAGTAGGAACTGAAAGAGGTCTGGGGTGTGGCAGTCCGGAGAGTGTTTCAGCTGTTGGTTATGTTTATCGTTTTAATAGAAACTCGACAATGAACATGTTTTTATCTGACGGCCAGGGGGCCGATCTATGGGGGATCAGCGGACGGACACTGGTGGTTTTTTAGTGTAGTCGGATGATAGTACAGATATAGGGAGATATCAGGCGAAGGCTTAGCCGGGGTGCAAAATAATTCAGCTGGAAAATGGTGGATGGTGAGAGGGGGCACATTTGGGAACCAGGAGTTAAACAATAAAAAATGGTGAGATCAGTGGGAGGAGTGGGAAGATAAGAAGACGGCATTATTGTCGGTGCACCAGCTGTGGTCTAGGGCGGCAAACAGTAAAAAGGAAAGAGAATACTCGATGTTAAGGTGGGGCTTTTCATGTGAAAGCAAACACGCTGGTATTCTTTGGGGTCATGAGAAACCAGAAGTATACGGATTCTGGTTGGAATGGAGTCTTAACTTACCGTGTGGGTAAGCGCAGATCAGTGAGTCTCGGTTATTGCAGAATAGTAATCTGCGTGGCAAGACCCCAGCATACGAGAAAGGTACAAGAAAGGCAAGGCGCAGCCGCTGAGTTTTAGCCTGAGACGGGGAAATTAAGTGGACGTAAGCAACTATCACTAAAGGAAAAAATGGTCTTTCTAAGGGAGCTAGTGTTAGTAGACATTCTAGGTAGGTAGTTGAGTCAACAACGTAGCGGACGAGTCATCTGTGACTTTTGTCATCATTATTAGTACTTGGGCCCGAGAACACAGAAAAAGCGAAGTTGTGGATGGTAAACTGTGAAAGTGCGATAATTACCTCCCTCGTTCCTTCAGCCAATACGGGCGGCGTTTAGCCGATAACTGTGAACCGCAGGCATATCAGTGCAGGAGTGGCTTCAGGGTGGAATCCGCGTGATATGACTATTCCGGCCGTATGTTGACTACTGTAATAGACATCGGCAAGCTGGTTGAGGATTTTGCAGGGAACCCCAAAAGGTTGAAACTGAGAAAAGCGGGGTCGGAAAGCATATGTGAAGATCTCGGACGCTCGTGATACGTCCAAACCCCATCCTACCCGGAATCTGTATGCTTCCGATTTCCCATGACCCAAAGGAAAACTAGCTTCTTCTCATCCACATGAAAACGCCTCAACTTAACTCGGAGTATTTTCTTTTTTTCGCTATTTTCGCCACCTTCACTCAAAGCTGGTACAACGACCAGACTGCTGTCTTCCTATTGTCCATCCCTCTTTCTGTATCCACCCTCCTTCTTTGTTTCTTTCATGGTTCACAAAAAAGGGGCCTCCCCTGTTCTATCACCTACCAACTAAATTAAAATTTGCATTCTGGCTAAGCCTGCGCCTAACATCTCCCCACAGATTGGCCCACTGGCCTAAGGGTAACAAAAGGTTCATTGCCAGGTTTTGTTGAAACGATAACCGTAACCCACGGTTGGATCATTCCTCAGACTGACGCGCTCCGGATCTCATCCAAATAATAACGGCGACCTCGGTAGCCGTCAGCCAACTGGCCGTGACCTCCGGATTACCATACGGACTAGACGATGTTTATCTTTTCCGAGAAGCAAATCGAAGTGTTGAGGCCACCAAACATGACGCGCCAACCGCTACTAGTCAGTTATCATTCGTTGATAAGGCTCTGTCTGGTTTGAGGCATCTGGCGCAAACTGCTGACTCAAATGCAAATCCAATAACTGGAAATCTGCTAAAAGCTGGTTGCTTTGTTAATTACTTGGCCACTGAGATAATGAGAAAAATTGAAGTTCCTGCTGATGCCATAGTCCTAAATGTCCCGTGCGACTTAGCACCATGCATGCCCGTAACATGACACACTGCCCCAGCCAATGGTATTCAGAATAAAGCTTTGTTGCTTAAGCTTCGATTCCACAATGAACCTACCGCATGGGCTTTCATCAGATATCAGGATATTGTAGTCCCAAACTCCCAGCTCAAGGCCATCAAAATTGTCACCGAAAATACAACCTTGCTTTTGGAAGTTCTGCCATCCCTGGGCAACTCAGGTGTACAAGACAAAGCAACCACCAACTCTCCACAACCCTCTAAAAAAACTTTCAAAGCAGACTTGGCCCATTACCTCCGAATTATCAGTCACGGCTTGCTCAGGTAGATCAGAACCCAGCAATCTTACCTCCAACAACCACCTCGGAAAAAGCCTTGCAAAAGTCCCTACCTTAATTATTTTCACCAGTCCACTGCCATCACCAGAACCCCCGAGACCTAGACCAGTAAAGCCAAAAAACAGCTAATAATAACAACTTGGATGGGTCAGTTAGCCTACTCGCCATGGAAAGCCATTTTCACTTAGCCCATAAAGCTTCCCCTATGAAACCCGCTCTGTAAGTTTACATGCCCCAGCCAATGGCAAACTGTCCACTGCCCACTACCTGGAAGGTCAACTCTAGCACTACGCAAATCCCAAAACCCAGCCTTTGGTGGTACTTGCAGGGAGTGGCCTAGAATTGCAGTGAGCCAATCCTCGAGATAGCGCACCTCTCGGTTACCCAAGCAGATCCTTACAATTGGCCATCTTTCATCCAAGGAAAAATCCAAAGGGGGGCTTCTCGCAAATAAGTATCAACCGGCGCTTCTTCCCCTTTATGGTACCCCACCGCTTGCATCATCCACTCACTCTTCTGCAGAGGCCTGGGTCTTAATTCCCCCCCCCCCCGCCATTACTTCATCCCTCCCAAATTTTCATTCCTACAGCACCTCTCACGACATGAACCTTTCAGCGCTTAACGTCATCTACCATCCCCCATGATACGCTCTCATCTTTAACCCATATTCGTCCTTCAACCATAGTCCTTTTCCCCACCGATCATCAGCAGGAACACTCCCCACACCCCGGTTCGTATCCCTAACAAATTCTCACCAAGCTCTCCTCTTTTTACCTCCCCGAGGGCTTCAGCCTACCAAGTCACAGTAGCAACTGGGTCTCTGTCTCATCCAGCCATCTTTCTTACAACCTTCCCCCCAGCTACCACCACTAGGGACCCTAACAGTAAGGTTTCTCTTTTTTTTATTTTACTGAATCCGACTTTACTACATGTTGGCAAAGCTAAGCTCCACAACCTCAGTTAGCAGCTCAATCTTCGCTACTTGGGCATGGCTATCTGATCAGTTCTACCCAGAACACACAGGTGTCATTGGGCTTCAAAGCTTTCCCTGCCCCCTCCCCTCAATCTAGACAAGGTGAAGGCTCCCTAGCCCGTATTGTCCATACTATCTCAACAAATGTTCTACAGCAACCCACCCTGGATCAAGCAAACTACTCGCTTTGGTTACCAATCACCACCAGTACCAGTCCAAACCCACTGGGTTTTCACAACCGCTCTCTTGAGCTATCGACAATTACAAGTGTAGTCATTTCTGATGCACTCAAAGCAGCTTCAGACTACACTGAGAGTAACAAACTCACTGCGGGTGGCTAGATATCCACAGACTACCTGACCCTCCAAGGCGAGGACCCTTCCTTCGTTGGATTTACTCTAACGTTTTCCCAGTGGGTTCTGGATTCAACGTGTTGAAACACTAGCCGGAAAGCAGAATGCCTCTGACTTAGTCTTCAAGCACAGCCTGTCTAGCGTCAAAACCCAACTCACTCGTCCATTCTTGGGAAATGCTCACACGGCAGTCGTGTGCGCACTCTACTTCCCCCTCGAAAACCCCCGGTCTCACAACACCAGCGGCATTTTTGGCCACTGTTTTGGGGTCCACTTTAAAACATGATGCTTTTCGAGGTCTGGTTTGCATTTTTTCTGACCTCTGACGGTCAGACTGCAACCGAAGCACTTTATGTTGGCAAAGGCAGCTGCCCAATTAGCACCAGTTTGATCTCTCCCCCTTTTAATCGATGCAAGGTCTCGAGAACTTCCGTATTTAATCTCAGGCAGTCAAGACCGCAGTGCCATCACCACTAAATCAAAGATTTATTCTTTCTATTGAGCACCAACAGGACTAACCTCTTGATAGGTTGTTGCACTGAAGTGCATCTCAAAAAGAAAAAAGCACGCACTCTAGTGCGCTGCAAAAAACGGAACGCTTGTTCAATTTACTGGGCGTAAAATCGCAGAGCTCCATCAAGAATTTCCCCGGTTTTCTAGTACATGGCTCAACCACCATTCAATAACCTGGACTGGTCTTAGGAGCATTCTATCCTCATTACACCCTTTAGCTCGTATTTTGCACCAATATCTATCCTCCCGCCACTCCTGCTACTCCTGGCGCTATTTTCACTAACATGGATTTTATACCTAAAATAACGTTTAATCCTATAGACTAAGCCGCCTACAAAGTAGGCGCCGGAAGGAATAACTCCGGCTCTTTTCCTTTTCTGAAGACCCAAAATGGCATTGTTATTACCAAAATTATTCAAATTTCCGTTATTAGTAGTGGCGTACCACAGCAAGGGAAACCTCTGTTATCAAACCGCGTTTGATAAGGTGCTCAAAGTATAACCCTGATAATTACCTCCCCACCGAACACACTTCCGTGCCATGAAAAATCATGCAGCAAATCGCCAAGCCTCAAGTAGCGGATTATCTCTTGTCCAAAGGACTGCTGGTCCCTGGCACAGCTTCATCAAATTGCAGCCTTTTTCATCCTGTCAAACTAAATTTCTGAACCCCCAACCTCAGCTTTTTACGGTTGGACGTCAGCCAACATCCTGTACTTAGAATTACCAGAAGCCTTCGGCCAGGTACCTCACAAGCACCCGTCGATTAACCTCAAACCTCTGGGTCTAGCTGACCCACTCCTGTCCTAGCTGTCTATTTATCCAAGGTGGTATAGCTGACAGTTACTCGTCTTCTTCCGGGCCCATAGAAAGCGATGTGACTCAATTTCGTGTTCTCGGACCATTGCTGTTTCTCACGTATGTCAGTGACATCTTCCACCTCGCCCCCTATGACACCTCATTTCTCTTTTCGGATGACGTACAAATTGTGTTCCTTCCCCCCAAGCAGCCTTTCATCTGCTCTAAATAACGTCTCACAGGGTCCTAACTCGCTCAGTAGTAGGTATAAGCTATGGCAAATGAAAATTTCCGCATCCAAACGTATTTTATTGTCCCCCAAGCGGAACTTACCTCCAGATGCCATAAAGCTCGATGCACAACCCAATCCAACCAATCCCGTAGCAGATGACTTTGGATTTTGTTACTCATGCTCCTTTAGCTTTTCCTGTCAGACAACATCTCAAATCGACGAACTCAAAGAACTCACTGGCCTCATTATCCGTTGCTTCAAAAAGCAAAGCGGCCGACTGTCCGTCTGTCTCCCATGTCTAACCCCTGCTAAAATACTGTTCTGCTATCTCTTCCTAACTTTTCAATCTCCTACAGTTAAGCTGGAGAATGTTTGCCACACCTCCACTAAAGATGGTTGTGAAAGCTTCCATATGATACATCGTGAGCATTGTAATCCATTCAAGCTTGAACTTCTATGGCTCAATAGCCTTCGGCTGATGTTGGCCTTCCTAGTCAAGTAGACCCACGGAAGTGCACACAACTCGTCCACCGTTAGGGTATTTGCTGACTCGTGGTCGATAGCCGGCCTTTTGTCGTCAGCCATCGGCAGGGCAGCGCCTATTCGGGATCCAGGTCAGTGCTTGTGCTAGAGGATGCGCAAGTGACAAAGTGGTGGATCGGAGGGATCCAAACGGATTCCCATCATACGGCAGCTGGTCGTGTGACCAATCATCCAATCAGAAGACAAGCTACCCGATGCCAGAATAAGCAGGTTCGTTTGCGTAGAAAAGATTGGCTTCGGCTATTCCTTCTTCTCATATAAAAGACGAGTTCTGAGATAATAAAATGAGATGGTTCGTGGGCGAAATAGGCTTTTTACTAGAGATAGTAGGACGGAGCAAAACGTCAGCCGTCCCTGCCTTTAATTCGTGTTTCTGCCCTTCCAAGTCCACTGTGCAAACCAACACTAAGAATTCGATTTTTTCGAATTATGAATAAACTGCTCCCGCTAAGAGCTGTGCTATCCCCTTGGCTGTATTCGCGTTCTCTACATTATAACCTCACGCTTGTCAGTAACATTACTCTGTCCGGCGAACGCCCCAATGTCGACACTGAATTCAGAGGAGAACTCCGATGCAGTGGTCAGAACCAAAGCCATAACCCTCGAGACATGCCTCTTCCACTATTACTCTTGTTCATCCACAGCACCACCTGCACGAGAAGCAATAGCTGCAGTCAAAATGACAGGTCTTGTAAAGTAAATCTCCTGGTGAAACCAGTACGTTCCCTCATTTATCTGGCTTGAGAAGCAGCCTTCTATCATGTGACACCAGAGTCGCTGAAAACGGTCGCTGCCTTATATGCAACAGGAAGCAAGACAGCCCAAGAACACCTCCACGCCGGGTTAAGGATAGAGACTTTTTGCCCTGCTTCTGAAGTAATCGCACATAGCACTTTCCCACCGATTCCATTTTCTAGGTCTCCTACCCCTTAAATGAGTACTGAGAGTGGATTTGTTGATTTTTCTGAAACTTGATGCTAGCGCTTATGCTTTGAAACTCTGAGCGAGATACGGCCATACACCTTGAAATATATAGGTTTCGGCAATTCTATTTTGATCCCATCTGCTTAGGTGAGGAGAAAAGCTTGTTTCATTGTGTCCTTTCAGATGTGCCGCAATAACAATGTAAGCCAATAACGAAAAGCGCTCAAACGACCTTAAAAAAGACATTGTCGCCGGTGCCAGCCGGAATTTTATCCGGCAAATTTAGCGGTCATCAGTGAATAGCATCTTTAAACCACGCTCACTGTGGAATTGCTAAATGATGCACAAACTCCTCCTAAACCTACCACACAAGCACAACTATTCTAAGTAAACTGGCCAAAAAGTCTTCTACCAAATTATTACAGTGATAAACCTATCTAAGTAAGACCCACGTTAATTTATATGGTCCTAATGAATAAAATAGTCACATTTCCCTATCTGTTTAACGGCTACCTCACGCTGTTTAAAGCTTTTTACCCTGTCAATCAAAATCAACAACGTTCACTCGCCCAAAGAGCAACGAGGAAACAAAATAAGTTAGGGGAAAGTTAAACTAACTCGGCGGCATTACCCAATTGCTCGGTACACCCTAATTAATTCACAAAGCTGAAAATGCACACTGAGTATGCCTTAGTGTGAATCACAACTATTGCCACCTAGACGATGTATAAAACGTAATCTATGTGTGTAAGATCGCTGCTGATCATTCAGGAATGCTACTTGACATGCGAGAGCATTATATATCTTAAAACCGGGGGGAAATTGCAAACAGAGTTGGAGTCAGGGAAGTCTGACGTCACGGCATGATTACCCTGCATTCAAAACTTGCGGCGCCGTAGACGAACTGCATATGGGCCGAGGCTAAAAAACTTAAAGCTGAATGGGGACGCAAGGAAAGTCAGGCTATGCAGACGAAAGCAGGCTTTGGCGGTAACCAGAATTGCCGAAAATTGGCAGATAATTGGGAAAAGACGTGTTCCCTATGGACGGAGAGATTTTTGGTGGTCTTAAAAGAATGCGGCCTGACCGGTTAGAGTCACGTGCGGTTCAGAATCAATAAATGATATGAGTAGAAAAAGAAATGATGGGTGGCAGATCAGGGTTGCACACCGGTCCCTCAGTAAGGGGCAAGTACGTTGCAGAAAAGTAACTTCGATAGCTGATGGTTGTGAAAGAATGATATGTGACAGGTTGGGGTCACATGGGAGTGAAAATTGGGAGAATGTGCAAAACAGAGGAAACAGAGATACGGGAAAGAGCTGTATATATACTCCGAACAAGTCCAACCGGGAACGAGACCATGTCTAGAAAGAAGAGTAAACAAAACTTGTTTATGCCTGATTGTTCAGCAACTTCTGGATACACAGGAGCATACTTTTGTAGCGAGTTCGTTAAGAAATGCAGGCACTTGAGAAAAAATGAAGCTTTTCGCCAAAGTTTGAATCTGCGGTACGAGGGGATAACTGCATGAACTGGACCCTAAAAAGGTGCATACACTTGCAAGTCTTACAATGGATAATTTACAGACAAATCAAAGAAGAACCGTGAAGCATTATCTTGAAAGACTATTACTCACCCAGGTAACTTCAGTCCGTTAAATCCGGGGACCTTCTCGGTCGTGCTGGTGAATACTTTCCCAACACTTGGGGCACCTCTGACCAAAAAACTATCAACAAGACTCAGGGTGTTTTATCCTAACCCAAGCGAACGGTGGTGATCAGGACGTTGTGTCAACTCTCAGCTGTATACTTTTTGAGGATATTCTCACACCGAAAGACATTTCTCTCAGACTTCTTCTGCCAACAGTCTTTCAAACACCTTGCTATGATCTGTCCTTATCGCTGCTGCAATGGTCATCGGTGGCTTCTCCTGGAGAATGTTTTTAGTGTCAATACTATCAGCTCTCCTTTTAGGCCAGGCTAAACTCACTACCACATGTATGATAACATCAGCGCACACCTTTCGCCCCTAGGTGTCACAGCCCTTTCATAAGCTCACATCGGTCGCTAATAAAGATGTTACTCAATCCATTAGAATGTTTTCTATGGTCTGCACCCTGCAAAACCTGCGCCTGGTCATCAGTCTCATCCGCACAGGTGCCAGGTTCCACGAGAGAACTCGCCGCTACGAGAGATGTAATCATTCATTTGCACATCCATAGTTGCTGGCCGTTCTTGTACCACCACAGCCGAACGATTCCTGTCTAACAAGTTTCTTTTGCTATCCTTCGGCGGCCACGGGCATATTTGGTGATTATCCGCAACCTTCGTTTGCTTAATTGTTCCTCCACTCAGTGCGCTTCCAGTGCTTTTTCCTGATCTTGCAGAGAGTCACGTCCACTGAGTATCTGCGTACCACACGTATGTTCACCCAGCAACTTCACCTCTCCGTCGTTTTCTTAAGACATACTTGACAAAATTATCATTGTTATATGTACGCTCACCTTCCACATTCTCCACCATCACCTTTCATGATAGCGGACGCAACAATCGCCATAGCTATGCATCTCAGACTAGTTCACTACCCAGTTGCCGCTTTTCCGCTAACATATCAACATCCACCCATCGTAAATTGATCGGTTCGCCGAACGCATTAAAGTTTACCTCCTGCGGTCTTCTTCGTCTTCACCCTGACTGTCCCCCTCTATCTGAAAATGTGTCATTCGTCTGATATGCAGCTGATTCTAACAGCACTTGGAAGACAATCCTGGTATTCTTCGGTGTCGTTCGCAAGATCATGTTATTATTGAGGAATAGTATAAGCTATAAATTACCACGTCGTGTAGCAGATCGCCCATGGAATCTAGTCATGAAATGCTGTAGATGGACACCACGTGACTTTGCGCGAAAGTGTAGGTCATTATGCCATCTGGATATGTGGAAAGCCATCGAAATACGGCTATTTGCGTTTTGTGTGGGTCCAGTCTACCTACAGAGTGTTTTACATGGATTACCATATCTGAACTATTTAACCCTGTCCATGATTTTGTACATATTTTCTGGTGATTATTTCTCTGCATATTTTCTATCAGCACATAACCTGTTACCAAAATTTATTTATCAACTTCAGCGTTTATATTCACAGTCGGAATTATCACACAACGCCCACACATTGGCCCACCTAGGGTTAGGTATCCAAGGGTTCGGGTAGGTGAACCTATTTTCAGCCTTCGTTTATGATTCATTCGTGTCGAAAATCAGGCAAATCATGAGGCATACGATATAGACCAAAGAATGCAGCCACCAGATGAGTCCGATGATGTAGGTTGTTACCGATTCCGAGTGCCTTGAGGAATCAAACAAATCAAGTGGCAAAGTACCGTTCTCACTAGAGAGGGCACAGACTGTTTCGTGAAAGTACAAATGAGTCCCGGAAAAATCTTGAATATTTTGGATGACGCCATTGCTTACCAGCCGTTCAAGGAACCAGCGGATGTTTTCACTCACGAAATGCCGTCTTATCGTCTGTTCATTCTTCATGTGAGAATCTTACAGAAATACTGTGTAAATATTTTATATACCAGTTGGCATCACTGGGATTGTGGTCCCTGTTTTGCGTACACTAAGGAGGTGCAGTTATCTTTACAGTGTTCATCTATTCATTTGATGCTGACTGCGGTTATTCGCCGGCCGTTGTTCTATGTAACAGAAAGATAAACAAAATTTCTTACGTCTTCTGCACTCTTAGTTGTTCCCAGTTGTGAAAATTATAGGCCTAAGAGTTGCAAAAATATTCCCACAAGAGAGGGTGGTAAACGGTAATTACTTGCGCCGGCCTTAGACTGCAAAGGACGAAGTGACCCGTCGTTGCCAGAACAAAGAATACTCTGGGGACAACTTCACCTTGCTCGAAGTCAAAATCCTTTACATGTGCAGTGAGTTTAAAAACTCATATTTTTCACTTCACAAAGGAAGCACAGGAAGCGAAAAGGTTAATAAGTGGTTCTGATAATAGCACTGATGAACATTAGGACTTCCACGAGAGACACGTGCTTCCGCGGCGCCTAACGTAATGAGAAAAAGTTCTGATTGGTAAATTTTGCAGTGACCGGCCATATCGATTCTTGACCATCGAATCAATCTCCAATGCGCCGGACGACTTTCCTGAAATGAGGGGCTGCCGAAAACATTTTGAAGTAAAAAACGGTCCATCAATACTTCTTCCTTATCCGACACCGCCAATCACACTGGAGTTGCCTTTGAGCACATTTCCGTGCGCACTGTGATCACAAGAGAAATTCCATCAACATTACCGACCCCGAGAAAAGTACCGGTGAGCAGAATATCCGACTTGAATGACTGCATTCGTGCAAAACCGACTGGTTCCTACTTGTAAAGTTCACAGAGGGCCGCGAACGACGCAAAAGAGCAATGACTTCAGAACATGCAAGTCGACATTGAGAGTATGGGGGGTGGGACCTCAGTCGTTACTTGAACGTTCGCTGTAGAGGACCTCGTTAAAGTACGGGCAACGTGATGCGGACTTCTCGCCGCAAATCAGCGAAAAGAGATCCATATCTGCCATGATGATCTCACTGATGACCTTGGCGTTTAGGTCGCAAATGTTTCATCACCAGTCGAGGTGACATCGTCGATGCATGTGCGCCATTGACGGCGATCTCTTTTATTTATAAGTTTGTCACTAGTCCTGACCTTGAGCTTCGTATACAAAGTTGTGCCCAAGGCTCGACGTTCGTTTATCGGCTTTGCCTCTGAGAATTTGACCTTTGACCTTCGACGGCTGGCGCCCCGCTTGGTGAGCTTGAACTCTTCGGCTTTGTGCTGTTGTTTCCATTTTTAGTATTTTGGTTCAAGGCGATTCAGTTCCGAAGACGCATGAGTGTGGAAAATTCAGATTCAATAATACGGGTCGAATGATTTCGGTCCACTGATTCCGCTTCTGACTTCATTGATTATTTCAGCTGTTTGTTCTTTATTCGACTGTACACGTGATCCAGTTCAGTGTGTCTATTGATTGGGTTGTTTGAAGGGCACCAGGCTTCCAAGAACTCCCTTGCTCGCCTCGTCGTTGCTCAATCCAGAATTTTAACATCATCTGGATTGAATATGTGTCAATCTTGGTCCTCGTGGACGGATATGACAGATAATGGGTTTTGATGTGTGGTAGTGTGATCCTTCTGTTTGGTCGCGCTTCTTGATTTATTTTCCTATTCATCCCATTCGCGGTTCATCTTATGAAGTTTCTTGGATATCCGTTTTTCTGGAACACTCTGGAAAGGTAGTTTTCCCCTTGCACTTTAGGTTCTCTTGTGCTGCGTTTGGTTTTAGCTCCCGTGAACATGATCTTTTACGGCGATTCTTATGATTGCTGTGAAAGTTTTATATTGGATCTGTGTGTGGATCGCAATACAGTACGTCAAAAACCTCTCTAGATTAAATGCTATGCTGCTTCAACCTCAAGACATAGCGGGTGCCCACAGACCAACCAAAACCATTATAAAACATATCAAAACCAAAAGAACAACTCAAAACCGAAGAAAGAAGAAACGTTATATGCAAAGTCAAGTGTATAGACTGCGGCAATTGCTACATCTGCCAAACTCGGAGTAAGGTGGCCACCCGAATGTACGAGCATAAACTGGCCACGAAGAGACATGACCCATTATCTGTCATATCCGTCCACGAGGACCAAGATTGACACATATTCAATCCAGATGATGTTAAAATTCTGGATTGAGCAACGACGAGGCGAGCAAGGGAGTTCTTGGAAGCCTGGTGCCCTTCAAACAACCCAATCAATAGACACACTGAACTGGATCACGTGTACAGTCGAATAAAGAACAAACAGCTGAAATAATCAATGAAGTCAGAAGCGGAATCAGTGGACCGAAATCATTCGACCCGTATTATTGAATCTGAATTTTCCACACTCATGCGTCTTCGGAACTGAATCGCCTTGAACCAAAATACTAAAAATGGAAACAACAGCACAAAGCCGAAGAGTTCAAGCTCACCAAGCGGGGCGCCAGCCGTCGAAGGTCAAAGGTCAAATTCTCAGAGGCAAAGCCGATAAACGAACGTCGAGCCTTGGGCACAACTTTGTATACGAAGCTCAAGGTCAGGACTAGTGACAAACTTATAAATAAAAGAGATCGCCGTCAATGGCGCACATGCATCGACGATGTCACCTCGACTGGTGATGAAACATTTGCGACCTAAACGCCAAGGTCATCGGTCAGAACATCGTGCTAAACAACAACCTGAGCAACAGGCTACACAAATACATAAGACCATTTCTAGTTATGATTCGACTGTTAATTACTCCACGCCTTCTATCCTTAAGTTTAGGAGGAACGTGAAATATTTCTGGGATACTCACGGTAACAACTAAGATCGGGTCGGTCATGTACATATCATCCGTCCGCCAATGAGATATAGCTGATATGACAGCGCGAGCGCTTCATTATTCAGTGGTTCGTGCTTACCGCTCATGGTTTGAAGGCTACGTGGAAGCCGGGGCAGAGGTGTCTAAGTAAGAAGGGTCTTGTAGCTGTCCAACAACAAGAGTTATGTGTGGTATTTCAGTGGTATTGCTAATTGTTACTTATGCCGTATTTAGGCGATATCATTGGGGTCATTGATCACCTAAAGAAACCTTTTTGAAGTGGTAAAAACCAGTTTTTAACGTGTTCTTACCAAGTTTTGTGCTGGCTGGGATGGTGACGCAAAATTAGGTTGTCTCAGTCTTTTTTCCTTTCCAACTTTAAGATCAAGCATTTAGCTATTACTAGTGCTTGTTGTTATTTCATCTGATTTACTGATCTGATAGTAGTAATAACTGCGTCCCAACAACCTGAGAGTGCCAGTTATGGTCGCAAATTATTACAGTAGTTCTTTTTAGAGATTCCTGTTTTCTAAAGGACCTAATCCATCGTTTAGAACACTTCCTAAGTAGTCCCTTTATATCAGGTCGTTCAAAATCAATTAGTCACTTCTTCCCAAGCCATACTTGATACCCTTGAGTTTATCGTAATCCTTTTATTCGCCCCTTATCTTTCAGTCGTCACTCTACTGGCAGTACTTCACTTTCTGCAACACTGCGTTTTATTAACTACTAATCGCTTCTACATCTTAGCTATGCGTACCGTTGCTTCCACCGGCAGGAAATCACAGCTAGCGCTCGCTGTGGTGAAACCCCTCACCTCCAAAGCACGCTAAAGGTTTCTCAGTTACCCCCGTGAATAAGCTTGGGGATGCTACTGAAGCAACCTCCGAAATAAGCAAAACCGTGAATAGCTTCTCCTCTCGGTTCGACGCTCTTCACCAAACCGTCGGTCGATTAGGTCCATTATAGCTCCTGCTCCACCCATTTGTACAACAAGCTTAGGCCAACTTATTCTCGGTCACGGAGTTTGCCGATACCTTTGCCTCTCAAATCTTCAGATGCACCATAAATCTGACAGTGCAGTAGTGCTCAACGTTCCGGATGGATAACCCCTCTCAACTGCTAAGAATCTAATCTTAAGTGCTTTCAACCTGGATTAGCAACAGCGCTACTGCGTCAGACTCCGCAAAGCTTCACAGCGAAATACACGTCCGCTCCAGTTTCAGTTTATTACTGAAGCTTCCGCCAAGGAATTTGTGAGCCAACGGTCTATTGTCGTGGCTAATACAGGATTCAAGCGAGCGAGGATACTTTTCGATGAAGCTCCTCTACAAAGGGAGGTTTTCAAAAGCCACGCCAAAGACCATAACCCTGGTAAACATTCAGCCGGTAGTCCTTCTCGTTTGGCCAATTTACCAAGCGTCGGCCATGGCACGAAGACCTATTCTGTAGTTAGCCGCAAAATAACTGTTGACCCTGATATTTCGTCGGTCTCGACTCCATCTGGGCCGCATAGCAAGCGTCAAAACATATAGACTAGCCCCAATAAAATGGCCTAACTTAATATGCTCCCCGACGTCCACAAGACTGATAAAAGTCCCCCTGACCCCAAGACTAGCAACAAATTATCATACAAAAACCCAAAATAAAGTATTTCCTCGACTTGCTCAGGGGGTGTCCGGTAGAAATTACAAACTACACCCACAGCACATAGTTTGAAAATACGAACGTCGACCCTCGCAGTAGTCGGAAACATAACATCACCTCATCCAGCACCGAAATAGGAAGTCTTCAGACACCCTTTTGATGCCTTGGAATGACCCGGAGGTAAAGCTGGCGAACTGGCTGGCCCACACTTCTGGACGAATTTCTGATACCCGCCCATCATTCCGTCGCTCACTCATTGACCCTGTCCTCTAGGATCCCTAGCGATCTAGTGGCAATCTCCCGGATTACTCCATCTCTTAGGCTACGTGGTCTCGACCAACGTCACCTGTGCAGATCCCGCCGATGCTGGAAGCGGTCATGTCCATCGCTTTGGCCGGTGCACTTCGGGTGTGCAGGACGTCTGCAACGATGTGCCGGAGCAACTAGGTTGGTGGGTCACTCCTCCCACCTCCAGAAGTGATTTTCGGGTTGGGTGTCCGGCACACGGTCAGCCCCACCCACCAGCACCGGTTGCGGATTAAAAACCAAACAGAAAGAATACCATTCATATACTCGAAATTCTACAAATATGCTGCTGTCTCCTCCAGCTAACATCGACTTTCCATCACGTTCGCTTCCGAATTCTCCATCACAGCTTACCGCTTTTTAAGCCCGGCAAAATTTACTTTCCCTGATGCATAGTTTCTTGGCTCGTTGTTCCAGGTCCACTTCCCCGCGGTTTCATGCTAAAATATTCACCAGTTCCATCCGTAAACTTAAACATTCTCCAAAGTAAATCTCACCCCTTTGTGCTACTTTTGCCGACATACTCGGAAACTAACGCACTTATTGTTGCCATTCACTCCCGTACCACGATCTCCAAACAGTTTGTTAAAATAATAATAATGATGGTATATTCTGGACCGTGGCCGAGATGCACGTATGTCACTGCGAAATGTATCTCTAGAGATCCCCAATTCTCGATGAATCTGTGATTGCTTGCTTTCTCTGTCAGTTCCGCTGCCCGCCCACCTAGGGCTGTTTCATTGCAAAATTCTCATCTTGCAAGGTATCATGTCCCACCTATGCACATCTGATAAGCACTTGTACCGCAGAGTTCTGCTGTGTTGCTATCCAGGGATCCCCCTTTGATAAAGTACATAAATTGGTGGTCTTTTACCCGTCACTTTATCATTTGTGACAGCTATGTGTCTCTACTACTGTCGTAGTTAAGCACGGCACATTGATTTGTCGCCAGTTTCCATTTTCTTGTTGATGAGTTTTATTCCCTACTTCCGAAAGCAAACAATTCGCTCAAGAATTTGTCTTATTCATTTTTCCGTTCCTGGCCCATACAAGTGACCTTCTGACCACCTTTTCAGTGAGCAAAGCTCTGTATACGGACGACGTAACTCTTTACAGGTCAAGTTTTGAGCACCTGCAAGCAGCAATTCATGAGACGGAAAGCCGGTCAGAGAACTAGAACCTCTTAGTTAATTATGTCAAATACGTGAGTATGCCATTTTGTAGGGTGACTGCTTCTGCGATGGCCTTTACCCGTGCAACAACGCTGCTGGGTTTGACGGAAGCAAGATCCTTGGCCTCCGGTCGGGTTGTACCCTATCCGTAGTCCATCATCACCAACCTACAAACAAGTCTGCTTTTCGATTCATAAATACAATTCGAAAGCCTCCCCTTGCAACTCCATGGATTATTCCCCCAAAACTTTTGGTAAATGCATCAGCCCTCTACTGGGGTGTGACAGTCGGGTAGTATATTCTGGTCTGTTCCGAGATCACGAGGTCCTATGAGAGGTTTGGAGGGTGCCAAACAGAGCGGTGTGAGGTCTGTCTCACCAACCTCAGCCCGTCAATCTCTCACTCATCAGTTTCCATCTGCTTGACCTAGGACGGGAAAACGAAGGCCTTTTTTACACTTCGTCTTTTAAATCAGGTCAAGACGATTTACTTCAATGCGTCTGTTTAAGGCCTTCTGCCTCCGTCCACAGCAGAAGAGTTTTTAAACCGGGGCAGCGTAGTCCTCTGCGAACTAACTTTCTACCTAAAGGGTTGTTATTATGTGGAAAACTCTTCCGAAAGATGTTGTTTCCTCGCAGAACAAAACCATGTAAAAACGTTAGATCTCTAGCTTAGTCTCCCGTAGTAATTCCTTGTAAGGAGGCACAATCAAAGTTCGCAAAGGTGACTTATTTTGGTTTTCATTCCGCTGCATTTAAATCTCACACCTTCATTTGCGCTAGGGCACGGCCTATAGCCAATTTATGCTCGGTGTCGTGTAAAATTTGCTCCTATTTACCGCCCTTATCTCCACCTCCCCTTACAGTCTTTTCAGCCTAGCTCAAACAAGGGACGATCAGAGGTTTCACAAAGAGCTGTAGTATTTGGGCTGAAAGCTTCGACCTGTAGCGACCTGGAGATAACTGAGTTTGAACGTGTAAATTCGTGACCAGAAATAACCAGAGACAAACACAACTACCAGGGGTTTGGTTGTAGGCAGTTTTTATGTTGTTCAGTGCCGAGGGGTTTTTCACTGTTCGTCTGCTTGCGGTAGGGAAGGCTAGTTTTCCCTTATTGAAAAACCCATTTCTGAATAATCTGCTTGCGGATCGTTGTAAGCTTATCTCTCCTAGCTGGGATCGCGTTCGGAGTCACTCTGAAACCAAAACGTGGTTGACACTGCTTCGATGCAAACCCACCTCCGCCTAACCCATAGGAGTTTACCGTCTTTAGCAGCTGTCGGATCTTTTCGTCTTATCTGAACAACGGTAAGTGAAAAGAACATAAATTACTATAAGGCGACGAGTCAAAATTAAGCGGAGTAAAGGGGATCAAATTTCACGTGGGTGGCCTAGATCCGTCTCCGGGAAGAGAGTAGGTGCCTTTGAGGCCATTGGTCTGCTCAGCGGACCTGTGGTTTGTTTGGGGGCAAGAAGTGGGCCAAGAAAGCTTAAGTGCTAGCGCGAACTGTTTCTGGGTACATAACGGGGATGGTGGGGACGAATGAATACCTGTTCCGCTGGAAACGAGCTTGCTTGCCAACTTCTGTTGTTCTTCGTATGTTCTGTAAGATTATTCGGACAGATTTTCGTCCTTTGCACTCTCTTCAGGCCAACAATGTGGTCTTGTTAGCACCTGGTATCCGGAGTACTAAATCGGCAAACCCGAAGTCGCCTCAAGAACTCCAGACCAATGGACTCTCTTATTTTTAGAGATAATCCGAAGAAATACGCACAGCAGCCGTGGGTGCACAACATGTGTGCCTCACACCAAAGGAATTCTGAGAGTTTGACTGACAGCCGCCTTTACTTGCTCTGTGTGGGGTGAACTAAACTGATGATCTTAAACCGGGTAAATGAAGTCGCTCGGCTGTCCAGGAGGCCTCCAGAGCTATCTGGCAGCTCAGGGCACAGCAGCATCGAGAAGGCTGAATATTTTATGGCTGCCATTCAGAAAGTTTGTGTTGGCCCATCTGGGAGATTTTGTCCAGGCATGGCGGTCGTACATGAGGAAGGACATAAAGGTCACGGATTTTTCGCGAAGAAGTTTCACAGGATGATTTTCCTACCTAAGGGGCTCATTTGAGGGCAGAGTCCCGAGAGACTGGAGCTGTACTCACTGAAACGTAAAAGGCTTGAATTGACCTAAAGGAAGCTTTCAAAGTGGTGAAAGGAGTATCTGGCCTGGGTGGAGAAGCAAGGCCGTTATTGGCGCCCAGCAGCACCACTGTAGACCATGTACGTGCCTCTCAAGTACAGGTGAGAGTAATGAACCAATGAAGGTAAACCTTTTAGTTCGTTTGACGATTGAAATAAACTAACGGGTGAAGTGGTTTCAACGCAGGCAGTAAGGGATTTCGGGAGGCGGCCTGACGGAAAATGGGACAGCGTGTTTGACGAAATGGCACTGAGCGGCACCATATCTCTTTTATGCCCTCCCCTCACTTTAATTTCTCTTTCAAAGGTATTGGTTCACTGCCCTCTAACTTGTCTTTTCATTCACCCTGCCACTCTCGAAGAAGTTGTCGATGGAGAAAGTCAAGTAGCTCATGGTCCTGTGGATGCCTGACCGCCATTTGCCAGCAGCTGCCGACAAGGACCTAGTGCATTCTGTGAGACGCTTTTGAGCAATACGTAGCCTAATTCAGAACGGATCACGAAATTGGAACGCGACTATCCGTAAATTCTACGATACTAGACTAATAAATGAACAATGACGCTAAACAGATAAAACCTCAATTATGCGATCACCGGGACTCAGAGAACGAGAACCAAATTGCGGCGCGCGAGAAAGAAGCACTAGCGCCTGGCAGGTCCAAAATAGGATAGGACAGGGTGATGCTTTGAGGGTTAACAAACAAACTGTGGTCCATGAAAGCATATAGTGCATATAAACAAGCAAATAGTGTATGTGAGTGAGTGATGCCAAGGGAAAGGGAAACTGTAGTGTTTCTGGGGGGATTGTCCTCCACCGGTCGTTGCATGTTCTTGGTACTGGTGCGCAGTGGCCAAAGGTCTTTTGTTGTCATTTCCTACCGGCAGATCAAAGAAGGCTTGGCCTTTTCGCTTGCTGCAGCGCTGCGAGATTCAAGAAGCTCAGTGCTCGAGAGAAAATGTAATTTTAACGCATTGCTGCGCACGTCATGCGAACCGAGCTGAAACTGAGTTGAATGAACTTCCTCTGTGAACAATGGGGGTCAGACAGGGATGGCAAAGAAGACGGGTAAGTAAGGCTGCCAGTACCGGCGAAGGTGGATTCCAGTGCCTTCTTTAGAGACAGGTGTGCTTGCACACGAGATTTTCAAACCCGCTGAGCGGTGTACGTCAGCAGAGGTTAGGGCAAACATGGCGCTTTACAACCTAATAAGAACGATGGTGTCAAGAAGAGCTGGCGAGGTTCTGCCCGGATATAGGGCCTCACTTGGAGACTTTCGTACAGGCATAGGCACTGAGCCTAGTGGAGGAGAAAAAGTACTGGAAGACACTTAAAGAAGGTCCAATTGACTGCTGGCCGGGATGCAAAGTAAGCCGTACCGCAAAGAAACCAAAATCTCTAAGTCTGTTCTCTCTTGCTCATTGTAGGCTCAAGGGAGGCTTAATAGGGGGCTACTAGTCATATGGGGAGAATGCTAAGACTAAAAGATCATCACAGACTCGTTGTCGCGGTCTTGCACTCAGGGGACGTGAGTAAAAATCGGACAAACCAATGCCAAACAAAAGCACCAGGGGATGTTTCATTTCTCATCCTGTCAAAAGAGGATTCAAAAAGTTGCCTCCATATGTACTGGCAGCAACCCCGGTCCTGGCTTCCAAGCCCAAACGCAGGGGTGCTCAAAGGATGTCTTCCCAGACTATGACCAACCAACCTAAGTAACTGTCTTATTCCTGTTCTTTTCTGCTTCTTTCCTCCTCTCAACTCATTACCTCACACTGATTCTCGTCACTGTCGCATTTCCCTACTTTGTCTTTGTCTGCCAGTGACGAGAATCGTTATTCGAGGAAGGCGTATCCTGGTCAGGCTAGTCTCAAATTCAGAACAATGTTGATTCGCAAATTTTACTGTGCTGGATTGTAAAACCAAAGGATGCTGCTACTAAAGAAGCCTCGAATGCGATTCCAAACGGTTCAGACCGGGGGCCCAAGTCAAATGCAACAAGCTTATGTGAGCAGTGTCAAGTCAGCCAAGTATAAGGTGTGCAATATAAACAAGCAGGTATGTGTTGCAAGCACCCGTGTTTTATCATGCCACGTGAAAATGGAACTGCCGTGCATAAAGAAGGATTTTGGACGTCCTTTGCGCTCTCAACCAAGGCCTCTATATCACCCTACTCATCATCAGTCCATGCCCACCTCCTAACATTATTCAAGGACTCGGGCTATCTTCACAGGAGGAAAGCGGTGATTCGTGGCCCTGAACGAATATTATTGTGAGGTTTCCGTTCCCCAGAGTAAGTCTCCTTTTTTCCTTCCCTCAGCTACTACAAAATAACGAATTATATTGGATACCCAGAAGTGGCTGACGGTTGGAGAATCCGTGAGCTCGCACTGCAAGAAACCGGACGTTTATCGGCTGAAATCACGAGTCCTGCCCTATCCATCCTCACAGAAACGGCCTAACCTGTTCCCGTTGGAAAGAAGCCTCCGAAAAAGAGATCCCATCGAAGCCTTTAGTTAGCTAAAGAGACCACCACGACCAGGCTTCCCCCTCCGACGCCTAACTGCAACAAAGTTCTCAGGGGGCATGAGCTGAGGCTGCCCAAGCCACGAGCGTGCTGTAGTTTCGTGGCACTACCTTCTGTATGCCAAGTGGTGAACCCCTGGAAGCAGATCCCAGCTGATGTCAAGGTCACCTAAACTCAAGCAGTGTTCAAGGCTCACCTTGACCGTTGTTCGTCAGAAATCTCTCATGGCTTTTTCTAGCAACATCCCTAATAAATGGTCCCTCGAGTTAGCGTTCAGCTGTAAGTCTCCACCTGTTTCCAGTCCGTATCTATTACTTAACAACCGGGGCTGATCCCTAATAAACGTCTTCTTTGTTCTACTTTTTTTAACTTTTTCTCCGCCCTCCACTAGGTATTTTACCATCGACGCCATGTCCGTATCTTAAGCCGTTTGAGGCTTAAAAGACCGTCCGCTAGGACAATAGCTTGGGGATTAGAGCCACGCAAACAAGTCGTGAGACTGTCACTTCTTCCGGCTTCAAACCCAATTATTTACCCCATAGCTACAAGTGAACCAACTACCAAATAACACGACTAATAACGGAATACTTAGTGTTTAAGCTCAGCGGGATTCATCTAAGGCTCGTTGATGCAGGACTTGGACCTATAAGTTGGGCCAGAGTCTCAAGTCCTGGGAGTCAGATAGACACCCTCAAACTAATCAGCTGCCCGTCCGTCTCAACACAGCTGTTCGTAGTGCTGACAAGGAACACCAGAATCAGAAGACGAGTTTAAGCTCTTCAGGAAGGAAGCAGTAAACAACCGAAGGAAATCCCTTCGTGTGCTGCGTTTTCAACCCATGAAAAGCACTGTTGGCTGGGGAGGCCCCTGCCAAGTTTGTGATTGATTTGAAGGCAAGGCTGGACCTAACGAGTGCAACTCAATTTGCTTCAATAAATGGCAATACCAGATGCGGCATTCCTCCCACCTTAGTCGCCACCAACCATCAGAGGTATAACCTCGCCTTTGACTTCGGCTCTCGCCCCTCCCTCAACTTCCCCCTTTTATCCCCCTTCTGCCCACGGTTAAAAGTTCACCCAAGCGCCGCCTGTACCTGAGATTGTGGACATTACCACATTGTGCCGGACAAACACAGAGGAGGCAACGGTAAAACCATGGATAAGCCTTTAGCCGCACGAGCGAAGGGTCCTGTATTAATTGTAATGGACTGAACCGACAGGATATATTGAAATTGTCCCCACTCAGAACTACGCGAAAGAAGGTAGCACGAAGACCAAGGCCGCAAGATAGCACGCTAGTTGTACTGAACGGCGGGTATGGATTAATATGCTGAATCAGGGAGGGTAATTGGTAGACTCGAAGGTGACCAATCACTGGGAGCCTTTGTCGGACTTGTTCGCGGAGGTCCTGATAGGCCGAGGCTCATCCGCTTTGGTGGCTGAGAAGCAGCACCTGGCCGTATCGAGCGTGACAGCTACTGAATTACCGCAGATCCACAGGGGCAACAAAATGCCACACCTGGCCTTCGGCGCAAAACACCGACGGAAGCAGACAAGCTGCTGATTTCGTCGGGGGTAGCGGTCACTAGGGGTGGTCTAGAAAATGAAAATTGGAACTGGAGTAAGCAGGCTGAGGGTGATGTGGCTCCCGTGAACTTGGAGGCCATTATTACTCCAGTAGGAATGGAATGAGAGGTAAAATACTTTCTAGGTATCCAAAAGTTTCCACTTCCCAGCGATAAACACCATTGCAGTAAAAGTGCTACCACCTTTTAAGCCGCTCCGGGGCCGAGGCAGTCTTAAAAAAAGGGGATATCTATGCGCTGAAACAGATGCAGTGGTGTCAAGCATCAACGAATATAGCTTTAGAAGCGAAAAGGTGGAACTCTCCGAAGCCATGGGGGGGGGCAAATTTAGACAATAGTCCGTGTCATTGAAACATGGTTGTCTAGAAAAGATCATCTATCATTAGTAATAAATGACGAATTCGTAATTCATGAAAAAGATATAGAACATGATTGCCTCGGAGGAGGGGTAGGCTGTAACGTGCATGCGTGCAAATCCTCCCTAGCCTTTGTCACATACTTGCATTGTTGGGACTATTCTCTTTATTTTATTGACCCTTGAACAAGTACAACATGCGTCAATCACTACACTTCAACATTTGTTTATATTTTGCTCACTTGAAGTGGCATAATTTTGATTCGAACTTGGACTGCCGTGAAGGTAGTACCTCACATTGGCATTTGTTAAATTCTGGTCTTCGTTGTTAGACGCCGTGGCCATACAGTTGAGGTTTGTCCATATTTTTATGCGTATGAATTGTTAACCCAGTACCGTAGAAACTACAAATCAATCTTGTTCTGGTTTTGGAACTAGTTTTGAATTGGCTACTCGTTACTCACAGTCGAAATAACCGTTACAGTACTCAACTTGGAATCACCAAAAGGAAGTGAATCAGAAATGTCAGGAAGAGGATACAGACAAACCGAAGCTGGATAGGAAATAACCCGGAAAGTCCCTGGGGTATTTTTGGGTGATACTAATTCCTTGGATATTGCTAGGTCTGCTAATCCTGTCAGTGCAATTTCACGTACTCCGGCTAGTGGTATAGAATTTAAATGTGATGATATCTATTGATTGAGAATAGTTGAATAAGAAACCCGGCTTAGGAAGCATAGGGAAGAAGCGGAATCTGCCAGGAAAGATCAACTCCAGAGACGGGAGTGAGAGGCGATGGCGGAGACCACAGAGCATACGGCCACTCAGCCTAGCAGTTCCGTGGAACGATTAAAGCCAACTTGTACCAGTGTAACCCACGCTATTGACTTGCCAAGAGTGGAATTGTCTCCATTCGACGGGGGCGCAGAACAGTACTGTAAGTTCGTTAAACAGTACGAGAACTTTGTGGAAAGGAGGGTACCCATCCAGAACAGAGATTCTTGTATTTACTGCATTATTGTCGTGGAATGGCCAGGGAAGCAATCGACGGGTGCTCGATGCTGGAGCCCGAAAAAGGTTACACGCGGGCATGTGAAATTCTGCAAAATTCTATTTGGGCAACCATTTATAGTCGCCCGGAATTTGATCGATGGTGTACTACCAGAGGCATAACGCTCCAAAGGCGAGTCGGGCTCTCTAGCCAGCCTGGTGATAAAAATGCAGAACTGCAGCATCAAAGTGAATCACCTAGATTACCGATCAAACCTGAACGCACTGCACACATTGGAGACCATAGTGCGCAGTTTACCCACAGAACTGCAGGGTAGATGGGCCGAGGAAGCCGAAGGGATCCGTAGGTTAAGGCGAGAAACCACGTTTGAAGACCTAACCCAGTTTATAGACCGTCATGCCCGAATAGCAAACAGTCGTTTCGGTAAACTTGTGCGCGAAACGAGCAAATTATCTGGGATTACGACGACGCAAAGCTGGACCAGGGAACCAAGTGGAGGCAAAATTTGGGCAAGCACACAAGCACTACCCCGAGAAGGTGAAAACTTGACGGTGTGTAAAGTTTGTGGGGCGCTGCGTCGCCTAGTGTAATACACTTGCTTCCAAAACGTAGACGTCGACAAACGATGGGAAATGGCTAAGAGACTGGTCAATTGCTTCGTCTGTCTCAAAGATTCACATCGAGCAGCGGTGTGCAGAACGAAACCCAGTTGTAGTCAGGATTAATGCCATGGGAAGCACCATTACCTACCACAAAAATGCCAGATTTTGAATGCCGAAGGATCCACAAAGCCAAGTGTGGTCTGGTAATTGTCTCGCTCTACTAACAAACCCATTCGTCTGGGAGTATTAGCAGTTGGCGTAGAAACCCCAGTTGGGGTTATAAAAGCATTCACCTTCATAGATAGTGGCTCGGCTACCACGCTAGTAAGGAAGGAGTACGCAGAGGGATGTGGGATCAGAGGGAATCAATCTTCATAAGCAGTGAGCATAGTGAGTGGCACCGAAGTCATCCAGTCGACCAAACTGCACCTACAACTCGTTTCCTTGGTCAGCAACGATAGAACAGAAACTCTGGAAGCATTCATCATAAAGAACCTGCCGATGAGAACACCTCAGCCAGTGCAGTCGATTCTGACTCAGTGGCCGCATCTCGACGGGGTTACGATCGAGGAGCGGCAGAACAACGAAACTGATCTGCTGATCGGCTGTGATGTATTGGAAGAGCATTGGGTCCTCAATCAAAGAACAGGAAGCCGCAAAGCACCCTATGCAGTAAGCACTATATTCGGCTAGACTTTATATGGTAGTACAGATGGAAGGTGCGGCAAACTAATCCAAATAAACTGCACTTCGGTGGAAACGTCAAACATTGAACAGGCATTCCAACAGCTGTATAACGCCGAATTTGCCGACCTGGCCATTGATAGAGATGCCCCATCACGAGAAGATATGGCGGCTTTGAGAATGGTAGCCAAGAACGCTAAGTATGTAACAGATCGTTTCAAGGTTCCTGCCCCGTGGAGGCCCAACATGAAACCTATGCCAAACAGCCGAGAAATGGCTCTGAAAAGATTTGGCCTCCTCAAAACCAGGCTAATTTGAGAACCACAATTAAGGATAGAATATACGCGAGCCATGCAACATAACATCGACTTGGGTTGTGTAGAAAGAATGAATACAGCAGTAATGAGCGCGAATTTCAGGTGGCACTTACCTCATCACGCGGTCGTGAACCCAAAGAAACCGGGGGAGGTCGGGGTGCTTTTCGACTGTACCACGAAATGTAAGGGTGTGTCACTCAACGGCTATATACTAGGGGGCCAAGACTGGACTGCACCTCTAACCGAGGTATTATGTCGTTCACGGCTGGGAAAAGTGGCCATCTCTGCGGAAATACGTGAAATGTTTCTACAAGTAAAGATGCCCGTTAAAGATAGAGGCGCCCTTCGTCTTCTCTGATGGCCTGAAAACGACGCAAGTCGCGCACCTGACGAGTACAGGCTGACCGTGCATCCCTTTGGGACGGTATCATCCTCCTTCTGTGCTAATTTTGCCCTCCGAGAAACCCACAGGCGTTTTGGCGGCACCAGCAATTTGCTACAAAGAGCAATGGACCACTTCCACGTGGACGATTTTTTGTGTTTCTTTGACGACTCAAATACGGCTATTCTCCATATGACCGAACTGATCGCCACTCTAAATGCCGGAGGAGTCAACCCCACTAAATGGACTTCAAACAACGGAGAGTTGCTCAATATTATCCCGAAGTCCGAGAAAATGGAGTGTACGAGGGAGCTATTGGCCCCCTCTTCACAAACGGAGCGCACGCTTAGTCTTCAGTGGAAACCCGAAGGTGACGAATTCATTTTCACTCTGGACCTACTCAAACGACCAGTCACACGGAGAGGAATCCTATCATCAGTCTCAAGCCTCTATGATCCCCTAGGTTTCGTTTCGCCATGGTTGTTACCGGGAAATTGCTTGCTGCAATCACTGCGCCAGAGAGGGGCAGGTTGGGACGAACCTCTCCGGGATGACGACGATAAGCGATGGCGCGATTGGCTGCACAGTCTGGAGCAACTTGGTGAGATCAAAATACAAAGATGCTTAATAGGAATCAAATGCGCAAACTACGCCCAACTCCACTTATTTTATGATGCATCAGAAATAGGCTACGGGATAGTTGCTTACGGCTGCTGGGTGGACGCAAGTGGTGGGCGGCACAGTCAGATATTATCCGCAAAGGCGAGAGTGGCTCCACTGAAAACGGTGTCCATTCCAAGGCTGGAACTGACGGCAGCAGTACTGGCCGTGGAAGCCACGACGCTGATTAGAAGATGCTTCGATCGGATAAACTGGGAACCAAACTTTTGGACGGACTCAGCCACGGCACTTCATTACATAAACAACATTACCACTCGTTTTAACACTTTCGTGGCCAACAGACTCACTATAATCCACGAGTCGACTAAAACCGATCAGTGGCACCACGTACAATCCGCCAGTGACCCAGCCGACTTCGGCTCAAGGGGCCTGAAAACACTATGGAGGTTGCGGAAGTGGACAATGGGACCGGACTCCCCAATGCAGCTAGAGATGTGGCCAACGCTATTAATACCTAAGGCTGGTTATGGCGATATCGAGGCCAATAGACTGATACTGGCTACAAACTTCACGGGAAGCGTAAGCCTAATAGAAAAACTGTGCCGCTTCCCCGACTGGATAAAAATGTTAAGAGCCGTAGTCTGGTGGATACGATACAAAGTACTCTTATTGACTATGAAAGTCGCACGACCACAAAACACAATAAACGTGGGGACGATGCTACCGCGCGAGCTGAATCAAGCCGAACTCGACGTTCTACACCTACTGAAACTAGACGCTTTCCCGTTCGAGGCCCGCGAGCTATCCAGGATAGATGATGACACCAAAGGAGGCAGGCTGTTGCACAGCAGTACACGAAGATTAAAACCCATGCGAACCAACGGACTACTGAGAGTTGGAGGGCGGCTGACGAATTCAAATCTAGAGTACGAAACAAAACACCCCATAATAATTCCCGGTGACCACTACATAACGAGACGCTTGATAGACCATGTACATCGAGAAGAGGGACACGCAGGTTTGGACCACTTATTGAACAATATACGTCGACGATTTTGGGTGACAAAGTGACCAGCGACGGTTAAGCGAGTCTTAGGCAACTGCATTATTTGTCGTCGCCGGAGGGCGGTAGCAGGCCAACAAATGATGGCCCCTTTTCCAGCCGTAAGAGTTCAACCGGGATGGTGCCCGTTCGTGGAAATTGGCGTCGAATGCTTTGGCCCGTTACTCGAACAACGGTAAAGGAGCACCCAAAAGAGGTATGGCTGCCTGATAACATGTTTACAATCCAGAGCAGTCCATCTTGAAGTAGTGCATAATATGACCACCGATTCATTTCTAATGATCTTTCAAAGGTTCATCTCGAGGCGGGGCGTCCCCAAGAACTATACTCAGACGATGGCTCGAACTTCGTCGGTGGAACCGCCTGGACCACGCCAAAATACAAAACAAGACCGTAACAAAGGGGATAGAATGGCACTTCAACCCACCTTATGCCAGTCCTCGTGGTGGCGTTTGGGAGAGGCTGATACGATCGACTAGGAAAATACTCACAGCCCTGACCTCACAACAAACCCTCGATGACGAGACGCTGACTACTTTACTAACAGAAGTAGAACGCATATTTAACAACAGACCCCTGGTGCCGACCGTCCCAGACCCGGAAGGCGAACCGGCACTCACCCCCAACGACCTGGTAATACTTCGGTCAAACGCAGGAGCAACCACGCCGAAAACCCTGCTTGGAACGTACATCGTTGGATGGGAACAAATGAACCACCTGGCACAGGCTTTCTGGAAACGATGGACGAGGGAGTGCTTACCGACACTGCAGCTTTGGCAGAAGTGGATCTTCAAACAGAGATCGTTCAGACGTGGCGATGTGGTCATCCTCGTGGAGAGCCACTTACATAAAGACGATTGACCGGTTGGGGCGATCGAGGACTGCAGTACAGGAATCAATGTCCTCGTGCGCACAGTGGTGGTGAGAACGAACAAAGGAGACGTGTTGCGAGATATCCGTAAGATGTCTGCTTGAAGGTGACAGTGACGTGGGCGAGGTCGACACTACGGATCAAGCTTTATCTGCTGATACCAGATGAAGCTGAATTCATTTATTTATTCCTCATGGATTCTCCGTAGGACCCAACACTTCACTCCGTCTTTGAAGTGTATTTGTGTTTAATTTCATACGGTGTTGACGATTTACTATGTAGTAAGTTGCCCGAACCTTAGTTTATCACACGATACTACGTTGCATGTAGAAGTAGTGGAACTTAGGTCACGCACACATGCCTACTTTTTACTCGTTTATGCCACGCAGTCCCCGTCAAGCACATTACAGTGCTCACAGTTTTCGTTGATGTTGTTGCAACTCCTCCTTTGATGTGTGGTGATACTTGTGATTCCGTTATACATCCAGACACACACGTATACCCGATGCACGCTATGTCCAGCAACCCCTATCAAACCTGTGACGGTGTCCGTGGTTTGCTTTTGTTGAAGTTACTGAATTTCTTTGCGTCTGTGGAAGTAGCGGCGATTACTTCATGCACACAAACACTCTCACGCAAGCACAAACAGCCAGGGCAGGACGGCCTCTCCAAGAACAGCATCTATGTGCCCCCTTCACGCCCCGCCATCAGTCAGTTGTTCTTGTGGAAGATGTAGAATAGCCTCTCGTCTATGTGGCCAACGGATTAGGTGCGACCATGAGTAGAAGGTTGGCGACAGGCATTAGGAGCGCGCACTGACAGCAGGGCCCAGGTAGGTAGGAAGAATCAGTACCTTTATACCGAACCCTTGACTCTGCTAAGGATTCTGGAGGATTTTGGTGGGCGGTGTAACTACCGTTAGTGGAAGATCCCCATAAAACCCGTGCGATTCAGTGTTTTTCTTAACATCACTCAATTGCTTACACTATTAACGTGTCTCTACGAACTGTTTGTTTTTATGGACCAATTGTTGTTTGTTCGCGCCCAGAGCGCTACTTTGTCATGTCCTTGTTCTGGACCTGCGTGACGCACGTGCTCCTTGCTCGACGCTGCAATTCGGTTTCTCGTTTGTTGAGTCCCTGTGATCTCATTATTGAGGTTTGTATCTTTTTGGTATCATTGTTCATTCAGTAATCTAGTATCGTAGAATATCACGGATAATCGCCTTTTGATTTCGGGATCCGTTGTAAATTTGGCTACGCATTGCCCAAACTTGTGTTACAGTCCTGTCTATATACTTGCTGGGAGAATCTCAACAGGATCCTTTTTGTTTCAGTTCAGTTTGCACAAGACAGGTAACGGCGGTGGCAAGCAAAGCACACAGAAATCCTTCGAAGGTGTGCATGCAGGTTATTCACCAGTCACAGCGCTGTGAATTTCGTCCAATCCCCATTAGAAATAAAGGGGAAAAGCAAAACCTCTCTGAATACCAACTGGAAGACACATTGTGCGTCGTGAGTGCTCATGGTGGCAGTACGCTTCAACTAAAAAACACCAAAAGTAGTACACATCAGTCGGACCATAGAGTTACCGTTTATCCACCTGGTGGGCGCGCTTATCACTCAAAACGAGGGATAATCTCTTCTCACGCACTGTCCTCGGTCCCCTTTCACCACTACGAAAAAGTAGCTTGACGAGGTGTGATGGCTGGTATGCCTCTACGACCCGAAGGGCTGTACTCGATGACTTCCTTAGGCTTGAGACGCAATCACGCCTGACAGGTCAATGGATGGAGGCCAGACGAAGTCCAGTCTCCTGGTCCTCCAGGTTGGGGGCTGATTTGAGCTGGCAACTCAGTCGGTAAAATCAGTGGAAGAATAATTGATCCAACCAGAAAGGCTTCCACTAAGCCCCCCCCCCTCTGCCTTGCGGACAGGTTCATGTTAGAACTAAAGGCTGCTTTTGAGAACCCTGGTCGTTCTCCTGCTTTGTGGCTGGGCACATTCATAGTACTCGTCCAACAACTCCCATGAACTGCACGAATAGAAAGAATTCCATAGCGCATCGGCCGTCGCGCAGGATAATCTGGACCGCGCTGCCCATTGCATCGAGCAAAGTTGGTCATGATAAGTGGGCTACTGCTCAGAGTTCCCTCTCTTTTATTCAACTTTTGTCTTTTGTCCCCAACCACCTCTCTTTGCCCCCTTTATCCACCCATAATGCACCCACTGACAACACGCCCGATACTCGCAACGGTTCATTGTCAAGTAGTGTCGTAAATAATCCACAATCGCATAACTCACATTTTCTCAAGCCTCGTCAGCCCCTGAATCTCGGTTCCTTTACCGTGCGTATGCTCATGCAGGCCGGTCAGTAGGCTTACTAAGCGCTCACAATAGATTTTCTGAAGATTGATGTCTGTTGAGTAAGTGAAACGCGTATCCAGGATTCGAGCAATGTGATTCAACTAACTGCTCCTGGGATCTCATCTGGGTGTTTTGTGCGCATTTCAGGAGACGAAGTAGCTCGAGCTGTGGGTCAACGTGGTGTACGAATAGTCTGGAGTGAAAAGGCTGAGGCTACTCTTTTAGACTGGATGCTAGTTAATGGTCGTTTATGTGCAGTTAGACTGGAAAGGTCAGTTGGCATTCGATAGGACAGCCTTGCTAAGCGCAGTTTGTTTGTGATCTCGGCATACACTCCAACAGACTGCAGCTCTGACAAGCAGAAGGGTGAGTTATGTGATTAACTCAACACTTTCATTCACAGGAGCAAAGATTCTGGCACTGTAGTGCTACCTGGCGATTTTATTGCAAACGGTGTCTAACTTGATGAGTCAGAAGCGTGTTAAGCCCGCTCTTGTGCTCCACCTGGTGTAACGCGCTTTTGAGCGATGCGTAGCCGAATTCGAATGAATCTCGAAGCCAAAGCACGATAGATCCGTAAATTCTACGATACGGGCTCAGTAAATGGGAAATGAAATAAAACAAACAAACCTTGGTCGTGTGATCACACAGGCTCGAAACACGAGAACCACTTTTACGGCCTGCTAGCCACAAGCGCGTGAGTCACCCAGGTCCACGACTGGATATGACAAGGTTGTGCACTGGATGGGAACAAACGGAGGTTAGTCCATAGAAACGTAGGTTGTGCGGAACACTCCCTAAAGAGCATACGGGAGAGTGATATCGCAAAAACACGAAATTATAGTGTCAATGAAGGATTTCTATACGACCGACCGTTACACCCCCTGAGCTTACAGAAAACTGGGATGGGCTTCTCCAGCTTGGTGCAGACAATGGATTGTTCTTTTCTATCATGAATTTCCGACACGTCTCACGTCGCACAGCAACGTGGCTCTCTAACTCTCCAGGTACTCTGAGCAGGGTCGATCATATAACAGTAAGCCGCCAGCGGCGCAGTTCTGTTCAGAACTGTGGATCTTACTGGTGCGAGTACGTACAGTCTGATCGTGCATTAGTTTTAGTGCGATTATCTCTTTCGCTCCAGGGTCATCGCCGCAAACAGCCAACCTGGTTAGCCGTACAAAGTATGTGTGATGCAGAATTTTTCACTAGTTATGAATAGACGTTATCACATGAACTAGGATCTACGACGAACAGTAATATGGATGAGCTTTTGGCCCATATCCTGCAGGTAATGCAGATGGCAGCAGGTTTTTCCTCTGGTTCCAGATCCGATGTCCATCAAAGCCACTGGATCTTGCAAGAGTCGATCAGTCTAATGGAGCAAAAATTTCATCTCTTGAACCGTCAGGAGATGAATAAGATACGAAAACATCTACAAAAGCAAGTTACGGAAAAGCCTAGGGGTGATCGCGAAAGTTGTTTCGCCATGGTAGTCAAGGAAATGGAAATAGCAGCTGCTTCAGGTAACAGCCAAAGGCTGTTCAAACTTACGGCCCCGGTAGAACACATCCATGGCAAACAGCAAAGACTTGACCGTTGGGTCGAGCATGTCAGAGAGCAGTTTAGCCGGTCGGGCCATAGTGTAGTTACTCTTGTGTCGACAACTGCAAATCCCTTCGGAGTATCACATAAGCTCCCGAAGGAAGTGGACGCAGAGTCAATTATTCAAATACTAAAGAGTGGGAAAGCGGACGGTCCCGACGAACTTCCCGCGGTTCTTTCAAATTGGGTGGAAATGCTTTGATAAAGTTACTTACGATCTTGCTCGGTGACATTAGGAACAACGAGCGTATTCCGCCAATACGGAGCGAGTCATTGATCGTTCCCATATTCGAGGAGGGAATACACAAAGGCTGTGGTGACCATTGTGGGTTTAGCTTATTTCCGATACTCACCAAGGTTTAAGCCTCGATTTTGCTGCACCGTCTCACGCCTGTTCGCCAGAGGAAAGCCCGCGGGCAGCGAGCCGATTTCCGCCCAGGCTGAGGATGCATCGACCAGATTTTCACTTTTCGCCAACTACTTGAAACGCGTCACACGCATCGTCAAACGACAATAATGAGTCTCTTGGGCTTGAAAGGTGTCTTCGATTCATTTGAACGAACAACCCCATTCGGTGCTCTTTTCCGGAAAGGTATGCTCCAGAAGTTCGTGCAATTATATAGATCGTGGTATTCTCACACTTCTTGCCGCGTAAGAGTTTACGGTGTTCCATCCGGTCCGTTCGAAACGACCAACGGTGTTCGGCAGGGATGCTCCATTTCTCCGTTCTTGTTTAACTTCATCACGGATGAAATGATGGAAAGTGGGTTGCAAAATCTTCACGGTTTGAGCGTCGAACTAGGAAATAGTGAGAAGCCGCCTGACCTGAATGGAGCAGATGACTTTGTCTGTCTGCTCAAAAGCAAGCAGCATGCTCAACGTGCACTACACAAACTCGCAAGAGCTGTAGCTCCTTTCGGCATGCGCTTTTCTCCTCCAAAGTGTGAAGTGATGCTGCTGGACTGGGCATCAACGGTTCCAATCTTGATGCTCGATAGGGAGGTGCCGGCAATTGTCGATCACTTCAGTTACTCCGGCAGCGGCTTGACGAAAGATGGGAGCACAGCAGAAGAGGTGAGCAAGCGCATATCAAAGGCTTGAGCGGTGCACTCCGGTTAGAAACAACTGTGGCGCCGAACTGGTATTTAACCGAAGTTGGATGGTCGTATGTACAGCGCCGCGGTGTGTCCAGTTTTGTTGTACCACTGCAACACTTGATGTCTGCGTGTGGAAGGAATTCGTCGTCCTGGGGTTCTCGACTATCCATATTTGCATAATAGCGCTAAATTTGGATGCAATGACCCAGTAAGCAATGATGAGGTCAGAGACCGGGTACTGGGTGCCTGTTCATGGGATTCCCTCTCAGAGCTTATCCAACCTACTAGGCTTCCTTGGTTGGGGTACTTGTTACCTATGGCAGACACGTCTGCCATACCATGCCATGTTCTCAGTTCCCACTTAAGCGTGGAAGAAGCCACGTGGAGGTCAACGGATGAGGTGGCGGCGAGGAATCAGAAAATGTACGGTGAGTCTAGGAAAAGCAGGAGCTTCATTTCTTCGTGGTTGGGGTCCAAAAGATTCATCGGTTGACTGGAGAAAAGAGAGGTATGGCAGCCAACCATGAACAGTGGCGATCGTGTTTTCATTTTCTGTCTAATCTTAATGATTGATCAACGCTTGCTCGTACAGTTAGACTGTATATTCTTTGTGTTGACTACCGGGGGGATCATCGTTTCCCATCCGTGTAGGTCCACCCCCCATTTATCTTGTATATTCACATTTTCTAATTCACCGTGCAAAGTGGCGGAAAAGACAGCCGTCAGTGGGGCTTTCCCTACTGTTTGACGCTGCACGATGATGATGATGATGATGTGGCCCCCTCACGGGACTGGGCGTTCTGCAGGTCCATCATTCTACCAGTCAGACTGCTCTAGTTGTTTACTAGTCTACCCTCAGATAAGTTCCATCTGGTTTTTAATTCTACTTACATGTTTTGCAGATTATTTCGCTCCCCTTTTTTCGGGAATGTAAAACGTCTGGGAACGTCTATCCTGCCTAGGACCACAGAAACCCTTCAATACCTCAGGCTTCTCCATGATATCTTTTCGGCGTACCCTCCTTTTGAGAGAAGGGTTAGAGTCCAGTGGGTCCTTTTCATACCTCTCACCCTTCTGCCCCTCATCCATTCGCTTCGTGAGAAGTGGAAGGCGACCAAGCCTATAGGCTACATTCCAAGTGAGATTGCACTCCATGTAAATTAGCACGAAGATTTCTGGCTTCTGACGTGAAAATGCTGATCGCAATCTAAAGAATGCACCACAAGCATTTTGTGCAGCAGCATTATCCCAGTCTGACCTTTCGAAACCGTTGGTCAGCAGGACCCCCAAGGTCTTTTTTCTTACTAACTGTTTTTATGGTGAGCGGTTCTAGGTCGTGAGCTATGGCTAAGTTTTCTGCCGCCTTTGGCAACGAATGGCTTCTCCCACATTTGTATACCCAGTCTAGGACGGTTCCCATATCTTTGCTTGGGCTGCCTCTATCCTCACACCATAAAACTTTGACGTCATTCGGAAAAATGAAACTAAGCCTATGAAGGGCTGGTTCCGTGTCGATAATAAGCAGCAAGGATAGTACTGGAACCACGACGGATTTTTGGGCTCTTGTCTCCCTTGACGTAGGACTTCCTACAGAAAAGAGGACCCGTTAGCCACCTATATACTGGCCCACTCAAGCCGGACGTCCCCATCTTGCTCATCAACGAAAGATGGTTACCCAAGTCAGAGGCCTGGCTAAATAGAAGGTTATATGCTCCGACCAGTTCACCTCCATCCAGCCATCGAGTAACTTCATCCAAGAAACACGGGTGATTGGTCATACGAGATCCATTTACAAGTCCATGCTGAGCTATGTTCGGCTTAGACTACTTCAGTAAATTCCGGCAGAGATGAGCACTGATGAGCTCCTGAAAGACTTGACACAAGTAGAAGTTAGGCTCGCCGGGATGTTGTGGTCCAAGGTGCGGTGTGGACCTGCAATTTGGATACGCCGTTTGCGGGATTCGTTGCTGCGAGGTTCAGATAGAACGGTACGTATCAAGCCTCTTTATCTGGCATCTTCCCCCGGAAAGTTGACGTACCGCATTTGCTTGCAGCTGCCATAAATAGCTCTCCTGCGACCCTGGCTTGCAGACCTCAACTGTTCAGTCAGTGCGCGTTAGGTTGAAATCACTGGGACGGTTTATTGCGGGCCCCCAACTGGTTCAGTAAGGATCCGTTGTAGGCCAACGTCCCCTTTCTGGGCTTGAACTGGGCTCCCTATAGACACAGACGACGTTGACCCCTATGCCTAGAAGGATGGGCGTAACTGCGCACAGCTGGGCATTCCGAGTACATGTCTTGGGCTGAGATCCAAGGTGGTTAGTGTACCGACCATCTCAGAAAAATCCTTCAGGAATACCATGATACCGTGACCTCGTGAAAATGCCAAATTACGTACATTATTTTTGTTTCGTACCACTGTCCCTCATGTAGGTTAACCTTTGTTCATCCCAGTCCAAAGCGCAACCTCGTCATGTATTAGTTGGACCCGTGCGGTGCACGCTGTCATCCGTCTCACGCCGTGAACTTGGATCTAGTTCAGAGTATTTGTGATCGCTCATTAGAGGATTGTATATACTTTTCGAGGTTGTTCATTAATTATTTCGGTATAGTAGGAACATCGAACCAATTTTGTTCCGGTTTCGAAATTCGTGCGTATCAGTTATCTATTGCCCTTGACTTAATCAGGAAGCCTATGTAAAGGCAATTCCGGATTTGAACAGCGCGTAGCCAATTCAAAACTAGTTCCAAAACCAGAACAAGATTGATTTGTACTGGGTACTGGGTTAACAATTCATACGCATAAAAATATGTACAAACCTCAACTGTACGGCCACGGCGTCTAACAACGAAGACCAGAATTTAACAAATGCCAATGTGAGGTACTACCTTCACGGCAGTCCAAGTTCGAATCAAAATTATGCCACTTCAAGTGAGCAAAATATAAACAAATGTTGAAGTGTAGTGATTGACGCATGTTGTACTTGTTCAAGGGTCAATAAAATAAAGAGAATAGTCCCAACAATGCAAGTATGTGACAAAGGCTAGGGAGGATTTGCACGCATGTACGTTACATCGCTCACCAAATCCTCCTATGAGGAGGTCAACATCTAAGGAGTAGATAGAAGTACTGAGTCGCCCTAACCTACCTAGGCCCTAAATCAGTGCGTACGCAGGTCACCATGGACTTCGTCTATCCTCAGCCAGTTGCAGACATGATTTCAGCTTTATCTGTATTGTCCACCTCGCCCACGTCACTGTCACCTTCAAGCAGACATCTTACGGATATCTCGCAACACGTCTCCTTTGTTCGTTCTCACCACCACTGTGCGCACGAGGACATTGATTCCTGTACTGCAGTCCTCGATCGCCCCAACCGGTCAATCGTCTTTATGTAAGTGGCTCTCCACGAGGATGACCACATCGCCACGTCTGAACGATCTCTGTTTGAAGATCCACTTCTGCCAAAGCTGCAGTGTCGGTAAGCACTCCCTCGTCCATCGTTTCCAGAAAGCCTGTGCCAGGTGGTTCATTTGTTCCCATCCAACGATGTACGTTCCAAGCAGGGTTTTCGGTGTGGTTGCTCCTGCGTTTGACCGAAGTATTACCAGGTCGTTGGGGGTGAGTGCCGGTTCGCCTTCCGGGTCTGGGACGGTCGGCACCAGGGGTCTGTTGTTAAATATGCGTTCTACTTCTGTTAGTAAAGTAGTCAGCGTCTCGTCATCGAGGGTTTGTTGTGAGGTCAGGGCTGTGAGTATTTTCCTAGTCGATCGTATCAGCCTCTCCCAAACGCCACCACGAGGACTGGCATAAGGTGGGTTGAAGTGCCATTCTATCCCCTTTGTTACGGTCTTGTTTTGTATTTTGGCGTGGTCCAGGCGGTTCCACCGACGAAGTTCGAGCCATCGTCTGAGTATAGTTCTTGGGGACGCCCCGCCTCGAGATGAACCTTTGAAAGATCATTAGAAATGAATCGGTGGTCATATTATGCACTACTTCAAGATGGACTGCTCTGGATTGTAAACATGTTATCAGGCAGCCATACCTCTTTTGGGTGCTCCTTTACCGTTGTTCGAGTAACGGGCCAAAGCATTCGACGCCAATTTCCACGAACGGGCACCATCCCGGTTGAACTCTTACGGCTGGAAAAGGGGCCATCATTTGTTGGCCTGCTACCGCCCTCCGGCGACGACAAATAATGCAGTTGCCTAAGACTCGCTTAACCGTCGCTGGTCACTTTGTCACCCAAAATCGTCGACGTATATTGTTCAATAAGTGGTCCAAACCTGCGTGTCCCTCTTCTCGATGTACATGGTCTATCAAGCGTCTCGTTATGTAGTGGTCACCGGGAATTATTATGGGGTGTTTTGTTTCGTACTCTAGATTTGAATTCGTCAGCCGCCCTCCAACTCTCAGTAGTCCGTTGGTTCGCATGGGTTTTAATCTTCGTGTACTGCTGTGCAACAGCCTGCCTCCTTTGGTGTCATCATCTATCCTGGATAGCTCGCGGGCCTCGAACGGGAAAGCGTCTAGTTTCAGTAGGTGTAGAACGTCGAGTTCGGCTTGATTCAGCTCGCGCGGTAGCATCGTCCCCACGTTTATTGTGTTTTGTGGTCGTGCGACTTTCATAGTCAATAAGAGTACTTTGTATCGTATCCACCAGACTACGGCTCTTAACATTTTTATCCAGTCGGGGAAGCGGCACAGTTTTTCTATTAGGCTTACGCTTCCCGTGAAGTTTGTAGCCAGTATCAGTCTATTGGCCTCGATATCGCCATAACCAGCCTTAGGTATTAATAGCGTTGGCCACATCTCTAGCTGCATTGGGGAGTCCGGTCCCATTGTCCACTTCCGCAACCTCCATAGTGTTTTCAGGCCCCTTGAGCCGAAGTCGGCTGGGTCACTGGCGGATTGTACGTGGTGCCACTGATCGGTTTTAGTCGACTCGTGGATTATAGTGAGTCTGTTGGCCACGAAAGTGTTAAAACGAGTGGTAATGTTGTTTATGTAATGAAGTGCCGTGGCTGAGTCCGTCCAAAAGTTTGGTTCCCAGTTTATCCGATCGAAGCATCTTCTAATCAGCGTCGTGGCTTCCACGGCCAGTACTGCTGCCGTCAGTTCCAGCCTTGGAATGGACACCGTTTTCAGTGGAGCCACTCTCGCCTTTGCGGATAATATCTGACTGTGCCGCCCACCACTTGCGTCCACCCAGCAGCCGTAAGCAACTATCCCGTAGCCTATTTCTGATGCATCATAAAATAAGTGGAGTTGGGCGTAGTTTGCGCATTTGATTCCTATTAAGCATCTTTGTATTTTGATCTCACCAAGTTGCTCCAGACTGTGCAGCCAATCGCGCCATCGCTTATCGTCGTCATCCCGGAGAGGTTCGTCCCAACCTGCCCCTCTCTGGCGCAGTGATTGCAGCAAGCAATTTCCCGGTAACAACCATGGCGAAACGAAACCTAGGGGATCATAGAGGCTTGAGACTGATGATAGGATTCCTCTCCGTGTGACTGGTCGTTTGAGTAGGTCCAGAGTGAAAATGAATTCGTCACCTTCGGGTTTCCACTGAAGACTAAGCGTGCGCTCCGTTTGTGAAGAGGGGGCCAATAGCTCCCTCGTACACTCCATTTTCTCGGACTTCGGGATAATATTGAGCAACTCTCCGTTGTTTGAAGTCCATTTAGTGGGGTTGACTCCTCCGGCATTTAGAGTGGCGATCAGTTCGGTCATATGGAGAATAGCCGTATTTGAGTCGTCAAAGAAACACAAAAAATCGTCCACGTGGAAGTGGTCCATTGCTCTTTGTAGCAAATTGCTGGTGCCGCCAAAACGCCTGTGGGTTTCTCGGAGGGCAAAATTAGCACAGAAGGAGGATGATACCGTCCCAAAGGGATGCACGGTCAGCCTGTACTCGTCAGGTGCGCGACTTGCGTCGTTTTCAGGCCATCAGAGAAGACGGAGGGCGCCTCTATCTTTAACGGGCATCTTTACTTGTAGAAACATTTCACGTATTTCCGCAGAGATGGCCACTTTTCCCAGCCGTGAACGACATAATACCTCGGTTAGAGGTGCAGTCCAGTCTTGGCCCCCTAGTATATAGCCGTTGAGTGACACACCCTTACATTTCGTGGTACAGTCGAAAAGCACCCCGACCTCCCCCGGTTTCTTTGGGTTCACGACCGCGTGATGAGGTAAGTGCCACCTGAAATTCGCGCTCATTACTGCTGTATTCATTCTTTCTACACAACCCAAGTCGATGTTATGTTGCATGGCTCGCGTATATTCTATCCTTAATTGTGGTTCTCAAATTAGCCTGGTTTTGAGGAGGCCAAATCTTTTCAGAGCCATTTCTCGGCTGTTTGGCATAGGTTTCATGTTGGGCCTCCACGGGGCAGGAACCTTGAAACGATCTGTTACATACTTAGCGTTCTTGGCTACCATTCTCAAAGCCGCCATATCTTCTCGTGATGGGGCATCTCTATCAATGGCCAGGTCGGCAAATTCGGCGTTATACAGCTGTTGGAATGCCTGTTCAATGTTTGACGTTTCCACCGAAGTGCAGTTTATTTGGATTAGTTTGCCGCACCTTCCATCTGTACTACCATATAAAGTCTAGCCGAATATAGTGCTTACTGCATAGGGTGCTTTGCGGCTTCCTGTTCTTTGATTGAGGACCCAATGCTCTTCCAATACATCACAGCCGATCAGCAGATCAGTTTCGTTGTTCTGCCGCTCCTCGATCGTAACCCCGTCGAGATGCGGCCACTGAGTCAGAATCGACTGCACTGGCTGAGGTGTTCTCATCGGCAGGTTCTTTATGATGAATGCTTCCAGAGTTTCTGTTCTATCGTTGCTGACCAAGGAAACGAGTTGTAGGTGCAGTTTGGTCGACTGGATGACTTCGGTGCCACTCACTATGCTCACTGCTTATGAAGATTGATTCCCTCTGATCCCACATCCCTCTGCGTACTCCTTCCTTACTAGCGTGGTATCTGAGCCGCTATCTACGAAAGCCGACGTTTTGGCCGCCCAAGTGGGTGTCACTACTCCCACGCAACTACTCCCAAACGTACTGGTTTACTGGCAGACAGCGACGTTGAACAAATAAAACTGAGCTTGGTACTCGCCTCGGGTAAGGCTACTCTCGCCTGATGCAGCAATCGATGGTTTCTGCCCGTACATCCCTCGTAACCACATCGGTTCCTCGTCCTACAAGCTGCCGTCCGGTGCATGGTGTTGAGACAAATAAAGCACGCTCCTGTCGTCCTCGCCACCCCCCACCGTTCGTCTATTGTGGAGTTGCCGAACTTGGGGCGTTCTGGTAGTCCATGGCTAGCACCTCAGGATCTGTAATTTGGTTGCGCCGTGGCATCGCTTGAAATCGCATGTGTACTGGTCCAAGGCTGGTATTTTGGATGTTACCGTGCAGGGGTTTGAGCCTGGCTAGTACTGGGCTTGTTCGCCCGGTTGCTGTCCCGGATAGGTCGGCCAAACCTGCTGTCGGCCATCTTGGTTTGCCTATCCAAGTATTCGGTCAGGCCTTCGAAGTTAGCCTCCCTGTCGCTTCGGCTCATCCGTTCAGCCTCTTCCGCCCACCGACCCTGTAGTTCGGGGGAGAGGTGACGGACTATGTTTTCCAAAGTGTGAATGGCATCTAGGTCGTCCCTGTAACCTAAATGGTCGAGGGCTATTGGGCAGTTCTGCATCTTAATCACTAGGTCGGCCATTGAGTAGACGTCACACTTGGTTCTCTTTGCCTCTACCATCACGCCCCCTATTAGGTTTATGGCGGTACTTTGAACGGTTGACCAAACAAGTCCCTCAGAATCTTTCTTGCCCGGGTGTAGCCTTGTTCCGGGTCGAGCATGGTGCACCCGTCGATAGCTTCACTTGATCACCTTCGACAGTAGCGAGTCAGGTACAGAAGCCTTTGCCCAGGGTCGGTTATCTTATTTTCGACGAACGTCTCGAACTGCTTGACAAACTTGCAGTAGTGTTCTGATCACCCGTCGAAAACCGTTAGTTCCACTCTAGGCAGATCGATCGATGGTGTTTTGTAGTCGGCGACCGGCGTCGGGTTCCCTATCTTATTGCACCCTGATCTATCGGAAGTGTCGTAGTTTCTGGTCTCATGCTCAAGCTCTTTCTGTATACACTTCTTTCCTGCTTCCTGGGCCTGTTGTCTAGCCGATAACTGTTATTGTTCTAGGTCTCATATCCTCGGCCTATATAGATCGATATCCTTACAATCCATGTTGCCCTCAGTAACACATGAACTAGCACTGACAGGACTAGGCGATCTAGCATTAACTAAAGAATCTAATGTAACCGAACACCCCCCCCCCCCCAGAGACTTGTCGTGTTACTTCCTGTCCGGATTCCACTGTTTTTGATCCTTTTCTTGGCATTTTGCGTGTTTTTCTCGATCTGTTGAGCATTGTAACACACTTTTGAGCAATGCGTAGCCAAATTCGCAACGGATCCCGAAATCAAAAGGCGATTATCCGTGATATTCTACGATACTAGATTACTGAATGAACAATGATACCAAAAAGATACAAACCTCAATAATGAGATCACAGGGACTCAACAAACGAGAAACCGAATTGCAGCGTCGAGCAAGGAGCACGTGCGTCACGCAGGTCCAGAACAAGGACATGACAAAGTAGCGCTCTGGGCGCGAACAAACAACAATTGGTCCATAAAAACAAACAGTTCGTAGAGACACGTTAATAGTGTAAGCAATTGAGTGATGTTAAGAAAAACACTGAATCGCACGGGTTTTATGAGGATATTCCGCGACCGGTCGTTACAGGGCCAAGGTGCTCAGGGGCTACTTGCTACCAGGGGCAGTTAAGTCTTGGAAACGGAGGACGGAGAAGTGGACGAAGGAGAGTCGTTGAACAGCCTACAACAGCTAGACGTATCCAAGTCGGTGGGGCCGGAAGTCATCCACCCAGCAATACTGATTCCACTAGCGTCCATCCTGGCTTAACCTCTAGCCAAGTTGTTCGACGGGTCACTAGACAACAGTGCGCTGCCTAAAGACTGGCTTTTGTCAATTATCACGCCGGTTTATTAAGGCCCACTCAGAAGCACATGTATCAGTTATAGGCCGAGTAATTTGACTTCAGTGGTGCTTAAAATTCTCGGGAGAATGTTACGAGATAGAATAGTGAGGCATCTAGGGGGGAATAAGATGATGACTGCCTACCCGCATGGGCCCTGGCACAGGCACTCGTCTCTCCAACCTCATAATTTTCTTGGGTGAGTTGACCAGTCGAGTGGATCGAGGAGAACAAGTGGAAGCCCGCTAGGCGCATTTCTAAAAGGCATTTGATTCGGCTAACCACAAACTGCTCGAGGCAACGGTGGGATCGTTTCAACTTACGGCGAAAATACAGAAGTGGATCTTGCAAAGCCTAAAAGGGGCAGTTTTCCGAGTGAGGGTAGAAGGCAGATTGTCGGACAACGGGAGACTGGATAGCGGCGCTCGGCAAGTGTCAGTCCTGAGACGCCTTTATTTCTGATGTACATTACCGATCTGGCAGACAGGTTGGAAAACCCGTGCTTCGCGTTCGCGGATGACTTCAAGGTGGTAGGAGCACCAGATGATGCGGCTGTTCAGTGCGATCCAGACAGAATATACTAGAGGTCGGTGGCGTTGGATTTTCCGCTCAATCCGAGCAAATGCCAACATCTCATCAAGGAGGAAGGACCACGGCCCACCCGATATACTGGGCCACCAGACAATCGGGAGGCGTTAGCTCCCACCAAGGAAGCCTGGAATCTAGGGATTATGGTGAGCGCTGACCTGAAGCCAATTTGCCAGTGCCAGAAAGTAGCGCAGAAGCACGTGGAGCCCTGCACCAGCTAAGGAAGGTGGTCAGCTCCGGGAAACCGAGGGTCTTATTGCCGTTATACAAGTCTTTTGAGATCTTACCTAGAAAACTGTGTCCAAGATTGGAGGCCATACCTGCTGGGGAAATCAAGACTTTCGAGCAGCTACAGAGGCGACCTGCGCGATGTTTCGAAGAATGCAGGCATTTGTGTGACGAACAGAGATTGGAGCAGCTGAGGTTATTTTCTCTAGAAATATGAAGAAGAAGAAGAAGAAGAAGAAGAAGAAGAAGAAGACGAGATGACCTCATTGTGGCCTTCAAAATACTAAAAGGATTCACAGAAGCAAGAGGTCACAGAGAGGCCTTGGTTGAGCTGCGAGGGAATGGCTGTCTAAGAGGGAATTTACTGGAAATTAAGACAGAAGACCTTGACTCGAATTTGAAGTCAGTCCTTTGCACTTAGGGTTGCTAATGGCTGGAATAGGTTTTCGGGGTATATGATAAGCGCCAGCACAGTGGCTTAGTACAAAAGGAGATTAGATAAGGTGTGGATGACTGTCCAAAAAGGGAGGTATAACCAGGAGTCTACCACCGCTCTCATGGGCAACTGACCGGTTCCCTTCACTTCAGCCCTTGCGGAACCTCTATTTAGTACCGGCCACCCCGTACTACACTACCCTTGTTACCGGGGAGATTGACGGTGAGGCGTATGTGACTGACGGCTGTGAACCGAAAAGTAGTTGAAGAGAACGAATGTTGGGTTCTAACCTGAACCCTCCCTGAATATAGCCAAGTATTGAAGAAGAGTCATCTCTTCCAACCGTTTATTCACCGAAGGATCCAAAGAGCTCATCAGTGGAGGAATCTGGGCATTCGGGCATCCTGCCGTCAAGTCTGTGAACAGAACTGAGCTGAGTTGAAACTGTAACTCTGCTAATGAGATGATAGAGAATCTCAAAGAGATGGTCTCATTAGCTGGTAAGCTATTTGTCCCCAGAATTCGTCTTCCACAGACAGATAAGAGGCCCCTCCCTCGCTCCATCATGGTGACTAGACGAGAGCGCACGCCTCTTTGCTAAACAAAAAGGTCTTGCCTGCGATGCAGAAGGCTTCGGGATTATTCGTACCTAATGCAAGCACAATATTGGGTCCTATCAAAAACCAGTCCAACGATCTGCACTTGCTCGAGCACGCACCAGTAGGGCATTTTTCTTTCCACACATGCATCGTCTAAGGGGAACTGCTTTGAAGCCCCTTGCTTTCAAAGGTCATGCCGGATCCCCAACCACTTCCCACGGTCAAATAGCCGAGGCCTTCAGAGCCCAATTTTGCACGGCTTTTAGCTCCATAGTGAATTCGTCCCACCCATTGAGTCCCACAGGGGTCGGTCTTAGATCCTCTTCCATTCTTCATCTACATAAATGACCTTCCGACCGCCCTTCCAGTGAACAGCTCCAAGCTTCCAGAAGATGAAGCCCTCTGGATTTCGAGAGTTGAAAACCTGCAAATTGCAACCGATGAAAAGAAACGCTGGTCCGAGCTTTGGAACGTCCCAGTTATTGATGACATATGCGTGGGCTAGTATTTCAGCAGGGAGACTGATCACAAGTTCTACATTAACGGAGCGACCACGTTGCCAATGGTTAACCGGCACAAGGAGCTCGGTTTCTGGTTAGATTGCAACCTGTACTCCTTCCATCATCAGCAACCTGCGTGCAAGTCTGCCTTTCGGGTCCTAAATACGATTCGAAGGCCCTTAATGCGCACCTCTGGGAATGATTTCCCCATAATTTTCGGTGCTTGTTTCCGCCCTCTGCTGGAGTACGGAAGTCAGATAGTGCACTCTGGTCTTGTCCGAGGCCGTGAGATCCTAGAAAGGGTTCAGAGGGCTCCCGCCAAGGCATCATTGGGCCTGTCCCACCTGTCCTATCTCGTCTGCCTCCTATCCCTCAACCTCTATCCCTTTGAATCGAGACGAGAAATAGGCGATACGTTTTTGATGTTTCATCTTTTTGAATCAGATGAAAGTGGTTGCTTCTTCCTCTGTCCAGCCTCTTCTCTCCGTGGTCACAGCAGAGGGCTATTTAAACCGAGACCACGCACTCCTCTAAGAATTGCCTTTTTGGCTACAGAGTTATTACTCTGTGGAAAGCCCTTCCGGAGGATATCGTTCTCTCACAGAACAAAACTATCTTCAAGAAAAAGTTGGACTCCTACCCTTGTCTCTCCAAGTAATTCCTAGTCCATAAAAAAGTGGAATAGCTGTTTTTATTGCATTTCCACTCCGTGTAATTTTGTGAATGTCACACTCCCATTCCTCCTAAGGCACAGTCCATAGTGAGACACTGCATAACGTTGTGGATATTATGTTTTGGTTGTCACCTCTGCTACCCTTCACTCTCGTTTCAGCTCGGTGAATAGGACAGGCGATCAAAGATTTTCCTTGAGAACCGAGGCAATTGGGCTCATACCCTCGAACCCGTGCAGTAGTCTTGAAGTCTTGAAGTACTACACGGGTTCGAGGCTTTGAGCCCAATTGTCCCGGTTCTTGAGGAAATCTTTGATCTTCTGTCGGATTCACCAAGCTGAAACGAGCGTAAAAAGAAGCGGCGGGGAGGGGGGCGGGAGGGGGGGGGGCGGGGGTGGCAGCGAAAACAAGATACACATAACCTCATGCAGTGTCGCACTGTGGACAGTGCCTTAAGCTGAGTGGGGGTGCGGCATTCATGAACATATATGCGACAAAAGACATCAATTTTGTTTTTGTTTTTTTTTGACAAAGGGAATTATTGGGAGAGACCCAGGTGGAGGTCTAGCTTTTTCTTGAAGATAGTTTTGTTATGCTAGAGAACAATATCTTCTGGAAGTGCATTCCACATAGTAATAACCCTATAGCTAAAAAAGTTAATCCTTAGTTAAGTGCGTGGCCTCGGTTTGAAAACTTTTCTGCTGTGACCACGGAGAGAGGAGGCTGGACAGACGGAGAAGAAGCAATCGCTTTGACCTGTTTCAAAAAGGTGGAACATCAAAAACAGATCACCTCTTACGCGTCTTACGTCAAGGGGATAGAGGTTGAGGAGTGAGAGGCGGACGGGATAAGGTAGATGGGATAGACCACTTACTGCCTTGGTGGAGGCCCTCTGAACCCTTTCTGGGATCTCACGGTCTCGGACAAGACCAGAATGCACTATCTGACTACCGTACTCCAGCAGAGGTCGGATATACGTGCCGAAAATTATGGGAAAATCATCCTTAAATATGCGCGGGAAGGACCTTCGAATCATGTTTAGGACTTGAAAGGCAGACTTGCTCGCAAGTTCGTGATGATGAGAGAAGGATAAGTTACAATCTAACCAGAAACCGAGCACCTTGTGTCGGTCATCCCTTGGCAGTGTGGTTGCTCCATTAATGGAAAACGTGTGACCAGTCTCTCTGCCGAAAGACATGCTCACACATTTGTCATCATTAACTGGGAGGTTCCAATCCTCGGACCAGCGTTTTGTTTCATAAACTGCAATTTGCAGGTCTTCAACGCTCGAACTCCAGAGGGTTACATCATCTGCGTACATGGCAATGTTCGCAGGAAGGGCTGTCGGTAGATCGTTTATATAGATCAGGAAGAGAAGAGAACCTAAGACCGACCCTTGGGGGACCCCAGTTGTTACTGGGGAGGGTTGAGACAAAACATTCCCGACTTTAACCACAAAGGTGCGGTCGGTAAGGAAGCTACGTAGGATGGCCAACATGGAGCCTGTGATCCCGTATGTCTGCAGCTTATAAAGAAGAGGGGCATGTGGGACCTTATCGAAGGCCTTAGCAAAATCGATGAATACAGCGTGTGAGAGCTGGCCATCATCATAGGCTTTCGGTAGACTATCCATGACAGTAAGCATATTGGTGATGCATGACCTGCCAGGATGAAACCCATGTTGGGACGGGGAGAGGATATTATTTCTATGAAGATGGGAAAGAATCTCACTCTTAAGAATTCCCCCAAAAATTTTGCTAGGGATGCTAGTGGGGCTTGTGGGTCTGTAACTAGAAGCAAGGTGTCTACTACCCTTCTTATAGATGGGTGCGATCACTGCTTTTTTCCAGTTACGGGGGAAAACTCCATCGTCAACACATTGCTGAAAAAGCGAGGCATAAGGAGCAGCTAATTTATCCGCGGCTTCCTTGAGAATACGGGGGTGGATTAGGCCAGGACCCATAGAGCAATATTGGTTGAGCCGTCGGAAACCTTGAGCGACTGCACCAATGGGAATAATGACGCGGTTAAGGGTAGTGGTCAGAGATAACGGGTGCATGGTAGGGTGGGATGATATGGGAATGGAGCTAAAAATTGTACGGAAGTAGGAGCTGAAAGCCTCGGCTACTTGGCTAGGGGAAGTGATTGGAGATCCGGCACTATCTTTGAGAGCTAATGGCGTCGGAGCCGTGCCCCTTAGACGGCGCATGAACTGAAAGAAAAATGCCTTATTGGTCCGTGCTCGATCAAGTACAGATCGTTGGACTGCAGTACTTCGAGACCTCAAGACATCTGAACAACCGTGAAGGCTTTTAAGAAAGCAGTAGACCTATGTTGGGTGGCAGTATACCCCGAGATATGTCAAGCAGCTTTTAGGGTCAGATGCAATTTACTTATTGTTTCCACCTTACTCTGCCCGGGCTGATATTGCACAAAACTTCTGCCTTTCAGAAAAAGAAAATCATGCAGTGTTGGGAGCCACGGAAACGTGCCGACAACACAATCATCTGGACACACGATTGGCTCTAGCCACACTAATTCCTGTGCAAACTGAACTGAACTGAACTAACCTGAAGTAAAGGTTATTGCTAGGTCACAATGCTACATTTTGGACGCACTGGGAATTCCACGTGATGGTGACTGTACGTGTGTGATTTCCTAATGGCAATTCCTCTCCAGGAGAAGATTAAATGGTGCCCTGGATTATGTTGGTCAATTTTGTGGATCTTAATCTGGTTAATCACCTGGCCCATATCATTTTTTTTGGCTGTCATCGAGGTGTTGCTCATCCCGTTCTGTGTATGCTTTGAATGCGCAAAGACAGCCTGTGAATACATTGATAGGATATATAAAGCAAGTTTCCTGAAAATTTACATACATGATATAGTTATTCATGCTAAATTAAACGTCGTTGACTGTGTTCATCCGTAATCCCGCTTAGAACGTTCCTCAGGATTGCTCAACCTTCTGTTCTCTGTAAAGCATAAACCTAATGGTGAAACTATCTCTATTACTCAATGCAACTTCCCATTTGCAATACTGTTTTGAGCTGCCTGTGCGTTTTTATGATGGCATTTATGTATAAGTTATTAACCGGCTTACATTTGGCTTACTAGATCCACCCAACTAGCAAGAATATATTGGGACGGTAAAAATAGTTCAAACCTGTCAGCTTGAGTGCATTTTTGATGGTTATGCCGTTTAGGCGTGATTGAGCTCATTAGTTTTACGTAAGATACCTCGGGTTCACATGGGGGTTCATCAAACTTCGGCACACTGCCTTATGTCCCAAGGGCATAACGCTGCTTTTAGTCTGGAAATAACAAAATTCAAAATAAATAGACACCAGTATTGTGGAGTATACAATGTAAAATTCATTGTGAATGCTCAAGTAAAACGGAAAATGATCTCCACTGGGCGTTCACCCTTTTTCTTTGTTTGTGGCATGCCTCGATAAAGACGAAGCCTCAGTGTGTAATCAGGAAAAACAACTGCGACCCTGAAACCTGCAATGGTAAATAGAATAAGGCACCGATAAACCGAGCTTGGTGGTAAGCCACCTCAGCACCGTTTATTGTGTTCTGTTGAAAACGGTTGAATACAATGACATTTGATTTGCACGTTTAGTTTCACGTCCGCGCAACCTTGATAATTTACCTATTGATTGCATTTAATTGAAAGAAATAGCCTTTTGCACTTCCTCAGATCACGAAGACAGTTTACAGTTCACTAATTAATCATTTTCTTGGTGGTTCCTAAGTGGTCGGTTATCGTTGTGATCCATTTGCAGTGTACTCCGCCTACGTGCAACGTGTTTGTAATGAAGGCGGAAATGCATCCTTGGTAGTACAACTAAAATCCCTCCAAGAATACAACTGTACTCATTTTGGGTAGTTGCGGAAGTCATTTAATCTACGTATTTCTTACTAGTTCACTAGTTATGTTTTCCGAAACGCTTATTATTTTAAGATCAGGTTCTGTTGTATAACGCATACACGACGGATGTCAACAAGGAATTGACTGTCATATCGGTGCTATGGTATCCCAATTTCAATGATAGGCGAAGCAACGAAGCGCGTGAAAGACAAATAGTAATCAAGACGTTGAACTTATCCGAGGTCACACAAGTTGCATAACTGCGGCAAATTGCAGCTGTATCGGTTAATTGATAACACCTTACGGTTTTTCACACGAGATGCTAAAAGTTTCAGTCGTTTGAAGACAGGCTAGAAACCGTTTTTGCACGGTTTTAATTTGGACGAGATAGCGAAATCTTTTTGTCGAATGATGCGCTGAAGATCGTAACCGGCGGATATCGAGTGGCTATCAACACAGATCCCTACACACTGATTCGGTGGGGTTCGTAACTATCATTGCCAGTGAACTTTGATGACAAACTCGCTGTCACACCTAGCTTGTTTCGAGTTTTGAATTTAAAATCTCTCGGTTTCAGGATTTACATCGCTCTTAGATATAGGAGACTGTGTTTTTGTCCCGATATGAGAACAAGCTTGGTGATAGCAACAAGACGTGAAATTTTCAAAGGATAGTGGAATGAAACAACGATGTTCCTGTGCGTGGATACTGGTTTATTGCGTCACGAAATAGCCCAAATCAGTACCTCACCCCTAACCTTTTGCCGAATAATTGACCCGCAGGATATCGGATAGTGGTCAGAGTTCGTAATCCACTGGTGTATGATTGGCCGCACAAGTTCCAGTTTAAGTTCAGACAGATGAATGCTTGACATAGGGACAAAAGGAAGTTTCAGTGTGGCGGAATACTAAGCACATGGTCTAAAGTGATATCCTGTGACATGATTACGATCGTGGAACACAATATCATGATTAGAAGAAAAATTCCATCCTAATGAGGAATGAGAAGTGAACAGACTTTAAAACTACAATACCTCCAGCGTGGTGGAGTAAGCACACTGCTTACTGAATAAGTAAGCAGTTGACTACCCAAAACGTAATTATGGACAGTTGAGGACTAACAACGGACGCGGTTATGTCAAAGGGACCAAACGCAATAAGGTAAACGACGGTATGCAAACAACACGACTGCTCGTCCGTCTGAATAATGACTGTCTTCAAGTGGACTGGACCACCGGTATGCATATGAGCATTGTTGATACATTTGATTAATTTTTCCGACCCCCGAACGAGTGTTTTCTTAAAACAATCTGCTTCCCAGGCACTTCTTGTAGTTAATAACACCAGTATATTCCCCGTCATAAATCAGAGACGAAAGAAGTTCAGGTGGCGATAAATCAGTTCTAGATTACCCGCATAATCAGATGACTGCGGAACGGAAGTTTATATTAAGCAATCATTGTGCTGCCGATAAATGACAAACACTAGTCACGTGATCAGTAGTGCAGAAAATAAGATTAGTAAAGTACATACGAGGGGTTTATGTGGTTAGTTCAGTTCAGTTCAGACAACCATTAACCATTCACTGGGTACGGTGACTTTGGTTGCTATCTCGTAGCGGCAACCTCAAAAGGTAATAATGAAGGAGAAAGGAGTATGAAAGGAATAAGAGGAGAATAGAGGAGTCAAATGTTTCCAATGTGCCTTATTACCCACTAGAGCCGTTGACTATTCCAGCTGTGGTCCGTGTTTTTTACTTGGTTTAAAATCAGTATTTAACCAAACATCGTATATGCGCTTCAGTGGTTGTTCAGCCTGTTCGTACTCCTGGAAGTCTGCTTTTGCCTTGTCGTCCGGGTCAAAACATTCGTCAATAAACGCCAGTGCACATCGTCCCTTGGCATATGCTTTTTTGGAGGGAAACCACAAGTCGCACACCTTCGAGAGGTTGGGGGCTTGAAGAGGCAGGTTCTCCTGTCCATATAACTTGATGCTTTCACTGTACTCTTTCTAAGCTCAACTGAGCCCAATCATCCAATCATAATCGGAATAACTCAAATCTCAGGAGTCAAAAATCATAGTTAAATTGTTCTAACCGGAAATCAGTACGACGATAAGGAGTTTAACTGCAGTTACACAACTGATTCCGGCACTTGGTCACTTCACCTAGTGTTTCCCGACATTCGGTAAGTAGACTTCGTGGACCCCAACGCGAAAGCTCAACGCGTCCTTCATGACCACTTTACGTGGGTAGGTTTTCATTCTGTTTCGCTGTGTGGTGTACTGATCGTTTTCACATTTCCTCCAGCTGCTGCCGGTATCGAAGTACTATGCACACTGAGGTGATTGATTTGTGCTCATGTGCATGTCCCAGCCACTTTAGGTAGTTTAGTTTATAAGCTGCGATGTCCAACAACGTACGCTTAACTTAAATATTGCTTATAAGGTGTTCTCACCATATCCCATCGATACTTTTAAGATGTTGATAATTAAACATTGGTAGTCTAGTTTCCCATTCTTAACGGTTTTTGCTTTGTCACTGAGCTTCATCTCAATCTGGTGACAGATATGAATATTTGCCCATAACGGTCACTCTTCTAATCCGTATAGAAGAACAAATCTAACTGCTGCAACGTGAACTCGATCCTTGCAGAACAAACGGATGTCATTTCGATGTCACAAGTGGTTCTAATAGGCAAAAGCTAAATAGGCCATCTGCACATGCGGTGACACTTCATCCGACATCCGATCACTTGACAAGACCGCTGCCGAGGTAGGAAAACTAAACTACTTATAGCGAAAATCCAACCTTAGGTTCATGCGTCCTCGTTCTGAAGGTTGGCCGTGTTAACCGACGAAATAACTTTGGAAGAGTTAAGACAACCATTAACCATACACTCTGGGTGCGGTGGCTTTAGTTGCTATCTTCTAGCGACAACCTCAAAACTAAATAATGAAGGAGAAAAGAGTATGAAAGGAGTAAGAGGAGAACTACATTAATGAAATTAGGTCGATGAAGAAAGTTTGAATGCAAGAGCGCCACTCATCGCGGCATCTAGCCATATCGCCAACGTATCTAACCATTGAGTGGGAGAGTCTCTAAGACCCCACCCAGGAAGTCTAACACGCCCTACATGACCAAGTCCACTAGTTAGGGTTTTCATGCCTTTCTTCCATGTCATGGACTGACCACCCTTACTCATCTTCCAACCGGTACCCGCCTCAGCAAACATAGCACGCCGAAGAATCCTGTCAGGGTACATGCGTAACACTGTCCCAACCATCTTAGTCTGGTTAGCTTAAGTGTTTCATCTAGCGATTTAATTCTTGAACCTAAGACTTTCCATCGAACCTCAGCATTGCTCATATGGTGTTCCCACCAGATTCGACCAATACTACAAAGACATCCTTGTTCAAATACTGACAACCTTTGTATGTCCTCCACCCGTAGTGGCCATGTCTCTGCTGCAGCGTACACTCGACCCTTGATAGGTAAACGGATGTCATGTCGATGCCACAGATGACTCAGGTTGGTGAATGCCAAGCGAGCCTTCTGTATACGCAGAGACACTTCATCCGATATCCGACCGGGTGAGATGCAACTCCCCAGATAACAGAACTTGTCTACCACGTTTGTAGTCTCCCCAGACACTGAAAGGTTTGGTGTTGGACCAACTGAGTCCTGCAACAGCATCTTGCACTTTGAAGGTGCAAAACGTATACCGAACATGGCTACGCAATCTCTCAAACTGTCTATTAAAGCTTGCAACTTACCTGGATCTTCACTTAGAAGAACCATGTCGTCGAATCGTGAGGGAAAACGGCTGTTTCCCCCAACATTTACTGAATGAGGCACACGTGGGAAGGAATTTTAGATTGTGTTTTCATCGAGAAACAGAGAGAGGCTCCTGGCCTTACGTTATGATCAACACCCGTTTAACCGTTACGAACCCCAGAAGCTCCAATGGCGGGGTGTGCCACCTGGCGTCTCCCCTTTAAATCAGCCATGGATGCAGATCAACTACTTCCCAATAAGCTGCAGATGGCGGGGTCGCATCCGACATCGCTATCCTGCTGGACTACCTGCGTAGACTCCAACCACGCCCCTACTTGCCCATGTGCTTCGGTGGGTGCCCAGAATGTACGATGCAATGCTGATCAGACTGACAGGCTAACCCTACCAGCCCATCGCCCCGACTTTCAAAGTACGCCTAGTAAAAAGCCAGTGGAAAAATTACCCGATAACGTTGATAATTACTAGTCGCCTAATAAGAATGCTTTGTATTATTGCGTGGTGTGTTGTGATCCTATCATGAAACCCTGGGTTTTGCTAGCCCTCCGCGTCCTCAGGACACATGCCAATCGAGTTCTGCTGGCTGCAAGCGTAATGGTACACGCCTTGACTTGAGACGTGAACTCAGCGCAAGCCTAAGCAGAAACTGCGAAATGTGGTAGTCGCCACGTGCATCTGAGGTAGAATATGCAGCATCCACGGATTATACCCGCAAACTGTTCCAACTCATCTGTATCTCAGGTAGGAAGGAGCGAAGCGACCAGTGAAGCTAACATTACGTTTGTCAGAAAGGCTTCAGTTACCACAGATTTTAGATTATTTTGACCGGTGGTGGTCCAGTGGTTAAGGGCGTTTGCGTACCACCTCGGAGGTCAGAGGTTCGAATCCTGCCACCGCCACCGGTCACTGTGGTGGTAGACAGTAATCTACTGTCGTCCGACTCGTTAGCACACTTGACTTATCCGGGCTTTATGTGGTTCTCCACTCCAAGTTTCAGGGTCTGGTTGCTGGCTATCCCTAATAGTGCAGTGGACCTTTGAGGCTATGGGGCATGCACCTTCCACTGCACTCATGCGAAAGCTTGTAATAAAAAAATAAGTGGATTTTGATCCCGTGACAAACTGCCGGTAGTAATCATTTCCTCTACTCATCGGTAGCATACAATCAAAGTTGTTACCTGTTGATTTATGTTCGCCGCGAATAAGATTATACTTAGAATGTGAGTATACGCCGAACCTGGAGTCAGACATGGTGCCAAAACCACAAAGACGGAAAGTCGTAACATGGAGAAAAATATGAATAATGTTCGCAAAAGTGTTGGAATCCACTTGAATTATTTGGGGTGTTGCGGCCTGTTGTACTACTCGATCGCCCAGTTCAGAATCGGAGGGTGATTGACAAAATCTCGATAGAAGTGTTCTTCCATTCTGTTCAATTTGTCTACACTGATTGGCTTCAAATACGAACGAATGCGATTCGAATTTAGCAGGCTCTTTGTTGGTGGTCGTAGGAATATGACCAAGGGTTATTCCCCAGGTTTCTGAAAAATGGTAGATCCGCTTTTCGAGTATCACCATACTGGGTTGGTGACGTTGAGGTAAGATGTGAAGTGTTGTTCCGTTCACGTAACGTAGCCCATCGAGATTGGTCGCGGCGTGTTCCGGGATGGGCTCACTCAGCGCGAAGTGTTCGTTTGGGCTAATAGTTATAGTCTGTTTATGAGAATCATGGTGAGTGCCCAAATCGAAGTAACGATCAAACGTCTTAGGCCTCCTCTCCCACTTCTCTTTACTCGTTTTTCCTCTGAAAGTTATGCTGATCGTTGCAGTCGCTCTCAGTTTCATCGGGCAAAGAAATGCGAGGTAAGGAGAGGAAAAACAGCAATGCTTCTTTCATGTGAAATTTTTCATCCTCTAAAATGTGGAGTAAATTGACGTTAGAAATGTGAGGGAACATAAATATGTTTATTACGACATTCATTACATTAGGGGTGTTCAGTTCTCTTGGTAATGGTTAACAAATAAGGTCATTGTACAGTTTCTCCACATTCTCTCACCCATCACCCGTTGTATTAGATAATCTTAGGTATCCGTGAAACCGAATTTCCCGTTGTCTTGTTACTCAGATCCGTTATTCCAGAAGACCCTACTTATAGTTTTCTGTTTGTCTTTTCAAGGTGAAATAAATATTCAGGTCCCCGTCGGAAAACTGGATACATTTCTCTGGTGTTTTTATTTTATTTCTCTGTTCGGTTTGCTGGTTGGTAAGCCGTCTATTTGCCTACCTGCTTCTCGGTAACGACGACTGAACTTTCTCGCCTCGATATCCCATGACATTTAGGCCACTTACATTGCTGTTGTTCTGTCCGAACAAGAGATCCTTTCTTAGATTCACACGGATCTCATTCATAAGCACTAACGCGTGATTAACACAGTGAAAACGTGATAACGAAGCACTAAAAACAACAGAAAGCCCAAACCCACCTTGGGTCATATATTCGCACAACACAGTTGACTTCACAATCTATGGTACAATCACAACACAGTACGTGGGATTCGATAGCTAGTCCGATCATTTGCTAGAGAATAAACACCAGATTCAACTCACAACAACGCGTATAATAATGAATCAAGAAATTTGCCAAATGTGTAGAAGTGTTCCACCGTATTTCTGTAATGTCACTTTCTAGTAGGTCCATATGACCTCGTGAAATTATGCAAAAGTCGGGAAAATGTACAAAATGGACCAATCGGCAATGAGCACCGCTGTCTGTTGGTATGTGAAAAGTATCATATTGGAAGAAATCGGAACTAACGAATATCTTGAAAGTTCACCTGGCCATTTTCCTAATCAATTTCGCACGTCTCTAATGCGTTTCCTTTATGAATCCTTCGGTGCTGTGTTTTTCGGCTTTCACGCTCACACTGCCAATTTTCTTGCGAAACTAACTCAACGTAGACTTTTTGATCTTGTTTCTGAGAATTCGCGCGCAAACTTATTTTTGATCGTCCGTCATCCGTATCAAATAGTTGTTTATTCCATCTTTGTCGCTTTCGCTATACTTGCGTCGTTCGAGAGGCAATACCAGGTATCATCAAATGAATATAAGCGGCAATCAAGCTCTCAGACTGTGAATGGAGAATCACATGAGGTCCTGCTACGTCAGGCGTAGTAGCGAGCCGGGTGACAGCGGATAATTGTCTACCACCAGAGTGACCGGCGGTGGTGGGACTCGAACCTCTGACCTCTGTGGTGGTAAGAAAGCGCTCTTAACCACTCAACCACCACCGGCAGCTATAAAGCCAGTGGCGGAAGGACGCTAAAGCACGTAGCGTTTACATCCAGCAAATCTTTGTGGGCCAGCAGGGATAGCCCGATTTTAAGGCGTTCGACCCACCAGTATTCGCCCCGGTTTAGATTTCCAGTGGGGTTTGATGGGTCTGTACTGCTGACAATTTTTAGAAAACCAGACGAACAAGGTGTGTAGTGCTTGCACATTTCTTAATGGTGAGCTGGCTTCGATACTACATGCGAATCAAATTATGTGCAAGGATCAAATTTCCTACTACTTATATTGATAAAATAGCCAGGTTCTGTAGGTTGTTTTGTGCCAGAATGCGTTCGTTGAACTTAAACCTCTACGAGGAAGTCATCCATCATAGAAACCAATCTCCATGCAAACAACGAGTGGTCACCGTTTGAAAATCAGTGACAGGGATTATGTCATTATTCCGTTGATGTTATGAAAACCGTTGAGAGCCAGCCCGTTTGGTCTGATGGTAATGTTCGGCTCACCCCGAGTTCGAGTCCCTGTGGAGGTTCGGTGAATGTGCACTGCTGGTCATTTGCCGTGATACATAGTGTGAATTCACAAAGAGACCAGTAAAATATAAAGCATTGGTGTACTAACCACACAAACCCCTCGTATGTACTTTACTATTCTTATTCTCTGCACTACTGATCACGTGACTAGTGTTTGTCATTTATCGGCAGCACAATGATTGCTTAATATAAACTTCCGTTCCGCAGTCATCTGATTATGCGGGTAATCTAGAACTGATTTATCGCCACCTGAACTTCTTTCGTCTCTGATTTATGACGGGGAATATACTGGTGTTATTAACTACAAGAAGTGCCTGGGAAGCAGATTGTTTTAAGAAAACACTCGTTCGGGGGTCGGAAAAATTAATCAAATGTATCAACAATGCTCATATGCATACCGGTGGTCCAGTCCACTTGAAGACAGTCATTATTCAGACGGACGAGCAGTCGTGTTGTTTGCATACCGTCGTTTACCTTATTGCGTTTGGTCCCTTTGACATAACCGCGTCCGTTGTTAGTCCTCAACTGTCCATAATTACGTTTTGGGTAGTCAACTGCTTACTTATTCAGTAAGCAGTGTGCTTACTCCACCACGCTGGAGGTATTGTAGTTTTAAAGTCTGTTCACTTCTCATTCCTCATTAGGATGGAATTTTTCTTCTAATCATGATATTGTGTTCCACGATCGTAATCATGTCACAGGATATCACTTTAGACCATGTGCTTAGTATTCCGCCACACTGAAACTTCCTTTTGTCCCTATGTCAAGCATTCATCTCTTGATCGTGATCGATACCATAACCTAATGTTGTGATTTCTGTTGTTTGAGATACTGTATTTTGATGATTAATTTCGACGGTTGAAATCCGACTTCAGTCGAATTCCACGTTTGATTTGATCTTTTAGAGTAAGTTGCTGGTTAGTAAATTTGAGTAGTTGAATTCCAATCGTATCGCCACTGGTTATCTTTGGTGACAGACAGTTTCACTGCCTCTCGACTCTCCATCATGTCCGACTCGTTGAGGCCTTATATATGAATTGCTATTATTATTCCTAAGATCAGGTTTTCAGGCTTCACATAGCAGCGCAATTAGCTCTTGTCGTAAGGTTTGCTACTTTTCTTTCTACTCATGGGATAAACTCCATGTTATTCCAGCTAGTCCTTCGTTCTAGGGGACTCAAGCTTACCCGTCCACTGGAATAACTATTTCATCTGAGATGAGCTTTTTCAGGAATAACAAAAGATTACTACGCTGTCATCATCTCATAATCGCCGAAGGGGTGCTTCATATCCATTGTACTACGTAAGCAGCACGTGTTTAAAGGCAACAGCCATGCCCATTGAATGTTGCCTTGTGCAGTGCATGGTTATTGATTATTCATACAAAATCTGATTTTAGGTCATGTATTCGGCTGTGATTACGGTAGGCATATAAGATGGTGACAATTATGGAGCATTTGGATTAGTGACCATTTGATTGTAGAGTCGTCGCGTGTAAATTATCTCACTGAATGCGACCAACCACATGTGCTATCAAATTTCATCTGATTCTCACTGTCAGGTTATGTTTTGTATCATGTGACATTCCGTCAATTTGCTGCAGCAGACTGTGTCACTTTTGTGATATTTCACATATCTTTCAGATTCCTCTGAAGAGTGATGCGAGCCAAAAGGTTATCTTTCCCTTTTTATTGTTATTTTCTATCACATGCTTACGTGTGAGTACGGTCGAAGGGGTATATCCCATTGCCATAAAAGCCTACTGCTCTATTAGGAATAGCCAGCAACCATACCCTGAGACTTAGATTGAACAATGACCTAAGGCTCCAACAAGTCAGGTGTGGTAACGAGTCAGATGACAGTGGTCTGCTGTCTAACATCAAGCGTTAGTGCCAAAAAGCGGTGAACAAGCAAAACTATTTGGTGCCCTTATTTATTCCTTTCTCATCGGCCACTTTGGGTCTATCCATCAACATCAGCGCGTCAGGTCTTTCTTAGAACTGTTTCTGCATACTTATACTGATTCATGACACATCATCGTCACACTGCTCGTTTGTTGGTTCTAGTCAAATTGTGAAGGGGGAGGTAAATTCAGTAACCACGAGGTTCCACCCACCAGTGTAGGAAATGAGCAATTTGCACTCCTTGATTTGGTGTACTCTGACAAAAAAAGCCGCATTGGAAAAACGGTGATATTAAGCTGATTTACATCGATGTTACTCATGGTCAAAGTTGACGAGTAGGCCACACATTATGTAATATTCCAGGGGTGTTGGCAACAGTAGATGCTTTACGATGAACGTTGTATACTGAATTGGGACCTTTCAGTGACTGTTCTGTCCCGTCCCACTAGCTCTAGTAAGAGAATTCTTCTGCCTCCGAACCATCTCGTTTATTTTGCAAAAACAGTCAGTTTATGTAGAATTATAGGTGACCGGAATCAAGATCATGGTATGATGCTTATTGGTTCAGAGCTTTTCCCATAACCGGGTCTTCTGAATGGTTATTTAGTTCACGTTCCCGACTAGCTGATTCCTGTACGTTCGGCTAAAATAACTGTTGGCCGCTGATTGGCTGATTTTCGTTCCGTTCGATTAAAACTACTCTTGGCCGCTGATTGGTTGACTCCGTTTGGTTCGGTAAGGGCGACTGTTCGCGATTCATTGGATGGTTTCTCTCCGTTTCGTCACGAACTGTCCGGGTTATCGACTCGCTTCGCTGGCCTGAGCTTTGCTATCGATTTTGGACAGACGAAGACGTGCTGTCTGCTAACGAAACCAGGCCGTCTATCGATTTGTCAGCAAATACTCTTACAGTGACTGATAATGCTATCCAAAAAGAAGCTGCAGTAAACTTTGGATCAAAGTTGTCTGAATCAAATCGTAAGTGGTCTGTATGAAATGGATAGCTCATATCTGGCCAAAACGCTCTCTGCCTTTTTTTGTTGCATTATGTCCAGTTCAGTTTAGTTCATTTAACCCTTAACCTCGCACTTCTGTGCTCTTCAAGTTGATAAACCCGCATTTCAGCCAATGTGGAGAGGAACTCCGTTTACTGTGCGGCAAAAATACTGCAGAAAGAAAAACTGGTTTAGCCACCGGGGTTCATAAAAAGTTTCTCTGCGACCTTTAATTTGGGAACCACAACTCGTGCTACATAAGGCGATGTACAGACATTGTTCAAATTCGAATGAAATTACAATCTATATGATTGATCTGTGCCCTACGGGAAATGTTGCACCCAACACAAACTTTTAATATCTCGTACATTTATCAATTGATGAATAATGTATACAAAGACCCTCCGGGTTACCTTTCCTCTCCGTGAACAATACAGCACGATAAATTTAACGAACTTGCCATTTTGCATATGGCGTCTATCTACAAACATGTGGGAATGTGAATTATAAAAGGAAAAATAAGTGACTTTAAATTGCATTCAAACCTCTGCCTTTATTGCCCGATGTGCATATTGCTTTTTTTCCTTTTTTATCACATGCGTGCGCATGAGTGCGGTAGAAGGGGTATGTATCCCATAGCCACGAGGACCCACTGCACTATTAGAGATAGCCAGCAACCAGACCCTGAGACGTGGAGTGGAAAATCACATAAGGTCCCAATAGGTCAAGTGTGGTAACGAGTCGGTCGACAGTGGAATACTGCCTGCCACCATTGTAACCCGTGGTGGCGAAGATTCGAAATTCGGACCTCCAAGGTGGTAATCAGACGCTCCAAACTACTCGACCAACACCGGTCAATATTATGTTGACTTGCATCTATCCCCGGTGAATTATTTCAAATTTTGAGGCAAAGTTTAACGACCCAGCTTCGATATCATTAGCCATCCTCTGTTCCTTTACGTGGAATATTTTCTCCTCCATAGTCCAATATGGACGAGGTTCATTAACTTATTTCTCAAAATATAGGAATCAGGACTGTTATGATGCAATGAGACCTTCAAAGTGCTCACGGTTTCGCTACTGTAGATATGTGTAAAAACTGAACAGATATGCCCACAGCTATAGGATGAACATCCTCATATGAGGCATAACCTGAATCATTACGCGGCAGCAAGGTGGTCTATCGGTAGAAGCTTCCATTCTGACAAACTAGAAACATTTATTTTTGAACCCGATAAATAATACTTTGTTCTGATTGTCCTGCATAACACTACCCCAACAAGATTATTCCTGATTTACTACGGGCTATATCAACCGACGCAGTGACTTTTAAAACTTCGAAACCATTGAAATGATTTCCACTGTGAATTCCTTTTCATGGGTCACGTTTTTGTGATTGACTATTGAGTACGGAACGTTAATCGACTACAAAACCAAATAGTGATGAAATTTGAATTTATTCGCGATTGCAACAAGCGACCACGTTCGTTAGACTTATGATGCGGGCTTTAGATCGACCAAAAGTTGAAGAAGCTCACTTCGCCTCACGTCTTTTCGCAATGGCATGTAAAAATTTCGGGAAAAATCCTCTCTATGGATATATTTATTGCTGTTTGAGCGTTCTCCATCTACCTCACATTTTTCTGTTACTGTTTCACATGAATTATGAAAAAAGTTCCTTTATTCACTTACGGAAAGGTTCTAAGTGATATATATCACAAAATCAAGTGCAAAATTCGTTTTTATAATTTTGTCTTTTATTTCTCTATCATCGCGAAAACAAAGTAGACGTTTAGCGACGGACACTCGAATGACCTTGAATTCAAGGTCATGCGTACCATCAACCGCGAAATTACTTTTAAATCGCGAGGTATTGCACTATTCTCAATGTGTGTTTCTGTTGGTTCTGCTTCTTTCTGCTAAGCACAAATATAATCGGCAGTTCAGCAAAAAGAACTGCTCCTAGCAGAATCAGAATTTATTTATCAGTGACCAAAACCATATATAGTGAATTTAGCCCTTATAGTTTTAAGTATTATTCCTATTCGACCAATTACTAAATTCGGTCTTTCAAGCTTCTGGCACGTTTGTTGGGATAACTGGTCACGCAACTCCAGCTTCCCAGGAGAAATTACAAAGCCTACTTAAAAACTATTAGCCTATACAAATAATTTTATATTCCCAACCTTTGTTGGTATGCTTTGAAAATATGAACGAAAAACTGACAATGGAGAAAGTATTTTCTTTATTCGAATCTCAACTCCGGTCGTAGAGTTTTGATAAGAATTTAAACGAGAAAGGATAAATCTAAATTCGGAACGTGTGGAGGGATACAAACGGCACGCAAATATGTCATGGTAAATGGAATGGGTGAGATCCATGGGGATCTTCATGGCGAACTTTTCACAGACTGTAATGTGTAAATCACTTTAGAGGTAAGAGAACCTGTGTGGATCAAATAAACTCGACTGGTAATAACAGCCCCGGTGTAGTGTGCTGTAATCTTCCGTAAGTAGACCAGGATGGATCACGGAAGAGCAGTACAGTGAGATTGATGGGCAATAGTAAAATGACAGCTTGTCTGACACCAAACTGCCTTAGCCTGCGAATTTGAAAAGGCGCTACGTGTTTTTATCCACATAGTCCAGAACATGAGAAGACCACTGTGACTTGATGCTAATTGTAGTGTCGAACCACTTGATTGAGTCAGCTCTGGAACCGTGGACAGAGTTGATGATCGGTTGATTGCTTATTGGGGTAAGAGGAATGGACAAGGGAGAAAGTACACTGACAACATTTGTAGGTGTTGAGATGCAGGCCAGAATGGGACGAAGAGTTCTAAATATTGCACAAGTTCTCAGAAAAGAGGTGGACTGACAGAGCACCACGTTGTCGGCATAATTAACAAGTGATACAGGTGGTTCGGCGGATAAGTCGCTAACGTACATGGTAAAAGGATAAAAAGGTAGAACGATACCCTGAAGAATGCAAGAGTTGTTGATCATGGTATTCGATAAACTGGTGCCAACTTTTGTACGTTGAGTTCTATTGGAAAAGTAGCCTTTAAACCACGGAGGTAAAAAGGTGATACAACCAAGAGACTCCAACTTTTGAAGTACAAAATGGGGAACCGATTCAAAGCGGGAGAATAATGGGATAAGATACGACCAATTGATTTTACGCAAATATTCAAGTCCTTCGAAACCCAATGGCAAACTAAGTGTATCAGAGTGCATATGTTGGGTTTGTATGCAAACTGATACAGGTCACTGGGAACACATAACAAGTCGAACACAATCGGCTAAGGATAGCGCGTTTGGTCAACTTAAGCGTGTGTGAATTTATAACGACTGGACGAACATTTTTTGGCAGAATATTGGAAGTAAAGTGTTTTGAAATAGGCACCACTGTGACGAGTTTCCACAAAGCAGGAACAACACCGGGATCAACGGATTTTTCGATGAGTGTGGTCACTATTCCGGATGGTGTACTTTCTCCAAGACTGAAAGATAAGCCATCTGGAACCACAGCAAAGGCTGTTTTGAAGACTTTTTCGGAGGGAACAGAACGCTTGTGGGATGACGAATTGTCCGTGGATGGATGAGTAGGTGCAGCGTTCAGATTGCGGGCGTAGATCTTGCTATTTCGTCACTCTATGCGTTGTCCGAATGGGATCCTTTGTTGACAGGTGACAGTTACATGTAGGCGACCTTTATTTTCCTCCTCCCAACAAGTAACCAATGCGCCGACCGTGAATAAGTTTAGGGTCTGACAATAATGAGAGCATGATCACTGGTTAAAGCGGGAGCTTTTAATTCTAAGTGGAAAACTTCAGGATGGTTGGTGATAAGTCTGTCTGCAACTGCATTTTCCCTAGTTGGTGTAAGGTAAAAGTCACTCAAAACAAAACAAGGTAAGGAGGGCGTGGACGCATCATAAAGCCCCCGACAGCTAAGCATAACCAGTCAAACAGTGGTGGGATCAAAACGGGCATGAAAGCTTCAAAGAATTAGTTACTCTTCCTCTGGGAGAAAAGGGGAACTATGTACAGATTACCGATCACAATGCCTCGAAGAAGCAACACTTAGGGATAATATCTAACAGCTGAATAAACAATTCGTTATTTAATGCAGGTAGTGCGAAATTTGGTTCATCAATCGCTTCACAATGTTTTAATGTTTAATTGAGCATTGATACTGCATGCGGATCCCATTATATGTGAAGGTCAAGTTTCCTACTACTTATGTTAATAAAGTAGTCTGGCTCTACCGGTTGTTTACTGTACATAGACCCCTACAGAGTATTCATCCGTTGTAGGAGTCGATTTCTGTGCAAACAGCTGGTTGTTGCCGTTCCGAAACCGGTGACGGAAGGGCGCTATATCATGTAATGTTAACTTTAAATAAGCTGTTGAGAGCTAGCCCGGTGGTTAAGTGTGCGAATCACCATCGTTCACTCCGGGTTCGAGTCCCCGTGGGGCTCGGTGTAAATGCGCCGATGATGATTCCTAACATACCCGAAGAAACAGCTGTGTAGTGCTTCCACGGTTCGCAATGGTGAATTGAGCGTTGTTATTGCATGATGAAGCATATAAGATATTTAGTTAATTTTTAATCAGCACTTTTCCGAATTTTTGCGCGACTTCTGCATCGCACACAGCGAAACTGGACGCCTTCCATACCCATTCATTCGCTCTCTCAATTTGCAATGAATCGTGCATACGCGTGTCGATTCATGAGAGCGACTAAACGAACGTTGACTGCCAAGACATCCGAACCCTAGATAGAAGCCACCTAAAGGTTTATGGCTGACGCGGAGAAGTGACCAAGCTCGTTTACTCTCATAAACCCTACCCAACCAGGTTCTGAACTGGGTTTCAGTTTCCGTGTTCTCACGTGTAGTATTCCACAGATGTCCATGGCTTTTATCGGCAAGCGTAGTACGTGGATTTGGCGTTCGTGTGTGACTTCAGTTAGACGTATTTCTTTTGTTTACAACATGCTAATATAAATATAATAACGGTTTTGGCATTGTAACCATGTATCATATATTATATATATATATATATATATATATATATATATATATATATATATATATATATATGGACTGGGAACGTTTCGTGTTCGCCATACTCCTTTCTATAGTAAACTGATTGTCCAACCTGTCGAACACCACGCACATTTTGAAAGCACCTGGTTTTCGACCCTTAATGCTATGTTTTCACTGGGATTTCTTCATTACTATCCTGTATACCGATTCTCACAGGTATTTGCCTTCGATCCGGTGGACAATGCTCGTTACATGAGGCCTTTATTCTATAACCGCGGAATTCCCGTGCCCTCGACAGATCAAGAAGCTCCACAATATGTCTGACCGAGCGTCTGCTTGATTAATCCTTGTGGAATCGCTTTTGATCGTATCCACTCCTTTCCTTGTCGCACCTGTTCGTGCCGTTTGCCTCACTTCGTCTGGCGGAACAGGTTAAAGGATTGAGAATGTTTATGCAAATGCTGTCCCATTCACTCTCACATCAAACTTATATGCTTGGCTATATATCCTATCCGTGACATTCGCGCACCAGTTGTATCATATCACATTTTCTCCTGGTCATACATTCGTATAAATTGTAGTTTATTTTTTCCATCTCGAAACCAAAAGCCAACCAGATTATGCCTTCTCGCATACCTCCTCACAGACAAGCACATACACGTATCTACCTTGCCCTTACTTCTTTATTGGATTCAACTGCTTTACAGACCCCTTCTGTTTCTGCCTTCGTTCGCCCCACCCTCTCATCGACCCCATTACTGTACACTTGATTGACCAGCCAGCTGGCTGGCTTGCTGCATTTTTTGCGTCTCACTATTGTCACGTGTTTCTTTTTGCCCCCAACACCTCTCCCCCCTCCCTTTCAGAAGAGTCATTGGTTCAGGCGAATCGAACTGATCTGAGACCTGCTCGTCCATCCTTGTCCTATTTTTTTCTCGATTTATCTCACAGTATAGCCTTATCATGGTTGTTTTCAATACTACCGTTAGTGCTATTTCTAAATCGATCACGTTGTTGATATAGCTCACACTGGGTCATGATGTGTGCGCCTTCTCCTTTTATCGCTTTCCTTTCTTCTGCGCAGTTATGCATATTTGTTAATATTATGATTATTATTATTATTGCGGTTATTTACTAGTCTATGGTATTATTTCATTATCGGTGGGAACAATATTGTTTTCGTTCCTTGTCAACGTTTCTACCGACCAACGAACGATGTTTATGCGATATTTGTTTGCTTTTTGCCGCTTGATTTTCTGTTGACACAGTCGCGTGTAATACACTAAATTCGATGTTCTGATCCGTCACGCACCTTCACCCATGTGCTTGTATATTATTGTATGCTTATGTTCGCACTGACCACGTGACTATCCGTGCATTGATCACTTGTCTCTTCTTTTGGGCTTTGAAGGCCTAATTTCGAATCGCTGAAGTTTCCTGTATAAGAAGCACTTGAGGTAAAGACCTTGCACACTGTTGCTTTTGTTCAATACATTCTCACAGTGGATCTCGTGTTCATCTCTCGCTTCCGGTCCGGTATTGTCCAAAATGTCGGCGAATGCTTGTCAGAAATCATCTGCTGTTATTGTCCAACTGCGTAGATAGTTATGATTAGTGATGAAAAATGGAGTAATATGTTGGTTAATTACAGCATATCTTTATTCACCAGTTACCTGATGTTGAGTGCAGAGACGTGGTCCTATTCAAGATATGAACTAGAGGATAAGTATTTTTTTAAAATTAAAGGAATTTTCTCAGGAACTGGGACGCAGGCTATCGCAGCCTAACTGCTATTGACTGCAGCTCCGAGCCACATCCGATAAGGTGTCCAACCAGGCGTGCTGTGCATCTCCAGCCGTCTAGGCCTGAAGGACTGACTGTTAAGCCTGGACGTCAAAGTTTTGACCGAACGGTGCTGTGTCATTCCCTGGAATCCAGGGCGCTTTTTACAGTCAATCTCAGACCTGGCAGATCTGATGGGACAACTCCATACTTACTGAATAAGCGACAGGTCAGGTACAAAAAATGAGGCATGTGGAATTGCTTATTCGATTTTGCCACTAAGCTTGCATCTTTCTCGATGTAAGACAGTTAGATTTTCCATTTGTTATGCGACAGAATTGATCTACTGGGCTTGGTATGATGTCATAGAGTAATTTGCCTTCAACAGTATCACTACGGCACTGGACATGCTAATAATCTGTAAAGCTTACAAGTTTGGTGTTATGATTTTGGAGTGAATCTCGTGAACGACCTCTACACCACTCAAAGCGGTCAACAGTAATATTCTTCACGCCGTTGTTGTAGTGACCGATCCATCAGACAGACAGCAAGGTGATCTGGACCCTCGGCAGCTTTGTTTGCGTGGATGACAAAGTGCGACTGTGGTCGCTGAAACTGGATGGTCTCACAACATGTCAACCTGTTCCACTGAGAGCCCGGTTTTCTGGTGTTTATTTGCAGTGTTCCGTTCATTATACCTATAAACACCTGTCTGAAGGGCGGATCAACCGAATCGGCCAACTTTCCGTCGATTCTGCTCGCATATTTCTCTTGTTGAGACGATATACTGACAACAATGTAAATAGAACACGTTGACAACGGTATTTTGTACTGGTGGCGATCATCACGAAGCCCTGTAAACACGTATTTCCATGTGAATCAGTCAATCCATTTTGTAGAACGTGAACAGCGGACTCCGGAACTGTTAAGACGCATAATTTCGCGCTACTGATGTTTGCGAATTTTGACCTTATTTTCTTCGGAATGAGCTATTTTGCTCATCCTATTCGATCGTATTTGTGACGCATTTGTGATAACGTCAACTTGTTCATGAATTGCATCTTAAAAGTGTAGTTGAATATACTTGTCCGTGCATAATGAAACAAGCAGCTTGTAAAACCCCAGCACTAGTTAACGTTAAATGTCACACTGCATAGGTATTGTATTCTGGTTTTTCCTAATAGGACGTCTTTCAAACATGGAATTCAAGTCACAGCTGTTCTCACTAGTACCAGAGGAACAGAGCGGATCTGCAGCTACACGCCAAAAATAGCGATGCTTTCCGGACTACGAGTTTCGAACAAGGTCATGTAATTGTGAAAGTTATAATGTTAATGACACCGTGTTGTTGGTAAATGTAGTACGCCAACGTCTCGGTTACCGTGGATAACCGAAACGTTGGCGTATTATTACAATAGTATTATTGTTATTATTATTATTATTATTATTGTTATACTATAAATCTCACAATAAAAACAACACATGGCGCATCGAATTTTCGATACACTCCTTGCATCGTTTGGTCCGGATATTTACAAGGTCATGTTATCCTCAACGACTGCTATGATGATGTTTGTTTTGATTTATTCAGTTGAATAAATCATGTAGAAAAAAACACGATGAGACTGCACCTGGGCGTGGTGTGATGATCTCCGTGCCGCTGTCGACTAAAGAGCTATCTATACAGGACGGATTCCTTGAACCGGTCAACGGGTGAAGGCCAGACTAAGCCTGGTCACTCAGAGATGATTGATGGGATCGAGATCGGTGTTCCCTCAATATGACAACGAATTCATTCTTTGACACAATCAGTCCGATCCGCATCTCCAAAGTGATTGGATCAAACAGAACGGGCATAATTATGGTTTACGTCAAACGACTGCATTCCAGGACTTAAAAACATACGACTCAGACTGCCGTGTACGGTGCGGTAATGGAGGGAAACAGTGTCAGAGAGCCTGATAGTTCCTCTGTCTCTCCTACGGTAAGACCATCAACCCAGTCTGTTCTCGTCAGAGCCGCGATCGAAACAGCCACGGACAGTGGTTCAAGTCGCATTCGGTTCACACGCACAACGAATGAAGGAGGAGGTATTGTACGCGTGTGCGTGTTTGTTTGTTTGTTCATTTCGAACCGTATCCTAGTTCCATCCGACTTTGCACCGAACAGGACAGTTTTAAACAACAAAAATCGTGGGAATCTGCCTGTTAAGATACGCACGTGTTGTCAGTTGATCCAGGTCTTATTTATTTAGGTAATCCATGAGATTTGATCAAATCCCTGATGAGATATCTATCCGACGGTGACAACGAAGGCGTTTGATAAAATATGTACCGGTAGAGGGAAGGTGTTCGACGATGTGTGTGTAATACTGTTGGGTGGATATCAGCTTAGATCGTTTGTGGGGTAACTTTACATAAAAGGGATATCCGTACCTCCGTTGAATTGTTCATTTGAGCTTCTGATCGCTTAGCTTACGTTCAAGTCAGTTCTTTCAATCACTAACTTCACATTTCTGTTCTCTGATTCGGGTTTCTACCTCCGTAGTAGTGTCGAGTCGACAGAAAAACGAAAAAAATCATAAAGAGCAAAAGAGCATGAGCGAGAGTGAAAAGTGGAAATTATGAAGACGAGGAAAGGGCTCGGAGACAACTACACCACTGATCGGTGGTGGTCGAGCGGTTTAAAGCGTTCACTCTCCACCTCGGAGGTCAGCGATTTGAATCCCGCCACCGCCGGTCACTTTAGTGTTAGATAGTAATCCACCGTCGCCCGGCTCATTACCACACATGACCTATTGGGACTATGTGTGGTTCTCCACTGCGGGCCTCAAGATCTGTTTGCTAGCTAGCCCTAATAGTGTAGTGGACCTTTGAGGCTGTGGGGTATTCCCCTTCCATTGCATTTAATAGTAAATCTTAGCTATGTCGCCTAATACCTCGTAAATCCCAGCCCGAAAACCTAACACGTCCTACTCGTACAAGTCCACTGGGCAAAGTTCTCATATAGTTTACTCCATGGCATGAACTAACCACCTAGAACTACCCTTCAAATGCCTCGGAACACAGAGTACACGGAGGAAGTCTGTCGATGGGCATGCGTAACACGTGTCCCAGCCATGCGTTTCGGTAACCGAGCTCTGGTGTTTAGATTGCAAACATTTCGCTGTCAGCCTTGGTGACGATCACAGGGCAGTCGGAGCACAGTGGGAGCCCTGAAGCCCTCGAGTGCAACAGTCTGGACATCCATTGGTCAAAGCCACAGCTCCTGTGATCCGGCTGGCATAACATGACATGAACACTGTTGATGTCACTGTATCTTGTGGGGAATATGTTCGATCTATAGACGTCAGATATTACAACCAGAAGCTTTGTTTACTCATAAATTTCTTTTGAAACAACTCATTGCTCACTGTAAATGTGAAGATGCTCCCGTAACCCGGATATTCTTATCTAGAATAATCTCATCAATCTTTATGATTAATATAGCCGCTTGTCCCAATCCAGACAAAATATCAAACAAGCTGGACATTGTCATTTCACAGTGTGTACTGCGCAGACAACAATGGACTCACTCTGTACAGAAGTCGTCCCGAGTCCCACGGCAGAGAACTCAAGCGCGCTTTACTATGTGCACCGTATGACAAATTATCAAGCAATAACAGTAATGTACCTCAATTTATGGGCAACCGGACCATAGAATCATGACGGTCAAAAAGAGGCTTTAAAACGGCCAGGCAATAGTGGGCAGGAAACGCTCGAAACAGCGACGCAGGAGCGAGTCAAGTGGTTTGCAGAAAGTTGTTATTTATGGAAAGCATTTGACCAATAAACGGTCAGAAGAGAAGTAATTGCCTGAAGTAGCACACACACACACACACAAACGTGGTGAAGAACACATGGAATAGCTATGGCTATGAGGAAATGACATGATCAGAACGGGAAGGCCAAAGTTCAGTCATTCACACAGGCTTCGCAAAGAGAGAGAGGGAGAGAGAATTACGCCCAAGTAGTGGGGCCTAGTCAAGTGACCAAGGCAATCATGACGTAATAACAAAATGGTTCGGGTAAAAACTAACACATCAATGGGGATGAACGTGCGGAAACCGCAACAATGACGGGGTCATCGTGGCAACCAGTGGGTCAATACACATAGAGACGTAACGGGGGAGAAAGGTTAGGCGAGCGATAAAATCTGTAAGGAATCAGAGTTCGATACGAACAGATAAGGCCAACAAATGGACCCCAAATAGATATCGGTTAGGGCCAATCAATACGTGTCATAGGAACAAGGCCAAAATTGTGTGCCACAATGGGGGTGAGAAAATATTTATTATGCGGGCGTGAATGCGAGGGGTGGTGGTTTGCGTGGAAACTAGTTCCCTAAGCGTGTAGGGAAAAACGAACTGTTTGGTAAATACAATATAAACGTAGTGATGGATAGCATGAGATCTGGACTAAACCAATTTAAAGGAGTTTCCTGATATGACGAGCTGAATTCCCATGTCCAATCTCAATAAATCTTCACACCCTGTGAAACAAATTCTCTGTGGTCACGCTGCTACTGAATTGGCCTTATAGGTGGTTTTCCGATGAGTATTTTACTGATACGTCATGTATATCAACAATTTTCAGTCGCCGAGACAGGTTCTATTCTGAAACCTATTCGTGTTAAACGTGCGGATGGAACAGATTACGTGCTTTACACCTAAGTGGGTCTGTAGGTGTATCTGTATACGCAGACATATGTTGAGCAATATGGTCATGCGAGAATCATTAACAGATGATTGAGACTGAAGATCAATTGCAACCAGGTCGGATTAGAACTGGTTTATGTTCTGCTACACACGCATGCTAAAATTGGGTAGTGAATGTGTCGGAAAATGGACGAAACCCGTTCACCGGGTCCGGTAAAATCAATCACAGAAACAAGTGGAAAGCAAGCTTATGGTTTTCAGGAAAGAGGAACTCAATTTAGTTCAGTTATTTTAACCGCTAACCTTGGAATTTCTGAGCCCTTTTTTGGGTTACTAACCTGTAGCTTCAGATAGAACTAGAGCTAACACGGGAACGAATCTATGGGAGAAAATCATCCAGATGAGCAAAGGAGTGGAATGTCACTAAGCCACGGGTCGCTGCATCTAGCCTTGTTACCTAACGTCTCTAAACATTCAGTAGGTGGATTTCGGGAACTCGAACCCAGATAACCAACTCAACCAAATCCACCGGTCAAAGTTTTCATACCTTTTCATCATACCATGTAATGACGACCTCAACTCTGTCGTTCGATCTCTGGTTCCCAGCACCTTGCGCCTAACCTCATCATTGTTGATTTGGTGTGCTTACCATATTCAAACAATACTACAAAGACGTCGATGCTCAAACGCCGACAGTTTTGGCATATCTTCGACCCGTAACAGCCATATTTCTGGTCTGTATAGGAGGGTTGGCCTAACTGCCGCAGCATATACTTTAACCTTGACGGACAACCGAATGTAGCGCCCGCACCTCAGGTGGTTCGAATTTGAAAAAGCAAGTCGCACATTTTGTATAAGCGACGGCATCATACGACATCCGACCATCTGGTGAGATGTAACTATCCAGGTAAGGAAATTTATCCCCCTCCACTGGGGATTTCCCTGCCAGAACAAGGTTTTGAGCAGATCCAACCCAGTCCTGCGGTAGCGTTTCACATTTTGCAAGTGCGAAAGGTATCCTTATCATTGCTGCCTTGTTGTTTAGACTATCTAGAAAAATCTACTTGTATTTTTCATATCCGAAAGCCCAAAGCAGCAAAAAATTCAAGTGAGTTTTCATTGTCTATGAGATTCAGGTTCTTCGTACCCATAAGACATTTTATGAATACCTAGAAAAACGTGCAACTGATCTGGTTCTTCACTCAGTAGCACAATATCGTCCTCGTATTCAAGTCAAACATATTACTGTCTGAACGAAGATCGGTGGAGTCATTCTCACAAAACGACAGAGTTGCCTCCAGAGTCATTGCAACCATAAAGTTGACATGAAAGGACGAAATGGGACAATCCTGACAGTCACTAATTCCGGTGGTGAATTCCACCGGAGGATTTTCGTAAACGGAAAATCTGTTCACGCACACTGGAAAAGGAACTGCATTCTGTCATACGCTGTTGCACGACGAGACTGCACCTCGACGTAGTGTGATGGCCTGCGTGCTTCTACGACCCAAAGAGCTATACAGGATGGCTTCCTTAAGCTGGAGATGCAATCATGCCTGACAGGTCAATGGATAGAGGCCAGACGAAGTCCAGTCTCCTGGTCCTCCGGGTTGGAGGTTGATTTGAGCTGGCAACTCAGTCGGTAAAATCAGTGGAAGAATAATTGATCCAACTAAATAAGCTTCCACTAAGCCACCCCGCTGCCTTGCGGACAGGTTCATGTTAGAACTAAAGGCTGTTTTTGAGAACCCTGGTCGTTCTCCTGCTTTGTAGCTGGACACCCTAGCAGTACCGGTCCAACATCTCCCATGAACTGCACGAATAGAAAGAATTCCATACTGCATCGGTCGTCGCGCAGGATAATCTGGACTGCGTTGCCCATTGCGTCGAGCAGAGTTGGTCATGATAAGTGGGCTACTGCTCAGAGTTCCCTCTCTTTTATTCAACTTTTGTCTTTTGTCCCCAACCACCTCTCTTTGCCCCCTTTATCCACCCATAATGCACCCACTGACAACATGCCCGATACTCGCAACGGTTCATTGTCAAGTAGTGTCGTAAGTAATCCACAATCGCATAACTCACATTTTCTCAAGCCTCGTCAGCCCCTGAATCTCAGCTCCTTTACCGTGCGTATGCTCATGCAGGCCGGTCAGTAGGCTTACTTAGCGCTCACAATAGATTTTCTGAAGATTGATGTCTGTTGAGTAAGTGAAACGCGTATCCAGGATTCGAGCAATATGATTCAACTAACTGCTCCTGGTATCTCATCTGGATGTTTTGTGCGCATTTCAGGAGACGAAGTAGCTCGAGCTGTGGGTCAACGTGGTGCACGAATAGTCTGGAGTGAAAAGGCCGAGGCTGCTCTTTTAGACTGGATGCCAGTTAATAGTCGTTTATGTGCAGTTAGACTGGAAAGGTCAGTTGGCATTCGATAGGACAGCCTTGCTAAGCGCAGTTTGTTTGTGATCTCGGCATACACTCCAACAGACTGCAGCTCTGACAAGCAGAAGGGTGAGTTATGTGATGAACGCAACACTTTCATTCACAGGAGCGAAGATTCTGACATTGTAGTGCTAGCAGGTGGTTTTAATGCACAGGTTGGGAACCTTAGTGCGTCAGGAGCTTGTTTAGGTGGACGTTGTGATTCGCCCGCTTAGCACACAGATAACGGGGATAAGCTTCTGCAATTTTGTGCAGACGATCGGTTATTCCTATCCAGTACAAAGTTCCGACGCAGTTTGCGTCGCACAGCGAGATGGCGCTCTAACTCTACAGGTACTTTGAGTCAAATTGGTTATATTGCCGTAAGCTACCGGTGGCGCAGTTCTTTTCAGAACCGTAGGTCCTACTGGTCCACGTGCGTAGAATCGGACTATGCATCAGTTTTATTGCGATTATCGCTCCAGCTCCATGGTCATCGACGCAAACCGCAAACCTGGTTAGTTGTACAACGTTTGTCTGATACCGAAGTTTGCACTAGTTATGAACAGACTTTAGCATATGAGCTGGGATCCACGACGAACAGTAATGTAGATGAGCATTGGGCTCATATCAAACAGGTGATGCGCGTGGCGGCAGGTTTTGACTACTGTCCCAGATCCGTTGTCCATCAAAGACACAGGATTTCGCAAGAGTCAACCTGGCTAGTAAAGCAAAGACGTCAGCTCATGAACGGTATAGCATGAATAAGATATGTAGAAAACTACAAAGGTAAGCTACGAAAAGCCTTAAAGAATGATCGCGAAAATAGGTGGGTCAAGGTAGCCCAAGAAGTGGAAGTAGCAGCTGCTTCGGGTAACAGTCAGAAACTGTTTAAACTTATTCGCGACACCGGTGGACGACGAACCCCAGTCTGTGAAACAATCTCCGATAGAAATGAAGAGAGCCCATTCATAAAAAAGAACAAAGGCTTGACCGTTGGGTCGAATACTTCAAAGAGCAGTTTAGCTGGCCGCACACTAATGTAGTTACTCCTATGTCAACAACTGCAATTTCTTGAGAGTATCACTTGCCTCCTTGTTGGAACTGGAAAGAGAATCGAGCATTCGATTACTGAAGCGTGAAAAAGCTGCCGATCCCGAAGAACGTCCTTCAGTTTTTTTGAAAATGGGTAAAGATATGTGTTGATAAAATCCCTCACCACCTTGCTTCGTGACATTTTGAAGGAGGAACGTATTCCGTTATTATGGGGTGAGTCATGGGTTGTTCCCATCTTCAAGAACGGAATACGCAGTGACAGTAGCAATCATCGTGGGATCAGCTTAATTCCGATAGTCACCAAAGTAATAACCCCGATTTTTCTGCGTCGTCCTACACCGGCTCGCGAGGGGAACGCCCGCGTACAACAGGCCGGATTCTGCCCCGGTCGAGGATGCATCGATCAGCCTTTTACCCTTCGTCAATTACTGGAGGTGCGTCACACACACCGTTGACCGTAAATAGTGGTTTTCCTCGATCTGAAAGGCGTCTTTGATTCAGTCGACCGAACAGCCCTATTCAGTGCTCCTCATCGAAAAGGTATGCTACAGAAGTTCGTGAATCTACTAAAGTCATTGTACTGTTATACTTCTGGCAGCGTAAGGGTTTACGGTGAACTATCTAGTCGGTTCGAAACGACCAGCGGTGTTCGACAAGGATGTCCCATGTATGCATTCCTGCTCCACTTCGTCATCGATGAGATAATGGAACCTTCAGGATGTGGGCGTCGGACTGGCAACTAGTGAGATGTTGTGTGACCTATATCACGCAGACGACGTTGTATGCTTGTTCGAATCCACAGAACATGCTCAACGTACACTAGATAGACTTGCGAGAGCTGTAGCTCCATTTGGCATGCGCTTTGCACCTTGACTGAAAGCTTTCATACACGGTTGAGAAAGAATTCGACATGGCTGATAAGCGACGCAAAAGCCTGTAGCTGTTTGCTGTAAACTGGGCTCTTACTCTTCGTCTATTTGGTTGTCTCGGTTCCCCGTTTCCTAAAAAAAACCAATCATGAGTAAATGACTGTATTTCGTCGGTCCTTGTTTTCGTTACCCATTTGACCTAGCGTTCGCTTGGCCGAATCTGTTTTAACCAATTAGAAGCATTGAGATGTACTTGGTCTGAGCTACAAAGTATAGTTGCTGATAGCTAACTTCGTTGACCTTCGATGAACTGGTTTCCACAAATGCCGTTTATCTGTTTTCTGAATTTCACGGAGTCCTAGTTGGGTCCTGTCAATCTGACAGAGTCTGTGAACGAGTCTCATTAATACCGAAGGTTTTCCTCAGATCATTCTAGTACATTCGTTTCAATGAGGCAACTGCTTACAACACGTTGGTCTCTGTGTGTTTGTGTCTGCTTGACACGTGTGGTAAACGAACACATCCAGCGATCGAAAGGTGCCACATTCGGTAGTATGGTGACATGAGGCAAAGCGACAAAATGTCAACCCCGATAGCCCAACGACTAACTAGTAATACTACGCACTGGGATTCGATGAATTTGCGCTTATACTTTTTTTTGTATCAAGGAAAGAACGACAGCTACGCAGTGTTTTAATGAATTTCTAATGGTGAATTGAACGGTGGCAGCGGAGGATGAACTATCTTGTAATCGATTTAAAGCGCCAGCTACTTTATTAGGTGAAATAGATAGCATGTTGTTTTTTTAATAAATGGAAGATCGAGAAAAAGTAAGAACCAATTCACCGAATCCGGATTTCCTTATTTCATTTATTCGTATTGTTTCCATTTGAAAATGGGGGTGTCCCCTATCTTCTGATAAAATCAGTAACCTCTGAGTCAGTCATCGCATAATCGGGACGATTTTTCAGCGGACACGTTGACACCTGATTCAACTGAGTTTGACAACAGACTCCACAACGCGAGCAATTTCTGGGCGTTGGACAAACTTCACATGCGTGCAGTTGTGTTTAGAAATTTTATGAAGGCAGGAATAACCTTCATCACAAGATAGACTGAGCAGACTAGCAAGCTGTTGTGAGGGGTAAATTCAGAGGATCAAATACCGTACAGTTATGTGAATAAAATATCTGGAGTTTGTTTCATAGTAAAGAGAGCGACACATGTGGCAGTATACACTCACAGACCGCATCAGGGACGATGGTTGGATTTTGACCAGCTCTGGTACACCTTGCGTTTTGAAGCATTCGAATCCTGCGTGGAGCTCAGACGAATAGAATAGAGGAGCCGCTACACACCTTTTTTCTTACGATAGCCTAGTTCGAATCCAAAAAGTATGCATCTAATAAAATGGTTAGGTACATACAGATTATTTTTGAAAACCTTATTCTCGTATTGTTGGTCAGAGGGAATCACAATGGCATCAGTTTACAGTTAATCGTAAATCTTTCACTCGTTTACAAAATGTTTTGTATCATATCCGCACATAACTTCCAGTACGAAAACCAGCCAATTATGGACCGCCCAAAAGAGGAATCCGACCGGCCGTGGAATGATTCGCATCCACGACCCTCCAGTGTGATGATGTCCGTTTTATCTCTACCCCTCATTTGCCATAAATCTTTGCGTAGTCCTACAAACCCCAATGACAAATTGGGTTCGTCCATGCGATGACCTTCCGCTGAAAATTGCAAAAAGAAAAGCCAACAATGGCTAAATGCAAATTGGGCTTGTCAATGAAACCAGAGTACGATGAGTTGCTGAAACAAGCCTTCTGGCATTTTACTGTGCCAGCCGCGAATACGTGCAATCGGAACAACTATGATCCAAGAATGCCTCGAACTTTATGACTTACGTGCATGGGGTACCATTTGTCCACCCACGATCACAACAGATTCCACCGTGTAAATCAGACTGTGGCCGCGTGCTGCCCACCTACACTTCCGGTTTTGACGTGTGTCTGTGTACGTGATAAGTTTCACCTAGTGATGTGAATGATTGTCGTATGACGTAAACACCGCGGTTCACAATGAAATTTTGTTCTGTTTGACTCCTCTGCGTTGCTCCGTACGTGCTTGATGCCTATCAGAGCTGTTTTTATGGTTCACTGGAGAAGGATTTACGTTGCCGCGGTTCGTAGTGTTTTGCTCCACAGTTGCAAGACCTGGCCACTTGGCATGGAGGATGCCCGGCGTCTTTCTGTATTCGACAACCGATGTCTCCTAAATATTCATCACGTCTGGTGGGAACATTGAATGAATAATGACGAGGTGCGCTTTCGTGTGCTAGACACGGATTGCCACCCTCTAAACGAAGTGATCACTCGACGCCGCCTCCGACGGCTCGGTTGTTCTAGCGAATGTCTGTCCATCATCAATCTTTCCGTACACGCGCTGGGCAAGGCTGGAAAAAGCGATGCGGCGGTCAGGTCATGACTTGGTGTAGACGTACGGAGAAGCTGGCATCAGCATTGGCTTTGGCTGGTGCTTCCCGCTTCCTTGGTTTGGGACCAAGGGACGAGGATTACCGTTGGTTCGATAAGCTGAGGGACACGGATGAGAATAAAAGCCAGTGACGTAAATGCTAGACAGCCTGGTACCCCGTAATCATAAAACTGTCACTCCGACAAAAACGAAAAGTGTACGGTGGAAAAAGAAAAAAACGGCACCTTATTTTTTTTTACTAACTGCCTCAGTTACCACGTTCTACTCCTCCTCTCTCATTTTCAAAATTGTTGTTGTTGCGTTGACGCCATGTTTGGTTTCAGGGCAACGTAATATATATATATATATATATATATATATATATATATATATATATATATATATATATATATATATATATATATATATATATGTCACATGTGAAGAGTTACAGAAAAGATCGGTTCTTACATCAGTGTGAACTCAACATACTACGTGTGGGCGCGTGTATCGGCGACACTCTGTTGAAATGTGAGTCAATTATGGGACCATGTCGGCCAACATAGATTCGACCAGTTTATCGGTCAAAGCTGAGTCGGGTCAAACAGGTTTGCGCCATTGGCCGTTAGAGTGTGTATAGGTAACGATGTATGAATGTTGCGCAAAACGCACACGAACAAGCCAAGTGTCTAACGGTCCGTGAAGCTCTAGTGTAACACGCCGGGGCAATGCTCTTCCGACGAGGGTAGCACATGTGTGATCTGCAAGGGCACAAAAGGAAAAGCTCCATGAGCCGCGGCTCAGTAAGTGTATCAACTGCACCACCACTTACATTAAACGAACAACAAGATGGCGGCCTCCAATCTGACCGTTACACTAGCACATAAATAGGTCTACGATGAAAAAATGACTAAATAACAAAGTCACGGAAAACGATTAAAAAGTTAATTAGGAAAAGCTGGTAACGCGAATAGGTTCACAAACAGAGGTAAATAAGTGGCAAAGCCGATGGGATGTACATTGAGGGGGTTGCACCTATTGATGGGATAACACACGCCGAAGTGTCTGTCCAAAAAGATAACAGAACATTATCTGGCTTCCTTTCTCAAAAGTGCATTGCGAAACATCGCTTCAGCTATCTTGCAGCTCTTGGTCGGCAATGACCATGTAAATGATCCGACAACCATGTTTGGGGCAATATTATCAGCACCTCGTTTCGCAGTAAATCTGTAATCAAAAGACTTCTTATCACATCGGAAGTCATCGATATTAAAATCCGCTCACAGCAGAGAAACCTGGTGCAACCGGTAATGTTTCCAGAGCCGTATGAGGCGAATGCCTCCACCTCAATCTCTCGTGCACACTCTTACTTCCATATCTGACTGCACACTTGTCCTTTTTACATCTTCCCGTCATTGGCTGTTCACACTCGAAACTCTAGCTCAAGATCGATCTGACCCCCTACCCTAGCCTCGGATTTGTTTTCGAATAATGCTTTGCGCTACACTTGCTCATTCATTGAACCGCTCATCGGACATTGACGTTACGCGACCGCTGACTGGAGCGTGCATTGATTTTGTTCTGTGACCCTTGACCCACATCTCCCATAGACATTTTGTTGACTTGACCGCTTGAACCTCGCGCGATCCTGAATTCGCTTGCATTTGGCCGACTCTAATTCACGAAGCGGTTACCGTCGAGGTTTGTACAGTTTCTGTGTAATATTTAGAATCGTTTTATAAAGAACTGTATTGAAAACCACAATTGGACGCGTGGGGTGGGGGGGGTCTTGGATTGTGTAACGCGTATCTCAACGACTACTGGAAGTCCGGTACAACACTGTTCTACATTTTTGTGTACAAAACTGCTCTTGACCTGTTGAACTCATTCGGTCAGGTTTTTATCAAATCAACGGATATGATACACCCACGATACGAACTTCGAGCTAAGCTACTACTACACAGTAGCCCGCCCCCTCTGATTGCAATAACCTCCTTGAAAGAAACGCTTTTACTGTACAGCAAACCTGTCTAACACTATGCAATAACACAGGTTGTAGCATATTTGACTAAGCATATGTTATCAGTGAGTTCCAATCATACAGATCGAGTTTTACTCGGGTCAGATAACAATATTGATACAGACTTCAGTTGATTGGGGATGAAAAGGTTTTTGTTTCATGATAAGACCTGGATATTGTTTGCCTATCAGGATGGCTCAAAGCTGATAAGGAGAACAGTAATCACGATGCTAGTAAGCCATTTTCGTGTCACTTTTTGATGAAAATCGAGAGCATACAGCGCAGCATCGCGCGTTTCCCTCACGAATCGCATTCACTTGGTACTGAGGTTGTCAGATCAATAACAATCATTCAGTCGGATTCGTGTAGCCGCGCTTGCGTCATGGATCCAGCCGGCAGGAACTTGTTTTCCCCTAGTTAAAAGATGAAAGTGATCCAACTGAGAGGATGGGAAAATGACCGGTGTCAGCCATTTTCTGACGAGGGGCATTCTATAAAAGAAAGGCCTACTCGAAACAGCGACAAAATGATACGAATCCACGAGAAAAGTCTGTTGTTTCCCGGGCCTTCACGTATCTCCATCTTGAAGGGGAAATATTACCATGAGTTTTTGAATCTAATCTGTACATGAACATGACTCACCTTGGTAAGGGCCAATAAAAACCCATTTTCTTGCAAACAATGAAAAACTGAATGGTTCTAGGATGTTGTACAACCCTTGTGCGAATCTGATACGGCGTCGATGTGGTTACTTTGATTACACAAAAACGTCTCGGGAATAAAGATGAGAATGCCAACTGTCAAATGATGGTTTTGGATAAGTATACTTTATAGAATGACTGGAAGACAAAAAGTGTGTATTTTTCGCAACTGGTTTGGGCAATCCCAACTACTGTTTCCTACCGGGGGAGGGGACTACTGTATCTCTGTTTATGATCCACTACATGCAAATGCCTGAAGCGAGATGTGAGGAAGAAGTTGTTTGTGTTATGAGCATTTTATACGCCCGAATTGGTTTCCGATACGGTCAAATGCGAATTTTACGGTACTATCGGAGTTGGAAATCTCCGTTAACCACGGTTTGACCGGAATAGATTAGTGAGCATCAATTGGTACGCTGTGATTTATACGCATCGAATAACCGAGAGTACGCCGGCAAATCGGATTCGATTTAACTATAGTGACAGATGAAGTAAATCAAAATGTTCCTGCCATTATCGGAAAAAATTCCCAAGCTTAGAAAAATTATGTCTGGGTTAGAAGAAGAAAACCCATGAGAAGCAACCTGATCAAATTACCGAGGGGTTATTTTATAGCATGATTGCCACGCTTTCTCATAGGAACACAAACAGTCAGGTTGGATTTCGTCTTCTTGTTGGTGCTTGCGTGCAATATCTTTGTCCATGCACTCCTGCCTCGGTATGTCCCACGGCTTGTCCGTAGTAAACAGACTCTAGACTTATTCGACATATACAGTAATAATAACATAGTATTACTACCTTTCAGCCTGTTGTGCGTAGGTGGTAGTACATTAAAGAAAGGGGGTCGAATGCAGAAATGACCGCAGTCGGCGGTGGGATTCGAACCCGAAGCCTCCAGGTTTGAGGTTGGTCATCACGACCGTCTCACCACCGTCGGACATATGCGCGATCTGTCTGCCGTCTTTTTTGGAACAGAACAAAAGTTGTTCCGGAGAGAGCTTGGAACAGTTAGACTATTACCGTTGTGATACTCTTAGTTCCAGAAGCAAAGCTTACTCTTACTTACATACTCTTTATAGCCCAATAGATGTTGCACGTATTCCGCACTGCGTTCCACGAACAACGACACAATCGGTGTCGAGCCAGAAGTATGGTGACGACTCCGTCATCCTCCATGGCTCACCATCTTCTGATGAGGTGATGTCAATTTGACCGGAGCACGGCGTTTTGATTCGTCTACGCAGCACAAACCCGAATACTGTTGACATTAGCCAAAACCATTGCTATTCACCGCTGGAAAACCCTCGGGGTACAAAAAAGAAATCATCGTTACTTCATTTATGACGTAATGATTCTATTTTGTTTGCGCTCTTGATCGCACACAAACACACCCATTGTTGTCACCCATGGGCTCCATTTGAGAGCATCTTTTAGCGGTATGGGTCAAGTGGTGATGCAGTAGAGCCAGCCCAGACATAAATCGCGCCATGCTGCAATTGTGACTTTTTACAGTTGTCTCAGTAAAGGCATGTTTCGACAAGCAAAGATACCTTCTTTGAATCTCTTACTGCTGAAGCAACGATATGAGTGAGACACACAAAACTGTCCTGCAAATAAGGGAGTATGAAACAAAGCTTTATCACACTCTTCTCAACGATCGAAATGATATACTATCATCAGGCTACTACTTATCCTGTCTACTTCTTTGTTGTTGTATGACATTATCACTCACATGTGAACTTTTGAAAGCATGATGCACAACAAATGCAGTCGATAGTGAAGAACAACACAAATTCTGCTACATTCTACCAAAACCATCCAGTAAGCTTTTTCGCCCAACCTAGGAATTTAATGTAGCTTGTTTCTGCAAAAATAAGCTCTACGGGGATTTTTCGGGATATTTCTAATATAAGCCTTACACCGGAAATAAAATACATCAGCAAAATTTACTCAACTATGAAACCTCATCGGGATATGAATCATTATTCCGGACTTCAGTGTAATTCGAACCGACAAGCATAGATCTTTCCGTTTCAGTGGCCTTAATGTGCCAGGCCTTAGCAACGAGCACATGATACTGGCATAGCACTCACTCTTATGCTTCCCGGACTGAAGTTAACGGAAGTTAACCTCCGCGGTATGAACGCAGTTGTTCGTCGTCGACAATACTGGGACATCGTAGTCACAACATCCGAAGTTGCCGTGACCGTGTGATCTCGTTTACGCAGAGAACAAGGCAAAAAGGAGGGTGTGTTATTAGGAGATGGATGTTTGCGAAATAAATCCATTCCACTGAATGACTAGGTAAAGATGTTTGCAAGAAATATTTTCGAGCTTTCTGGGTTCGATAATTCATGACAACGTCCTGTAAGAGGACGAATGATTATACTTTCTTAACGATAATTAGAAAACAAATAAAATTTTCACTACTAAAAATGAATTCCTGTTGTCAATTAGTTCTTTTTCCACGAGGATTCCGCCTCCCCCAGCAAAAATGTGAGGCGTGCCCAGGAAATAAGCCTCAAAGCGGCTTTGAATACAAATTAATAATAAAAGGAGATCTTTTGGGAGAATCATGGAATGTGCACCAGAAGCGGTCTAATCGACCACTGATTTCAATGTTGAATCTTCAAATAACTTTGTGAATATTCAAAAGAATTCTTATTTAGTCACATTGTACCAGGGAACGCTGTGACAACAGAACGAGACGAATGTCAAACGGATCGGGCCAACCAATCGACTGGTGAGCATACTGGAAGTGTCCCGCAACAGGCGAAAAGAGGCACGCAAACTCGTCGATGGAACTCGGTGGGATCTGGGACCATTGGCAAGATAGCCTATCTGAGTAGCTAGCGATTAGGCCGTCAACCGAGCGGGAATGACGGTCAGAAAATCAGCAGGCACCTGGACAGAACGGAACAGGCCGAGGATCGTTGTTGCTACATCGCAGCTTGGAAAAGAAATCATAAAAACGATTGTACATGTTTTACCGACTGAACTTGTCTGGTTGCTCAAATACAGGTTTTCCTCACCCGTCTTGCTGTCGCCTTTACGACACGTTTGTTACTTTTGCAACACACAATTAAAGCTCTCAGACTGCCACTAGGTGAACTGTTTGTCCTCGCGTTGACGGTTGACGGTGTTATCCCTAAGCAGGTTTACCAGTGGGCACGTAATTTAGATTACATCAGTAGGATTTTGGAATTCTAGCCTTTTGTGATTTGTGTACATTTTGGTTGAATGGATAAACGCAAAATTTGGCTTTCTTGACAAGACAAGATCATACTTTTCAATTTTTTTTATTATTTCTGACCGTATGCTAGCGAACGGTTCGCATCCGTACCTTATTTGAAGGAATCCCGCACAGAGCGTCAATTAAACGAATTGATTGCAATGTAATGATAGTAAATATTCAGGTCCAGGTTTGAAAAAATGAACCAACCAAGCAGAAAAACAGCACAACCAACTAATCAATGAATCAATAGACCCAGAAACAACTCATTCACTCAATCAGTTGAACACGCTTTAACAACCAGTCAACCGATTAGACAACTGACAAATTAGTCAGCCACCCCCCCCCCCCCCCCACTCACACACACACACACACTTGCGGCAAAACGGAGAAATGTGAACTTATTTTGAAATAACGAGAAAACGGAACATCCTTAAAGCCTTGATGTGGTAGCCGTTGTGGACCCCACCCATCCCCTGTACCACGACTTATTTGCATGCCGTCCACACCCCTCCCCCCCCCCCCCCACACACACACACGTTCCGCATTTAAACTCATCCAACTCGTATAATTATCCATTGTAACTCTACAATGCCTTATTTAGCACATGTTCCGGTTAAAAAAGTAAAAATCACAGAGGAACTTCGCATGAACCTCGGTAAGCTGAACCGGTTTTTTTCTTCGGCAGTATTTATTTTTCACTCTTTTTTCAAAATTACTACTTTTGGTTGAAATGGAAGTTTGTTGACATGCTGAAGTCCTCAAAGCAATACAAAGCAAGTACATGCACGTTCAGTCGATACAATTTCCGCTATCTCTCAGCTGGAACATTACTCATCCGTAAACTATGTCTACGCCAACCTTGTTCCTTAACGTCTGCTCTGTACTCCGACGTAAAGTGAACTCGATAACTATGCGCTTATACTCTTTGTACATGGTCATCGTCATGATACAGTTTCCGCTTGCAGTGCGATCGTTGCATGTTGCTCTTGAGCTCATTCGCGTACGGAAAAAACAGTTGCTCGGAGTTGCGTCTCACTACAATTGATCTGAATTATGGTGGGTTTAAAACCTTGGACTAGGTTACATTTATTGATGATGTTTATCACCGATTGCCTAAAGGTAGATGAAGTCAAACGTGTTCTACAAAAGGGGAAATCGACTGAACCAGTTTCAAAGAGATGGTTAAAATTTTGGAGAGAGAAATGCTTGTGGTGATTCAGTGGCCATCACACGTGAAACGACCAGGTAAACCTTCGTAGCCACGCAGCAAGAGCTCCCTATGATTGGTCAACTTCTAATCTACCAATTATTTTTTTAAATTTAAAATATTTATACAAATCAGTTCTGCAATACAATTACTGTACTATTCCACAGTGTTGGTCTTCTTGCTACTTTGGTATGTGTAGTTCTGGGTGGGAGCGATTTCAATACATCCTGCCAGTTCGGGCATTTCGAATATTACCATTCGCGTCGCGTTGTGAAGCTGTCCAGTATTGAACAGCTGAACCTGCACGCTGGTGCATCTAAAATTGAAGAGTAGATTGAACGTTTCGAGTTATGGTGTAGCATACGAAAGGATATGAAGAAGGAGAACCAGACGGCACTCTTCTTGACCGCTGGCGACCGTTCATTGTACTCGCTGATCAAAAACCTTGCATACACGAGAGCCCCTACTGCAGTTCCGTTCGACTAGCTGAAGGCTCCGCTACTAGACCACGTAGTCCTGGTCAATATCGGGGCTAAATTTCACTCTCTGGTTCATGGTTCCAGCACGAAATTCAGGGATTTCATCCTGATACTACAGACACAGGCAGCGAAGTATAATTTCGGAGACTAATTGGATATCTAATTGCGTGACCGCGTAATTGCCAATGATAATCATCCCGAGCTGAAAAAGAAACTATCGCTGAAGCTCGATCTCACATTGTCTGAGGCCCGGTCAATGTGCAAACTATTCGATGACGTATCCGAAGCGACGGCTGAACATTCAGTAGTGCACTACCAATACATTCGTCCCCTGTAAACCAGCCATCTCAAGCCTGATACCTCAACCGAAGCTAACCAACAAAGTCATTCCTGACCGCAAACCATTGCAACTGGCTAGCTGCATCTCGTGTGGTGAATTCCATCTACTCCCCACCTGCCGATCCCGTAATGTGGTATGCCATTCTTGTGGAAAGACTGGTCATATTCGCAAAGTGTGTCGCCAATCCAAGTGTAACCTGACGAGTGGGAATCCAGTAGACACACTGAAGATTTCGAGTGATTCCAACCGATTCGCGTACAAATCAGTCCAGTTCCACTGTCACTCGAGACGTTGGTTCATTTTGGATACAAGGAGCTGAGATTCAATCATTCCATATAACCCACTGATGCGCTCATTTGCGGTGTTACTGGTCACTGGCTTTCACTGCTGAGTGAGACTACAGCAATAGTCTGGTACGATTCCTGATTTCCGTAGATATTCCGTCGATTCTGGGTTTGAAGTACCCGTGTGCAATGGAGCAATAAGTGACCTTCCAAACGAGGCCCGACAATCCGGTGGATCAGCTTGTTCTCCAACAGTTGATAGCACAGTGCCCCAATAACAAATATGGCATGGAAGTTGAGCTCGCGAAGTTGGAAGTAGATGGTGGTCCGGTGTTTCTGAGACACCGTGTGTTGCCGTACGGCCAGAGAGAGGGTGTTCTGAAGGTACTTAACAAAATGACGCAAGGCGGTGTCATTGCGTGTGTGCCTTTATCCACATGGGCGACTCCGACTGTGGCGCCGATGAAGACTGACGGATAGGCACCCTGGATTTGCAGCGAATGCCGACTGACCTTGAACCCCCGGTTACGGAAATGCGCGGCAACTACGGTGGAACCAGAGGACTTCATGAAAACACGCTCGGCTGCAAGTGTTTCTCAAAAACGGATCTGGCTGATGCATATTTACAAATTCGGCTCTAAACGGAGTCTAAATCGCTAACTGCCATCAACATTAGGTGCGGCATGTTCCAATATAATTCCTTGCCGTTCGGTTTGCAAACCTCGCCCGGGTTATTCCAGGATGCAATCGACGAAGTGATCCATGGTATGAATGGAGTGATGGCATATAAGGATGGTGTTATAACTTTAAGATCCACAAGGGAAGAACATGACCACGAATTGCAACAGTTGATGGAAAGGTTCGTGGAAAGAAACGTATCGATTAAACCCACCATATGAAAATCCGGTCTCACCGAATTAAAGTTCTTCAGTTTCCCTATTAATGAAAATGGTTACCAACCTGATCCAGATAGTTTCAAATCTCTGATTGGCATCGAGTCACCGAAAAATCAGGTGCACTTAAGATCAATTCCTGAGTGCCTTCAGTAGTACTCCGAAATCATAGCGAACCTTGCGACACGAGCCCAACCATTGTTTCTCGCCCAGTCGTCCGATGTGTGGCAGTGGAACGAACAGCGTGAAAAGACACTACGCGGTCTTATGCAAAATATCGTTGACAGACCAATACTGGCTCCATTCGAGCCATCTAAGCCAGTCATGCTGATCACTGGCGCGTCCGAAGTCTTCATTGGAGTGTTCTGGAACAAGATGGATGTCCAATCATCTACGACTCTCGTCTTCTCAGTACTGTAGAGGGAGTTATTCTCATACATAGAAGGAAGTTTTGGCTGTTTCTGGGCGGTAAGCCAACTGCATTAGTATCTATTCGGACTGAAGTTTACGATTATCACCGACCACTTAGCTCTTCCGTTCCTACATAACCCAGAATAATCAGTCACAAAATCCACGGGTGCTATGACTCAGCGATAAAGCATTGCCTTGACTGCGTATAACTACAACATCTTGCATCGACTGGGTAAGACAACGCGGCAAGCGGATTTCGTGTTATGATACTCACGATTCAAAGCTGTAGAAAAGTGCCAATTCATTTCACCGACCGAGCCTGTGTCGAAGGAAGAATTATGGAAGCAGACAAAACGAAACTACTCATCTGTGATTTTGGCGATCAGGACGGAGTAGCAACCTGAGGTGAAATGGAAGTTTTCTCAGTTCTTCGAACTGCAAGAGGAATTCTGTATCGAACGAGACGGAGTTCTTTGTCGAGGTGACCGGCTTGTCATTCCACCTCCACAAAAGCCACTTGGGAATGGATAAAATAAAGTAACTGGCTGGACAGATTTGTTTGTGACCGGAATTGGATGCGGACATTTGTACTACGGCAAAGAACTGCCATGCGTGTCGGCACAAAGTTCAGCCTAATCCAAACAACTGGAAACCCATGGCCTGAAAGCTGCACTCTATGGAAGAGGCTTCATGCTGACTTCTGAGGTTCATTTTTCAACCGATATCAAGCGCTTGTACTGATCGAATCCCACTCCAAATGGCTAAAAATGTTTCTGACAAGTGCACGAACCATCTCGTTCGTAGTTTATGTGTTAGGGAAGTTATTTAGCTGAGAAGGAATCCCGCAGGTACTGGTCACCGATAATGGATCGGAATTCTGTGCGATGCAGCTGAAACGCTGGCTTGACTGCATCAGATGTCAACATCTGCACCACCCGTTCTCTAACGGTGCAGCGGAAAACTTGGTGTGTTCCGTGAACAGTTCACCAGCATCAGCCAACTCGAGAACGTTGCCAGAATTGGAAGCGTTCCTCTAGAATTTTCGTTTGTAATACCGAAACGCGGTGTATACGATCACCAAAGGGAGTCCACTCGTTTTGTTCAAGTCCAGAAGATTACCGTCATCACTGATGTGTCTTGATTCCACCGACGTCACACACTTCCGTTGAAACGGGTTTCGGTCAGCTCGCGGAATCAGATAACTTGATCATGCTATGATCGAGATTACGGATTGGGATGGTGCATCGGTGCATCGGTGCATCGGCGCCACCTCATCCAAATTCATTTCAAAGTGGTAAGCGAAGTTATGGCGGATCACATGGCCGAGACGACCGAGGATTCAGACAGTGATCCATTTATTCGGCCAACCTACACGACTGCCGCAGTGGCTGAGCCACAGCCACCAGTTCCAGTTCAAAGATCATTGAGACAAGCGAGTCAAATTGACAAGGAGCTCTTGAAGATGGAAGGTTGTGGTGATTCAGCGGCCATCACACGTGATACGACCAGGTACTGCTTCGTGGCTACGTACGACGAGTTGCCTCAGCCAATCGGGATCGCCATGGACAGGCACAGCCAAAGCTCCCTACGAATGGTCAATTTCTAATCTACCAATTATTATTATTTTTATTTATTTAAAATATTTATACAAACCAGTTCTGCAATACAATTACTGTACTATTCCACAGTCTTGATCTTCTTGCTACTTTGGTATGTGTAGTTCCGGGCGGGAGTAATTTCAGTGCGTTCAATCAGTTCGGGTATTGCGGATATTACAATACCCTTCCCTGATTAAGGTCATCATCACTTAAGGATCATATTTGTTCTTATTTGCATGTAGAAACAATAATACCGTTGCTGCTGAATAAACTCGGCAAAATTCCACACTTTCTGACCGGTTACTTTCGTATTGCTCGAAATTGGAGGCTTGGACTGTAAATGGATAAAATCTGACTGGTTTCTGCAGGGGGAGCTCAGTCTGGCATACATCGTATCTGCGAACAGCTGAGCCCACCGATTATCGAGCTCAGAAAAGATGTTTCTTTTTTCGGTCTTTCCAGTGCTTTGTCCACCTAAAAAGAACAGATGGATTTCGACAAATCAATGCAGATGTTTTACTATTGCTACAAACAGCTTCTTTCCGGACTGTTGGTATTTATTTGACGTTTTTTGCTCAGCCCAGATTTGGCATCGAAATGGATTTTGCCGTATTATGCCAAATGGTTTTGGCATTGTAAATGTTCCCGATTAGAGCTGTTTGATCTAGGCAGTTTAGGAAAAATCTTTCGGTCGGGTCGATTGATCTGGTAGAACAGATACCGGAGCTCAAATTGTACGGCGAGGTAAGAATCTTTATTTTGTGGTTTACCATTTTAGACTGATTATCTAATCGTAAAATGTTCATTGAAATTCATGCGATAACCAGGATGATGCTAACGTGCTAAGAATGAGCACGAACAAATCTGGGTCACGTATCAGCTGGCAGACAGACAGACAGAAAAAGAGAACTGATAAATATCCTCTGACAGATCAGGTTAAAATGGGGTTAATGGGGCTAAAACATCGGTTGATCTTTGGAAGAAGGAGAAAAGACTGTAAAGGAGAATTCTTCTCACACCAGCTGGGGTTTTTGATTCTCAGAGTTGATATCAGGAGCATCAAAGAGACACAGTCTCATCGGAGGGGATCCCTTCGTAGCCGAAGACAAAGCAGTACAGCCGCAACTGAATTCCACGTGGAACTTCGTGAACGATACGTGGGCAGTATAATAATAATAATAATAATATTAATAATAATAATCAAGAAAGACGAGTTGGATCTTCTTAATATAGAAGTGATGCAGCAGTTCAGAAAGGGGGGTCTGGACGAAAAGGAGCTGCAGAAGGGAGTTAATTGCCGACGACTAGATTCAACCACGTGACTGCAGGGGCTTAAATCACCACGATGACCAACTGATCAAAGCTGATCGAGGGGATAAAGGCAAGTGGCTGGTTAGATTTGAATCTATCTTCCTGAAACTGTCTTTAAAAATCGAGTTGAAAAAAATATTAAATCAAGGTTAACAAATAAAACTTTTCCCATTTATTGCGTAGATGAAAAATTCGAACTGCCTTGTTGGGTATTCCGTGTGCACAGATGATTCTGAATGTAGTAAGCAGGTTAAGGATATCCGCACGAGTTGTAAGTGCGAAGGTAATAACAGACACGTTTATGGACGCCCTGGTTCGGTGGTCAGACAACACGCCCTCGTTCGTCCAGAATCGATGGCAAGGTTGGACTCAGCGAAGTAGATCAGTGATTTGGAAAGCAGACAATACGTCATCGCTCACCCAGAACCGAGGACAAGATTGGGGTCAGCGAAGTGAAGCGATGGGCCAATCAGTGACCAACAGTTGTCTGAACCGATCAGAGCCAAATCGACCAATCGGGTTGCAACCAGACCTACCAGCCAGAAGAGCCGCTCATCAATAACAAATTAGCCAATAAGTTTTCGTGCAAGAATTTGCTTATGGTCACTGCACACGTCATACAAACGATCCACTTTGTACCAATAAACCGAGGTGATTCGAAGGCAGAAAAGTCTCCTTACTAGAGCCGGCTGAACGGATCAAAACAATGAACAGGTTGCTTTCGGTCGAGAAGTGTTTTGTCGATTTAATGATTGTACTTTTATTACGTTTGTGTTACCTCACTGTCTGCGCGAGTTAGCGTTAACATTGAATCGTATGAATACATTGCTATCTCTTTTCATTCAAAGGGATCATATTTCATACTTGGGGTCGTGGCAATTAGTCAAAATTATGTAATCTTGCCGTATGAAATTTCCGGAGTTAAATGCTTCTGTGCATGATATTGAGGATTTATTTAGCCACATTCGAATTTTGATGTGTGAACTGTGAAAACATTCCGGTGGAGGCAAGACAGCAGCTTTTCTGAATGTGATCGGGATATCGCCATATCATGTCATCAAGGAATTTCCACGAAGGCCTATTTCTCCAGAAAACAAGGGAGTCAAGAACCCCGTGCTCCGGTATATCCAACCTGTTAACCTTACAGTTGCTGAACAGGCAAAGTTTCACCAAATCCAACGGGGAGATTCATGGGATTTCCGAGAATTCAAGCCCAGTCTGCAAGTTACAACTTTGGAGATTAACTGGAAACGCAGCCTTGTAACCGTCTGGTTGCTGACATCAATTGTCAGCAGCTACAGCAGAAACTGTTTCTATTACATATTCTTACTCTTCAGCAAGTTTGTAGAGTCTACGAGCAACACCAAGATTTAAGTAGTCAAACTGAATCCACACTTAGCATCATGTCGTGTGTTATCACATTTCTGGGCAAACCAAGTTCACCCAGTAACTCTCCACCGATTCGAACAAACGGATGATTTCAACCGTAAACCACGGGAAAACCCTCATGATATATTTGTTGCGGATAATGTGATTCACGCGGAAGGTTGCCTTCTCGCTCCATACATCTTTTTTTGTCTTGCTGTGTTCCCAGTGAGGCAAAATGAGAAGCATTCAGTCAATCTGTGGTAATTTCATGATAAACTATTCCAAGTTTGTAGAGAATCTGTCTTCGGATGATCACCCTTATTTCTGTGCACTAACACGGAAATATATTTTGCATCTTTTTCTGATCGGTGGAAGTATTCAACATGATTGTATTGCTGAAGCCGGTAGTGTTGAATCCGCGTGAAGTTTGTCCATAAACTGGTTATTCATTATTATGCATTCACAAGACTACGTACATTTGACCTTGAATAGTATGAATACGGAATGGTGGTTTATAGTTTTAAAAAAATTTGCTTATTTTCATACTCCATCCAAATTCCGGGGCAGCTACTTCTATTTCTTATCCCGCTAATATTTTGCGATCCTTCATACCCGAGAATGGGGTAGGAAAAGCTGTTCCACATTCTAAACTCGATCCTACTAACACTGTCCTACGGGGTATTGCGGGACATACCTCGCCGCTTTCGCGTGTCTGCACACATCCCCTCTCACAGATTCCGATGGCAATTCATTCGGCTGTGATTTCTTTCTCGTTATTCGTTCATGACCTTCAATGCTAGGACTGAAGTCCATGAAGGTCAGTAAAATCTGCATTTCGCTCGTGTTTTATGATGGTGTGTCTATCTGATCATATCTTGTGATATTCGGAATCCACCAAGGATATGAGTGTAGTGACCTCGATCGTTCTGAGAAAATGACCGTTTTCTGGACATCATTTTGGATGTATTTTCTCTACGATCTTTCCTGACGTTTGACATCGACCTCATTGTTTTGTTCGGTTGCGTACGTTTTACTGGACTGACTTTTCTGAGGTATCCGTCGACCTCGTTTTGAATCACTTCCACTTTCGGTCTTTCGCCGATTGTACACACTCGCGGTTCGCTTTCTGCACAGCCGTTGCGTTTCGTTTTCCGTGCGGTGTATTTCTCGTACCGGTACTGCCTCGGTGCCACGATATATAGAATACACCTTGCACCTGTAAACCGACTCGTATCTTCTCTATTCGCCCGATAAAGGGGATAACATTGGTATTTCGCTGCCAGACCGATTAGGAGACACGTTCACCAGCCGCCCTCGGAAGTCTTCTATATGAGCATTACTTCTGTACAGCTAGGAGTTAATGGTGACCCTGGTTTTGTATGGCTTCTTGATTTTTCTCACGGTTTGCGAAATCTCGTGAAAAGGATGTAGCTTTCGTTCGGTTCTACTCAAATACTACAAACTGTCAATTCATCCAGATGACCTGCGCCCATCGTTACTCCTTTAAAATCAGATGGAAAAAATTCTGACTATTTGTGATGATTGCAGTGTCATGCTTAGGAGCAAAACCACGTCAACAAACATATACAACAGAGAAGAATCAACAGATATGTTATCCCAGATTCAGCTGTTCAGCCTAATTCTCATGGTTGGATCTAAAAGACGCTTACCTACAGATTCCTTTACATCCAGATTCTCGTGAGTTAACCACGATCACATATGGATCACACAGTATACCCGCCCAAATTACAGTAGCACACGGTATCCACTACAGTGAACTAGCATGTAATTTGGCTGCCTACAGCAGGATTTCCCCTTTTGTACTAACCGGAATCCACCGGTTCAGTGCATTGGACATGTTTTGAATGTATTGATGTTTGGCTGATTTCGAGAATGTATTTATCCATCAGTTTTCCAGTTTTCAACAAATTCGAGTAATAAAAGACTGCCTGATGTCGATCGCTGTCAGAACAATATAGTTATCCGCGGTTTCACAACAGCAGTTCATGGCGATGGATTAAGTCCATTAATGCGACGCTTGTGGGGATTTGTTGTTGCTACTATACCAACCAAAAGAGCTTTCAATCCAACTCCTTGTAAATTGGTTATTTCATTGATAAATGCAATTTTAAGCAGGAAACCAATCGTCTAACTCATTTACTCACTGTGCATATCCCCACAAACTTGAATGTATAACATTCCTTAGTTGGATCTTTGCAATATTGTCCCCGTTCCATTCCACGGTTTCCTAATGTAACGGAACTGATATGTGACGAGTTGGGCAAATTTCCTCCGGTCCTCTACCCATGGACAGACGTTACATTCTATTTTGGACTATTTAAAAACGAAAGCTTTCTTTTCATCTACGAGACACTCCACTTTTCCGACTGGAATTGGCGCAGTTCTAGAAAAGGACTGATATCCCGTTGTGTTTCACTGAAACCGAGTGCTGCCGATAGAGCCTGTTCTCCAACTCAGTAAAAGGTGTTGGCCGTTTGTTGGTCTGTCGCTTGTCTATAGAGGTACAAGTAGTGCCGATTGTGATGCGTTCGACAATTTACCCAGTACACAGTTCGAACTTTGTGACCTAATTAAGGTATATCAGTCCGTCCGGTGAGGATACTCATTACTTCAATGTTTCCACTTATTTAAGTTGATTCTTTGCTGTACTATGGGTAGTTGAATGTGCATGACATTGGCTGCCAGAATGAAAAGTTCTGAGGAAAGTAAGGTCAAATGTAACAAAGTATTGAAATGTAATTAAACTGATCAACAGGATCACATACATTATCCGAGGTTATGTCAAGATTGGTTTACTACCTAAATATTTTGGTAGAGGCTGTTTCTTCGGCTGATATAGTTTTCATAGTTGTGTCCACATGAGAAGGTTCACAGAAATCCTTTCATAATTTGGAAATTTCACGTTATATATCCTTCAAAATCGCCCTTCAAAGATGCCTGTCAAACATTCCGGAAAATGGGAATTCCGGTTCGCATCAGCGTGAGCTCTGGCACCAAGATCATTTGAGCGCGCCTCGTTGATCGCTTATATTGCTATCGAGATAGCGATGAAAAGATCCACTGAAATCGGATTTTTTCGGCACCTCCGTAAAAGGGACCTAAGTAGAATTGAAAAGACCTATTAGTCTAAAACTTCTGGGACATCTTGCTCAGTGCTTACTGTGAATAGGAGCATCCATCATTGGATAAATCGCAGAAAAATCCCCACAATTACGCAATTTGGAGATGGGTTACCTAGAAAATCAAATGAACAAGGCGATGTTATGTATACAATGCTCAAAAACAGTGCCGGAAATCCGGGTCTTCAATCCAGCAGCAGATTATGCCCCGGTTCTCTCACTCTGCGTTGGAAAATAAAGAAGCGGCTATTTTCAATTGGGGCTACTAGCAAGGGATTTGAAGGCCGCGTTGCAAGCTCAACCAATGAGGGCACGCATTTGTTTCAGCACGGGATACGGATCACGAAGCCTGTCATTTTGACGAGGGAATTTGTTTCTCATGTGAGTCCTTGATGTGTGATGAGTCGCGGATGCCTCGGAAAAAATTTATTTGACGTAGGAATTTCACCCTGAAAATGTATCTTGTTGGGTGCCGATGTATCACACAAACGAAAATTATTGATTTGGATCGGAATGAAAAAATATTCTGGATTTTTGGTAGACTTCAATTCGAGATGCCTCAAATGTAGGGGAAATCTTCACCGTCGTGATCGAGGAAGTCCCCGCATTCAACGAAACGAAGTCACCTGGGAAGGTAATTGTTTTTCAGGATGGCCTTTCTACACACGGGCCATTGGAGTCAAAAGTACAACATATGATAGAGCATAAGATGGAAAATTATTTCATCGCCAACAAGGTAGACTCTATGTCGACGAGGCTGGGAAAAATCTTGATAGATGGAGGCAAGTCAAATGCTCAGTACCGCGTATAAACATTATGTTCCTAATAATGTTTGGGTAAATTCAATGTACAAAATATCTTGTTCCATTTTTCCTCAGCGATATAAATCTCGTCATAATAGCGGCCGTGGTGGTATTGGCGAATATATGGTTTCGTCTGCATCGTACGCATGGGTATTCACCGCATACAAGCAGACCACAAGGGTTTTTGTCCTAAAACCTCGCCACTAATAGCTATTTAGCGTACATATGTTTTGCGTTAATGCTGTCGTGTACGAGCACAAAATGTGCTTATTGGACGCCCGTATACATCAGTTTTGACAATACCCGTATTTATCGAACTCAAAATTCACAATTGTTTCTGATTACGAAGCATTACGTTTTATCTACCACCCATCCAAATGTCTACACAAATCCACTAGCTCTATGGCGTAACGTTGTTGTCTTTCTGTATCTGAATATGGCTATGGCATCCGACAACGTCATGCTAAACATACTCCTCGCGTGGATTACATTTCCAGGTATTCATGCTCCACCGAAGACCAAGAATCTAACTGTTTACTAGTTCAACCACTTCCTGTCAATCAAAAAAACTGGTTTCTGAGGTTTACCGTTGTTTTGATCTAGTTTCGTCACCCTCAAAACGTTAATGGACACCAGTTGCCAACGTCGATTTCCGGTATTCTGCTGCAGGAGAGACGGTTTGGTCATAACATCTTATGACATATTGTATCTAGATGACCGCGTTGCTTGTCCTCCACCGCTTTACTTAATTACAACCCACATGATTTACAATCCTGCCGTTTGGGAGTGGCGCTGATGAAGACTTCTTTACACCACGCAAGCCAATGTTATCAGTGCATATAGAAGACACCCATCCAGCCATCGAAGTAGATGACCTGGGCTACATTTTATGACGCATGGTAAGGGATCCATGCTGACTACTCTGGCCCATTTTCAAATCAGCATTGAGCTCCGGTGATCATTAATTCATAATCTAGTTGGCCAGGAGTGTACTTCACCATAGCTGCTGACGTTGATTTCACGATCCAATCTCTAAACAAGGCATTCGGTCGTGAAGATGCATCACATGCGTTAGTATTTCATGACCCGTTAGGTGACGCAGTGGTTAGAATGGTTGGAATTGTTGTGCTCCGGTTTCGGTAGCCAGAAGGAAAACACGCTTGTATGGATGAACGTGTATTTAGTAGCAACGTACGGCAGGTGCCAATACAAGCAATCAAGTGAAAACGTAAACACGTAGGCAGGTGCATGAGTCAGCGTTGTAAGCCAACTAAAACGCAAACCAAGTGTACATCGGATTAGGCCACACAAGGTCGTTCAACACGTAGTACGATCTGATTGGTCAATGCTGTCCGGGACGAAGCTCAACCATCGTCAACCATGTAAGGGTGTGCCACTGCAGATGTGTGTTTGAGGGTGTAAAGGATTTGGATCAACAGTGCGTGCGTGAGTGTACGAGAACATCTGTCTGAGCACGACGGTTCAAGACACCCAGACGTATCCAAGCCACTGGATTAAAGAACTTCGTTCGTACGTTTAGGCGTGCGGTTAGCTCGGTTAACGGGTCTACGTTTCAAGAACTTGAGTAATGAGTGAACAACTTTCTGCTCCCGTACAGGAATGCTGCCTATGACACCAAATACCCAGGTCCAGCGAAGTTGTTCAAACCTAGAGTACAAAGTTCGAATTTCAGGTGTATTGAATCGACTGAAGTCTTTATCAGGAAGACAACGCTTTACGACCAGCTTCTGGATCAACATGGCACAAGAAGGATGAGACTCGTGGATATGGATGAGCGTTCGCTACATAATAGACATGTTGATCAAATTCGTTACAACATTGGGAACCTTCAAATTCATTTTGACATTACACCTTTTAACCTCAACTGAAGCCGTCGTGACTTTAAGTGAATACTACGTAACTTCAAGTGGTGACTCGCCAGACCTTTCAACCGCTATGGACACATTACCGCGGTGTATGACCCTCTTTTACTAGTCAGATCAATTAGACCGTTGGTGTTCATCGCACCCACCATGTGCAGATTCTTACGGTGGGTGCTTGCCACTGCTACTCGAGCACCTACCTCCCTTGGGGCTCTACCAAAGTTTCGCGAACAGTGGGCCACCTTTTGGATGACACAGAAAAGTCGTTTCTCATTGTCTGTGACAATGCGCCTTGTTATTTCAGACTGGAGGATTCAGCGGCAATCGAGGGAGTGAAAATCCTCAGACCTGCGCCGTTTTCACGCGCCTTTCATCCCATTGAAATGATATGAAGTGTGCTGAAACAATCTATCAAGAGTGAAATCAGGAAGGATCACATGCACACAATTGCAGGAGATCCTGAGGGGTGCATGATTCAACAGATATATTAGAGGGGATCAAACCGTACGTGACAATTAAACGAAATCTTTATGGTAGTTCTGTATTTATAGTTCCATTTCACCGTTCACCGCCACAAGCTATATCTAACCATTCGTATACGCATGATCAGAACAACAAAGAAGTACGGCTAAATGACAGGCATGTACAAGTAAGTCCAGAAGTGACCGTCAGACCATGAGTATGGTGACTCAGATTCTGTACAGACCTTGGTTGAGAAAACAAATGTGTTCTCCTCGATGATAGATTTGGCGCTCGTGGCTATTTTCTCCAAGTAGGTCACTCGCCATTCTTGTTGACTCATGCACCCCTCAGGTTCTCCGACAATTGTGCGTGCTCCTTTCTGATTTCAGCCTTGATAAATTGTTTCAGCACACTCCAAATCATTTCAATAGGATTAAGGGCGCGTGAATCCGGTGCAAGTCTGAGGATGTTCACTCTGTATTGTGTCTCGTAATCCAGGTCATTGCAGTTTTTCTCTTCACGCCGAGTGCTTCAGCTACCAAACACCAGTTGACCCCAGCTTCATACGCATTCAAGACAAGTGACTTGATGTCGGGTCCATGAAATGTGCGTCTCGTTGCCAAACTCATCCACACGAGCGACTAGGCTCCATACAGAACGCAGCTTTGTCACGTGTATGGATTGTCTCCGTATTGTTAGGCTTCACACACGCACACACACACACACACACACACCACACACACACACTACACACACACACACCACACACACACTACACACACACACTACACACACACATACATACATACATACATACATACATACATACATACATACATACATACATACATACATACATACATACATACATACATACATACATACACATTCATACATACAACACACATACATACATACATACATACATACATACATACATACATACATACATACATACATACATACATACATACATACATACATACATACATACATACATACATACATACATACATACATACATACATATAGACATACATACATACATACATACATACATACATACATACATACATACATACATACATACATACATACATACATACATACATACATACATATAGACATACGTACATACATACATATACACATACACATACACACACATACACACACATACACATACACATACACATACACATACACATACACATACACATACACATACACAGACACATACACATACACATACACATACACATACACATACACATACACATACACATACACACACGCATTCACATACACGCAGGCACATGCACACGCACGTGCACGCGCGCACACGCACATACACACACAGTCATGGTCGACTGACTCCGTCGCATTGTTGGCCTTCTCAATTTGGCCCTGACCCTTAGCTCTTCAATCACACAGTCGACTCAGTGGCCACATCTTTTCCCCCTGTAAGCCTCCGCACGTACCGTTGTATGTGTCAACAAGAGTCCAGCTCACTAGTTATCATTGCGATATGGGTGATCGCGGAGCAGAGATTTCGTGGGCAGGTGACAAGTGACCACTGCCAAGCCAATCATGTCTGTGTTTGCAGAGCGATGCGATTGGGGCTTTGCTTGAAGTTACGTAGTATTCACTTGAAGTTAAGACGGCTCGTTCGAGGTGTCAAATTGTTTCATCTGGCTGCAATGCGAATTTAATGACTGGTTACGCTCTTCTTCGCAGGCGTTGAGATCACTTGACCAAACAACCACACCAAGATGTCCAAGACCCACTAATTCATTCGACTTACAGGGTGTGTAATGATTGTGTATAAAGTGCCTTTTTGATTTATTGTTCGGTAACATAGCCTTGTCGGAAAAGATGGTAGTCAGTCGACGTTTCGGCTGCCGCGGGTCACCATTCTCAAGACCAGTTAACAATCGAAGCACTCGAGATGGGGTGCAGTGCTGGGCAGAATGCCAATGATGTCGAAATCCCCCCAACATTACAGTTTCATTGTGTTTACCATTTGGAGACTAGCCAATACGAGTGTGCGTGGTAGGAGATTATATTTTTATTTATCATAAGATTCATCATGTTTAGTAAACGTTTAAACCATTGAAAATTATGGAAGCACTGTGCAACTATTTCATACTACAGGAAAGCCATCCAGCATGAGTCGCTCGCCGTACGGGAAATGCTCTGCTAACATTCGAAACCAGTATCAATAGGGATCTGCATCGTATACTGTGCAAGTCCCATAAACCGTTCGGAGCCAGCCCGGATAGCCTTGTGGTTAAGGTGTTCGACTCAAGACAGCACACACCGGGTTCGAGTCCCAGTTGGGGCGAACTGGATGTGAACTGCTGATTATTCCTACCAAGATTGAGACAACTGTACGGTGCTTCCAATGGTTTTAATGGTTTGAAAGTTCGCACGACATGTTGAATTAAATCATGTGAAAATATGAATACATTCCCAGTTACCTTTCATGTCAGTGACAAGCATAACAATGATGAGTTCATATAGCGACTGTTAGTAACATTAATTTGTGTTTGTTTGATTACTTCTGTGATTCCCCAGGACATAGCAACTGTGCGGAGTACAGTTTCAAACTGCGTTCCAATTCAACCGGTTTTCTCACACCTTCGGTTTGATTAGTTCGGTGCCGAAGGATCATTTACTGCGTCAGTTGAGGACAGAATTAGGTCTCTAGTGAATTTTCAATTACGACGGTTCAATGAAGTAACAGTTTCGCATGTCATAGATCCAAAAAATTGTAAGTATGTGAACCACACACAAAAGAATTAATGACACCTTGTTGCACATTCATGTGGTGAGCCAGATGACGAGATACACAGAGCTTAACGAAGACAAAGAGGGCATTTTTATCATCGTCCATTTTTCCAAAGAGTGGGTAAGATGTGTAAAATATTCCGGAAGTGAATTTCTGGGGATTCATTTTAACCTGACTACCTCAATTAATCCCTCACGCGTCTATATATGGAGGTCGTATGGTTCTATAAAGAAGACATATTCCGCTGAGTTATATGCGCTTCCTGTATAAGCTTATAGACCGTTGAGGGGATTATTGATCTGAATACCGTCAAGCAGTCTACCAATGCGTTGAACTACGTGAAGCAACAGGACTCCTCATTTTTGTACACATAATCGATTTTTCCTAATGTCTTCCAAGTTATGCCACCAGGGGCATTTTGCTCACTCCCCCCAGTATACTCCGATCAGTCCGTTTTTCAATTCATTGCAGTTTTACTCGAACCCGTAAAATAATTCATGCACCACAGCCATGGATAGGCTCTAGGGATCTGAGCTACCGGTTTGTGTCTTACAGGGAACTCCGGTTTTCGGTCGCCAACTTCAAAGTTGATCTTTTTAACGAGCTGTGAAATGCAATTGTGGTTATAAAGCGTCGATCAACAACAGGACCAATAAAATGAGGGGTCTTTTTGAGCTGACACTGGTTAAGATAAAGGAATAATTTCTTCAGCTCCATTGCTACACATGATGGAAATTCGATCGAGTTCATTTATTGTACATGTCTGAAACTGATCGAGAGCAACTTGCCGATTTTTTTATCTTGTTGGTAACCTAATCACGAAAGTAAAAGGGGCTGAATAAAGGAAGTATAGATTAGCATGGCCATCAATCGGCTATAAAACTCGGTGAAAAATCTTAGTTGTTCGAACTCGGCAATTCCAACCATAAATTAAATCGTGTCACGAAGACGAAATTCACGGTACGGGTCGGTAAATTCTTCCTAAATGTCAAAAGTCTCATCAGTCTTAGCAATCGGTTCGTAAGTTTTTTGATACTTGATAATCCGAAACATTCGTTGACCATCTCAGTCCGCAGGTCAAGAAGACCAATTTTTGCGCGCTTTCCTTACTCGGTAAAAACAGATTGACTCTGTGGTGCTTTTCACGTCAGTCATCCGCTTTTTGTTTGCCCTGTTATTCGTAACTCTACTGTGAGAACGAGAATGCAAAAGTCCGAAGCACTTTTCGACTTCCTATTATTTTCTCACTTACTTATTTCATATCACAGAATAATGGCACAACATTTCAGGAAAGGAGTCACTGCCAATTGGAGAAGACCGACTGAGGAAAGTGCTCGGTGGCAGCGGGATACGAAAGCGGAACAAACGACTCTAAAGTCCTCCACTATGAGCGTTTGACCACCGCCGGCCATTTCGAAGCTTTACTAAGCTTTTGAACCTTGTGTCTTGATTATAACTGTTGTATTTTAGAAGTCCCAGGTTGAGCGTTTCTGAAGATAAATAAGTTCAGGATGAAAACACCACTGCACTCCAACTCTCGGATTTAACGTCCTAGTTCCAATAATGAAATGCAACCTGATACTACTATCAGTAAGTGATCTTTACTGTCTGTGCAATGCTTTATTATTCAGTCTGTGAACTATGTTGCAGCCCATATTGTAACAGGGGTAAGAGACGAAGCTGTTTGTAGTATTCGCAACAACCGAACTGATAGAACGTGTTGAAATCGCTCCCACCCGGAACGACGCAAACCAAAGTAGCAAGAACACCAATTCTGCGGAATAGCACTGTAATTGCATGGTACAACTGGTTTGTATAATTATGTTAGATCAAAGAGAATAATTAGTATATTAGAAGTTGACCAATTACAGGGAGCTTTTGCTGTACCTGTCCTCGGCAATCCTGATTGGTTGAGGCTTCTGACCGTACGCAGCCACGAAGTTTTACCTGGCCCTATCACGTGTGATGGCCGCTGAATCACCACGCTGTCTCTTTAACAGAACGAGTGAATGTAAAGCCATGGGTCCCCTTTATCCGATTCATGAGAACGTAGACATCAGTCGCGAGATGCACGCATTTCGTTTACTCTTGTCTACCGCGAATGTAAAACAGTTCAATTTATACATCGTATCAGCGAGAAAAATAATACAGCGGATTGGGCTAGATTGAAATCTATGACAGTGCGTTCGGTAAGAAGAAGGACAGATTAGTACCAAGGCAAACAACTTATCAACCGTCTTTGTGCGCAAAGCGCCGGCTGATGCATCATGATAAGCATCACTTCGCTGAATGTTAACGGTGCAACATCACGGGGACGGATTTAGTCGGGTCAACCTTGTGACCTGATGCAATTTAGTGTTTCACAATTGAAGAAGCCTGAGGTTTGACGTCATTCTCTGCGGTCGAGTTGGGTTGCTTCCCTGATTTCGCCGACCATTTGGGTATAGTCTCCGAAACTCGTTGAGTTAAGCAGCGATCTGTTCTGCCAATGTATGCGTCACCGCAGCTACAAGTGAATTGGTAGACAACATGAGACATTAGGATGGGCAAGACTATGTAAGTGGTTTTTGAAGCTTAACCTTCTGGTGGTCTGAAACAGACGTAATAGCTCCACTGTGTACGAAAGCTTTATGACCGAATTAAGATTCCTATTTATTTGGTTAAATACGTGGTCACCTTTATATATTGTAAAATAATGAAAAACTTGCTTCTCAGCCATAACTGGTTTTTGGCATGCTTTCCTCGACTTTCTGTGATGTTCGATGAACTTTTCTGGATAACAATTGGCCAGCAACTTTCTTTTTATGGACTCCTCTTCATTTTGCACTTGATCCCTGATGCAGATTTTCTGTGCTCTGATGAAGAGAATTCGGACTAATCCACGTCTGCAGGCGCAAAGCTACCGAATTGTAAATAGCGACCGCCCCACGTTGCTTTGCAATAAATACTCCTTTGCAAAGTTCCATCCGGACGACTGGTTAATGGAATATCTAAAAAAAAGGTAGACTACTGGCACGTTCTTCTTCGTGAATAACAGAAAGATTAGAAGGAATAGAGTTTATGGTGTTCGTAAAAGGAATAAAACGTTCCTCATTCGTAAAATTAAATTGTCATCAACATATCGTCTGTAAAGAGAAAATTGGGAAGTATTATCACAGTTTTCTTTTGATCATTCCCAGAAAAACATCTGCCAAAGTCGAACCCAGAGTACTTCCCATGGCCACTCTATCAATCTGTCTGTAGGGTCTTCCTTCAAAATTAAACTGGCTATTCTATGTCCACAAAAGAATGAGGTCCTTGGTGTGTTCAATAGGAATGGGTAAATTAAAGTTATGCGGAGAAATAAAATCGCATAGATAATCTACTGTCTCACGAAGAAGTACTTTAGTGAAAAGGGACTCAACATCAACTGAGTACATTTTTTAGAACTTACTAAAATCTTGTTCGATGTGTCTGCGAGCTCAAAAGAGTCCAATAGACAGAATGGTGTTAGATGTTTCCGAACAGGAGCCAGGAGATCAACAAGTCAGCTTGTGAGTTTCTGATATATATCGAGTTTTGCATGCATAGTATAGGCCTCAAAGGAACTACAGATTTGTGGACTTTTGGCGACCCTTTTAAATAAGGCTTCCTTGTTTCAGTTGGTTTTAGTTTCTTGTATGTGTTTCCAGATATAAATCCATGTAAGAGCAGAATCTGCAGTTGTTTTGATATTTGTTTTTCTATTAGGATATTGTTGTTGTGTCTGGTTAGGGTCTCGCACACTACGCGGACAACCGATCAATATTCCTCTCATGAATGGACATACTCCCAATTTGCCTTGATCTTTACCCATGCTTTAGCGCCAGCAGTGTTGACCTATCGATTTTGCTGTGTACTGATTGGTCTTCCTCTGCTGCGCGTGACGGCACAAGTAGTTTAATTCTTTATGCCAACTCACTTGCTTGTTTGCCGCTTAGTCGCCAGCTACGGCCGGGTTTTGTGTTTACAATCGCATAAATAAATGCAACGCCACTATTACGTGTTCTGCTACCGGTTGTGGACACAACAATTGTTATCCGGCCTAGTGTACGGTTTGAAACGATGTGTATCAGAAAGTATGTCTTCCACCTTCGGTATGCACTCATTCTTCTCCATGATTACAATGCATGATCCTTCATCCGGTTGGAGGAACAATAAAACGTCCATTTGTTTGAGTTGTTCAAAAACAGCTATTCGATGTTCTAACGACAAACAACACCATTGGCGTATGGATGTGGATAGGTATTGCTCTGAGATTTCAACTAGTTTTGCCTTGAACCAACCGGCTTTGTCGGAAGACTTGGGTACCTGATCTTTAAACTGGTCATTAAGGCTCTCAAACTGAACATGCCTTTGTAACTGATCCTTTTTTATTAGATGGCACATTAAAGTTTATTCTCAATGAGAGCAATTCACGATCAGCAACCGTTAACTGGTAGCCCGAAAAGTTCATGTATGTATGCACTTGTGTCTGTGGCGAAATAACAACCTTACATACACTTTGTGCGTACTGTCCTCAAGGCTGTTCGTTGTTGTCGACTTGGTTTTTTGTACCAAATCTCTCGAAAAGTTCCCAGACTTTATTCAAAAAATTACCAATAACCAGTTGAGAAGAGTTGTGGAACTTTGTTTTGTTTCGATTATAAATTTGAACAACTTTTCTCGAGGTGCTTCAATGTGAGCACTCGAGATTCTGACGAGATTGACGTTGTTCTTTGGTAACTCCACTTTTGATAACATTTTGAATAATCCGTTTGGAAATCGAAACGAATGCACGCTTTTAGGGAGGAATTCAATACCCGCCTTTCCATGGCTCATTTACAAAGTAGCGTTAATAAACGGCCCACTGATCGCGTGAAATCCCCGGGGGAGTCTACGTTTCAAAAATGTAAAGCAACGAGTGAAGTCGAACGATATATATATATATATATATATATATATATATATATATATATATTAGAATTGTCTGCCCAAGCACCAACAGTCCACCAAGATCGGTTTGGACTACACGTGTGTAACGCTTGAACCTAGACAGCCATTGCCGTGTTCGCTGATGCAAGTGTTGGTGCCTGTTTAAACGCTTGCTGAGCTTCGGCTCATCCAGTTTTACTCCTTCTTCCTTGAAGATCGTACACGTGCAACCTCCACGGAAGAGCACTGCATCCAGCACACATCTGGCGTGGCTGCATGTCGAACAGCCATCTGGGTCGTATTCGTTTTCGTGGTGTAGTGATCGTCGCTTGTGATCAATACAGTGTCTATTGTAGATCCTCTTCGACTGTTTCTGTTGGCTTGGAACTTTTACTCGTCATGCTTGCTGGTTTTACCTGAGTGACGTCTTAATTTGTCTTGTTCCCCGTGAGGTATTCTGAAAGTAAGTTTTGTTTACCTTGAGGTAATGAAAGACCTTTCTGTGCTTATCGACTGGCTGCTTCTTTCTATTACTACAGTGGCCATACCTACAGCGTGACTGGTTTAGTAAATTTATAGAAAATAATAAGTCTTCCTGCCATTGCCGGCAGGCTGCAAGCTTTTCTAGATAGTCCAAACAACGGTGTAGCAATGTTTGGGGCCCGTTTTGCACCTGCAAAGTGCGACAAGCTGCTGCAAGATTGAGTTTCCCCTACATCAAACTTTGTCCTCTCTAGGGGAGGCACTAGCTGAAGTAGATAAGTTTTGTTATCTGAACAGCTGTTTTTTACCAGTTGGTCAAATATTGGATAAGGTGTCATCGCGCATACAGAGGGCGCGTTTGACTTTTGTCAACCTCAGTCCCCTGGGGCACTGGTGTGACGTTCGATTATCTATCAAGGATCGAGTGTACTCCGCCGCTGTTAGGTCCATTCTCTTATACGGCTCATAAACGTGGTATATGAGGGTAGAAGATAGAAGAAGACTGTCGGCGACTGAGCATCGATGTATCCGTAGTATTGCACGAATATGAAGAAAAATGTCCTCGCGGAAGGGCCTTTGAATGCGGTTGCGCTGTTCCACCAATTTCGGAATTTATCGCAAGTTCCTCGGTTTACTGGGCAGTTTTTCGACCTTGGTTGTAAATGACTGTTATGCCATTAAAGTAATGACACCCACGATAACGTGTTCCAACGAACTGCTGAAATCCTTCATAGAAAAAACTTTACCTGACTCCTTGGTTCCTCTGAAAATATGGTAAAAAATAAAAACAAACGGAAAAGAATTTTCAGGAAGTCAAGGTACAATTCTAGAAAACACAAAGCTAGTTGGTCGGCTGCTCTTCGTAGAAGACCCATACATAACATGAGCTTTCCAGTGATGATCAGCAATAACGTTTGCCGCTACTGAGTAACCCTTCGATGTTGTCAGACGTTGTTAGGTCGTACGAATATTTTGAACTTGGCCCAATCTTGCTACGAGAAACGATGCTTTACAGTGACATCGATGAGGAAATAGTTTAACTAAGTGGTTGCACTGGGTACCGTGGGGATCGTCCTGTTTTACAACGGAAGCGAGGTGGCGGTGTTATTTTAGTCGCACGCACGATTTGCTGACTCGATTCCCGTCCAGCGAATGGAGATGCAGAACGATAGCAATTGATGAGTTCTAGTAATTATATTGGTTACCCTGTATAAATTACAGGAGAAGGGAGACTGATCGAGCTAATGACCAGAGCTGATGAGCTGGAGCGCGCCTTGTCGTTTGTTACGTGGCGTGACGTAAGTTTAGATGAGTTCGACTTTTCCGGTACCAGGTGGACTTAAACAAATCAGATTTCAAGCAACCAGTCGATTGAAGGAACTGATGCTAGACCGAATTCCTGACCTATTGAAAAGCCTGGTCAACATTTGCTAAACCAGTTGCGTACCTCAATGGATGACTGGTGAGGATCACCCAAATATCCTAAAGAGTTTCTAAGATAGGCTGATGTGTCCGACCGAAGGAGATTATAATACAGCGCTGGTTAAATCGGGTCTGGATGAGTGAAAGTACATTGAAGTACTTTTGTCCTGACCATAAGCCACTTTATGCGACTGAGAAGAAAGATTCGAAAAGGAAGATTGCCTATAGCTAGAGGAGGGTCTGACACCGGAGTTGACGGCTTTTGGGGAACGGTTGTCAATCCCAAGTAAATCTAAGTAAAAATACCTATTCGTAAACAAGGCGCGCCTAAGCTCTAAGCTCGCGATTGCATTTTAATGAGTTTGGTGTCCACGAAGCAGCTACATTATCACATATGTCAACAATCATTGGTGCCAAAAAGTCAAGCTCGTGTTTATGTATTCGACTGTAAACATTAGTTCCTCGGTTATTGAATGCAAGCCTAAACATTTGAGTAATTCTCGCGCTACCGTGCGTGTAAATGTTTATATTACACTTAAATGTTCTATCGATGACTACCAAGAATTTGTTGATTCCCTTTCACAAATTCTGGTAGACTACGCAGGCATTTCTTTGTGCATAGTAGCTGGTGATTCTAATCGTTTTGACGTCGGTTCTTTTTATTCTTTTGGTCTCGTAAACACTGTTAGCTTTTCAACTGGAATCGATGCTTCCCGAGATATTTTCTTAGTCAGTTGCCCAAATATATTTTCCACTTTATGTCGTTTCTCTCTTGGCTCATCCGACCAGGCTACAATCAAGGTTTTGCCTAAGATCTATAGCCACAACAATCCCCGACACTTCACACAATGCAGCTACCGCAAAGTTCGCCAAAGGCAGAGTCCTCCGCAGAAAGTACTGATACTAAATGGAATGATTAGTCATACTGACTTTTCTGTATTCTCAGACGCTGACATCTCTGTATCGCGGGATCACCTTACTGGTTATCTTAATTTTTGTTTTAATCTTTGTTGTCCCCGTCGAGACTCTTTACATTCGCCCTGTTTGTTTCTCATCACCTCCTCTTAGACGACTTCGTCACCGAAAATAGTATACTTTCAAACGAAGGGAGTACACCAAGGTAAACATTTTGGAGAAACCAATCATGACTGAATTATCCAGAATGAATTACATATATACATGTAGCCTGTTGGAAATTAAAAACCATGAAGAGAAATGGAGACTACTAAAAGATTTACGTGGAGGCTTATCCGTGCGCAAGTCTCCTGTTTTAGATTTGGAGCTCTGAATCTATCATTCAATGAGAAGGCTGGGTCTCCCATTTCCATATTTTCCGAATATGAGCCTCCAAACGTACCTCCCTTTTGTATTTCCGTCTCCAATGTTCACAAAGAACTAACGCTTCCAAATTCTAGGAAATCCTCTGGTCCTGAAGGCCTCAGCCCCATAGTCCTCGAGGAGTTTGAGGCCACTCTCTTGCCTATTTCATCCGAACTGTTCAATCAGTACCTGAATGACAGAAAAACTCCCGATCGCTGGAGGTTGGCTACTGTTGTGTTCACAATTCGGTAAAAGAAGAAAGGCGCACGTGTATGGATAAACGTATATTCCTGCAGCAACGTACAGTAAGTGCCAGTACAGGCGAGCACGTGAAAACGCAAACGCGTGTGCAAGTGCGTGAGTCAGTCATGCATATAATCGGAAGTGTAAGACAACGGTACAATCGGACCGCGTCGTGCAAGGTCGCGCAACACGTGATTCAATCTGATTGGTCAGTGCCGTCCGGGACGAAGCACGGCAAACGTCAGCTGTGTACGTGCGTGTGTGTGCGTGCAAGATCGTCTGTCTGAGCACATGCCTGTTCAGGCCGAACACAACTGCTACCACCACCCCTGTGCCTAAGAAGGATTCTTCCATTTCCCGTCCGATTGCTCACACCTCAGTTCTTTTGAAAGTTTCTGAAAAGTTAGTTCCCGCGGATATAAAATCTTCCCTAAGTGTTCCAGACCCCCACCCGTTTGCTTATCGATCTTCACGGTCCAGCCTTGATACCCTTGTCACACTGGTGCATTACATTCTCTTGTCACTTGATAAAAAGAGTAAAGTAGTTAGGATTTGTTCCCTTGATTACGATGACGCCTTTAATTGTGTCGACCGGAATGAGCTGCTCTCTTTTCTATCCAGTTCAGGCTTCGAGCCTCCCCTTATTTCTCCGCTGACCGATTATTCCCGTAACCGTCAACAGTTCACCCATTACAATAACACCAGCTCCTCGTTTGTTACTTCTATCCTTGCTGTCCCTCAAAATGCCACATCATCGCCGTTTCTGCTTTCAATCTACGTATCTTCCACCCGCACCCATGACAATAGCCTCCTTATCAAATAAACTGATGATGTCATTCTTGGCTAGCCATATTTTTGTAACAGTTCTTTTCCGACCGTTCAAATTGGCGTCACAGAACTTTCTGAATGGTCCGCTATACAAAATTTGGCTAATAATCCCGTCAGATATGCAGACATTCTCTTCTCTCTTATGAGATGCGATGTGTACTCCGATTTTACTGACTCTTGCACTCCAGTATTAATTATTGGCAAACAACTGAATCCCAAAGATTCAGTAAAGCTCCTTGGCGTGATACTGGATAGAAACCTGACCTGGTCTCGGCACGTAAGCCACGTTTTTACAGAGATCAGACGCTTGTCTTTTTACGTATCGCATCTCAAATTCCACTCTTTACAGACACACCTCATCAAACGCTTTGTTTTTCATGTGTTCTACCCCACTGGGTCTATGCCTCTCCTGTCATTTTCCCGCTTCTGTTGTCTAAAGACTTCCAGCTAATCTCTAGGTCCTTCAAATTCTTATCCTCCTGCTGTGGCCTACCCAGACAACAATTCACTCAGTTCATCATTTCTCAAGACAAGCTTTCCACAAAGGTACTCATTGATTCTATTCGCCCTATTCACGAACACCTAACCAAGTGTTTCTTCTTCTGTCACGCGTTCCAAATACATACACCTTCACGCACGCACCCGAGCATACGGCAGTTCCCCCATCACGTACCCGACAGGGTTTTCAAACGACCCCAAAACCAGTAACTGGTATCTCATCAGAACCCAATACTTTTTCAATGATTGTTTTTTTCTCCATTTTGAGAATGTGTTACTTGGTTACGTGGAAGCTGAAAATTCACCCCCAGGGATGGATAAAGCATCTTCTTGTCTTGTCTTGTCTTAAAAAACACCATATCCGCAACGCTGAGGTCAGGCGTAGGGCTTTGGGAACCAGTGCTCAGTCAGTGGAACGGTTACTGAACCTAAACAAGTTGAGGTGGCTGGTGCGTGGGTTACTGTGGTGCGGATCAATTGTACTACGAATCTAAACCAGCAATTCTCCGAATGACGAAATCTAGAAAACGGCACCTCTACGCTCAAACCGCGGAACGCAGTCAAGGTGGCGCGCAAGTCGGATGGTTCTCAGGGTAGTGTTTCTGTTAGCAATAGGATGCGCGTATTTACAAAGCAATACGTGACGGAAATAGCCAATGAGAATAGAGTGGATAATGTTCGCATGTGGTGTGTGTGTGTGTGTGTATGACAGCCTACCAGAGAACGCAAAGAACAGTGAATCAGCCAAGCCAACCGACTGGCTGGGGCTTGACAATTGTGCACAACGGCATACCTGACTGAGACAGATGACATATGTGAAGGCGTCCATCAGGGAACCTGGATTAATATACACGAAATCGTGGGAACCGTGACTCAAATCCAAGCCTGGAATCGTCCGACAGAACCTAGTAGTTGGTACCGTCACAGTTATATCCACGCTCACCGACAGACTTCCTCGGCGTGCGCCGCTCTTCAAGGCAGGTACTGGTTGGAAGGTAGATCGAGGTGGTCAATCCATGACATGGCACAAAGGTATGAAAGTCTTGACCGGTAGTCTTCGTCAAATAGGACGTCTTAAACCTCCGGATTGGGGTCCACACGACCCACCTACCAGATGGTTGAAGATATTAAGTTATATGGCTAGCTGTCGCAGTCAGTGGTGCAGTTGCACTGTACCAATACAAAAATCTAGCAATCTGGTCCTGAGACTTGGAACGGAAAACCACAAAAGACGCAAATCTACAAAGAAACAAGTCAGTGTATTTCAATCCACCACTAACGTGAACCTGGATGACGAGGATCAGATCTCGTATCTCCGAGGTGATAAACATTCGTAAATAATGAATGCATTGGACCCAACCGATAACTAAATCGACAGTAAACAACAAATAAATGACTAAATTAAATCTGACTTGAGATAAAACTAAATTCAGTGATAATAAATGAATTGGAATGATGAATTCTTCGTGTAAGCATACAAATGCTCACTATATAACTGACTCAATTAGCTTTTTGAAATCATCAGTATCACGTTTCCACCGAGCCCAAACCAATGCCGAATTTTGATCCCAACAGGTCAACTGTGAAAATATTGATCAGTTTGAGAAATTCATCACTTTGTTACTGATATCCTTCATTGTCAAATGGACTCATACGGCGGCTGACTTCCATTGTCATATCAATCGATCAATCGCGGTTTGCGCGACTTTTCGCTTACCGTTGAAGCTGTTGGCAAAAACACTTTGTGAAATCTCGTATAGCCTTAAGACAAACCGTAATCTGTACGACCGAAAATTCCACACCTAGTCGGATTCAAGCCCGATCTGGGACTCATAGGTGATCATTATTAACCATCCGGATAAGGCAGAGTTGTGCTGCTCATTCCGGGTCACTTTACGATTGTTATGGATTCCGATATTCATAACTCCTGAGAGCCATTGAACCGTCATATCTATAGTGCTAGGTGATCGCAAATGGAAGTCCGTGGAAGTCCATACATTTTCCCTGGTGGCGATGTTCACGTAAAGTTTACGGGCCTTTTGCGTGTGAACTGTTAGCATTTAACCAGGCAGAAAAAGAAACCATTTTCTGACGCGAACAGTTTGGACTGCAATTATATCAAAAGATTGGAATTTTTCAATTCTGACAGACTGGTAGGTGTGAGCCTCAAAGTGCACGTCAAAGTATCCATCGGTTTGCACGGTGCGATGGAAGACGAAGGCTGGTGTAATCACTCTGCTTTCGTTTAAGGGAGCTGTTTGTTCATTGCTGCCAATATAACGGATCGTGAACTAAATCCGCTGAGAATAGAACGGCGAAATTCGGTTGCTTTGTACCACTGTGTGCGTACATTGAATGAACGGGATTCATCAACACAAAGGCCAAGTGTGTACTTTTATAACCGACAATGCAACTAACGGACTCAACCTGTTGCACATGCCTATCTATATTGATTTATTAGCCATACATGCCATTCTTAGCACTGAACCGATTTAGGATACTCGGTTTTGTTTTTGGTAAGTAGTAATGGAACGAAAGCGTGAACTTAAGAACGAACATGTACTCAAGTACGCCGTGCGATAAGCGTAAATATGCTGATGTGTCAAGGGGACGAGAACAAAGATTCAATATCTGTCTCACGCGGAATTAGTCACACGTGACTGGTAGAGTGAACCAAAGCAGAACGTGGTACAGACAGGCACCACGGGCGCGAGTGCAGGGCCAACGAAATCGGAATGAATCACGTGCGAATGCCAATGACACTGATTGGCCACACAACACCCGGGAAAAAATCACCTTTGACTTTATTCCACAGAATAGTCTGTAGTGTGTTACAGACGCCTGGCCGTTCCGCTCGGTCCGATATCTGGGCAGATGACATTCAACGTTTACGTGTGCAAAGGTCCACAAATTCAGTTTTAGTCCCCGGCAATTTGTTATGCTGATGCGAGTGAGGTTCGTAGAATTTGACTACAACTCTGATGCACCAAACATAAAAACTCGACCTCGGAGGGATTTCAAGATGCACGCAGTGGCGGGATTTACACTGGCTTTCGGCATGCGCCCTACCACATACGTGATCAGTGAGTGTTCGGAAATTTTACAGTGTGATAGAGTTGTGAAATGTCAGAACTCCACAGCGTGGCTTTGCGGCTCTGCGGCGTCAGTGCATGTGAATGGTGTCCGTGCCTCTGTAAATCCCATCTAATCCGATTGTTTTATGTACTTGTATGAACACTGCCATGAATGGCACGCATTAGGCACTCTTGCTAGGAATTTACAATGATCCACATCATAGATGGATCTTCTCAAACCAACCAAGTCTCGTCATTTTCACTGTGTACTTTTCCATAAACAAACTGCAATGGGCCACCCTCATGGAGCACCAACGATCATAATTTTGAGATACACGGCAGTGGGCCATTTGAGGCATAAGTAAGTCTGATATGAGAACGAGCTGAATCACAGCAAAACTTTTAAAGCTGACCGACGATAGTACTCAAATCCCCTACTTATCATAAACCTATCAGTTGGAAAACGCCTCACAAGAATGACAAATTGGTAAGATTATCAAGCTCATTGGGTTTCTTGATTTTTATCCTCCCCTAGTCTCCTAATAAGAAAATGACCATCGTCTTGGTCAAAGTTGAAGTGGCGTCGTAGCTCATTTGATGGAGCACAAGCCTCATCAGAACGAGACTGGCTTCCATGCATGGGTTCAAATCCTGTCAGGGTAGACAACTTTTGTTATTCGGATCCTTTGTATTTGTATGGTAAACTTGGGCAGGCGGTATGCCGACATTTCAGATACTGGACTAAAAAAAGAACGTGGAAATAAGTAGGATTTTACAAAATGGCAAAATATTCGGGTAAATACCCACAGATAGGTTCTAACTGGATTATGTTTCAATAAGAGAGAGTGAATGAAATATGAATAGGTTATTTGGTTTTCTAAGTAACTCGGCTTTTATCTTCTCCCCATTGTTTAGAACTCGAGAGAGACAGGGTATGAGAAAGTTTTTTGTGCGGATTTATTCTCATGGAAGCGTGCCGAATTGCAGAACGAGTGGATAAGTGAGAGCAGCAAAAGAATGTCTAGATGTAAAGAGTTCAGTCAAAAGAGTATCAATGAAGATAGATGAAACACGACTTATAATTACCAAGCCATGGTGCAGTGATTTAAGGTCACGCTGCAAAAGGCCGGGGAAAATTGTACGGGAACAGTAAAGCAGGCTGGGAAGAACACATTGGTACACAAACTTGGAAACTACTAACCACGTTGTCCGAAACTGTTTGAGTTTCTGTATTTGAAAAGATGAACGTCGCAGTTTTCCAACGCAGTTTTGAATGTGTGAATTGTCAATCGCAAATTGCCATCCAGGTTAACTCCCGGGTGAATGAGGGAGGTCACTTTAGATAGGGATTTGGAATTAAAGAAAACAGAACCTGTTGGGAAAGAGAAATGATAATTGCTGGAAGCACACTCAGAGCACTTGGAAGGGTTCAGTCTAAAACCAGATCGGGTAGGAAAATGTTCTATCTGTGATATATTTTCACTGAAGCTTCTGAAGTCCGATGGGTTGGAAATAACCTGACAAAGAAGAACATCGTCAGCGTTGACAGAAAAAAGTGCGAAAGAAAAATAAATACAAACATATGGAAAGTGTGCTAACATTTCCCCAACCGAACAGTCTTGGAATACGACATGGTTTATGCAAATTAGGCTTTAGTTTGCAGTGAATAACTCCGGCTGGTAATTTGTTTGTGTCCAACTGCCCCGTCCATGAATTGAATTAGTGATGAAACTGGTATAATCGTTCTTGATTCCTAAATTGCATTTATGCTTAATCAACAGGGCGATGAGCTCGTAGAAGGCGTTTGAGTGGTGGGTCAGGAACGTGTCTTCTCTCAGGTTTCACAGCGAATTACCAACGAAATCCCGTCGATCGAATGAACGGAGAAGACTGGAGTTGGTAGACGGATGTAGAAGTGTAATCTGTATATCGTAGCACCGAAACAGTACCGATACCAGAAGTACACGAAAGCAAACGAACGCAAGAACGAGGCAAATAGCGGACCGCGCGCGTACAGTCGGAGAAAACCGAAAGTGCGTCAGAAGCGAGGTCGGAGCAAAACTCACAAAGGTCAGTTAAACGTACGAAACCGGAGGAAACCGTGCGGTCGAAACCAAGAGTCAGAAAAGATCGTAGAGAACATAAATCCAAAATGGTTTCCGGAAAATGGCCATTTTCTCAGAACCATCGAGGTCGCTGCAAGCTTTGTGTAACGACATATGATGTGCGCCGATTGAGAGCACATGAAATTGACGGTCATTATCAAATATGTCTTCACTAATCTTCTTACTCTACTGAAATACAGAATATAATGGAATTCTTCTAGTGAACTCACCGACAAATCTACGAACAAACTGATCTTTCAGTTGGCTTCCATTCTTTTCAGTATTAAGGATACGCAACTGAATTAGGCGCCCTGACGACAAAAATAATCGAGAAGGTAAAGTGAATTAACGCTAACTTTGTATACCACACACGGTTGAATAATTTCCCACGTGAGTAGCATGCATTGAGATCTAGGCTATTTTCCACTTCTCTGTCGCTGATTTTGTTGTGACCGCAGACCAGTCCGATTCGAGCAGCCGCTGATGTCCGTCCACGCTCATCGAGCCGCACGTGACTGGTCAGCCTTTGTGTCGCCTTCGAGCGCGACATCCAACCAAATACTTCTATCGATTTGTACGCGCATCCCCTTGCCTTGTAAAACCATTCCGCGAAGAAATGCCAGTACACTGTTCTAGTCCAAAGACGCGCGTTCTCTCTCTCTCTGACTGGGGTAATCAGGCCAGGGCTGACCGTTATAACACTGATCCACAAGCTATTTGGATAATCTCTAGTCAAAACATTATTCAGAACTTACGGCCTTTTTCTCATCACCGGACGGTTGATTACTTTTTCTATTTCTGTTTCTACTGTCATCAGTTCTCTAGGACTGGTTTCTTAAATCCCATCTTGTTGTATCCCTCGAGTTCTATTCGGCGTTTATCATGGGAGACCAGCACAATCGATGTTGGCTCGCACTATCCCGCTAATATAAATAAACAAGACGATCGAATGTGTACCTTGCATAACATGAGCGACAAGATAACTCGAGCGACAGTCGGATAATCCCGAACTCGGACGTCCAGTGATAAATTTGCCTTGTCGGGCCGATTAGACTACCAAAAGGTCTACTAACGCGATTGTTTGGTCCTTTGGTCTAATTTCGTCGACCGTTGACAAATGTTGGATCAGTCGAAAAATTAAACCTCGTTTGGAGTGGTGGCCTATTGATTATTGATTAATGGACCCGGCATGACGTGCTCAGATTGGCTATTAACTTTGCTTCGGTAAAGTTTCGGCGACTCCCTGATACATTCCAAAATATTTTCTCTCAAAACCGTTCCAAAAGGATATATAAGCAGACTTTCAGGCTACTTGTGTTATATTCCACAAGACGTGCCTGGGTGATAGGTTGTTTATTGGCACTAACGTGTTCGGACATTGACAAAACAAACCAAACGTTACAAACATCTTCATTTGCCAAGTGGCTGTCCTGTTCACTTGAAAACAGTCATCATCCAGCGGAGGAGCAGTCGTGTGGTTTGCCTGTTGTTGTTCACCTTCTTGCGTTCGGTCTCTTGGACATAGCGGCGTTGGTAATCCATGAATGACAATAGTTCTGCTTTCAGCAATCAACTACTTGCCAAGTAGTATATACACTCACCACACTTGTATTCAAGTCAGGTCAAGAATATGCTTTATGCACCCAAGTGTGATTATTAAACAGCTACACAATCACGTTCAGTCACAAAATAATAGAGCATAAAGTGAGTCAATTATGATGCCAAATCAATGTCAAGTTGGGTTGTGCAATGACCGCCTCAAGTTTGGCCAGGAGACGGGTGATATATAGTACTACAGAGGACTGCTAGGTTTTGTGTTAATAGTGGGATCGTGTGAACGATGTGGAGATTCATTTTCTGAGATGGAGGAGAAGGGGGTGAGAACCGTCAGTCATTATTCCACGAGAGAACTTCGCACATGGATTTTGGTGTTACCACACTAAACAGTGGGTTCACTGATTGCGCCGTATGGTACCACCTCTAGATAAATGTTTCCGGGGTCGGACAACTATTTTAAAGTCATTGGTACATAGTTCTGTGAGGTGTAGTGCCAGTAAGGTAGAAAGTAGAAGTGAAAACATTCCGAATGAGAGGAAGGGGAGTGCCGAGCGATTTAAGGTGTAAAACGTAAAATGTAATTCGTCTGATTTTCAGGAAGACCGCGGCGATATGATCAAACCAAGAAAGGACGTAGCTTATGGTAATGCCAAGGTATTTCATTCATGAATAACTTCTGATGCCCTACCCGTTTACGAACGAGGGAGAACGGACTCCAAACTACGAAGTTAAAATCAAATGTCGGTAGATTGTGGGGGATTCATTCGCTGGTTATGGTTGGAGGACCTATTTACAAGCTCAGTTACACCCGTTTCAGCTCAGTTTATACAACCACTAACCTCGGACTTCTGTGCTCTGGTTTCGGTTTCTGCCTTCCAGCGTCGTCCAGTGAAGGACAGAAAGAATAGAAGCACAAAGGGAAATAAAGATCCAAGAATCAAATTATTAGGAGAAAATCACAAAGACAAAGAAATAGCTCAAACGCAACTGCGCCACTGCCCGCGGCACTTAGCCGTATCACTTAGTTTTTCCAACCGTCTGGTATGCGGATCACGTGGACCCCTATCCGGAAGTCTGACACATCCTACTTGGCCAAGTCCACCGGTCAAGGTTTTCATAGCTTTTTGCCATGTCATGGACTGACCACCCCGACCTGCCTTCCAACCACTACTTGCCTCGGAGAACAGCGTGCACCGAGGAAGTCTATCGATGGGCATAAGGGACACATGTGCCGTCCAGTAGAAGAGCTTGAATGGATTAATTTTGCAGGACACTCCGAAGATCAGCAGCATGTTTGACAAAAATGCAATCGTCGTGCACAGGCATAGACAAGATATACCGAGAACAAAAAACGGAGGCAAAATAGTCCCGTGAAAACTTCCGTGCCTTATTATAGCCGCTGAGTCTTGAGCGGTTTACCAACTGCCTTCCTCTCACATGTTCATCTCTGAGGATGCTTGGATCTGTGTGTTGGACAACTAGTGCCTCTGAAACTGCTGGCATTTGATTGCAATTTTGGATGAGAGCCTGCATGTCTTCCTCGTCTTACGCGTTTTCATTGCATGCATGTGCATAAATGCGGTGGAGATGACTTACCTGATGGCTTCAATGGCTCATTCTACTACCACGTACAATTCGGCAAGCAAAACTTAGAGAACTGAAATGAAGAATCCCATAAGGTCCCGATAAACAAGGCTCGGTAATGAGTCGTTTTGAGCATGGATAGGCTTTCCATCCCAGAGATAACCAAAGTTCACTTCTCCCGGTGACTCCGAGAAGCTTTTGGCAGAACTGTCCAGTTCGCGTTGTTCTCGCGTTCTGAACATTGTCGAAAGAGGCGACATGATGGAAGTACCATAAATTTTCGTAATAAATATTTAGAGGAGCTTGCGTCGTAAGTGGCCTCAGCCGGTGCCTCCGAACTTCGGAACCAGTTGGTTAAGGCTGCGATCGGGACGGGACACATGACTGACTATTTCATTTGTTTACGCTAGCATCTACGGAGCATGGGTCGTTTGAGCGGTCTCATCACCCAGGATATTTTTGATACTTGTTTCAATCGTTCTACCATGTGGCGTGTCTGTCATTCACTTCCTATATTGTATTTCAGGTTCATTATCGGATACCGTGATGGATTATACCAAACCCGTTTCCGGAAATCTAGCTGACTGGCAGCAAGAGACCACATTCTCGTGTTCTAATCCGTTTTCATCCTGCACGTCACTCGAGAAAGTTATTATACTCCTGGAAGGACTTTCGATTTTCGCACTATAAAGCCCACAAAATGAATTCCAGCAATTAATAAATACCCTGCCTCTTGAAACTACCAAACAAACATCAAAAAACGTAAGGTGAAAACAGGAGTACAATCCGACTGGTGTTCGTTCAACTGTCCTGTTTACTTGTCTAGTATGTATTGTGTTCGTAGTTAGTAGTAGAACACGAAGTGGTCGCATTCCATTTAGTCGTATGAACGTGAACACAAAACCTGACAGTAGCCGGTGACCAAGCAGACAGTAAGTGAACAGAGAAGAGCGTAAGTGATGCCAATAATCTAAGTTACATGCATGCCCTAGCGTACGTTCGCATCAAGTCAAGCAAAGTCGATCAAAATGTGGCGGGATCGATTTGTCAAGAACAGTGCAGGGACTGAAGCATGACTTAATACCAACGGGCATATGTCTATGCAAGAGAAAGATGTTGATTAATTGTCCGCACATTAGGCGTGACTGTTCAAACCGGATACAACAGTATGGTAAATCATTCCGATCACGGAGTCCATTGTACTCTGTTACTTGTTGCTGTATCCCGCAATTCAGTAATCAGAGGGCGCACTTGTAAGAGTAAACGTATATGCTATAGCAGCGCATCGCAAGCGCCAGCACAAGCGAGCAAGTGAAGACGCAAACAAGTATGCAAGTGCGTGACTCAGTGATGTGTGTAATCAGAAGCGTAAGACAACTGTATAATCGGATTGAGTCGTGCAAGATCGTGGAACACGTGGTGCGAGCTGAATGGTCAGTGCTGTTCGAGACGAATCACGACAAACGTCAACTGTGTACGTGTGTGCACGATTGCAGGTGTGCGTCCATGATTGCATGGGGTGTACATCATCCGTGCGTGTGTGAGCATATGACTGCGCAAGCCCAACACAACACTTGCGTGATAGAAAATTCAGTGGATGTAATGAGTAATGGAAAAGGGAAGGTCGTTTGAGCTAAACCACATCCACGTTTGAGTATGAAGTTTGAAAGCACTTGTTTTGTCATACTGCTCTTTAGATCTGAGGTTTTCCGGACACCGGTGTGTTTCGGAATGAGTTCATTGTCATGGCCTCACACGCACTCTATCAACAAACCAATATTTGTCCAATCATTTAAAAAGGAATTTGTGCACGGTGAATTAGAAAATGTTCTTCCTCAAATAAATCTGTCTTCAAATATTGACTCGAAACTATGAAAAACTATTTCAAGAACAGTATAAACAGTCAAATTCGGTTGTTTTTTTCGTAATACGTTCATTTTTCTCTGTGATAGTATAACGTACATAGAAGAATTTTCAGGGGTTCATCACCAAACCTTACTCCTTCGCTACCCAGTCAGTTGATTCGTCCTTTTTCCGATATGAAATGGAAAAGAAAGCTGCAGAATTATGTTGGACAATTTACATCTGGATAGATTTTATCGAATTGCTACCCGCATACCTTCGTCGAAAGGCGTTATACCGCACGCACACGACGTGAACGGTCAGCGTTCGCCCCTAGACGCAAGGCTTCCTTGCCACTGCTTTCGAAGGACTATGACACAGCCGAGTTGTTTCGCAAGCAGTCTCGAATCGGTAATCAAACAGTCATACAATGCTGTGGAACCTGCCCGGTGGCCTGATCACTGGCAACAGCATCAAGCACAGATGAGCCCGTTTGGGAAGAGTAATCAAGATATATGGTAAAATGGGAGTGGCGCACAATCTGTTGAAAAGTTCATGGAATGCGCCGGCTTTTTCATCTTTAAAGATGAATGGTTTGTGGATTTTCAAACGAGCTGTTGTGAGTTGAGCCACAGTCGAATAATTTACGACAAACGGTCGGAAAGTGTTACTTTCCGTGTAGTTGCAGAAGTCAAATATTTCTCCGTGTACGTGTATCTAGAGAAACAAGCAAGTCAGGAGGCCTAAACGGCTGTTACGAGACAAATCGAACGTTGTAAGACCAGATGCTGTCGATACGAGTCGAAATCGATGGGCATGCTATTGATTAGCTTTTACCAACACGAGCCTATGTGAACGGCTACGCGTGTGAGCATACCTGTGTGTGTGTGTGTGTGTGTGTGTGTGTGTGTGTGTCTGTCTGTCTATCTACCACACTGGGCAAAACAAGTGAAGCTGTTGAAAGCACGCCGTAACAGTAATAGACCCAAGAAGACTCATCACTTCGTCCGTTGACATTGCTGTGGGCCACAAATGAGCTCGGTCCCCTTTAACGGGACTACAATGAACGCCATCTTCGAGATAATGTGCCCCAGGAACCTGGCCTCTTGTTGTAGAAAACACTACTTGGTGGATATCAGTTTGAGCCCAGTTTGTCTGAACCTACTCAGTACATCCTGAAGCTTTGCCTGATGTTCACTCAGTGACTAACCCTGAAAGATAATATCATCCAAGTATACTAGATATTCATAGAGGAAAAGCCGAGCACATTGCACTATAAAAGCTGGAACGTGGCATGGATGCTCGTCAAACCCTAAGGCGTGATTCGAAATTCATAGAAACCGGAGGGGGTTTATACCGATGTTTTACAACGGTCCTCTGGATGTATGTCGACCGGCCGGTAACCGGAAGTGGGGTCGAGAGCGCTGAAAAGTTTCGCCGCATCTAGGGAATCTAGGGTTCGGTTGATACACAGTAATGGAGACGTATCATCCTAGTGGCGCTGTGGAGTTTACGATAGTCAACACGGAGGCGAAGCTTGTCACTCCGTTTCTTCGGGAGGATTACTGCAGGTGCCCTTCCTGAGGAGGACCGAAAGATGAGGCGAACTTCTGCTTCATGTCTCCGATGGTAGAGTATGTGACTCGTTTTGTGTCATCGCTCACACTAGTAAGTAGAATTGATCCTTTCTGGTTGCAAAAACGTAGAATTTCACCATCCAGTCTCATCCGCGAATTAGATCCGTCAATAACGGCCTAATGAGCCCTTAGGAAATCGATGCCAAGTATAACGTCTCACAGAAGCTGTGTGGAAAATCCACGTTCTGACGTGTCTGGAGTCTGCCTAGGATAATTGAAGCAAACACGAACCTTTTGGTGATTATGGGTTTTTGAACTGTGAACTAATTGAACCAGGAATGCTAACTGACTATTTGAGTAGTATGGCACTGTGTTCAGCTGACAGGACAAAATTCCCCTGGAAGCACACAACCGGTTTCGCGGTTTTAGCCACACATCAGGTTTTCGTACCCGGTACTCTTCCGCCCAATCATCCTTACACCTGAGCACTCCACACTTTGTTTACAGCTAAAATCTCATTTGAATCGAATGCACCGTGCATGGACGGAGTCTATTCATTGAACCACACGGTGATTGTTCCAAAGCTAACTCGTCGATTAACACGACTAACCTTCGGAACAAGGACACATGGTACCAAGTATGTTCTGAATCACGAAATCCGGTAATCGGTAGTTCTAAGCTCAAACCACGGAACACAATCAATGGAACTCGGAAGTCGGGCTGAGTGCGATGCGGACAATGACATTCATAAGGTAAGTGTGGCAGTAATAACCAATCGGGAGCTAGTGTAATGCAGTGTATGCCATTTACTTGTGTGTTTATTTGTGTGTGTGTGTGTGTGTGTGTGTGTGCGTGTGTGTGTCAGTCTGTCAGTGAACGCAAAGGAGAGCCCGCCAGTCACGGCCACACAATTGGTAGGGGCTTGAGAACTGCGAGCTGTGGCTCATCCGGCTGAAATAGTGCATGGACCAGAGAACCTGAGTCAGTAGGAGTGGGAGTGCGGGCAACGTGATTCAAAATTCAAGCATGTGATCATCCAGCTCGTTGGCAGTTGATGCAGTTGCAGTCGTCCATTTGCAGTGACTCCGCGGGGTTCCGAAGAGGTGACGAGGTGAAATGTGCTTGGTGAGTTTATCTATCCAAACAGACGACCCCAGAATAAATCAAAACTCGTGCCCGTTTTCCCCACAGAACTGTATCCACTCATAGATCCAGAAAAATTTTCATCCATACATAAATGGACACAATTATCATGAAATTCAGACAGTGAATGTCGCATGGTTGGTTGTGCCTGCTTAATCACACTCAACAGTAAACAGTTTGAAGGGTCGGACTACCACGGGATCTTTTGCCTCTGTGAAACGGTGATTTGCGTATACTTCGACTGTTGTCCGGCTTCCCAGGATGAGGGAGTCCGCAAAGTCGTTGGTTTTAAATTAGGGGAACGAAATTTGACTGACCGTCCTGAAATTGGTGCAACATGCCATCAGACTGATTCACTCAGAATGCTATTCGATTGGACCGATGCATGGGGTCTCTTGGGGGAATTCTTTGATTAGTTCGGTGTGGCAGACGTCGATAAGAATCTGTTTTGAGACCTTTTACCCGTGTCTGGCTTCATCTGATTCCAAAAGAGATTCTTCTGCCCTAGGGTCTCAACTCAGAATCATTAGGCAATCAAGTATTCTCTGGGTTGTAGAGAATAAGGTCGGAATTGGAAGTAGGTGAGAAGAGAGTGGGCTTTACCGGCCAGGCTGGGACATAAATTGTGGAGTGTCTTCTGTTAGCCCGTGTCCTACAGTATCCTCGTTAGTGTAAGAGCCAAACTTCAGTTTAGGAGCCTTGAGTCGTAGTTAAAGAGCCAGTCATCAGCGTCTCCTGAACTGTCTCTCGCACAGCTTGCGTACAGTGGAATATCGGATATATTGACTCGCACATCTAAGCAGATGTTTCAGCGGGGATCTGAATTCCAGAAAGTGGTGCAAACAAACTTTTAGAGCCATCGTCAATATGATAATACCTTAAGGCCTAACAAAACTGTAAAGCCAAATGTATTTCATGCTCGCATAAAGACACAATTGATATGACATGTGATTGTCGCTTTCCGATGCGGGTTAAGCCTCGACACGTGTTTTTATCTGCTCGAGTACTACGTGATCAAGTGGGCTTGATGTGCACAAATATCTTGCTTAGGTGATCAAATGTAGGCACCACACTGAATGGCGCACGATGATGTAACAACTAACCGTTGGTTTTGGACTGCTCTAGGTCGTCCGGTCAGTTTACACCTGAGGATATGCAACTGTCATTCGTGAAAGGAACAAGGCAGAAGGAAGATATCCACTGAGGAAGTGACACAGGAGGTAGAAATGATCGATTTGAAACCGGACAGTAAATATCCCTTACGCAGAAGAAAAACTGTCAACAATAAAGATATCAGGTGCACTGTACAGTGTGCCCGAAAAGCTGGTATCTCAACATCTCGGAAAAATACTGGAACATGCAGAAGAATTGCAAAAAGAGACCAAGAAATTGGGCTAAAACGAGGCCTCAAGAAAAGGAAATTTTCGGTTGATATTATCGGAGAGCTATGTGACATTGTGGACGAGAATCATTCAATAACCCTCGTTCAGACTGGAACAATATGTGGGTCTGAAAGTTCCGGGTTGACCATTAGCGTGACCTCTATTGATCGACGCCTTGGTAACCACGACTACAGCACGAAAAGACCTACTATCCAACCCGTTGAGCGCAACAGCATCGATGTCAAAACAAAACTAGTCCAATATGCAGGAAGGTTACGACTTTACGTTGATAAAACCACTTACATTACCTGATCATCTTGATTCATAGGACAACCTGTAAGAGAAAAACCATGTACAAATAAAGGTGCGAACCTGAATATCCTCGCATGCATTTCGACCCTTGGAATGCTACATTTCGAACGTCATGCAAAAATCAAGACAACCAAATTTTCAATCGATTCTTAGAACCAAGCTCCCTAAGATGAACATTGAACAGTCCAGTACAGACGTAGTGTTTATTTTTGACAATGCTCCCATGCATCGAAGGAAATTTGAAGCTCTTTTAGGCATTCTTCCCGTTCATTTTTCAACCCCATTGGGGGGGGAGCCTTAACCGTTTCACAAGTTCCGTAAGATTTTTATTGGAAGGTTACAGAAAAACTTTCATGAGAGCACCAGAATAACAATCTGCCAGGATGCATAGGCTTCTTTTATTACAAGAAATTTGCCAATAATCCATTGACAGCATCGCAGCAAATGAGTGTGCTTCTACGGTAGGCACAATTTCACATTCACACCTACATCCAATGACTTTTTAGATTTATAATTGTGTCTCTTTTGTAAAATAAATGGTATAGTTTATGTTTTTAAGTAGGATTCATTCATTTATGAAGGATAACTCTTAAACCATGGCTTAAGGCTTTTAAACAGCGGTGCTTGGCTCTTAAATTACGGAAAATACTGTAGAACAGGATCCCCACAAACAATGTTTTATGCCTTATTAAAAGATGACAACTGGCCTCTCTGCAGGCGAAAAATTACAGGTCTTTTTTGTACCCGAACGACTGAAATTATCACTCATCCAAAATTTGGTAATGAGGGTAGTCAGTGGAGGTTAGTTCTGCTCCGACGAAGTCACTACTCATCACCAACGACAAGATGTAAATAATCATTAGTTAGAAAGTATGCTGTGGTGGCTAAAAAGGATTCCAACTGTGCACCTGCTGGATACTCGATGTGTGTTCACGACCGATCAATACTCTTGCTCTGTACAGCCAGGTAGCCAAACATTGTTCATCCTGTGACTGTGACCCTCAATGGTTTTCACATCTTAATTAGAACATTTCACTTTTGAGCACGTTCCCTATTGCTTACCACTCGACAGTACCCATCTCAGGCAGATGCACTCAGATTACAGACTGAAGATTACAATCATTCCAAGGTCAGCCTACCTGTTCTACTAACCAGTGCATCGATTACAAGTGCAACACCCTCTTTTTTCAATTCTGTCCTTTGGACTCCACCTTTCACTCACAAACCTCAGATCATCTGATCAACCCTGAACTCTATATTTTTCTTTTTGGCATCATGGAACGGTGGCCAAATTTGTAGTCGGTGCCCAAGCAGCACAGTACCCAACGCGGTTGGGCGTACATTTGGCTAAAATGACTCTTGATATGTGCCTTGAAAGCTTGTACAGAAGCCCGTGAAATTTCATAAGGAATATAAAATAAGATTGCCACAGTAGTTATTGATATATATCTGCGCCACGAAAGCGCCACATTTTAGTTTACTGAATGATCTTGTGACCAGGCGCGACCGTGTTGGTTTTCTTTATTCTCTGCTGGTAGGATGTGCTGTTCGGCTTTTCCACAGAGAAAAGTGATTCATCAACCATAGAGATAACTAGTGAGCATTTTTACAGTTTATTTTAACTCTGATATATTGTTATCTCTCCATATATATAATTCCATCTATATACATATATATATATATATATATATATATATATATATATATCATTGGACATTTAGGTTGTCGTTTAGTAGTGTTGTTTTTTATGGAATTCATGCAATATTGAGTACTAAACTGTACGTTACTTTGTTCATTCAGATCCAGATTCTGAAAATCAGAATACATTGGTATGCGTAAAGAGACGACGTGGAAGAGTTATTGGATGTGCAAGAAGGTCCTCAGTGGGAATAAATGCCTCATTTGTGGCAAGGCCACATTGTGAGAGCACCGGCCTTCGTGGCCTGAATCACAGTCAATAGGTATGCCAAGAAAAACCAAATGTCGTCAAGCATTTTTCGATCCTAATTCATGATAGATGCAGTTACTCCCGATGCCCAAGTTGTAGAAGTAGAGCCACAAGAGTTTGGCCAACAGAAGATTTGGGGTCTGTGGATCTTACAAGCAGTGGTTTATTCACTAACAGCGTAACAAAGTCGATCATCTATACAGGTTAGTATATTTCCGTATAATTTACATTTTTCAACTGGTCGAGAAATACAGGTAGGGAGAACCGTGTGTGTCGAAATGAACGTGGATGCTCTTTGACAGTCCTTGTTCGATGATTTTATCGCTGTGAGGCAACGTCGTGAAGTGTTACACGCTTTGAGCTACCACTTGCCTAGTATTTCGCGTTATCCAAGGACAATACCTCGTACGCAGCTATTGGTTTCCCTTATGAATCGTACTGGGAAAAACTCAGGTCATTCATCAAAAGATCCGCAAGATCAGCCGAATAATTATACCAAAGAGTTCACGAATTCAGCAACATGCGTTCCGAAATGTAGGTAATTTTGTTCCGGATGATATTTTAATCCCCGATCATGTCGTACGTATTCATCATGTTTTTCGATCCACTATACAACCAGAATAAAATATCACACTTAACAAGAGCCCTGCAAAAATTATAAATTGCCCGATAATGTACCTTTTTAATGTTTTAACGTTTTGGGCATTTTCCTCACACGGTTTGCCATCAAATCGTCTGCCCGTGGATGACGTACTGTTGGACAAACTCACTGCACCCGCTCACGCAATCACTTGTAAATTTTTATCACTTTCCAGTGTCACCTATCACACTATTGTTGGAATTTTGCCTACGTTCACATAAAATAATATCTTTCTGCTTCACTTTTTCAAATGACGTGTTTGCCTTTGACTGTGACCAAAGAGGGCTTCCATTGGGGGTACGGAGTTACGTTAATCGGCGGCTAGTTTGGAAGTCCGCAACGAAAAGCCGTTCAAAAGCACGCTGATTGTTGCCGTCAAGGATAGGTCAATGAATTCTTTGTCTCTGACTAAACTCCAGACGCTGTTTTTTCCATCCCATGGTTCGCAGAGAAACCGGTGTCTGTCGTCGAGAGACATAGAGCGTCGATTTATCAAAGACAGAAATCAAGGCAATGCAATACGAGAACGCAGGTACGTGAATCAATATTTCCTTCGGAAGAAATTCCAAGCTGCTTTTTCTTATGTAATTGTTTTATTCATTTGGTGTACCCAGCACTCCTTCAGGGATTCTGAAGATCAGTAAAAGTTTATCATAAATCACAGTTCTACATGTTCTTCAGATTCAGTTCAAAGCTTATTTGATATTTTCCTATTTCGTTGATTATAGTTGTTTTGATATATAAATTATCAGATGTTTATCCGTTTTAATGAGAACAGTCTTCAAACAAACTATCTTTGAAACCTGCACGTGAAAATGTTTCGTTGTCCAGTATTTCTTTATGCGCGACTGTCTCGCCTTTCCACATCTTGATATTTCAGATCCGGTGACCACGTAACACAAGAACGATGAACATCTTCGGAACATTGTGAGTGAAGCAGTCCTAGAATTGCAAGTTGGTACAAGTTTTCAGTATACCGTTTTTAAAATAAACTTAGTGATTTTCACAAACAGTTTTTCCAATCAGTGGTAAATGAATGGTTTCAATCGAAAGGATGGATATTGGGCAAATAAACTAAGAAACGGGCAGTTGGGATGGATAAGGAAAAGGAGAGGTGCCCAGTGGTTTTTTTGCACGTCGGGGATGACCCAACGCGTTCCCAATTGGGCGTAGGTAGGGCTGCATAACGTTAGCCCAACGCCAGCCCAACTGGGAGCTCGTTGGGCGTGCTGCTTGGGTGAGCGCTGATGGTCAAGAGAGCGCCAAATCAGGTAGTCCAACGCGTTTGTCACAAATTTGACGGGATCTGAATTAATGACATTTATCAATGTTGATTATACGGGACAATGCAGCAGTTAGAAGACTCGTCAACGAGAGAACAGTTTATTATTGAGCAGTAACACAAGTGAGTCAGATAGTACAGTCAAAAACTGAGTCCTTTTCATTAACAGACAAAGCAAAACAAAAGCATTTTCGATTCAGTTCATTCGTGTCTTTCCAGCAGTTATTTGAAACCTTTGAGCCGACCAACGCTAACACACCCGGAAGATGAGGGAACTATACTCACAATTAATTGGTGGTTAATTCGAAACTCTGAGGTATGTAACGGGTTCAGACACAAATCGCCAAGTCCATCTTTATCGGTGTAAGTGTTGATGGTTTCTTTCGCACTTACTGAACTCCGGCTGGCTGAGATTTTATTCTGTGTCCTTGCAAATCAGGTACATGCAAACCCGCGGAAGACCACTGCACCCAGCATACTACACACACATTAAATCTGCTCTACCCTGGTCGTGTCGACAGATATCTGTACCCCGCCCAAACAGCTGCTACCATGTTATGACAAAATCACACCTAAACTTGTTTATGTGTGGATGTATGTCCACCTAAATGGGCTGAAATGAAGGTCAACTTTGACTGAAAGAGACCACATATGTTCTTTGCGGATGGAACCCTATGCAAAGAAATGGGAAGGGTGAGCCCAAATGTCGCGGTGACTGAGCGGGAATCATATGTGATACGCTCAGATACAGCTTCGTGGCTACGTAGACGAGAACTCTCGACCAACCAAGATAACCGAGGATAGGTACAGCAAAAGCTGCCTGTGATTGGTCATCTATTGTACCAGTTATATTCTTTAATGCAACATATTTATAAAAGCCAGCTCTGCCATACAATTACTGTGCCATTCTGCAGTCTTGGAGTTCTTGTTACGTACTATCAGTTCGGTTATTTCGAATATTACAAATGGTGTCGCGTTACTGAACAGGTGAACCTGCAAGCTGGTGCATCTGAAATTGAAGAGTGGATTGAACGGCTCGAGTTATGGTGTAGCATACACAAGGATACGAAGATGGAGGATCAGACTGTATTCCTCATGAGGGCTGGTGGCCGTTCATTACACTCATTGATGAAAAACCTTGCATATCCGAGAGCCCATGCTACATTTCCGTTCGACGGATTGAAGACTCTGCTGCTAGACCACGTAGTTCCTGTCAACTTCCAGGCTACCGAGAGTGCCAAATTTTATTCACTGGTTCTTGGTCTCAGCATGAAGTTCCGTGAATTGATCCTGACACTTCAGACACGGGCCGCTAAGTGTATTTTCTGTGATCAGTTGGAGACCCAGTTGCGTGACCGCCTCATTGGCGGCATAAACCATCCGGAATTGCAAAAGAAGCTATTGCTGAAGCCCGATCTCACTTTCTCTGAGGCTTGGTCAACTTGTGAGCAATTGGATGACGTATCCGAAGCGACGGTTAAACACTCCGCAGTGCACTTCCAACGCATTCGTCCTGGTAAACCAGCCAGTTTAAGTCAAGCACCTCAACTGAAGCCGACCAGCGGTGACTCTTGAACGCAAACCAGTGCAAGTGAATTGTTGCTTCTCGTGCGGTGAATTGGATCTACGTCCCACTTGCCGCTTCCATAATGTGATATACCATTCCTGTGAAAAGCCTGGTCATATTCGCAAAGTGTGCCACCGATCCAAATGTAACCTGACGAGCGCGAAAACTGATGACAATCCGGTATACACATTGAAGATTTCGAGTGAATCCAACCAATTCGTGTACAGATCAGTCCCATTCCATAGTGGCCCGGGAAATCAATTCACTGCGGATGCCGATAACTGCGAGTCAATCATTACGTACAATCCACTGATGTGCTCATTTACGGTGTTACTCGTCATCGACTTTAAATGCTGGTAGAGACTACAGTAATAGCCTGGTACGATTCCTGGTTTCCGTAAACATTCCGTTGGTTCTGAGTTTGATGGTCCTGTGTGAATCAGAGCGATCGGTAACCCTCTTTAAAAAACGTCTGACAATCCAGTGGATCAGCTTGTTCTCCAACAGTTGATCGCACAGTGCTCTACTAACAAATATGGCATGGCAGTTGAGCTCCCGAATTTGGAAGTGGGTGGTTGTCCGGTGTTCATGAGGCGCCGAGTGGGGCACGTTCCAATACAATTTCTTGCCGTTTGGTTTGCAAACCTCGCCCGGGATATTCCAGGATGCAATCGACGAAGTGATCCATGGTATGAATGGAGTGATGGCATATCAGGGTGATGTTATAACTTTAAGATCCACAAGGGAAGAACATGACCACGAATTGCAACAGTTGCTGGAAAGGTTCGTGGAAAGAAACGTATCGATTAAATACACTATATGAAAATCCGGTCTCACCGAATTAAAGTTCTTCAGTTTCCCTATTAATCAGAACGGTTACCAACCTGATCCAGATAGTTTCAAATCTCTGATTGGCATCGAGTCACCGAAAAATCAGGTGCACTTAAGATCAATTCTTGAGTGCCTTCACTAGTACTCCGAAATCATAGCGAACCTTGCGACACGAGCCCAACCATTGTTTCTCTCCCAGTCGTCCGATGTGTGGCAGTGGAACGAACAGCGTGAAAAGACACTACGCGGTCTTATGTAAAATATCGTTGACAGATCAATACTGGCTCCATTCGAGCCATCTAAACCAGTCGTGATGATCACTGGCGCGTCCGAAGTCGGCATTGGAGTGTTCTGGAACAAGATGGATGTCCAATCATCTACGACTGTCGTCTTCTCAGTACTGTAGAGGGAGTTATTCTCATACATAGAAGGAAGTTTTGGCTGTTTCTGGGCGGTAAGCCAACTGCATTAATATCTATTCGGACTGAAGTTTACGATTGTCACCGACCACTTAGCTCTTCCGTTCCTACATAACCCAGAATAATCAGTCACAAAATCCACGGGTGCTATATCTCAGCGGTACAGCATTGTCTTGGCTGCATATAAGTACAACATCTTGCATCGACTGGGCAAGACAATCCGGCAAGCGGATTTCCTGTCACGATACTAACGATTCATAGCTGCAAAAAAATGCCACTTCATCTCACCGACCGCGCCTGTGTCGAAGGAAGAATTAGGGAAGCAGACAAAACGAAACTACTCATCTGTGATTTTGGCGATCAGGACGGAGTAGCAACCCGAGGTGAAATGGAAGTTTTCTCAGTTCTTCGAACTGCAAGAGGAATTCAGTATCGAACGAGACGGAGTTCTTTGTCGAGGTGACCGGCTTGTCATTCCACCTCCATTATGCAAGTCCATTCAGGGTGAACTTCACAAAAGCCACTTGGGCATGGATAAAATAAAGTAACTGGCTGGACAGATTTGTTTGTGACCGGAATTGGATGCGGACATTTGTACTACGGCAAAGAACTGCCATGCGTGTCTGCGCAAAGTTCAGCCTAATCCAAACAACTGGAAACCCATGGCCTGAAAGCTGCACTCTATGGAAGAGGCTTCATGATGACTTCTGAGATTCATTCTTCAACCGATATCAAGCGCTTGTACTGATCGAATCCCACTCCAAATGGCTAAAAATGTTTCTGACAAGTGCACGAACCATCTCGTTCGTAGTTTATGTGTTACGGAAGTTATTTAGCTGAGAAGGAATCCTGCAGGTACTGGTCACCGATAATGGATCGGAATTCTGTGCGATGCAGCTGAAACGCTGGCTTGACTCCATCAGATGTCAGCATCTGCACCACCCGTTCTCTAACGGTGCAGCGGAAAACTTGGTGTGTTCCGTGAACAGTTCACCAGCATCAGCCAACTCGAGAACGTTGCCAGAATTGGAAGCGTTCCTCTAGAATTTTCGTTTGTAATACCGAAACGCGGTGTATACGATCACCAAAGGGAGTCCACTCGTTTTGTTCAAGTCCAGAAGATTACCGTCATCACTGATGTGTCTTGATTCCAGCGACGTCACACACTTCCGTTGAAACGGGTTTCGGTCAGCTCGCGCAATCAGATAACTTGATCAATCTATGGTCGAGATTACGGATTGGGATGGTGCATCGGTGCATCGGCGCCACCTCATCCAAATTCATTTCAAAGTGGTAAGCGAAGATATGGCGGATCACATGGCCGAGACGACCGAGGATTCAGACAGTGATCCATTTATTCGGCCAACCTACACGACTGCCGCAGTGGCTGAGCCACAGCCACCAATTTCAGTTCGAAGATCATTGAGACAAGCGAGCCAAATCGACGATGAGCTCCTGGGTGGGGGATGGTTGTAGTGACTGAGCGGGAATCACACGTGATACGGCCAGGTGCAGCTTCATGGCTACTCGTGCTGAGGAGCTTGAACACATCAGGATCGCCATGGACAGGTAAAGCAAAAGCTCCCTATGATTCGTCATCTAATCGAATAATTATTTTCTTTGATGTAACATATTTATAAAAAACAGTTCTGCAATACAGTTGTTGTGTTGTTCCACTGTCTTGTTGTTCTTGCTACTTTGGTTGGCGTAGTTGAGGGTGGGAGCGATTTCAATCCGGCACGTTGTGGTGCTGTTTGCATTCTACCCACTAAATAAGTAAGTAGTTGATTGCGTTAAACAAGCATGTACCGTAATGGAGCTATAGTGGAGGTTATTACGTCACACATACTGAACGGAATCAGGTGAAGGAAGGCGAACAGACCATACGATTGTATCCTCTGGTCGAATTACCACTATCTCCGGTTGAATTGGACTGCTAGTGTGCAACTTAGCATTGTTGTTACGACTGGTTGATTTTGCTGATGTCTAAACGAGTAATTGCCAGGAAATAAAAGTATCAGGCGCGTCTATTAGGTTATAACACTACCAGTTTCGGTATTGCGAGGTAACAGTCGCTGACTAGGCCACCACCAGAATCTCCCACTGCACGCTACTTACTGGACGCAGACCATCGCTTCAGCAGAACTACCGTGATACTCCGTGACTTACTAGGCCACTAAGTCACGGTTACTTCAGTTTGTCGCAGTCATTGTGATGCCAAGATAAAAGTTCAGTCAAGAAAACAGAGTCATTCGTCTATTTGGCGTTGCTGTAGGGAAAACATTGTAATTGGGTAATTTTATCCATGTAATTGTCTTGACCAATATTATATAACCCGTAGAATTCAACCAATGAAATAAAGCGAAATCTATGACGGGTATATATTTCGCAAAGTTATTCTGTCGTGTTCTCTCGACAAATGGATTCTTTGACAAGATTTTACTATCATGGCTAAACTGACTGAATTCCGTAAGGTCAAGCGTCAGTTCGACAGAAAAATTGTCCGAATAACCGAAACACATTTAAACTACGTGAACATATGTAGTGATTCGAAGGCCTTCACACGCGGTTCAGTGAGCTACAGGTTCGTTGCCAGTATTTACTTAATCAGGTGAAGCCGGACTGTAACTGTTAGATTGTGCAAATACAGCGAAATCGCTTTATGATTGTTCAGCATGTTACCTGCCAGTAAGTGTATACCTCCTTTGTATGTAAACGAGTTAGTACCAAACAAACGTGACAGAATATATTCTTACTGTTCTGGTCTGGTCTTGTCGTCCCACCAGTGATCGTAGTCCCGGTGAGAGACATTTCTTTACGTACCGTGGGCCGGGTAGATACGATTCTCACAGAGTTGTAAGCTGCCGTCAGATCAAACAAATGGCTCTTTTTTGTGTTTTGATTTGTTCATTTTCTGCATATTTGTAATCCAGATTGATTTCATTTATTCTGTTATCGATTTGTTCTGGGACGACTGGGGAAAAAATCTTTTTGTACGAAGCCATCAAGTATCCTTGAAGCTGCGTTTTGTTATCGGGTTGTGGAAAAAGGTGAAATCTTTGAATCCACCCGGACAGTAGTACAAGATCGTACGCCGTAATTAATAAGTCCACGCAACCGACAGCTATCAACACAACATCTCCGAAACTATGTGGATACGAAATTGCCAATTGTTATCTTCCTCATTATTGGTTTCCTTTTTTCGATTTTCTATTATCCTAACTCAAATAATTACAACAAATTGCATTAGTTAGCCAGTTGTGAAGGCCCGGAAAACAAGTTCGTTCGGTACTGAGTGTTCGTTCAGATGTCTCAGTGCGGTGCTCTCAAGTATTGGAAACCTTATTCTTAGACCAGGTTTGAGATGTGATTTGAAAAGAACAAAAGAAAAGTAATAAATTGGTTTCTTCTCGTTTCGTTTGCCCGATGATCTGTGTAGTCAGTCTGATGATTGGGGACTTCTTGATATGGGCTGATGTGGAGAACGATACGCTACACTTGGTGGGATCTGCGTGCTAATGAGCTGAGGGTTGTGGTATTCATGACTGACTAAACACGTGGCTCTTACCATTTCTGTTGTATTCACACACCACCATACTGTAAGCAATGTCACGTACTACATAAAATACTACGGTACGTCGTTTACCATGTCAGTGTTCTGATCCCGTGATGTACTGCCCAAGATAATACTTTATTAATCCATGTAATGTAGCAGTGGTTCATAGGTCATCATATGAACTTCTTTAAAAAGAAAACTAATTTCATAAGCACCAAGCCCAGGTGTACATTCAACACTTGAAAGTTGGCAAGTATTACTCAAATTTCACTGACTGATCTACGGATTGGATATGATGGCAATTATTCCAACAGGTGTCAAAACTTGGGGTGAAGTCCAATGTTCTTTTCAAACTATACTCTCTATTGTAGGGTCATGGTTTATCGATCGTGCCAAAATATCAGAGTGAGAAGCTAACTAAAATTATCCAAGAGAGCTTTTATCCAATAAAAAGTAAGCAGAAAAATCGGAATAATATACTGTTTATTTGATAGATAAAAACCAGTTATCCTCGAATCGATCAGACAAGCAGTGAGTACAGCTCCGTGCTGCCGAATGTCATACAAACGACCTGGTTCGATCAACTAAAATGGGTGAGATATTTAGTTGAAATCATTTTAATTAACCTTTTTTGGTTGTCTCTAGATCGTCTAAGGTATTTCCCAATGCCTTGATGCATGATCCACACAGTTTTTCATATGGGGCTGCTCATACAGAGACCAGCCGAGCCGGGGAGAGGGGGTTCCAAATAAGAATAGATGTTTGTGTGGGATGTGGTATACAGGGAAATTTAACACTTAAGTGAACGATATTTTGCCACAGACATCTCGCACTTCTAGGGGTTGAATTGTTGCTTTTCTTTAATCAGACAATCATTATAGTCATCCGACTGAGTTATGTATCGGACGATTCAAGTCAAGAATGTACCGTATGCGGGGGTATTTGCTGACACATCGATAAACGGCCTCGTTTCGTTTACAGACAGCACGTACTTGTCTGTCCAAAATCGGTGGCAAAGCTTAGGCCAGCGAAACTAGTCAATGGTTCAGTCAGTTCTAGACGAAACGGAGCGAAAACCTCCAATCAGCCGTGCACAGTCCCCCTTACCGAACCGAGTGGACTCAACCAATCAGCGGCCAAGAGTGGTTTTAATCGAACGCAAAGGAATCACCCAATCGGAGGCTTTAACTACATAGCCATTCAGAAGACCCGGTTCGGGGAAAAGCTCTGTACCAATGAGCTTCGTAACATGACTTTGATTTCGATCACCTAGTGATCTATAAAAGCGGTTCGTTTTTGCACAATAAACGAGGTGGTTCGAAGGCAGAGAAGTTTTCTCACTAGAGCTAATGGGACGGAACGAAGCGCTGTATTCATCTCTCACAAGGCTAACTTTCGGCGAAAATGATCTCAGTGGTGGAATTAGTGGAGAATGATAACACAAAGAATCCTATTTAGGATGGGTTGAATGATATGATAAGGAAGTAGTTTTTCTTTCGAAACCACAATTTTGGGTCTACAAAAACAGAATTACCAAACGTTATGGTACGGGCACATACTAGGGCAAATTTACTACTCACTGGACAGCTAGAATTACTGCAAATAAACTTTATTAAATCTATGAAATCACCTTTATGCTTACAGATCAGAGCTTAGCAGGCAGGAATATGGGGTCATCTCAGCTGTGGCCAAGTTCCACGGTAGGGCTGACTTCGATGAGCTGGAGAGGGATGCCGATACAACACTGAGTCATCTGGGCTGACCTTATAACCATTAGATTATTTGTAAATCGAGGTAGAAAATGTACTTAGCTAAACAGTGATCTTCCACTTCAGGTTATGCTCCTTAAGCGGTGGGACAAACGCCTAACCGTAAGACCTACTTATGATACTACACGTGAATCAAGGGTAACGTAACTACTTTAACACATATTAGAGAAATGATATGTTCACTTTCATTACATGCATAGATGTGAGCACAATAAACTAGCTTTTAATTTCTGTCCATCAGACGAATTCCGCTTGTTCCGCAGCGTTCTCCTTCGGTAAACCTTATCAAGCAGAATTTTCTTAGCGTGAGGAAAATGTTGTAGCAGTTCATGACCTTTAGTGCACTCAGAACATATCTTTGAGGTAATGAAAACATTGCTGATATCTTGTTTATAAGACCACCTACTGAAGTTTCGTACATTCATAGCAAGCAAATGTCACTTCGTTTGAACACGTTGCGTTATCGGACCACAGGTGCGCACCGGAGCATTCGTGACACGAGGTCGGTTAAGTGGAAAATATCATCCGTTGCCATCAGTCAGAGTATAATCCGATGGGATCTCTTTTGTGAGCAGCTGCAGATAATTCCCGAAGTGATCTAATCTGGTATTTAATGTTTATTTTTCCCACGAAATGATTGCGCCTGAGTGAATTAGGAGGGGTATACCTCAAGCCCTAAAGACCCACTGCACTATCGGGGATAGCCAGTAATCAGATTCTGGAAGTAACATTACAAAGGTCCCAATGGATCGGGTGTGGTGACGTGACGGACAACAGTGGATCACTGTCTACGGCCAAAGTGACAGGCTTTGGCAGGACTCGACACACAGACCTCCGATTGTTCAATTCTGTCCGGGACGAAGCACGATGGGCGTCAGCGATGTACGTTTGTGTACGACTGGAGGCGCGTCCATGTGTGCAAAGAATTCAGATCATGTATGCGCAGTATGTGCGTGCGTGCGAGGATGTCTGACTGAGCACGACTGTTCAAGTGGAACACAACAGTAAGCAAGAGCTCTGAATCACTCGACCACCATCAATCACTGCCTTAGCATTTTACTAGAATTTCTCTATGCCCTATAATTTATTCAGACTACCCGGACCAAGGAATTTGACTTTGTTATCAGATACAACACTGATGAGTTGAATAGATAATGTTTTTTTAGCTGTCTACTACGAATAGAAGAATCAAGTCGTATCCTTCTTCAACGATTGCTTACTACTGAAGGTCATTTTTGCCGTTGTCATAGTTGCTACATGAAAACCGAGTAAACTGGCTCTCCAGTTGAAAATATGTATTGTGTTTTCTGAATTTCATTACCGTGGGAGTGCGGTAATACGCACATATTGTAGCGGGAATTGCCGTAGCAATAGAATGGTGCAGATATCAAACCGATCGGGCCAACCAATCGAGAGTCACAGACAAAAGAACAGACGGTGGATATGTTGGAAGTAGACAAAAAGAGGCATACGGACTAGTAAATAAAACTTAACGGGTTCTCATGCAACCAGCAGGAAAGCCCTTTTGATGGGCTATCGATCAATCCGTCAACAAGAACAACGGACTGGAAATAGTGCGCAAAAGAATCAAGATAATGGCTGCAGGCACCTGGTCAGAACGTAGTCGAATTGCTCAGATTACCGGGGAATCAGTGTTGGTGCAGCGAGGTCTGGAAAAAGGACCATACAAACGATTGTATATGTTTCACCGACTAGACCTGCCTGGATGCTCAAATATAGGTGATCCTCGCCCGTCTTTCTTTCTTCACAATATGATGCGTGCGCATACACTTCACTGCATGTTCCAGTTGAAAAAAATAATATGAAAATTAAATTGCGCACGGATTTATTGGCAAATCTCAGTTATTCTAAAAATACCACTGACCCTACTTAGGTCTGAAAGACAACGAAGAACGTACTTGATTCGGCAGCCTCATTCTGTGTGCATCCTTCCGCTTGTCTCGATGAGACAGTGTATAGCAGTCGAACTACCAGACACTTGTATGAACGCATCCGCAAGCACCACGCTGCATGGATGAGCGCTAAAACCATTGAATCACTCGATAGCGCTCGGATCAATCACACGGTAAACGTGTCCGGAGCTTTCTTTGCCCTGGATAAGGACAGGGAGGTCGGATGTCGAGACCAGTACAAATAGCCGAATTCGGTTTAGACTAATACATGGACTACAATATTTGTGAACACTAATCATTTCTATACTATTGTTTGATTCGTCTAATTTCTTCACTTGTAATAATAGCATGCTCACGAATCAGCGAGAACGAGGTCGTTCGCCAACCTGTGTTTTCCAGACTCTCAATTAGTACGGAATTTCGGTCGGCATAGAGTGATCGTAGTATTACATTATATCATAGATAATGAGAAATCCGCTTTCATGCTACGTTTCCACGCCGTGAGCCATTTATAGCAGATATATGAACTGTCTTTTGGATCTCATTCAACCATGTGCTGTTTGTCCCCTTGGAAAGTGATAGAAGTGGCTAGTCCAGTAAATAAAACCGTAATAGTTACTATTTCTTTGGGATAGTAGTTCCAGATAATTGGGAATCTAGTGCATCATTCACGTCCGACAGGCCGTATCGCGATAGTTCACATGGTAGGTGAGCAGAATGCTGCCAGTTAGATTTCGGCTCGTGTTGTGCAGTCGATTTTTCATAACCTACATCTGTGTCCACTGGTGATCAAACTTCCATCACCGTAAAGTTTGAATGTTGACGTCCCGAGTTCCGTTTCCACCACCACCGGACACTTCCCCATTCGGCAGCCTACGATCGGCCGCAGTTCCCTTCCAGAAATGTCATACATTGCCGTAAAACATAAAGATCATTTTTCCCGGTTCCTGGTGCCACCAATAAATTCCAAGCTCATAAAATAATGACTTCAAACAGACATTTATGAGTCAGCTCCAGATAATACGCTGAGTTAATGGCCCGATTGAGAAAGGAGTACAGCCTTGTGGTTACGTAGCGGTGCGAATGAGTTCTAACAAATCAGATGAAACAAATTCGATCATCTTCGAAGCTGAGTGGGTTTTTGATGCCGCATGAACAAAATTTCAGGAAGAGGTGTGAGGGTGAGCGATGACTCATGGTCGATAGTCAGCCAAGTCGCGTCAGCAATCACAATGTCAGCTCCTGTCCATAATCCAGGTCAGTGGTTGTGCCAGCGGATTCGCACGTGACAAGCTAGCGGATCGATGAAACGTGAGTGGATTCCCGTCAAGTGGTGGCTGCACATGGGACCAATCAACCAATCAGAAGATAGATGCCAGTATGAACCAGTTCCATTGCGTTGCAATGATTGGTGTCAGTGACTGTTTCGTTTCGATATGAACGTGTTTTGCGCTAACAAACTGAGACGGTTCCTGGGCAGAATAGACTTCTCGCTAGAGTTAGTGGGACGGTTTGAAGCAGAGAGCCGCGGCCAATGAGAGGCTGCCGAACTGGGAAGTGGCCGGCGAAGATGGGAATCGTTCAAGGGTCGTTGTTGTCCAAAGTCCACGATGATAACCGTTTGATCACCTCCGGTATTCTGCCCGGCGGTGATCAAACGTTCATCATGACTGTTGTGTTCGCAAAAAGCAACAGCAGAACTCTAATTGTTGCACCCCATTTATTTGTAAGAATGCAAGTGCAACCCGACGGTGGTCGGCGAGTACGCCGCAAGCAAGCAAGTGAAAGAGCTGGAGTACATGTGCTTTCGCGTGGAAGCAAGTAAGGCTAGTCGATACAAAACAAGATTGATCATTCGAAACTGTCCGGGCTGAAGCGGGACTAAAGATCAAAAGCATGCAGGCTCATGTGATTGGATGAGACGCTTATTGATTGGTTATGCGCGTAGTATGCGTGACTTTAACCAGATACAACAATGGCCAACTGCAAACCTAATAGTCCCGGGTTCGTATCCCTCAGCCACCGGGCACTTCCCGCCGTGACCGTCGCTTCCTACTTCGTCCCGTACCCTCGACCCGTGCTCGAGACTCCAATCACAGCTCGCAAACGAAAATAAGAAGACGACAGCGTAACGCGCCAAATGCATGTGCGCTTACACAAGTGAGCAACTTGGCATCTAAAGCGAAAATAGAGCATTCTCGAACTCGAGCGTCCGGTCAGATTTCTGCCCTGTCCGGCCGATTTGATCGGTAAGATACTGGTCAGTATGGTGTAGTGATCTTTGGTTCGACTTGTGTCGAATTACTGACAAATGTTCAGTCGGAAAAAAGCGGCTAAGCCTTAAGTGGTCTGGACTGTTGATTAGTCTGTCCGGCCTAGTATGCTCAACTGATTGGAAACGTGTTTTGGGAGCGGGTTCTGGGACTCCCCAACACTACTCCCAATTCGGAAGCCTCTAACTGGTAGATACCCTCCTTACCGATATATTATACCGTTTCTTCACAATAAATTTGGGAAGTGGAGTATTTACAATAATGTTAGTAATTAGAATAAGTAATTCTGCACAATCAAACCTCAGTTTGTCATAGACTTAATGCATGCATTTACTAGGCAGTTGTTTCATTGGGCTTATCAAAATGTACCTGATCATCGAATCTGGTTTGGATGATTTGTTGACCGCAGCGGATTATTGATCTTTGAAGAAGGAAGGATACCGGATGACTTGTAGTCAGAATAGTGGAATTCACTTGTTTCGGGTATCGAAATTTATCGTTTTCTTTGGAGATGCATCGGATTGAATTGGCGGCAAACATGATGCTCTATTCAGGTACATCTTATGTTTTAAACGTGAAACCAGAGGCTCAATAGCAAATTTCTAGGACAAAATCACCATCCAACCCCCCCCCCCCCCCACCCTTCCCCCCCATCGCGTTGCCGATGAAACCTCGCAACTAAAGTGGAAGGCTAATGTGTGGAGAAACGTACTACCGTGGATTTCATTTGGAGTTCTTTTTATCAAGATTCACCAGTCTTTGTTCTAAACTGTCCCACTAACTCTAGTGAGAAGTCTGTCTGCGGATCATCCTGGCTTATTAGTACAAAAACGACAGTGTATGTAAGGTGAATGATGGTTATAACCGACTCTTGGCCCGCACACCTATTGGTTCGACTGCTATTCTCAGCTGTCTCTACTGAGTGGTTAGCCTGGGAACAAATCCAATTGGTTTACTCGGTCCAGACGACAGTTGGCATTTGATTGGTTCTTCGATCCGCTTCGTTCGCTCCAATCGTGTCCTCAATTCAGGACAGGAGAAGACGTGCTGGCTGTTCGCCAAACTATTGTGTTGTCTGCTAAACGAACCAAACCGTCTGTTGACTATGTGCTAGCACATTCCCTCATAGATCTCAAAAACCATTGAAATTTTTGGTCTGAGATCTTATTGACTAGAAAAAAAATCAAATTATTTGTAATAGACACACTTAAATAGGGAAATTTCAATAAAACGGATTGAAATTTTCATAGGGAATGCAAACATCTGTTCTCATATTCAATTCAAGTTATTCCACCAAATTCTATATTTAGAGACTTTGATGGGCGTCAATTGAGGACAACTTAAGTTTCCTGGTTTTTTTGGCAAAGCGAACAAGCAATTAGTCTTCGAGAATTTCGTTTCTGGTATTTTTTACTGTAAATTTAACGAGCGTATACGTCCTTCTATTGTTCTCAAACAGACTTCTTTCCTGTTATTTCAAGTTAGAACCTATAAACGTAAAATTCCTGACTCTACTATTGATTTCTTTTGCCCTTATCTCCTGTCCCAACGCCATTTGTTGGAGAAAGATAGTTTACTACACTGTGCACTTGCTGGACAGTATGAAAAATATTTCTCTTTCTGTATCTTCTATTCCCTTCTTCTCCGTGTGGATTTCCCAAGTTTGATTGCCTACTCTTCTGGGATACATAAAATGGGTGAGGAAAAAGTCAACAGTGTGTAAAAACTTTGATGTTGTCCTGAAATATCGAGATACTTAGTCGCTTGCATGTTAAGATCTTGCAGTCCAGACGTAAAGTATTAAAAATCACTCTGCAGGCGTACCTTCATTGAACAGATCGCCGGTCTTGATCCTGAAGTCTTAACTTTGAGATAAATAAATTAGTTTTTCCTCATTCATAAAATATAACGATAGAACATGGGATGAAATCCATGAATACGGTCATTCAGTGTTTTTCCCTTGTCGATGATTAGCCTGCGCTAGTCTAGGATCTGATTCTGTCCTCGTCTGTGTGCGCTCAATTTTTTTCCACGAGAAGAACCGGTCCGGTGAAAACCAATGTGAGTTGAGAAGGTTCTGTTCAGTGCTTTCACACCGGATCCCCTGGGGTTGTGTGTGTGTGTGTGTGTGTGTGTGTGTGTGTGTGTGTGTTCTTGTTTTGTGAGTTTTCATGTATGCTCGTGTATTTACGGTGCGTCATGTGCACAACACCGTTTGGTTTTCTGCCCATCGTGTTTTCTGACTTTAGGCAATCAATTTTTTGCGATCAGTCATAGCAAGCGTTGCATCACGATAGCCCAGATGATCGTGATGAGTGGAAGAAAGTCCGTGACCTGATGGTTATGTGCAAACACTCGAAACAGACGTGTTGCTCTGTGAAGTGCAGTACGTTCTTAAACCTGAAAGTAAAGAGTGGCGAATGATTTGAAGAACCGCTTTTCGCGTGAAAGGGTGGTCACCGTTGCTGTACGGACCAAATAAAAATTCTAAACATGATGTTTTGTCTCACACATCTCGATTTGCTCATAAGTGTCTGTGTCTAACATTTTGGTGATAACTGATCATAAGAGAAATTTCCATTCTTATTTTTGCTTGGTCAGACTTTTGCGGAGATGTCCACACTGTAGTTGTGATGGTCTGGTCTGACACATTGTACGATGGACGCTTTAGTCCGACTGACAAACATCGCGTCAATACCAGCCCCTACCAAGCCCACGAAACCACGGACGACGGGGCAGCCGATCGATGGCGCGAATCAATAGACGAGACGAGTCGTGCCAGCGACTTTCAAGACTTAAGGTGTGGTCGCCCGCACCAGTCGGACCAATGCCTTGTGTGGAACGTGTGGGCGAGTGTGAGAACAACCTAGATATTGTTTTTGTACTAATAAACGGACATGACTCTGAGGTCGATTTGAGTTCACACTAGAGTTAGTGGGACGGAACAAAACAACGGTCAAAAGTGATTCACACTTAGAACCTTATCGAATCGAGGGAAGGAAAGACCGAATACAAGTAGGAAATTGTCATGAAATTCGGCTGATGCTCGAGTCCGGTTTGTGAGGATTCGGGTCAGATGAGAAGCAGTAGAGTATCTGTGGTTGATATTGTGAGAGGTTATGAATCAAAAAGAGGAACGTGTAGAATCGCGAGAGTCAAAGCTGGATAGATCACTGTAAAAAGGACGAATTGAGTCTGAACTGTAAGTGGACTCTTCAAATGTGGCCAGGTGTGATTCACACAAATTAGCGGATAGTTCGATTGAGAGCATGAAAGATACCTGATTCAAAATAGGCAGACCGCGGCCAAGAAGTTTGAAGTCTTTTTTCGATAGAACAGTAGAGTAAAACCGGAAAAACTTACCAATAAACGAAAAGGGGAACAGCGCTTTGTTTACCGTTAAAATTCCTAACTTTTCTTATTTGTTAGTGTGATTTTCCCACACAATTTGAACTGTGAGATGAGCATTTCAAAGTTACGTTGACGATGATTCCCACATATTTGAGAGGACCTACTCCAGCTAAGGGTTCTGCAAAAATGACAGATAGATCAAAATGATATGCCGATCGAGAAAGGGTCAATATTCATTCAAAGCATTTGGACAATTTTGAAATTAAACCGGATCGAAAAGGGAAAAGCGCAGTCTCCTGGAGCGCTCCTGGATTATCCACCAGTACTTGGCATTGAGTTATGCCGGTAAAATAATGAGACACCTTTGTTACTCCGGATTAACACGTACCAACTAGATCCTGAGAATGGCCTAGGGAACGGGCAACAAAGCAAAATTTCCATCGGTTGCCAAAAGACGGTAGCAGTCAGTGGGATAGATGAAGGACAAGTTGTATTGAAAGAGTGTAGTTTGTCAACCACGTCTAAATGTTAGAGCGACATCGGACACCGGGCTATCTAGGGGAGCTGAAGGTTCAATCGACCGCAAGCAGAACAGTCAAAAGTGTTCTTTTCCAGTTGGTGGCCACTGACTATCAAGCGGACAACATACAAACATACAAACAAATTATGTTTACGCAAAATATTTTTTGGGTGAGTTTACACATGCAAACTCCAGGTTGCTACACATCCCCTAAAGATGTGGGACAACCAAAAGCCTTCAGTTTACGAAGGAGAAGAGAGACCGCTGAACAGAAGCGAAAGAGGATGAGCGGTCTAGCAAAACACACCGTGCTGACTTCGCTGAGGTGTCCAAGGATTTGATTACACGATGAACTAGGGAACCAAGAGCGTCCACAGTGGATCCGTTCGTTTTAAACGGAAACTGTAAGGTTTCGTGGCCAGAATTCGTAGAAGAATTCAGACGTTTTAGAGATGACATACTGTGCAAGTTCAAGACCAGATGAAGTTACAACGATGCGACGAAGGAGTTCAGCTAAGACACCGGACGGATCTCCAGCAGTTGGGAATGCAACACGAGAACAGGGATTTGTTCAAAAGGGAAGCAAATGCGCTACTCAGAGTAACAGCACCGTGCCTCAACACTGAGGACCTTAGACGCACGAAGGGACTAAACTACTTCCGTAAAGAACGGAGTAATGTGCTGTGTCAGCTGCGTTATACAAGATACTTGATATAGCTAACACATAACTAAACTGATTACGAAATTATTCATTATGTACTACCAACGGACAACCCAGTACTGAATACCATGGAAGCACTTTATAGCCTTTTCATCTACCAGCTCGTTAGAAATCATCAGCTGTGCATTGTGTTGTGGTCCCTAGCATTTCTGTTCTGCGATTCTTCTACGGATGGCCGGAAGAATGGATCACCGTTGCAACTGGTATTGCACCAGCCCGCTAACGTAAATCAGAAGGCGAGAGCACAACACGCCTGATGACAGTGTGTTGGTAAGAAAGAACGGCAGGCTATTTAAAGCGCATATAGAATGATCTGGAACGAGACAGTCCCGCAGGATAGTTGCCTCGTGGGACCTGAATCATTGAGTTTTTTTCTTCTAGCTAGGTGGGTCCGTTTTTCCAATTTTCACACGGCTACTTCAGCCACGTGTATCGGTGAATCGATCGACTGACCAGGCTTGGCACGTTCAGTACGATTAGTAGCTTGGCTTCGGGGAGGTTTTCGCGACCGTCTGACACAGTGCGCATCCGCCAAATCCAAACCAAGACTCGAACTCGAGTTGCACACGTGCGGCCCGCATGTTAACAATTTGCTATATCCGTGTCGGTTCTTAATGTCTACGTCAAGTAGCATCAATAAGACTAAAGCCGTTGAGATCCGGTCCGTTTAGTCTGGTGCCAATGTGTGTGTGTGTGTGTAACTCATTCTAAATGCACCTTCAGGAAATGAAGTGTATCTGTGCACGCTACCGATGGAAAAGTGGAGGTAGCCGCGACGATCTAATGGTGACGATTAAGCCTGAGGCAGGAGGTTCGAACTGCCATAGCGACGAACAATTTTGGCGTGAGACACAGCGCTTCGCTGTTACCTCGCCTAATTTGTTGCAGCTTTACGCAACTGAGCATTCCAGATGTAGAGGTCATGATTTCTGACTCGCCCTAGTTCTGTAGTGGACCCTTGTGGTTATTAGGAAGTGCGCCTTCCACCGTACTCGCGTAATCATGAAATACAAGTTACGTGCGAGAAATGTCAATCGGGTAAGAACAATGATGAGTCGATCAACATCATGATCGCTTTACTACAGGCCTCCGGCGATCGTTTAGTTGGCAATGACGATCGCTTAGCAGCCACTGGCGCTTGTTCATCGACCATGGCCTACGGTACAGTAGCTAAGCCTTTACACCATACTCATATCGCACTAAGTCACATCACGCATGGGTTTTCGGTCCTATTTACGGTGCTCGGTAGCCTTGTGCGAGGCACATGAATAAACGTAATCGTCTGCTATGTGGATGCGCCTCAATGGTTTGGTTGCTGTGCTCTTGGCTGTGGTCGCCAAATAAGCGCCAGAGACTACCAAACGACCGCTAGTGGCCACTAATAACGGGAAAGACTAGAAACGAAACACTGATGCTTAGTAAATGCAGATGGTGATGTATGTATACATGACTGAGTTAAACAAACAAAGTGGACAGAAAGCGACGGACGCTTTTGTTACCGGGTCAACTGCCAATGTGGCCGGATGATCGCTACTTGAATTTTGAATCGCGTTTCCCACAAACACATACAAACGGAGTCAGGTTTTCCGGTGCTTGTTCCCACATACTTGTACACTCTCAGCCAGGTATGTGTTCCCATGACTGACTGACTCGCCTTTGGGTTTACCGACAGGCTGGCATACACATAGAGAGAGAGAGAGAGACAATTGCCATCCACTGCACTCCATCATTTTCTGATTGGTTATTTCTATCGTATTTGGCTTGTAAATACTTCAATGCTTTTGCCCGTATACACACTTCGCTGAGTACTGCCTCACATCCGAGTCCCATTGATTGCGTTCCATAGCTTGGGCGTAGAACTGCCACTTACCGGATTTTATGCTTCAGAGCATTGCTAGTTCGCAGTCGTACAGTGCAACCCAGTTGAGTAACAATCGACAGCACGCCGCTCACACGTTGCAAACATGTCAGGAGTGGGGCATAGGAACGTGGGCGACTGAGATATATCACGGTCGTTTTCGGCTGCGTTCGGTATCAATTTTCAATTCATTTGTCGCCTAAATGTCCGGTGGTCACAAGGCCCACATAGACTGGCCGTCATTTAAAGTTGAGTAGGTGAAAAATTCCCGTAGGTCACATAAGAGACGGATGGAGCGAAGAATTCTTATCGATTATTCATCTTCAAGCTTTTACAATAGTCTATGGGATTGGAATCATACAATGGGCGTACCAGTAGGCTGGTGCTCAAAAGAATTCAAGAACATTATCCAGCCTGGCTAACAAATGGAGTAATAAAGGTCATTAGAAGCTCAGTAGGGGAACATCCCGTCAATACGCGGAATTCGGTTGACGTTAGAAGTTCATCTACTGTCATCTATAAAATTACACTTGGTCGGTCTAATCTGATTGGGAACGTCATGTTGTGTGTGTGTGTGTGTGTGTGTGTGTGTGTGTGTGTGTGTGTGGCCGAAGCGATAACAACCAAAAATTCATGACCCGCAACTGTGCAGACAAAAATGAATATTTCACTGTCTACAACTGCCTTGGTCGAAAAGTGTGACGTAATCAGACAGAGTTTATGTGGCACAAGACCGATTTGATTGGCTTAATTCTTCACACGTGCATCCTAATGTTATGATTCCTACCCTATATGGGGTGCAAGAAATGCCATTTCACCCACCCTATTTTTCGTTGGTTTCCTGCCATTACTCTTGATCCGGACCACTTAGAGTGACCAAATTTGGTATGGTGGTGTGTCAACCACATATGCACACGGATTTTGGGCATGAAGCAGATAATTCGATTTATCCCGCGAAAAAAAGTTTCCAGTAGGGCTCCTTAATTTCCATAAACCCATCCATAGAAAAATGGTAAAAGGTCGAATTGGCTTGACAACGCAACAGCCTTGGACGGTAAAGACCCATTTTTGATACTCAGGAATGTTTTACTGAACACTGTTCACGTCACGCGCGGTCCATGAACAAGGTCGATTCAAGCTATACACACTGAGTTGAAACAGCGATCTCTCATTTATAAAAGTACATGGGTAGTGCAACGTTCGAGGCTTTCTGAGCTGGAACGAGGAAAACTGATCGCACACAAAGGCTCCGAGATAAGCCCGTGCCAGATTTCCAAGAAAATTTCTAGATCTATAAGTCTTAGTTATAACTTGTTAAAGGATCCCAGTCATTGTGTCGGTAAGGGAAAACGTGGAATTCGGAGAAGAATCTCCGAGCAGGCCACGAAGAGACTTCGGCACGGTGCTCCGATCCATCTGCTGAGTGCATCGAAGCTGCGGTAGTCTTTACAACTGAGCATAAGCTTTCGGCGTCTGCAGAAACCCTTACACTCTGCACCATATCTACGGCACAGAGAGGTGACATCAACATGCTGGATGACTGAACGCCATTTCGAAGATCAAGATGGATGTGTTAGAACTAAGTCACTTTGATTACTGAATGTGATAATGTGATGTTCATCGATGAGAAAAAAGTTTACCGCCGACGGTCCTGAGGGTGGTGACTCGGCTTTATGAAGTACGCGCTGAACCTCAGTTGTTGAGTCTTCGATGGTGGCTTTGTAACCGTTTGGGTTTTAGTTTTTGAAGATGGAAAATCCCAGCTAGTAGTCTTGGAAGGGAAGCAGGCCGCTGACTCATACATCAGAACAATGAATGATTGTTTATTCCTGATTGTCTCGGAAAATTGACTGAGGATCGCAGAATATCAACATGACAACGCCTTCGCCCATAAAACCAACCTTACCAGAATGTGGCCATTGTACCGGAACATTAGGACGAAGGATTGACCCACTCATAATCCAGACTTGAATCCAATCAAACGTGTCCGGGGTCGGTTACCTAGGTGAGTCTATGCGGATGGAAGAGTATTCGTAACTTTGTACGAGTTGACTCCCGCGATCCTAGATGGATGGGTGTAGTAATCGTAATGAACTCAATTGATAGTCCGTATCGAAATTGCCCCCACCCAGAACTACGCGAACGGAAGTAGCAAGAAGACCAAGGCCGCGAAATAGCACGTTAATTGTATTGCAGAGTGGGTTCGTATAAATATGTTCAATTAGAGAATATAGTTGGTACACTCAAAGATGACCAATCACAGGGAGTTTTTGTCGGAATTGTCCGCGGCGATCCTGATTGGTTGAGACTCATCCGTGTACGTGGTTACGAAGCTGTACCTGGCCGTATCACGTGTGACAGCTGCTGAATCACCACAATGGGTTACTACAAATCTTGAGACCATTCGGAATATAATTGGAATCGTGCCTGGATGTTGCGCTTCAGTTATCAACAATAAATGTCACTAGTCTTTGTAACCAGACAGTTGTTTTTGTCATGGGTCTAGGGGTGGGTTTATTAATATTTCGCACCCTCTTAGGAACCTTTCGCGAGTTAAATCAAATTACCTGTTTCATGCCCCAAATCTGTACAAGTTTGTACAAGCTTGGGAGTGAATAATCAAAAAGATTTCTTCCATCTTCCTCAAAAGCCGACTGACTGGCTCAGCGCATCCGTGAACGTGTGCCCACATGTGCACAAGCTAGGAGCATCGGCGAAGTTCAGTGTGGATGATTATCGATCTTCAGGGGCTTGTTGATTGCAGCCATGTGGGAGGGATAAAGTAAACCAGCCCGTCTTGATCACAGAGACGATAAACGATAATGAGAGGGTTCAGTTGATTTTTCTCTCTTATTCGAGAATAAAATGAATGCAAAAGACAATGCAACGACCCCTGGTTGACAAATTCTTTTATTGTTCCCAAAGGCCCTGGTAAAACAATCTGAACTTTGTAAAGATGGTGCTTGCAGCCACAATGAACAGGCCTAAAGCATGGGATTTATATTAAAATGATGTTAGATCCAATCCGCCAAACTCGTAAAAACGTCTTCTCGAGTGGGAATAGCATGAAGACAAACTGACGTGCCAGGGATGAATTTTGAAGAATAAAGGAAACCCAAAGAATCATCTCTAGACAACAAAACAGTACTTTGAAGTGTTGTTTCAGAAGACCAAAAAATATCACAGAACTAAGCATTCAGCAAAACCTCTGGGAAACCGATCGGTTTAGTAACGGTTTTAGAATGGTTTTTGATCGGTTTGCGCTATTGCACTGATCAGTTTTCGGGCGGTTTCTAAGTCGTTTCTGAACGATTTCCGATCTGTTCAAACAGATTGTAGGAAATATGGAATTTACTTTATTATTCTCTGTCTTTTTTCCGAAACTATATTTCTCCTTACTCCTTTTATCCAACCACCGATAAAGTACTAATAATTGTTATCATTTTACCCAATTAAAGGTGAATGAAACAGGTTCAGCGGCACCATAAGTTCCTTTTAATTCCAGCTAGCATTAAAAGATGTTTGTCGAAATAAAATGTTCAATAGAAAAGTACACAGTACCCTTGATCATCGATTTCCCTCGTATCAATTCAGTTCTGACCTATGGATGAATGGCTACTAAGCAAACCGACCGGAAATCGATCGGAAACCGATTTTGAGAACGGGCTATGTGCCACAAAGATATGGAATAAGATAAGGAGAACGTACTGTTCCACCGCGTATAAAGACAGATGCGTAAGCGTGAATGACATTGAGTCATTTATTTAGTTTACAACTCAGATTTTTCTCAGCTATCGTGTGTACTAGATCACAAGTGAATAAAGCGGTCCCCATTTCGGACTAAAAGCGGATCAGAGTTCAGATGATACTCGTGTTTTAGCGGGGAATGCTGCAGCAACGGAACAATGTGAATATCAAATCTATCGGGTCAACCAATTGAGAGCTACGGACAAAAAAAAGGCGGCGAATGTGTGTCATCCTAAAGCAGACAAAAGTAGGCATACGGACTAGAGGATGGGAAGCAGTGGGATCTCAGTTGACCAGCAAGATAGCCCATATGGGGGGCTACTAATCAAGCCGTCAACCGGGACAATCAGACCAGCCGAACATAAATGGTGCGCAAGAGAATCAAGCTAATAGTCACAGGCAAATAGCCAGAATGCAACCGAAATACTCAGGCAGCCGCAAGATCAATGTTGGTGCAGCGCGGCCTGGAAAAAGGGCTATAAAAACGATTATACGTGTTTTATGAACTTAAATTGTTTAGCCGTCCAAATAAAAGTGTCCTCAACCGTCTTGCCGTTCTCGTTACACATGGATTAAGTTAAAGAGAGCGCAATGAAAGAATTAAGTAGACAAAATTTACTGTGGGTATCGAATTTTGCAAGATTTTGAATGCCGCAGCATCATAACGCAACGAATGTGCGTAGATCGCAGGAGATTCCTATTTGCGGTTTTCCCTGGGTTTTTGCTGGAGTTGAATCTACAAAGGGAACCGTTATTAGTTGTCATATTGTCTGTGGGAAACGTTGAACAAACAATACGGAAGATCCACTGCGAATATTTCGATGGGTTAAGTGTGGGATCAGACTGGGTGGAAATTTCTTCTGTATTTCACAAATTTTTCCTAAGTGTATTGAAATTAGAAGAATCGGGGATGGTTTGGCGGAGAACAGTTTCATCAAGTGTACTGTAAAACAGTGAGAGGCCTTTATGAGTTGTGGATAGCACAGCTACTTAGAGATTGATTACCCATGGAAACCGGCGCTTTAGTTTACTACCGGATTACGTATTTGACGAGAGCAGATAGGAGGCCGTTTAGACCTCAGGCAGAGGATACTTAGGGACTTGTACGCAGACTCCTTAAACCTTAGGAAAGACTTCAGATAAGAGAGCGTATTCTGCTGTTGCACACGAATAGTTTCTATAGGGTGCTGCAGGTAGAAATTTGCTTTCGGGTTGTCGGTAAGGCGATTAACACAAATATGGAATAACAAATAAATTGAGAAGAGCCATGGTGACAGTGATCGGATGTTTTGCTATACGTCACTTCAAATGCTTTCCAAAACGTGATGTGACAAAACTTCACAGGTGGCTGATTTCTGTCCTTCATCGATCCCATTTGTTCTATTTTTCATTAGCCTGCATACAATTGCTACGGCAGTCGATTTTATGACCGAATATCGTCGATTTAAAGTCTCTGCATCTTCCTCCGTATTCCTCTTACTCCGAATAAAAGGGAAAAATTAACGGAATCCTCTCATTATCACATTAGCCTCGCTGTGATCAAGACCGGATGACTTTCTCTATCCCATCCACATGCCTTCAATCAACAAGCCCGTGAAGATTGATAATCATCCACACCGAGTTTCGCTGATGCTCCTAGCTTGTGCATACGTGGACTTGCACGGATGTGCGCTCACTTAGTCACTCAGCTTTCAATGAATGCCTGCCTATGCCATGGCTCATGTGACTGCCGAGCACTTAGGCGGCAGTTGAGCTTTTTATCGATACCGAACGCAGTTGAAAACGCTCGTGGTTTATCTTAGTCGCCCACGTCCCGATGCCCCTCGCCTGACGTGTTTGCAATGCGTGAGCAGTATGCTTTCGAACGTCATACAGAGTGGTCGAGAATGAACGCTCACTCAGATGGTCCATTCGCACACTCACGTGTTGGTGTGCACGCACGCACGCACGCACGCACGCACGCACGCATTTGCACACGTGTGTTCTGTGGGCGTAGTAACGTCTGTGAAGAGTGACAGGCCAACGGGATTTCGAGCGTGGAAGAGATCATGATTGGCCCATCGATCGATGATTCAGCCTGTAAGCAACTTGGGTGAACAAGACGATGGCTAACGTGCCGGCGTCCGTAATCGTCATCCTTCATTCAGCTGAAAGGTGTCCGTTAGCTTCACACTGGAATCTCTTCAGCCCTGGGCTTGCAACTCAGGGCAGCTGAAATGCTCATTGAAACCAGTCAATGGTTGAGACAAGACCAACAATGAATCCTGTTTTGCCTGCTTCATGTTGTTATTAAGACTAGTCATCCGATCCGCACACTGGGGTGGTCGAGTCGATTAGGAGTCGGTCACACCAAGAGGAACGAATGTTTGAATTCCAGTTCCGCCGACCACTGTCTTAGTAGGCGGCGCTTTGTCATTTCGGCTGACCCAAGTTGCAAGCCCAGGGCTGCAGAAACTTGGAACGTTCGTTTTCGGCCGATCTGTATACGGGATGCACTCTGCAGTTCAGTATTCCATCTGCCAAACTACACACTCATCAGTACCTACTAACTGTAGAAGAAAATAAAGATAATGAATTGCAGCTGTCGGAAAATCTACTTCCATGTTTCGCTCTCCGTGCCACGAGTCGGAATCAAACAGGCGATCTTCCGCTTATCGGGAACATTCCCTGTCAGCTGAGTGAAAAAGAAGTGGATGAGGCAATTGTGGTGAATCTATTGTTCACTGACTTCTGAAACCACAGCGGAATGTGCCCAGCCCTTCGATGATGTAACTGCTTTCCCGTTCTGCTAGCATAGTAGATTGAACACTCACCTTTGAATTGGCAAATGCAGTTAGATTTGACGTGGATTGGCTATGGTTCTTTTGTGGATAGCACAGTTAACCTCCCAGTCGTAAACACAATTACCGGATCGGCAGCATAGTAGGTGCAACTGACAGCTGATTGAAAACGTTTTCTGGTCAAATTACTTGCAGTATCACTGTAAAGATTAATTGGATTTGGACAAAGAAATCCAGCTCGCCATATCGAGAAAATTCGTTAAACTGATTTAATCCAAATCCCATGCTTTCTATCCTAAATTTGTCTAGTGTTCACCAAACAATTTGCTTGTTTTTCACGCAATGTCTCCACTGAATTTCATGCCGACCAAACCCCTTAGCTTCCTCACCCGCGTGACAATTCGTTGTTTAGTCCTATGACGTCACGCAGTTCTTTTTATTCTCATAGCTGTGACAAGTGTCGATTGACCCCAATTGTCATGAATCGACTTTTATTTTCTTACCTGTTCGATTTTATCGCTTACGTAACCTTTCTCCGCGGTTTCGGAATGATCCACGTCACAATTGCCTGGGTTACATGACGAGGCACAAACGTTTGGACATACTTATCTTTTCATAGAATGTATTGTTGGCACGAGGAGCCGGAATCTTATGTATTGGGGAATCCACTTACGTGATTCACACGGAAAAGTCGGACGCCCTGAGCCGGAATCGAACCGGCGACCCTCTGCATACTGCCTAGACATCCTATCAGCTGAGCTATCCTGGTCCCGAGGGTCGAGTATGAATAACGCAAGTGAATAATCGACAATGCGCGAACCACTATTCCAGTGATTCACGGTAACTGACCTGGTTTCAATCATTGGGCTAGCCTCGTCGGGACGAACAGCACCCGGATGAAAGCTCAGCTGATGGAGCATCTGCCCGGCAAGCGGAGGGTCGCCGGTTCGATTTCGACTCGCGGCTTCCGAATCATCTTTTCCTCCCAATCTGCCTTATCCGTGTGAATGACTGGACTTAGCCATCTCTCTATGATCTCGCCCTTTCTCATAACCACGTTATTCGGCTTTTTCTTCGCCCGTAATTGTATGAGTGTGTTCCCTCGAATCATTAATTCTCTTATGTCCGTTGACTGGCAAAAATGCCCCCTTATATAAGGATCTGCCTTGCAAACCACTTGACTCGCTCGTGCATTGCCGTCTCGAGCGTTTTCTGTCTATTGTTGCTTGGGCATCTTGAAGCATTTTTTGACTGTATTGATTCTGTGGTCGGTTTGCTCACAATCTGAGGTGTTATTGTTATTGTTTGATCATCTGTCCTCTAGTGCACGTAGCAAAGCGAGCCTGTGTTCTCTGCCTTGGGAATTGGGGTTCGTTTATCTGTGAGTCACTCAATTACGGGACGACAATCCTGTACAGTCACCTTTGTAAGGGAGCTTTATCCATTCTTTCATCTTAGATACTGTGGTTGGAATATCCTTTTTTGGCTTCAGGTGGCAATACTTTGTCAAAAATGCGAAATGACACAGGATACATCGTGCAATCTGTGTTCCTGACTTCTATTTCCATTGAAAGATATCAATCAGAGTGATATCAGATATCTTTTCTAAACATCGGTTTTTACCAGGTGTTGTAAGGTACAGCAGTAACTGAGAACAAATCACTATTTATTTTTGATCACGGCAATAGTGACAGAAAGGTGAGCACGATGATCGTAGTCTGTTTTTCATGACACACCGTCTTCTTTCCGTTTGGATTAGAACTAGGAACACGTGCTACACCTATTCGTCTTCTTCACCATCATCGTCGTCATTATCATCTTCAGAATCGTCTTTTTTCTTCTTCTACAACGAAGAAAATAACAACAACAACTACTACCAATACTAACACCAATACATCATCATCATCATCTCAGTATTTGTTCAGCTGTTTCGCCTAAGAACCCCAGCGTAGTGAACCATCCAAAACAAGGTTAGAGATCTGAACTTTGGTTTCGACCGACTCAAATAGTAAAAGTCATCGACCACACACACACACGCACATGCACACAGACGACGCCCAGTGAAGATTGGTATTTAACATCACTCCGAGGTATTTAATAGACTCAACTCTGGTTTACATTGCTGGCGTAATGCACAATGAAATGAAAATGCTCACATTCAGCATCATTCATCTTCATACCCCTAGATATATGACTGAAAAGTTACACAGTTCGTAGAGTGCAATCACGGAACCGAAGAGGAAATACTACGTAAAATGAGAGATTTATAGATATGGACAACCGTAGCAGTGTCTGATATAGCACTCGGCGAAAGTAAAACTCAGTTTAATACCGACGAAACACGAAGTTGTCATATGACGTGTCGGTTGACTTCCGTGTCCAGTGTAGTTTGCAACTGATCGAAATAAAGTCTGTCAAATGTATCACTCTCAGAAAGTAGCAAATTGCAAAATGTTCCCAAAACTTTGGAAACCAAATCCCAAACCTCTGTTTTTCACGGGTTTCCAACCTTGAATGGTAGTGTCCTAAAACAGTCGCAGTCTAATGTCGAAGTAGCATCTCTACCTCCCGACTGAACGTCCGTCATTCAGGCTACACATCAACCAGTGTTATCTGGTCGTTCAAATGTACTTTCCAGAAACTTCTCTTGGAATACTTGGTGAATAACGTAGAGAGCCAAAAGCAAGAAACACTGATGGATTCTAAAAGTTCCCCGGGACCGTTATGTACTTCCATTTACACACAACGATTTTGCCACAATGGACGATACTCTCTCCAAGGAAATGAAGCAGAAATGATGCCGTTAGTTTTGTGTTCCTGGTTAAATCTAGGAACAACAGATGTTTACCCATATCAAACGACGATAGAGGTCTGAAAAAGATGATGATGAAAAAGAAGAAGAAGACCAATCGTACTGAAGTAGTGACATAATGGAAGCGGACTCCTATAGTCGTCACTTGTTGTGGACTAGCATGCGCGAGCTATCTATAGATAATCAGTTACGCTCCCTCAGCCACTTGATATTCCATCACAGAAGACTTAGTCGTAACTAACACGTATTTCACCTGAATTGTAAACAGACTGATTGGGTAAGTCGAAAAAACCTGGCTCGTTGAGAATTCAACGATATGTGGTATTCCAAGACACCGAAAAGCGAACTGAGTTCAAACAGACGGCGAAAAATTGAAGCGTCAGCGCAAACTTCATGTTTTTTAAGCTCATTAGGACGCAAATGATAGAATAAATGCGATACTATCAGTAATATCTGTCATAACTAATCATGGAGAAAATAGATTCAAATTTTGTCACAAAAACAACCCTTTTCTCGGAACGATCGAGGTCACAAAGTTCTTGAAAAATGTGGCCAGAGGTTTTGTGTCCACTTTCTGTGATGGTACTGAAATTCAAAACTCGTCGTAATTAAGGCGCTGAATTTTCACTTCGCTAAGGGCTTACTGTCCCCACAAGTGGTTCATTAACCGGCCGAGGCCGCCTTCGGCAAATCTGCCATGCATGTGTTGCGTAGTAAAAAAATAGGAGGACTGAAACATAAATATGAAGACAGTATTTTTCATGTAAGTGTACAAATAACTGTTAATAATCTCCGGAAAGCTGATAATATTCAAGATATGTGCTGAAGCATAAAGCAGTTGCAATTTTCTGAACCGGTTATTAGGAGCATCAGGAGTTTGCTACTTATAATAGATTATTAGTGACAAAACACCCCAACTTTGAATTGTAGTAGTTCTTTAAAAAGTAGCACTTTTCCCCTTGCACGAGGGGTGCGACGTTTCGCAAAACTTGAGTATTGTAAACAAACGCGGAGAAAGCACACGTCATCGCGACGACATGGGTATCCTGGTACAATTATTTCTCCATTTCGAAGATATTCGTGACAAACATACTTAGTAAGCAAAGGTGTCATTGCCCATCCGACCACAGGTTCACTCCATTGGGTTTTCCCCCGAATTCATAGTGGTTACATACATTTTAACTACTGACGGCTAATTTAGTAGTAACAGATGGAATTCGACCTGTATGATATGTCCCCGGAATTATTACACAGACAGTATACGGTTGGCATATTTTGTTTGTTGGACTACGGCTGTAACGTATCTAGATTTCTGAGATTTACCTACAGCCAACCTTCGTTAGCCTTGGTGACCGAACCGGAAATCGAACATAAGTGTGCTATCCTTGAAGTACTGACAGTCAGATGAGAAGACGAGAGATGACTCAATGGCGGGCCCTTTGGAAGGAGAAATGCAAAGAACTTTCCTAGTTTCGTGTGATTGTTTACTGATCGAAGCTTGGTATCCACGGCCAGGAAAATGTGCTGTATAGGGATTTTTTAGGGTGAAAGCGGTTTTGTTTAGCAAGCTGTGCAAGAGAATGGTTCTCCAAAGAATTAATCTAGAACCTAGAACCTAATGTGCATGTGGAGCTGTCTTTTTCGGGTACCAGAGAACTAAGTTTTCCTGGAAGCACCTCTCAGAGTGAATACGCGCAGAACGATCGACAGAAGCACGTAGAATAGCTGCAGACTTAGCAGACTTAGCCATAAGATAGAAGTATAAGACAAACTGCATGAGCTGACCTCCTCCATGATCATTTGTTCGTTCAGGTGCGAATGTCACTCATCTTACATGGGTCGCATGTTTAGGCATTTGTATCAACGCATTATGAAGCACCACCGACGATAGTTGAGTCAGTGTCACTGCTAGCTCTATCCTAGGCCAGTTGGTGAATAGTGGTCACACAGCTGACCCGGGAAATGCATTCAGTATCGTATACCGGGTCCCGTCCCATTGATCAGAACAAGTCCGACTTCATGCTCTAGCCACGGCACGGATAATCACTATAAACCTATTATGCTCTGACCTATACTCACAAAAGCGACTAACCAAGACCGGAAGTTACAGATTGCCGGGTAAACCCCGAAACCCACCATCGATTATCACACCCAGACAACAGAGACCCTCCTTTCCCATGCCATCTCCATCACATTTCAGAAACCTTTAACCCAGACAACTGCCAAAGCATTCCACTGTCATCTTACCCATATGAACTTCATGATCACATATAGGATTCACTGGAAATAACAGTTTTCTCAAAAAAGTTTAACTAGTGGTCAGAAACATGATTGACATGTAATGAAAGATACAAGACCAGAGGATGAAACTGTCTAACTGGAACCAAAGGTGATGGTTACACACAATGAGGATGTGTATGATACCTATCCAGAATGACCATGACGAGAGAGAAATGCAAAAAACACATCTTATAAACTAACTACTTAATGTGTTGATACCTTTAAAACAGAGTCACCTTTTCCCTGCAGTAAAAAATTGTTTATCATGAATTCCACCCGATTTAGATGGTCATTTTATATGTTCCCGTTTTTTACCATCAAGGAGCATGGGTTACCACACTGAGCACTTGTTGCTTCATGTCGGCCATTTGCAATTCCAAGTTGCGAATCTTTGCTTGAAGTTGTTGAATCGTATGGTGCTGATGTTTGCTAGCTGCAGGACAACTGGAACTGACCTCTTCCATGATGGGGGCACTTCGTCGCCGGCGCACTCGGCCCAAATCCGGTTGGGAACTCTCAATGGGGCTTGGCGAACAATCTACCCAAGCGGCCAAATTTAATTTGGGCAACTGATCGCATGGAACCAGATCGTCCGATTTGACTGGGCGGTAAAACGCGTTACGTGGAACTATCGTTATATTGTCTGCGTTATCACAGATCACACGTGACAAACTTGTCCCCGACCGTTTGATCTCGGCCAGTTGGGCTGGGGTGAATACCCCCTGGGCTTCAAACCAGAATCGATCTCCATCTCGCAGTCGTTTAAACTGATCAGCAATAATGCATGCAAATGTCGGACCAACTCTGGCCTCGGGGAGGAGATCTTCCAAAATTCCACCCGCAAATAGATCAATATTGGCCGGGTGACCGTAGACTTGTCGAAGACGGGCTCGGATTCGATCATTTTTGATTCGAGGTTTAAGATCTTCAAATGAGTCTGGATAGGCTGAAGAACCGAGGCCACAAACTTTGTATGCATATTCGGTGTAGCTAGGTAACCCGTGGTCTCGACCGCGTTGAACATTCAAAGAAGCTAAATCCAAAGCCAATTCATGAGCCATCGAGAAAAGCCGTTCCGTAAGTTCAGGATTCAATGGTGGATTACGAGATCGATCTCGTACACCGTTGTACAAAAGTCCTCGTAAAATTGGATCCAGCCCACCGTCTTTAAGCATTCTATCGGGAGCAAAGAAAGCCTGGTGCAACAGCAGATGACCCTCGGGAATGGCATCCCAATTTTGATCTAGGCGAAACACAACAGGAGAAACCAGTGTATGTCCAAAACGCATCGCAGCCGTAGCAAACGCGTTGCTGATTGACGGGTTCACAGTGTCATCGTAACCACGATATTCACCCATTAATTTAATCCCATCAGGACCCAAAATTAGTGGCAACCACGCAGAGTACGTGATAGATTGCATCAGGGCACCAACAAGTTTACGTGCTTCCTGATAGATCCGATCACCTAGCCAGTCCGGATTTAGGCTGCGAAGACCATCGGCCAAACGATTGTGCTCTCGAATCCACAATGTATGCATTGACAACAGACCCAGATTCTCATTACTCCGGTGATCGCCAGCTTTGAAGCAGGGGACAAAGTCCTGTTGAGGATCTGCCTGGCAGTCCACCTGAAAAGGGAAATGACAAGTTGTATGGATTTTCAGGTTCGAAGCTGAAAAGAGGGAAGTTTTCGTCACAACTTTCATCACACAGTCAATCGTGATTGAAATTCAGTAAGCCGTTGTTGCGATATGATATAAGATCATGTTCAGAGCAGCTAAAACTACGGCTGCGGAAACGCGAAAGTACATGCTACATTAACCCTGACACAGTTGTTTGAAATGTTCGAAACTAATCCACACTACTAACTAGTAATAAGAGTATTTAAAGACGTTTTAAAATCTCGTGCCGGTTAAAACACGGCTTTCAGTCTAGGCGTGTTTGTTCCGAGGGTCTTGTTCCAGTGAAGCATATATGCGACAAGTGAACTAAATATTGTTATTGAACGGGGCTGAAAAAGCATTCTCTGGTTTACCTCAGCCATCTACGCACTTTACCTAGTATGCTTACTATCTTTGAGCAGAGTGCTTTTGGGCGTCACCTGTGGGACGCAAATTGTGCAAGGAATCCGGAAACACCACACGAGAATCAAATTGTTAAGCTGACTACTGTGATACTATTTAGTAGGTAAGTTTGCTTCGAAGATCTGAAATTTTACACAGGAGCATTAGGGCTTTGTGGTGCACTTACGCTGCATTGTCTGCGTTTTTGTTCAAACACCAACTAACCGATTGCTAGATAGGGGTTTTTATGGTAAGTGATGTGACTGGTGGTAAACTAGTATCAGCTCAATGCAACTCAAAGGTTCGGGTAGGAAATCACAGAACTGACTGTTTCATAAAACTATCAAAATGCATGTGATTCCACTGGCTTAACATAAAGCAAGGAAGGAAACGTAACTGCTGTGTTTGTAATCCAGCCCCATCAAATGCGCATGTTGTGTCCCGGAAATCAGCAATCAGAAGAAAGACACGCTTGTGCGTATGAACCCGTATTCGGTTGAATCGTACGGCAAACGAAAGTACGGGCAGGTAATTGAAAACGCAAAAACGTGTGTAACTGCCTAAGTCTGCGATGTATGCGGTCGAAAACGCAAGGCTATTATACAATCGGATTAGGTTGCGCAAGGTCGTGCAACACGTGGTACGATCTGATTGGACGAAACACGACGAACGTCAGCTGTGTACGTGAGTGCACGATTGCAGGCTTGTGGCCATGACTACACGGGGTGTGGATGAAGCGTGCGTGTAAGCACATGACTGGATGAGCCAAACACAACAGTGCATGAGTGGGACGACAACATCTGTTGTTTTGATGACTGACATCACAGGTGTATCTTCGATGTGCATTCACTTTATAATTCACACTCAACTCGACCACTTCGGCGCGAATTAAGTGCTCGGGATCAATTACTTCCCTTGTAGCGTAGACGCAAGATGGGGTGATGTTTTTGGTATGCTTTGAGGGGCTACTGAAAATGACCCCAATATCTGTGTGCTGCAACAAGTTATAATTTCGAATGGTTCTATCAGATACTGTAGACTGGAAGCAAAACACTTCCGCTCACATCCTCGAGAATTTGGTGTTCACCTTATTGATCCCCAATGGATCAACATAGTTGTTTTTTAATCCAACTTATGTAACCCATGGTCTTGTGTGAACCAATAAATCCACTGGCTCTTGGAATTTCGGTCTTTCATCGGGCATCGCGTTTGTTCGTTTCACTAAAAAGAACTCAAAGACTCGAACACCGCCAGCTTAATGTACAATTTTATTCAAAAGCTTATGGATGGACGGAAGGATCGCCGGATGTTGTTGTCAGCAAAAAATGAAGGAAAATGCGACGAATTACATGGGGCGGAGGGGGGGGGGGGGAGGAGAGGGTTGTGTCATCAGGGTGATCACATCATGGTTCGTTAAGCGTCAAATTCCCGTTTCAAAATATCTGTGTTTTTTCATCGGAATACCGTTTTGGAACATCAAGCCGCCTGATGGGTCTGGACGATCCGGGTATTTAGGCTGACACTTTAGTGGCGCACTTGAGGCACAGATCTCCCTTCGCCACAGTAAAGCCAAATGGATCAAGTCGGACTACGAACCAACCAAATGGGAGTGAATGGAAGCAGGCAAAACTTGTCCATCACGTTAACCTGTCAAACAGTGTTTCCCTGTCACTGACTGCACGTTCGTGGGACATTCAATACCTGGGATGGTGAGATCTACAGCGAGGGAGTACCGAAGCAATTTGGAATTTGACCTGAAATAGCTCTAGCGGTAATGAGAACCCATTTATTTTTGTTGTTGTTAGTATTTTATTATTAATCTCGATTGGGACTGTGTATGCCTTGAACACGGTCACCTTACGTACTGCAGCACAGTCACGGTTCTGACGGTACGCATATAAATGAAGGATTTAAAATTTTGAATTCTATTTCTGTCTGAGTTTTGCATCACACTTTTGATATGCTTAGCATTGCAAGCTCGTGTGAGCTGGTACAAGTTGAATCTTCGCAACAGCCTTCTGTCCTGATCTGTTGCACATTGGCACAACTCTGAGCTCATTGCAATTTGGATTTACAAAGCCTGGAACGAAACTTGACATTACAAATTGGTAATTATTTGAATCGTGTGAAAACACCCCTTTACACATTCCAATTGCAACTACTAAGTGTTATTGATAGTGCAATGGACTTCTAGTGATCGCTGAGATACGTGCAACACAATCCGAAGACCACCAAGCGTCCAGTTGTGGTTTTCAGTACGGTTCTTTATAAAACAATCATAAATATTACATAGGAACCGTACAAACCTCAACGGTAATCATTCCGTGAATTAGAATCGGCCAAATGTAGGCAAATTCAGGATGACTTGAATTCAAGCGGTCAAGTCAACGAAATTTCTGTGGATAATATGGACCAAATGTTATGGGACAAAATCAATGCGTGCACCAGTCAGCGATCGCGTAAGGTCAGTGTCTGACGTGTGGTTCAACGAATGAGCAGATGTGGCTCAGAATATTGATGGGAAACACAGATTTGGGGCGAGGGTAGGGAGTCAGATCGGTCTTGATTAGAGCCTGGAATTCAGTTGTTCTGACGAATACAAATAGAAAAGTTTGAAACATTGGGTCCCCTTTTTCCAATTCATTAGAACAGAGAGAAGACGTAAGTCGCAAGATGCAAGCATTTCGTTTTTCTCTTGTCAACCGCTGACGTAAAACGTGTCAATATATATACATGCTGCGATTTCAAGACACATGATTGCATCAGGTCACAAAGTTGACCTGACCCAGTGTTTCAAAGCACTGTTGCGCAATCCAACACCGAAACTATTACCGTTCAGTGAAGCTATTCTGATCATGATGCATCAGCCAACACTCTGTGCACAAAAACGATTGACCCAAAACGTTTGTTTACCTTGGCGTTAATACGACAGACTTCACTCTCCCCAATGTACGTACTGTAAGAACTTTCGATCATTCCTACTTTATTGTTGCATTCACCCCCCTACTGTGCCATGTATATATACTGACACGTTTTACGTCCGCGGTTGACAAGAGCAAACGAAATGCTTGCATCTCGCGACTTATGTCTTCTCTCTGCTCTAATGAAATAGAAAAGCGGCAAAAACTCCCGTCAGGTTTTGTGAAAAAACTTACATCTCTCCTTCTGATTGACAGTTTTTGGTGTTTTTCCCCAGATAGCCAGTTGAGCAAAAGCCCATGTGATCCTCCCATCCACTTATGCCAGTCCGTTTGACAAGTCTAGTTTACCCGTGCACGTCCGTGACTTCCGATTGACGTCCACCCAGAGAAACATGCTCATTCACTCACCCAATCATATATATATATATATATATATATATATATATATATATATATATATATATATATATAGTAGTATACATAGTAGTGTGTTAACGTGTGGACAAAATTTCCTCGGAAGCACACTACCGGTTTCGCGGTTGTTGCCGCTCATCAGATATGTGTACCCGGCACTCCTCTGCCCACTCATCTTCCTACTTGTACACTGCGATGTTACATCTCCACTAGAGTCTAATTCGAATAGTATGAAGTGTGAGTGGATACTCTTCATCGAAGATCCCACAAATGAATCACAACTGTGATTTCTCCTAGTTATTCGTGTCTGGGTCACTGCTAACCCAACGAACAACGGGGCTGCATGTGCAAGCGCTCATATTGATAATAAGTAAGTTGGGTTAGCAGTGACTCAGACGAGAATAACTAGCATAAATAACAATTGTGATTCATTTGTGGGCTCTTCAATGAAGAGTATCCACCCACACTTCGGACTATTCGAATTAGATCCTAGTGGATATATATATATATATATATATATATATATATATATATATATATATATATATATATATATATATATATGAATTGGGAGCCATGGGGTTGTACAGCGTGTACTGATTTTCAAGCCATGCACGACTGCCTCATTTCAGAAGATCTACCAGTTTGAATTTCGCTTATCTTTACGACGTCATCCCTGTTTGTTTGCTTCGTGCGCGTACTGATCTGCAGTCACCTGACTCACCTGAAGAGCGTATACATGTTTGAACCTTCACTTATCGAATAAACGTGTTCGTAGTCACAAGGCATCCAGGGTGTGCTCCTCCCAGTACGCTCACGTACAAGCATGTAATACAAATACCTGACTTCAACAAGTGGCCTTAGCACCGACTTATTTCGTATCAGACCAGATCTAATAAGGCTCTAACTGGATAACAGTTTAAATCCTCTCAAACGGGAGTAGCAATTTCTTCCACGTAGTTCGTCGATGCGTTGGTTCGCTTACTTGTCAACACCTGACCAGTATCACTTCAGTTGAAAATTGCAATTTGTTACCATCATGCGCGATTGAAACATTGTGACACCTAATGATAAATCATTTGTTGAACGACTTTCATCAACCGGGCGAAGACTACTCTTGTCCTGGATGACTGACCACTGATAACAATCTCCTCTCTGTTTGACGGATTTCATGAGCTCCCATTCACCACGCTCGGTACTTGGTTCAAAAATGTTCCAACACCAGTCGAGATGATGTCATCAGTGTGCCGTTGAAGGACCCCGATGTGGTTTATTCACCGATAGATATATGGGACAGAGCTACAGATACAGTCTCTTCGAGCGCAAGAAGGTGCACTAAACCGGGAAATAAAACACAAAATAATCGACCCAAATCTCGTGGATCGATAGTCAAACGTCCCAATTTATCATGTTAATAAATGTACAGAATTGAATTACCGAGTGATCTCAAGAATAAGCTTATAAAATGTTATAATGGTGTAAAAATGGTATGTCCGAATTGCCACAAAGTTTCAGAAGACCCAGTCACTAAATCCCCAAGTGTTCACGAAAGGTTGAAATGTCAATTCGATATATTACGTAACCTCTGAACCTCAGCTTCACCATAGGAGACAAGATTAGAACTGAGGGTAAGATTTCCGCTACTGTATATAACAGTTTAGGAACCACCATGTGCACACTGATGGTGTGACCTTAACGGGTGACTTAAAAGTTTGTGACTCAAATGGCATATCAGAAATTAACAGCGAACGAGTTTCTCGTGCGTTTCTTCATGGTGGTGAAGGCTTTCAGATAATATGAATCTTCCGTTTCAGTGTTGAATAGTTCAAGACTGTTTTGCTCCGGTGGGACTTGAATTCAACCATGAATATACAATTCATGATTTAGTGCTATGTGGAATGAGACATGCCGTTTCAGTATGAGACAGGCAAAATCACGGGAAATGCAGACCAGAAGTAATTCATAATGAAGAATAATATCTTCACTGCGACCAAGCAGACATACGCAGATGCTCCGGCTTCCTGGTCCATCGGTTTTGTGCAGTTCAGTACCGAAGCTGTTGGCATTTAGCAGTGTTACTTATCGTGATGCACGATCAGCGCATCGTGCACAAAGGTGTTTGACGCAAAACCCATATAGGTCTTGGCGTTAAGCCAACAGACCTTAGCATCCTGCACCAGTGTCTGGCACATAGGTTGCCTTCTAAGGGCCGCTCACTTACACATTGGCAAAATCAACCAAAACATAACAAATGCTTATTTGCATCCACGATATCCAGTCCATATAAAGGCGGTTGTCGCAAGATCGGGGATGCCCTCGATGGGTTTGCATGTCTTTCTTCATCTTACTGCTTTCAGTCTGTGTGACGCAATCCCATTCATTGTCGCTCCATGATTGACCATAATTGGTTTTTAAGCTACCAACTACTTACTTGTTCAGCGAGTAGCCTGCATCCTCCACCACACCAATACCACTATCACTTTGTTTCCGGTTCTTTTTCACTTTATGCTTCTTTTAACTTTGCCCTTGACTTGAACATGCCAAAAACCAGAGCACAGAATTGCGAGGTTGGTGGTTGAAAGAACTAAACTATTCCCACAACTTGGAATCAGAAAGTTTTATCAAATTTGATGTGGACAGTTGGGATGCACATCCATCTCAGTTAAAATATTTCTATCAGGGCAGGAAACCAGGCGCAGCTTTCTATTGATGGAGTGTCCGAAGAGGAAATCCACGTATCTCTCCAATACAAATGAGAGAAAATAAAGTGGCTTACTACACAACACATCAAGACTGCTTTGCAAGGAGCCTATCACCACCGAGGTACGCCTTCAAAGCTTCGTCATGCCTGCTTTCAAAAGTCGCTACTCGGTCGAATATACCCTCCATTGTATCCAAGCTTTCGTTTGCAGTTTCTGACCATCTCTGTGGCCTAGAATCGTCGAATACATTACGAATCACATATCTGACGCCTAACTCAAGTAACTATGATCTGCATCACGTAGGACAACCTCGGCTATCGCTCACCACTTGGTCACAGGATGGACCCGGTGAACATGTTCTCAGTCTTGTTACATTCTCGCAACAAATATTGACTAAATGATGCCTGAGATATTATCGATGGCTTACAATAAACCAGTCCCGTGTCCAACAGCACATAACCTTTGCTCATAGCATACTGTGGCTCTAGCCCACCCCTCGCAATCACACTCATACGCATACACAGAGCTTTGCGGCCCATAAATCTTGCTTCGTTTACTTAGTTCGCCTCATAATTCTTATATTTTTCCTGATATTATACCTACAAGACCGATGGGAGTAGACGAAAGAAATTCCTCGCACGGTGTTTGTCGTCTAACCCACGAGTTCAAATTAATCACGAGGTCGTCAGCTGCTCAAAATTACACTGATGCACTGCACTGTACCATATTAATTTCAGTTGAAGAGATTAATCGAGCCGCTGTCCAAACAAAGACACGTGGCTGGCTTGACAGCGATCACTCGTCGCCCGCCCACGAGGTATGGTTAAGGCATCTGCACATGTCTAGCCTAGTCCGATAGACAGACAGGCACACGCACCCAAGCACATAGCCACACCCACACGCGTAGCTGTTCACACATGCTCGTGTTTAGGATTGTCAACCAATCGTATGCCAATCGATCTTGTCTCGCACTGACAGCATCAGGTCCGGCTGCGTTCGATCTGTCCCAATTGTACCGTATACGCCTCCTGGCTTGAACGTGCTCACCTGACTACACACACTGAGTCATCTGTGCCTTTTGCAATTGCCAAGACCGTAGCAATGATCCATTACCGTTGAACCGAAATCGTGGGTGATTAGTGCAATTGTGTGTGGAGGCGTCTGCGTGAATGGGCGAAGCTGCGTCGACTGATCAGTGTCTGCGATGCATACACAAAATAAGAGCCGATGGGCTAATAAGTCGATAGTTCGCTTTCACTAAGATAAAACGTTCCCGTTGAGTGAACTGCGTCACTGAAAATCGAAAAACAAGGAATAGATGGATACGAACAGGCAGGGGGCGGTGTTAGTCGATCCAACGTGTCACCGTCTGGGTGCACTTGGTGTAACCAGACTCAGCCTATCCGTGGACAGAAACCCGGCTGTGTGCTGCAATCCACAAAGACAGAGGCAAAAATAATGCCAGTCTGTTGGTAAATCGTTTACTATGAGAATTACCGACACGAACTATACAGAATGAGAACGGAATAGTGCTAACTAGTATGCGAGACACTGGAAATCATGACGTATTGGGCGTTGCTTGATGAAATATGTCACGTGCACGCATGCACGCACGCGTGTAAACACACACACAGATGCAAGTAAGCATGCTCAACTGTAGATTTTTGTTCAAGGAATTTCAATCTGAGCAGTAATTTTCATGTGATTTTATTCACGAAAGCGGTTAATTAAAGGTTACGTAATTGATCAATTGGCCAATATATATTGTTTTCCTACCCGAGTGGTCGTGGAGCTGGCAAATATCCTGTCTGCAAGAGCTAGAAAAGATAGACAATACTGAGTTCAATAAATGCGCTAATTGCATGGTTCGGTACAAAAGTGCTGAGATTTGTCTGCAAAAACTCGACCAAGGTGAGCGCAACAATATAAGCAGAATTGATTTTTAATGTGTCAGAACCGAGATCGGTTTGGAGTGTATCGAAAAATCGATCCGCCATGTGAAATGTTATGTTTAATAACAGCGTAGTCGAAATCGTTGGTAGGTTGTCTACGGACTACCAAAAATCCACAAATTCGGCACACCCATCCGACCAATTGTGGATTATACGCCTTGTGCGACCTATATATTAGCCAAATACATCAGTACACTACTAAAGCTGTACCAAAAAATGGTGGTAAGTCACATAAATGACGCCTTTGATTTCTCTCGCATTCTAAAGACTGTCGTATTAGAAAAAGACGAAACAGCAGTGAGCTTTGATGTAACATCTCTTTACACAGGCGTGCCCATTAGAGACAGTTTGGAATTTTTACACTCCATATTGATCAATGACACTACCTTAGAACACAGATGTCCATTGAATCCAACTGATATCATCGCTGGCGTTGAACTATGCCTCACTTCCATCTTATTCACATTTAACCAATCATTGTACAGACAGACTGACGGCGTAGCTATGGGTTCTCCTGTATCACCCATTGTAGCTAATCTGTTCTTTCATCCAGTCGAATCTAAAGCATTGGCTGCATTTCGCAATCCACCACAAATCCGTGTCAGATATGTAGACGATACGTTTGTAATTCTGAAATGAGAACATAGGCATGACTTTCTACAATGTCTCAATAATCAGTCTAACTCAATTAAATTCACAATGGAGACTGAAAGCACTGATAGAGTCATCAGTTTCCTTGACTGTCGACCACAAGTAAACAACTCCCGCAGGTTTACAGTGAGCATTCACAGGAAACCTACACATTCCAACAGATATCTGGACTTTAACTCAGCCCATCCACAATGCATAAAACGGGCACTCATATCGTCATTAACCAGCAGAGTCGAAAAATTGTGCAACGATGATGTTACTCATAAACAGGAAATTGAACATTTACACACGGTCCCTCAAAATAACAACTACCCACGAGGACTAGTAACCGATGTGTTAAGAAACAAGTCAGCAACACACGACAAGAAGGACGTAGACTGGCTAACCTCCGTTGGTATCCCGTGGAGATCGGGCACATCTGAGGCAATCAGGAAAGTACTTGGTGCGTATGGTGTTCGCGTTTTCTTCCGAATAGATAACACGTTGCAACGTCATCTCACAAGGACCAATAATTCTCAACACATACACGAACAGGACAATTGTGCTTACATGATCAACTGCAAAGACTGCCGCGCTCAGTACGTTGGACAAACATGCAGACAGGTCAAAACCAGAATCGCAGAACACAAAAGTAAAGAAAAATGCAGACCGAGGGACCAAATGGCCTTAAGAAAGTTAGAACGCGACTCTGCAATCGCACTTCACGCCATATCCGAAAACCACACTATCGACTACGGAAATATCAGAATCCTCCAGTGTGGGTTTCGTAAGTACACCCAGCGTCTCTACGCGGAGGCTCTGGCAATTAGCACCCACCAATCGTGTCTCAATCGCAACGATGGGACAGAGATTTCAAGCATATGGATGGCACTTATGACGCGGATGGACAAACACCAAAACGGGTCATAACACCTTGTTGACCTCAAATGACCCCACTATCATGGACATAGTATGGACGGAGACTCAACCCCCACCCTTACATTAAAACAACATCACAAACACACAGACCAACACACGGACACACTATGACTAACACCCAATTGCTCTTAGCTATCATTCCAGTTTCATTCGGTTGTAAAATCAGTCTTGAAGAAGGTTACCCGTGATGACCGAAACGTTGGCAACCTACCAACGATTTCGACTACACTGTGTTATTAAGCAATAAAATTCTACCACAGAATTGATTTTATTCATCGATTCAGCTTCCTATCTGCGAAAAACCCCTTCCACGAGGTAAGCTACCCACGAGTTACACTAAAAGTTATTTTTTCAACACCAATCAACAAGTTGACTGAGTCAAAACGTTTTGTGTCATCATGCAATTAAGAAGTACAGGATTTTTGACACGATGATCATCTGCAAAATCTGGTCAGATTTGCATTTGCAAAATGAGTTTGTCGTGCCACTCCTTCTGTCTATTCTTTCCATATGAACCAGCTACCATTCGAGCTATATAACGTGCTCACACATTTTCACCAAAGTTGTCGTGACCACAAGATCATACATAACTACCCTGCACGAATGATTCGTCATCAATCTCATCTGCTTTGAGCTATTTTGAATTTCCAAACCATACAATCGTGGAACATTTGAACTTTTCATTGATTAGTAGGAAATATAAAATCATTTGAGCGTTGGCAACTGATCGAGCACATGATAAATCGGTGTTCGGAACCAACTCTGTTCACATTATGGCTTTAATGTCGCTTACATGCGTCAGAGAAATTGGATGTTTCACATAGTCTACGTGGTCGTTTTCAGTGAAGTAAACGCAAAACATTCTGACGGATTTGGTATAAGAGTAGAAAGATGGGTGTGTCAGAATAGTCGTCCAGTGATTGAGTGACTCGTACAAGAAACAACTCCGAGTCCCAAGTTCTATGGAGTAAATCCGCGCAGTGGGATCAACGTAACAGAAGAGGAATGATGTACCATAAGTTCAAAGTGCATATGAATAGCATGGAGTCTAGCTAGAATCGATAAGAGACAGGGCGATCATTATCATGGCCAGCTGAACTTTCCCGACTATGAATGATAAGCGTTATCAAAATTGGTTTGATTTAAAGTGGATACAGACATAAAGCAAAGTCATATATTTAGTTATTACTGAGCCAGCCTGGTGGGTGCTTCGGAATTCATCCTTGCATCTGCTTTTGACGGTTTTGGGCAACATTTGTGATCATCTTGTGTCCCACTGGCAATCAATACGAAAAATCCTATTTGAATCAATCACTGTTCATCTTTTGAGTGTGCACTCCAATCATCATCCATGCACTTCCGCGCACGATCGAACACATCGTGATTATGTCTCGTGAGCACAATCCGCTTCCACTTTACATGACGGTATTTGGCAAGTTTGTGCTCACCAATCATAATACTCATGGATCAATACTTGTGTACAAACGCTTCTCCTTACAAAAATGATGTCTATAAGAACGCCGTATCTTGTTTACCAAGAACCGATCTATGCCAGTGCCAGTTTGAATGTCTTCTGATTTCATTTCGGGCTACTCAGTCACTACAATATTGTTGAAACATTGCTGATATAAATAGAGATAAATCTAAACCACCACTGGTTAAGAAGCGCTTTGCACATGATTACTTTCATGATCATATGACATACTTATTACAGGTTTATACTTACTTGCCCACGAATATTGAATGGAAGCAGTCGTTTACCCGATTCGGTTGGCATACCAACACGCATTTTGCCTTCGTCGTGTAGCGTTTCTCGTAGTTGACTGTTATCAAAATCCTCACTTCCGTACACATTTGATGCGTCAATAAACGCGGTGATCTGGTTCAACTGTTCTCGATGATGCGGTTTGCCCAAAAGAATCGAGGTGGAACCAGAACCACATGTGGCACTGGATCGGGCAAACCCGATACAACGATGTTTGATACGCGGATCACCAGGTGGCACGAGAATCGGGAAGCACGGCGGATCGTTCAGACACGTTTCGTTGCAATTGAGTCCGTCACTGAATCGGCTAATGGATGCATCGACCGGAGTAAAGTCAAGATCATGATCCAGAAACTGACCCCACTGCATCAGCATGCCCGAGAATGTATCGTCCTCATCGTACAATTGACCGGTCTGTTCCTGATACTGTTGCAATCGGATCCGAAGTTGATCAAATCGTTTCGACGGAGACATCATCATTGTGGTTTGCTCTGAATCATCTTTCTGGAACGTGTGTTTTGGTATGGGATATTTGAAGAAAATAATTGGTACAACTTTCATGCGAGGAAATTGCCACAGCATAGACAAACTAAAGTCTTATTCAAATAAACTTGGAGTAAGGTCGGCCTACATAGCCAAACTGATGATCCTAGTGTCATCATTATAAGAAAATATTGAAATGGTCTCAGCTGTTTTGTTCTGAAATAGTTTTTAATCAAGATAAATTTGATAACGAACAACATGCAGCTCTGGAACAACACGGTGATGATTCGGATGATAATATCCACGATGGTATTTAAAAGAATGATGAATGCCTCATAGCCCAGCAAAACTAAGTTCAGGTCTGTTACCATGAATTTCCGAATCTCCCACGACAAGAAAAAACAAACAAACAATTTATTTCGATTAGGAGATCTCTGAAAGGTTACAAAATCCCCAGTGAATCGTCCTCAAACACAGTACACTTACAGATGGATACTGATGCATAAAGGTGGTATTCTCGCGCATCTGACGTTCTCTGTTCCACTCGTCCAAGGCTTTGAGTCTGTTTTATCATAGAAGAAAAAAATCCTCCAATAAGGGAAAATCAATTACTTCTTACACCTTCACAATAATGATGATGAAAACTGAAAATGGTATGCATAACTAAACAAATAAAACGTACTGTTGTGGAAAGAGCGGTAAAACCGTTCGTCCCGTCTGCACCAATTCAACATCGATTCGGCTGAGATATTGAGAAGGGAAGTATTGTGGAGCTTTTTACTGATTTTTTCACGTGATTCGGAACTTCCGTATTCTCGGTGATCGGTTAGCTTACACTTTCTCATTCATGTCCACCTGATTTCTGCGTGTGCAGACGTCGCATGGTTAATACTCTGGATAGTTGATCAGTCCGACAAATAAGCACAATTTCCTGGATTGTCGCCAACATTCGGCTATGACCGATTTGTACTCTGATCTTGTCAAGTGGTAAGAGAAAAGACGCTGTTCCATCCCTGAGTTTCTGGTCGGCATTTCTTTAAACTTGTCACGTAGGCAATAATACGTGTAACCAAACCACTACAGGATACTGTGAACTGTCTTCCTTGAAAATGTCATTATTTTCTTGGAATTTTATCCATCGTGTTATAAGGAGAGATGATAATTATTTGGTTTATAGTTAACTTTTGTCTTAAAAAACGTCAGTTTATCATTTGAGGCTTTCTATCATGTCTCTCGATGGACCAGCACATTATTCTGTTGGTGAGATCACGTGAACTACAGATTTTTATGTTGTTTAGGAGCCACCATTTGTTATTTATCGATCATGTCCTGAGGCACAGTAACCAAACCTTCCCGGTGCACTCACAATGCGGAAGGTTGCAGCTATTCGCGTGGCCCTCAGAGGGCTACCATATCCCTTAACTGGAAGCAAAACCTCATGCCGTGGTCGATAAATGACCAAGCGATCTTTACAGGTTGCTAAACAATCGCCAATGGCTACTAAAGGACAAGAAAACCTGTAGATCAGACAACTTCTGGTCGACTACGTCAACATTATTCCCATGCAAAGTGTGACCTGTTACTTCCACCAAGTTTCAAAGATGGCCTCTGCTGATCTGATTGGTCAAAGAAACTCTAACCTCCTAAGATTCCGAGAACGAAGCATCAGGACAGTTAGGACTCTGGAATTGTTGTGAAACAACCCGCCGAACAGCAACCAACTGCATACAGCCGATTTTCGTCATTTGCTTAGAACAACAGGGTAGAGTAAAACGAGGAAATTAAAAAAAAAAACATATCAACAGCTGAACTGACGGCCGCTCAGTGTCGGACACAGGAAGCATACAAAACCCACTGGTTACTGAAAACAGGACGTAGATGCTGTATCAGTGCTAAAACATAGTTCAACTTGCACTGATGTTCACTTGGATGATTTATGATATCTAAACACAATGCACTGATGTGCATTATTTCTTTATCGTCATCATCAAATTTCCACGCAATATTGGATCGTCACATCTATGATTGTTTATTCAAAGCAGGTTCAAAAATAGATAGAATATTGATCGAATAATGCACGAGTTGGACAACACATAAGTGGGCTCCTGGTACGTGTAACTAGGTGGATGTTGCTCATGGTGCACAAAGCAAATCACACCGTTCGAATCTTCACATTGTGCCTGGCGGATAGGGTTTGTACAACTGCGCACGAAATGATCGTACAAGGGCTAGTTCGGCGTTGTACTCGGTCAATACCGACGGTGAACATTTTTACTGTTTGGGTAGACCATGCTGTGTTCTGTTAACACGACGATTGCCAAGCCCATCTAACACAAGTGGGGTCTCTATTGATAGTCAGAAGTGAACGAGCCATGCCTATAAGCCGACACAGAGATCCAGTTGAATAAATATACAAACTGACCAATAGCTCATCGATCTTTTACGGTGGAAAGTGGTATGGAAAACAGTCAGCCCCATGTTTCCAATTAGATAATCACAAAGGGTGAACACTACTAAAGGATGCCCTATGACGCTCAACCTGTCCGGGAGTTTAAAAAGTTCATCTGTAGACACATAAAAACACCCGTTGTCATGTCCCAAATTAGCTGGGTTCTTCCCAACCCCACGGTTTCCTATTCTCATCTTCCATGAAATTGTATGCTTGGATGACGGTCTCTTGGACTCCACCTTTCACGCACAAATTTCAGGTCATCCGATCAAACGTGCACTCAGGAGCACCAGACCCCAATGTCGCTCTTGTTAGAGCTCATCAGTGGTGCATATTATCCACCGCACCCAGAGTTTTAACCCGAGCTTTTTTAACCTCAAAGGAGTGTGTGTTACCACTGCTCCATCCCACTCCCGCTCGGGCCGATCCAGATAGAATCAAGGAGTTAAGTTTGCTCAGATGTCGTCGTCAATGTACGAAATTCATTCATTTCGCCTTATTTATCTTTTGACCGAATCATGGGACTTGCGTCTTCCTCAATTTATTGTTGATAACCAGCAGGTTCCCTGTTTTACAATTTTCAGTAACCCCGCCGATCAACTGATGGAGTGTGTGTGTGGTGCCACAGCGTAGACGCGTTTTTTCCTGGGGTGGGATGGGGTTCCAAATTATATCGACGCTGAGATGCTTCAATACTCGGATTGGGTGAACATTTAATACCAGCTCGAGAAAGACCAGAATAATGTCGGAAAATTCCCAATATATAACCATGAATAAGCACGGTTGTCCCATTGGACCGAAGCTGATCGTCACGGTCTGTTGCAGTCTAACAGATTTCACGATCGTGATGGTACAGCTGGCTGGTGCAACTACTACCAACAGTAATACTAACAACAAATAGGTAGTGTATAATCCGATAAAAAGAAATACTGCATCGTATTTTCTATTAAATTATATTGGTGTGGGTGCATATCTAAACCAGTAACCATAAATTTACTCCACGGGGTCAGCAATTTTGTTGGCTGTGGTCCTTTAAGTGCACTGTTATGCAGCCGATGCAACCCTGAAAATACTGCATGAATCAGCAGATTTTGATTTGCAACAGTCTAAAATTAGAGCATTCGAAGTTGGTTGTTTGTGTGTTTGCTTCAGCATCTCTTGTGTTGGACGACACATTGAATGAAAAAGTTGTTCATAGGCATTTGACAAACAGATTAAACTCCTGAAAACGACACACCGTAAGGTTCTACGCAAAACTAAAATCCAGAAAGTGGTAGACAAGGTGATCACGGTGTTGCTAAGGCCTCAGTTTGAGCAGTACGATTTTTCCGTCAAGTGACAAAACATACTCAGTAGACAGACTTTTCGAAATTTTCTATCTACTTATAATAAAGCAGTATGAACTTACCGGGCAGCAATTTTTGCCTGTAAGGTTGCATTTCCCAACAATTCCCTGGATACCAGCCGTGCTGATGGCTTTGGATAACCAAAGTACAATTTGGTAGGAGACCAACCAATTGGAGTGTTGATTCCGTTCTCGTATTGTGGTGCCAACAGACGCCGGAAAGGAGTTAAAGCAGCACCCCAGCGCGGATGATTGAAATTGTTACAGGATCCATCAATTGATCGATAACGCAAATGGAAGCACAACTGACGTGCACAGGGATCAATATTGCTTGATTGCTGACAACCGGACAGTTGCGATATAATGGCCAACTGATCCGCGCTCAACTTGATCCCCAGTGCCTCACGTGATTGTGGATCACGGTCAATCTCGGGGATTGTATCACCCGGGTCTGGAGAACCTATGATTTTTACCGACTGTCCATTTCGTTGTCGCAGAATACTGGTAACCTCATCTATTGCTGCTTCGTACACTTCAGCTGCTTTAGCCAACTCCAGAGCTGCTTGGCTGGGTTGACGAAATAGAGAGGCCACGTCCGATGTGGAACGACGTCGTGTTGGATCCCGCAGACGTTCCGCCGTTTTCTGGATTGCCGCCTCAATGCGGACGCGAGCTTTATCTATCACGTGTCGAACAAGTTCATCGCCTTGAAGTGACTGTACCTCGCTGTGGTTAGTAAATCGAGTGACTGTCGCACTCTGTTCATATGTGTAAGGGGCTGTAAAACCTGACTGCTTTGTGTGTACCTCGGTTGGCACGAATTCAGAACGAGGTATCACATGAATCACAGTCGAAACTCGGGCACTACCTACACGGTTTGATGCGTAGCATATGTATCGCCCATGTGCATCCGCTTGAGTCACGTTGCGAATAAGTAGTAAACTTTCCGTGTCTGAGGATTCCGCACTAGCCAGTATCATTGGATTTGTAGCAAAAATGTTTGCATCCGCCGGCACAGTGGTTTGCACACCAGAAGCTTTGGAACGGACTATATATCGACCGCCGGTGACAAGATGCAGTGGAAGAGTTTCTTCTTGCCAAAGCCATGAGATTCTTGGTCGAGGTCGTCCATAGGCGGAACAACGCAGTTCCATGTCCGAATGTTCGACTACACGATTATCGTCCGCGGGTGGCGCATCTGTGATACGTGGTTTGATCGGTTCAATCAGACGTAATGTGGCCTCTGCTGTCATGTGTTGTCCGTGTTTGTTCGAAAGCACACACGTGTATGTCCCCTCGTGATAGTCGTGTGATTCGTCTATTTCAAGGACCTTTTGTGCAAAAGAAAACAAGGATTACACGGCAGTCTTTGGATAAGCAAGGTGAAGTAATAAAAATTCAGGTTATAAATGCAATGGAGTTTTTGGGTGGTTTCCTTCAATTATTCACGTCAAACTTTGTGTGACACACGCATACTCACGCATAAATCTATTCGCAGCAGAGAATTGCTGAACCATAAAAGCACACTGCACGATCAAGGAGTACTGGGAGCCACAACCCGGAGTGCAGAAGCACTCAAGGAAGGCACTAGTCAGACAGTCTTAGACGAACCTAACCAGGGATTATTGAGATAGTCTTCTCGCTTCGTGAGATACATTCAGGAAAGTGGGACGATAGACATCGAGTAAGCAATTTTAAAACTATTCTAAGTTGAGAATTTATTTAGAGTGGAAGTCAACTTTCAGATTAAAATGGAATACTAAATTCACCCGTAGGGTCACAAAGGATTGATCGAACGTCTACCCAATTGAAAGATCACTCGTTTTTTATTCACGGTTAAAAGCCCAATTCATTCTCGGACTATGTCAGAAGCCCTTCGTCTACGAAACTCGATGACAGGTGAAGCAGAAAGTAATCGTCAGTGTCACCGTATATAAGTCTAGGCCATGCCCGACTAAGTCCCCAAAATAACAGCGAAAGAATACAAAATTAAACGATGATTCAATAAAAAAAAATAACCACATGAGATATAGACTGCCATCCGTAAATGTAATTTAAGAAAGACTGCCGGACAGTAACAACGTACTTGGCGTCTTCGATATAGCCGAATATGTTTGGTTGCGTTGACTGGTAAAATCCACGTGATTTGCAAATTCCTGTGTTGATCCGCACCACAAATAAATCGTGCCACATCGCCGGCCACCACTTCCACATTACGAGGACGATCACGCCATTCAGCTAGTTCGATTGGATCATCTGCATCCAAAATGGGATCTTCCGTACGTGTGGGGAGTAAAACCGAGGCCCCCGAGCCGTTCGTCTCTTCCGATTCGTCCGACTCTGGCAACAAACGGGGTTCAAATCCCCCAAAATCTTGTACCGGACAATGAGGCCATGGCCAGGGAAGACGAAGCTGTCTTCCCCGAGGCACATATGGATGTGTGCGAATGATAAAATCTCGATCCGAGTCATTGGCTGCCTGATAACCCAACAATCGGGTGTTTTCAACGACTGCAACAAGTCGACGTCCTAATTCCATCGGTTGCATGTGTGCAACTTCAGCCGGTCCGACACACGTGACTCGGGATCTCACAGGTTCCAGGTGTCTCAGGGAAAGAGCAAAATCGACCATTTCACACGGGCAGTATAGTGGATTGCCGAACAGCGAGAGTCGACGTAAATACACCATGCCTTCAAGTGAGAATGGCAAACTGCGTAATTGATTCCGGGACAGATCCAAATCTTCAAGCATAAAAACTGGAGTAAATACTTCATGCGGTAAATAAGCGATTCGATTTCCCCGAAGAGACAGACTTCGTAAACTCGGGATGCCGATAAATGCTTCTTTGGATACCCAAACTAGTTGGTTAAATGTGAGTTCAATACGAACCAAATCTGCGAGACCTTCGAAAGAGCCACGTTCCAGTCTGATCATCGGGTTTCGACTGAGCATAAGAAATTGCAATGATCCGCCATTTGATCCGGGCACAATATGGGGCAGTATTGGCACGGAACGAAGTCCAGATTTTTGGCATGATATGGTCTGACCAGTACAAGAGCATCCCGTAGGGCACTGGTTTTGTGCGCAAACCGCCGTATGATACAGTATAAGAATGAACCACGTTCTGAGGATTGAGTTGGTCATTATTATTTGTGTCAGGCAAGAGCTCGACCTCGGTACAGCAAGAGGTGAATCGGACTCTTTGGCGGAGTCCACCAGGTGCAACTAGCTGATCCTGGGTGAAATTCAGGAGCCTTTTATTAGAAACCTAATCACAGCAACACAATATGGTCATTTTTAGCATGTTGCTCCCACCCACACAGACAAACGAGGACACACACACGGACCATCGGGGTGATTTAACAGGACATTGGCGGCCTCTTGAACGTAGACAGACAAATGTGCACAGCCTCGCATTAGTAACGACGTTACAAGATGTCGAACAAGTCGACAATTCACATTACCTGCTATTAGATGAACGAGGGAGAGAAAAACGGATGGATAGCAAACATGATTTGTTTATCTCCGTTAAACTGTCGCAGTCAAACACATACACAATCTAACACAACTGATAAAGGATGCACTGAGAATGTTGTTCGGTCATTACATACCGATGCTCAGCAGTCAGTCGAACTGTGGTTTTGGCGATGGTTTCGAGGAGGATGTTGATGCCGGTAATGGGCGAACGCTGTTTCTCATGGATCTAAATTTACATTGAATGTCCATTTGCATGAAACATTTCAAGGTCACTTAACGTGACCGATTCATTTACGTATGGAACCGTTATTGGTCAGTGACCTAGTATGATTCAAGTGGACGGAATAACGATCTGTTCGATGTTGTTGTTGTTGTTATTTTTATAATCAGATTTGATCTGTGACCAGCACCATTCGATACTTTGGTAATAAACAGCATAAATCATAACTGTCATCCTTGGTGATTTGTAAAACGCCTTTTCTGTACAGAACACGGAATCTGATTGACGACCTAAATCGATCTATTTCGGTTCCAGTAGGCATTTCACATCAGGCAAACATTAGTCATACTAAGATGTTGCATCTTATTTGAGCAATTTCTGATCTACCTGTTCACATGATAGGAGATTAGTGGGTGAATAAAATTCGATCGGATCATCGCACTATTGATCGAGTTCAGAATACGAATGCAGAAAGGTGATCAAAGCACTTTTGAAATTGCACCACCTTCGGTTCCGGTAAAGATGTGCGGCACGTACTGCGGAAAGATAACAAAAACAGTAACTCATCAGCCAGAGGCATTGAAATGACTCTCGAAGGGCACCATGCATACCCAAAGCTAAACTGAACAAAACTACACATGTTTACCACTTTTTGCATTTATTCATGATATGTTCGTTCTTAATGCGGATCAAACTTTGATACCACTGTCCATGAGCGGTGCAATTTCACATTGAATGCACGATAACCCAGCACTGGGTACAGTGATTCAGATTACCATTTCCCTCAGCAGGAATCTCAATCGGTTCCTCAACGCATTCTTCAATTAGGAGCTTCGAATCACACTTCTGATACACAAATTAGATTGGTGTGAACTAGCACCTATGGAACGTACAAGTCTCAGAACATGCAGATCGACAGAGAAGTACCGGATACGCATATCTGATGAGCGGCAATAACCGTGAAACCGGTCGTGTGCTTTTGAGGATCTTTGTCCACTCATCTGTAGATACTATTTAAATCAGAAAAACAGTCTAAGCTGTCAGAGGTTAGGGAGAGAACTACTGATTTTATTATAAAGTAGATGAACAGGGTGTGTGAATACAAGAGTGCCAGTGATACCACCACCCACTCATATCTGCAGGGTACCATCTAGGAAGCCTAGCACACTTTATATGGCCGACTGCCCTGTCAGACGTTTCTTCCTTGTCATGCACTGGTCAATCTAATCCATCTTCTAATCGGTGCATATCTAAATGAAATTTGCCGCAAATCGGTTCTGTTCGGGGACAGGTGCAACACCCATCCCATCTGGTTGTATCAGGATAATCCGTTTGTTCAGAAAGCTATCAAGCATCACGTGGACAGTGGTACTGACTTTAGCTTACTTGTGTTGATGTTCTTGCCTAAGGTTTTAAGTGATCGAGTTTGCCAGGAAAATCACTTAAATACTACGTACATTCCATACACTGTACTGAAGTTCCTACGGCCTATGTACTTTCTTCAGCTCTCGGTCAATAAAGAAACTAATCAGCAGGATTTTAATTAATTTTACCTTTACTCTGCTGGGTCCTGCGGCAGAGTGAGCCGGGCTCCACGGATGTCTCGAATGTCTCCTGTCCATGAGCGGTGTACGCAGAGGAACGGTTCATGAAGAATCTTGGAAATTAGGTACGAAATGGCGTCCGTAGCGTCGATCGCCATTTTTTTCGAGGTAGCAACTCTAGCCCGTGCAATACCAAGCCCTAAATGTCGGGCAGCAGGCAGTTTATGTGTTGGGAGCCGGTGACCGAACATGCCTAACGTGTCTTTGTGAACCATACCTCATTCAGGATAGCCGAGTAAAAGACAAAGGGTAATGACCTTATTTAGTGGCGAGCCACACTCCCGCACCTCATCCTGCTATCCATGGGCTTGTGTGACTTTTATGTAGAGAGTTTGCTGCCAGGAAAAAAACTCGTCACGCCCTCTAACAATGTCATGTTGCTTTTGTTTGGCTACTTGCCCTTGGCCTGTCCGATGTGGGTGATCCTGAAGGAGCGTTTTGTGTACCACTCCCCCTACCTCTCCAATTACTCGTAGCACGCAAATCCAATCATCACGGTAAGGTAGCGACATCAAGTAGGATCGAGTTCTTGTATACATCAGATGAGCTGAGTCCTAGTCTGGTCGGTTTTAGGTCCAAGCTAAAACTCCTTGCGCGCAAATCACCACATACTTACATCGATGAATATCACATGGAGAGAATTTCCCGTTCTCAGAATTTTCGTAACGATCATCTTATGTTTGCGCCTCTGGTGAACTTTTCAGTTTATCTTTTTAACGTGAACATGTCGATTTGATCACGAGGACAACTGCGAGACTGGGACAAATCTGATAAAACGGGACCACGTCTCGAGGTGGTCGTTGAAATCAACTCCCGCATCGAGAACAGCCACTTGCGCACACCTCCGGGTGGTTATCAATTTTCTGATGATGAAAAAATGTGTGCAATTTTTGATGCATTGCAGTCGTTCTTCATGGAGGTGTAGGCAAAATCGACCCTTGCAATCGTGATTCAAGGCTTTGGAACGACTTACCTACCGATTTCAGTCTTTGCTAGTGGCTGGCATACACACCCGTATAAACCACATAATCTGTTTTTGGGAACGGTGGATATCTCCGATGATTCGAACATATTATCTCATCGCAATTGTGTGTCCACCAATCATAACAGGGCTAAGTCAGTCAGATATATCCTGATCCAGTTAATTCCACCATCAGGATCACGATGTGAGTGACTAATGCTGCCCTCAACCAAATGGATTCACATGTGCGTAGATGAATTCTGGAAAAAGGGGTCGTTCCAGTTGATTTTGCTTTAGGAGCGTATCGTCTCGTGTTAGAATCATTTCCGTGCATATAGTTGACGAGACTGACTCATTTGCCACACGATCTAGGCAATTTGGTAAAGCAAAACGAAACGTTTGTTCATCTGTATCACAACATCCGACTCGGAGCTGATGTTACGGACGTTGATACACCGTTGTTCAACAGGAGACTGTTTGCCCACAACTCTGAGGTACCATCATCGGTGGCAATTCCCTTTTTCGCTCCTGTTCAGTTTCTTGTTTGTCGGATTCAGTTGGTGCTGTTTCGTTGACCGGTTGACTGTACCGGTTTCAGGGGCTGGACTGGGTATTGTTGACATTCCCGTTTGCTTCGGATTATTTACGGTCGCTGAGAACGCTTATTGCCAATTTTCTATTCATTGTTTTATAATCATGTTATGCTCCAAATGTCTTTCAAACATGAAATCCTACTTTTCAACGTTTCTTCTACTTGATTCATCACTTGGTTGGTGTTGTGTTCGTAGTTGCGCTCCACTTATTTATGTGATTGTGAACACGGCAAGCAAGTGAGCAGAGAAGTAGGTGTGCGATTTCCCTGAAATGAGCTACGTGCATACGCTAGGGTGCATTTACTCTAGGTCAAGCAAGGTCAGTCGATATGTAGCAGAATCGATCAGTCAACTAACAGTGCAGAGACTGAAACACTATTAAATATCAACAGGCGTGTGTCCATACATAAGGGGGATATTGATCAGTTGTCCGCGTTGTAGGTGTGACCGCATAAACTGGATAAAACAGTTGGCTTACCGGGAAACGTTCGTTGTCAGTGAACCGCCGTAACTTGAGTTTCGACGCGCGAAGCTGGTTCATTAATTATACACGTAAAGGTAGTTCAGCATCAGGCTTCCGTAACAGCTAGTGTTTCTCGAATAGTACACGCATTTGTCATCTCGGTGGTAAGCAGTTCGTACTTCACTGCAGCCAGTAAGATTCGTTTTCTACTTAAGCTCGTGAGAAATTCCTAAAGTCTGAATTCATGAGACCTAGAGAGGCAAACACAGATCTATCTTTTTCGGCTTTTCTTATCAGACCAGTACAGTAAATACGCGAAGCTTTAGCGGTATTCAAAATGTATATGATCCACTGCATTACCAGAAAAGCTCAACAATGAATTCCATTCATGTTGCAATAGCTTTTGCGCGGACAGACTAAGCCGCCAAATTCACCAATCCCGTACATTTGCTGCATCATCTCATTGACTTTTGGCGAATGGAGTTGTTGTGCTTTGACAAATTGATTTCTGCGAGCACCGGATCGGCCTGTGCAATTTGACATTGTTCGCCCCCATCGTAGAGAGAGGATTCGTTGTCTGACCCTTCTAGAGCGGTTTGCCGACACACCACAGAGGGCATTACATGGCCCATACCGCGTCAGTGTGGGATACGTATAGATATCATGGTCGAGTGTAGTGCTAGTTATCATCCAACTGACCTCTTTGGATAACTATGTAGGGCATTGTTCAGGAACCCGATCTGCCAGGCGTCTAATTGTTCTGTCGACGTATTTTGCTACACACGAGCAAGAATGAGAATGTGCACAACATGAGGTCGGATAATCAGACAGTTTGGTTTTGAGTCCGTTAGCTGCCAGTGTGGTTTAGGGTTGGAGGTGACTTTTAGTGTGGCTACGTAAAATGCTTTTATTATCCCGTGAAATAACTGGCGGGTCAATATTCCTGCGGCCGCTTCCGCCTTGAATTCCATACGAGCATAAAGAACCTCTTTCGGGATGTGAGGGTACCTTGGTCAAAGTTTCGCCTTCATTTTTTATCCCGAGGAAAATATTTGGGCGCCCGTTTTTCCTGAGACAGTTTCCCGTAGTTTTCAAATGCTTCTGAAAGTCCATGTTTGTGTGCATGAGTGTAATGAGTATTCTAAAAACTTAATCCACAATCAAAATAACTGGTTTCCATGACTTTAAGACTTGCACTGGGGAAACACAAGGCCTCAACGGGTCCAAAGGGGTTGCAAATCAGGCGACGGCCGGTGGTTTTCTACCCCCGTTTTAAACATCGAACCTCGTAATTTTTATTTCAAAAATTGCAAATTATAGCATTTAACCAACACCAAAAGAACTGACACCTTGCATTCGACGAAATCTCACTAGTAAATTCGTTCGATGGATCAGGTTTCCAAATCCGTTTTCTTTATCAATAACTTTCACATAATTATCTATGTATATATATATATATCACCTCCCATGATGCAATGGGATGTCACATTGACTTCATTGGAAATTTCCCGGAAGACGAGTATTTATAATCTGACATTCAGCAAATGAGTGGTTTTGCCTTTTTCATTGAAAACAGGGAGCCGTTGATTTGTTTGACGTGATAAGACAATATACTTTTGCGCGTATCACTCAGCCATGACTAGTTCTTCTCCCTTGAGCGTTTCCAGCACGAGTTCAATATTGAACCGAGTCAGGTAGATCTCGGCTGTTCGGTTATTCGGCTATGCGTTTGGCACTGAAACTTACCATGTCATTTGTTTTCGATACACATGGTTCTTGAGTTTCGTTATACTTCCCCTCGTCAGACTGTTGTAATCCCACAAACGACCTTTGTGCATGACCATCACTTTGAAAATGTTATCACAGTTCGTCCAATGATCAGTGAACATTTCCCACACTATATGCTATCGCGTTCTGTTTTGCTGTACACTTGTGGTACTGCTTACGTTGGTCAAACGACAAGGTAGCTATTAAAATGCTCAGTGTACTAGGCATAGAGGAAACGGAACGAAAACAAGTTCCATCGTTGTGGACTTAGCAGAATTCGGGCACTTGATCGGAGTTCAGTCTGACATCAAAGGTTGTCTGCCGGGTTCTACAACACGTGTCGGAAGCTGATCGATGAGCTTGGCGTTTAGGTCGCAAACGTTTCATCACCAGTCTAGGTGATATCATCAACATCACTTTTGAAAAGTATTGAAAACTTGTCGGAAGCCATTACGCTTCGGACACTAGCAACTACCGAGGAAGGTACCATCCGCATCGCAAAGCCGGAGCTTTGTAAACATCAAAAATTCGTAGAAGCACGCCAGATTTCCTGTCCAGCAGTCATGAGCACAACGGTGACGAAAGCTAACTATCACTCTGTGGTAAACTGAATACTTTCGTTTCATTCCGTGTGTTTTATTCGCACTTTTTGATAATGGTATCTGATTCTAAACTGGCTCCAGTCTATAAACGGCCATTCCGTTTGTTTCAGTGGTCTCACTGGACACCCTAGGTTAAACTGTCTAGCCCGAGATACATTGAGCTAATCTTATGGTAAAGAGGACACTTTCGCCGAATATGTCGAGATTCATTTCACCATTGTGACTGTTCTAAACTGCCTCTCTAATGCCGCGATCAAGATAGAAGTCAACAGCATCCCCCTACATACAATCATCGATACAGGCAGTTCGTTGAGTTACATCTCTAAATCTGTTGTTGATGAACACAGTTGGCTAGTAGTCCCTCCACGACCACAAGTTACAATGAATTCCACACATTTTTATGGTCTTTCTTGTGGTCTTCTTCACTTTTATATTCCCTAAATCCACTTTACCAAACTCGTCTATCATCCCGCCAACAACCATTCTTACTAGCCGCTCTTTTCTTCCCCTTATCACAACCAGAAATGTCCACCAGACCTTACAATCATTCTACCAAAATAAACCACCTGGTCCGGACGGTATTCCATTCGTCGTCCTGATAATGTGTGCCCCACAGTTAGCACCAATTTTAAGTTCTCATTTCTGCCTTCCTCGCCAGTCTGGTATGTTTTCCGCTCCATGAAAAAAACCATGATTTTTCTTATTCCCAAACACAGCGACTCCCTCGACCCGAACAACTACCGTCCTATTTCTCTAACTTCTCTCATTTCGAAAGTCTTGGAGACCAATAATTCCGACCAGTTGCGACCGTTTCTTGAACGCCAAGGACTGCTAAGCGATCGTCAACACGGGTTCCAACCTCATCGTTCCACCGGTGATCTATTAGCTATGGTCTCGCACTCCTGGTCAACGGAACTCGATAACCACGGAGAAACACACCTGGTCTCGCTAGGCATTTCAAGGGCTTTTGACCCTGTCTGTCACAAAGGCTTACTGTCTAAATTGCCCACTTTTGGGTTTCTCCTAACCCTTATGGACGTCGAGTCTTTTCAGCAACGGGACCATCTCCGTTCCTGTCGATGGAGTTCAATCACAGCCATTTACCGTGAATACTGGTGTACCCCTAGGTTCTGCAATATCACCCACCTTCTGTCTGCTTTTCAATAATGATCTCTTATCCACCACTTCCAACCCCTTCCACGCTTTTGCCGACGATGCCACCATTCCATACTCCTTTTCGTATCCCATCCCTCACCGTGCCACCGCCAACGTCGACCGCAACCGTTGTGTTCTTGTAACATCGCTCAGTTCGGACCTTGGACAAATCTCCTCCTGGGGCTCTCAAAATCGTGTTCTCTGCAATGCTTCTAGAACATCTCTTCTCTCAATTACTCTCAAACACCGTTGCTTTTTTCCTCACTCAAATGTTAATTCGGTTCTCCTACGTTTCTCCAGCTTGATGCCTTTCGTTGACCTTTCAGTCTTCTCCTCTTTGTCTTGGTCTTTATGCGTATGTTGACTTGATTCTCGCGCTACGCGCAAGATTGGTTTTCTGTTCCGCGCCAGACGTTTCTTCAAAACATCCCACCTCCTCTGACTGTACAAAGCTCAAATTCGTCCCACACTTGAATACTCCTGTGACGTGTGGAGTGAAGCCTTGTCTTCTTCCTCTTCTTGACCGGGTCCAACGTAATGCCATTCGTCAGGTAGATGTTTCAGTTTTAACACCCAATTTGCAGTCGCTTGCCCATCGCCAGACAGTTGCTTCATTGTTCCTATTCTACCGCTATTATTTTGAGTTTTGTTTTCTCCGAGCTCGCCTCAGCTGTTCCTATCCCCGATACTTTTTAACGCCAATCCCGAGCACAGGCGGCCAGTCACTCTTATAAGGTTTCTGTCACTCGACCTCGAACCTGAACCTTCCTGTCTTCCTCCCCCCCCCCCCGGACAGTTAAGTTACGGAACACCCTTCCCCTCTGTGTCTTTCCACCCACCTACAACCTTTCTCTTTTCAAAAGCGGAATCAACAAACTAGTTTTTGCATGAATTTTCCCCACAAACTTCTGTTACAGTATGTTTTCGAACTATGGGGTTTATCCCTTTTACTGTGATTCACTTCGTACGCAGAAAAATCGCCAAGACCATCGTTAGGATCACATTAAACTCCTTGTCCTTCCCGATTTGTGCACGGACATAGTCCTAGGTCATGATTTTCTCAAATTACACAAAATTGTGCAGATTCCTTTTTTTGAAAGTAAACCTTTGTTTACTCTTTGTGGTCTTCTTGCGGCTCACGTTAACCCGCTATCTCTCTTTGAGTATTTGGCACCTAACTACAAACCAGCTGCCATAAAATCAAGACGACATTCAACGGTGAACGGTTGATGCAGCCTGGAATCATCAAACCGTCCAGTCCCCCATAGGGAGCATAGGTTTTAGTAACCTCTTATGATCGCCACAGATGTCGTACAGTAATCGACTATCGTCAAACCATCAATCCATTCATCTTCCCCGATGTATATTCATCTTTATAGATTGACGACTTGATCGCGAAAAGCCCCATATATGAGGTTTACAGTGCGTTTGATATAATAGTACTAATTTACTTCCTTTTTTATTCAACATATAACAACGTACAACAAATCGGGAAGGGGCTCGCGGCCAACGAATGGCTGCCAAATGGGAAAGTAACTGGCGGTGGCCGGGATCGAACCCGGGTCGTCATTGTCCAAAGTCCATGGTGATAACCACGTGACCACCGCCGGCCAGTGACAGTTGCTTATCATCAGATCCCTATCCGAGTGGACGAGAACATATATACAGCATTCGAAGATTGTGACAAGCTGTTACAATTCTGTCGTATTCCTTCTGCTTTAACAAATGAAGTACCATGCTTCTAACGCACTAGTGATAGTATCATTGTAAACGATGAGCTGTGTAGTACATTTATCCACGTGGATAATCTAGTGATTAGTGCATAGCCGAAAAAGAACACGATCTGAATTTATCCAAGTTCCTCGAGGTTGCTCAAAAATATGATATCACACTCAACGAAGACAAGAACATCGATCGCACTCGGCGTCTTACTGCACTCAGCTTTGAAGTTTCTAGGAAGTGAATCAAACCGGATCCAGAACGACTGCCACCGCTGAAAAAGCTTTCACCGCTACTAACGTCGGACCTCAAGAGCGCGCAGTTGGCATGTTTGCCTATTATTCTCAGTGTAGACCTCAGTTTGATAAACTAGTCTACTTGTTTGAAATCAAAACTCCCCCCCCCCCTCCAGGGAATGTCATAGAGGCACTTGAGCAACTGAAAAAGCAGCTAGAAAATGTTGTGTCATAATAGAGCCCAGTGTCGCTCTTGTTGAAGAAATGGATGCATAAGGCACCGCAACCGCTGCGCCTCTCGATCAAAATGATCGTCAAGTTACTTTCCTTTCCCGGACACTGTCACCTTCAGAACGTCGGCATTAGGCAGTGGAGAAAGAAGCGTATACCACTGTAGAAGCCTCACGGAAATGGTGTCATTTTCTGATTGTTTGTCATTTCAAGTGGATAACTGACCAACAGTCTGTTGCTTTTATGTTTGGTCAGTCAACCGAAAAAATAAAATAAGGAAAAATAGAGCGTTGACGTATGAAGCTATCAGATCTCCGATTCGACATCGTTTATTGTCCTGGTTCGAAGAAATCTTGTGGCCGACACAGTTCCTTGGAGATTCTGCGGAACACTGACACATTTGGACTTGAATTCTCTGCATACCACCTCGTACCATTATAAAGAAAAGCGTACGCACCAATTCGTATGATCACGAAACCTACCTTTCGCCCTGGATGATGTGAATTCTGTCAGTTCCCAACATGTGAGGGGATCAGGCCCAGATTCTACTGGGCACCAGAAGTGCACTTCATCAAGGGAACGTAACCGTTCAAGCGTCTTAACATCGACTTCAAAGGATCCCCGTCAAGCGTCACCAAAGAACGACTTCTGTTTACCACTACTGACGAGCTTTCACGATTCCTACTCGCATACGCTTGGCCTGACATGCCTGCTTCAACAGTCATCAGATTACCGACTGACTGGTTTTTTTATTTTTGGCATGCTCAGCTTTCTACACTTCGATCGTGGATCGACATTTATGTCCGAAAAACTTCGAAACTTCACTTTGAATCCGAGGAATCGCAACCAACCGCACGACGACATACAATCCACAATGGCACCCTCTAGAAATCTACTACACTCGCGTTTAAGTCCCGGCAGTTGGAAGCTTTACTTCCAGACGCAATTCATTTCATCCATCCTCTTCTCCGTACGACCACCAATGCCACGCCTCGCGAGCTTCTCTTCCAATAAAACCGGAAAGCTACCACGGGAACATCACTCCCCTGTTAGCCGTTGACCTCTGATCGTGTATTTATTCGGGAGCTCAAGCGTACATCTGAATTTGATCCTCTGGTGGTAGGGGCGGAACTCGTAAAGTGCAGTCTCACCTACGCACGTGTACATTGCGATGACGGTCGAGTCAGTGAGGGAAAATGCACCCACGCTGGGCGAGTCCGATTATCAACACCGACGACCAAGCGCCCTAGTGAAACCATAGTCCCTAACTCACTTACCGCACCCATAGAAAAACCGACAAGTTCGACTCACTGGAAGAAAGCTGCAGAACCCAACAGCGCATGTACACTAACCATTTAAGAAACAGGAAAGCGTGAGTTCGTTAACCCCTTTTTGAAGTCGATAAACCTTATCTGCTATGCAAATCGCATCCTCTTGCATTTCATTGGTGTCACTTCCGCTTTCGTACCGTTCACCAGCCCCAGTGAGAACTCTGCTCTGCCTGCGAACCATCTCGTTTTATATGTGAAAAACAAAGATTATATTAGGTTATTAGTCCATTTGCCCACTCGTCGCACACAACGCATTGGTCCGACTGGTGAAGGCGACCATGCCTTGAGGCTTAAACAACGCACACAAGATTCATCTATCATCTATCGATCCACTCCAGTGATCGGCTGTCTTGTCACTCGAGGTTCCGCTGTCTCAAGCCTTGGGCTTGGTAACGCACCGGTGCGGACTGCCAACGTGACTTGGTTGTCCGCCAACGCTGGGTTAATACGTCCCCTCACACCGTCCGAAAGATTCTTGACGGGGGTGAACGTGGTCAAATCAATACTTTCATTTCATTCCACATGCTTCATTCAGGTTTTTTTATTATGGACCTCAGATGCCGTTTCAACTGCATGCTATGATACCGAACTGGTTAAAACCTACAAAAGGCCATTCTGACTTCTCCATTCGTCTCATCTGTGCATGTTTGTGAAAACATTCATCGCACACACTTTGCACAATCCGGTCAGCCGTAAGTGTTTCCTCGCTCTCCTTCGAACTGAGATTTTTCGCGACATCGTATCAATTTGTTTTCACATGAACGTGGTTGTTATAGCTTGAGAATGAAATCACCGAAAACATATGTTCACCTGCAGTTCCTAATCTCATTCCCATAATGGGCTTATTTCAAAACCTGAAGCATATCACTTCTCAATTCATTTCGGATGTATAGCAAAAGTATTCGGAAATGCCATTCAGTTGGTTCTTTGGCACGTTGTTCTCGTTGGTCTGAGACCCCGCTCGTCAATCAGACTCACTCCTTCCGCGTCAATGACTGCACGGTTCTCTCATCGTTTTCGTAGTTCCCTAAAACCTGGGGACACGATGACGCACGTGAACCCTATCTTATTGTGATCAGGACCAAGTGCCTTAGTAACTATTTATAAATTACCTGGACGCAAACAAGAACGCGTTAGCATAAAGTGTGGAAAATGACTTGACATTCAAAGTGCAGAGAGGACATATCCAGAAGCACCCAAACATATGTCTAGGTAGTTTGTATCTTTGCACAGGTTACTATAGATTGTGAAGGTGCCAACTAACCGTTGATTTTCTAACCGATTTCATAGACTGATCACGCGTGACGATGGTGTTTTGGACCGGAGGGGCAACACGTGGTGTGCGGGGAGGGATCGGCCCGTAGCTGAGGAATCGGTTGCGGACAGTAGAGCTGTTACCTTGAATGTCTCCAGATCGCGGGCGGGAGGACGGCCACTCCGGTGGTGGTTACTCGTGAAATAAGGTATACTCAACAAATTAACGATCCTGGACTATCAGCGAAAGCGCTCTAGGATGTAGTGAGATTTCCGTTCGGTTAATGTTCTCCACTGTAAAACGCCACAAATCTGTCGACGGCACTGTGATGTGGTGAGACAATGCCCACTACTAAATAAGGTCATAGCTCCTTTTCGTGTTCCACTTACTCGACAAGGTTTCCCAGAAGAGGCGAATGAACCACACAACTGCCCATCGGGTCATCTGAACCAACGCTGCTGCCTTGCAGGACGCATTAGGCTGCACAAAGGTTAGACGTGTATCCTCAGATAAAACGGCCTACTCCGGATCGGGCGACCGAGTAGTATGTAGTAGTATGTATACAACCATGACAAAGATGTTTATTGCAATGAATACCTTCATTTCTGCAATTGTTTTTGTTGCTTCGCCATCATGCTTGATTTCAAGTCAGTGTAAAATATATGTCGTCTGCTGTAGGGTGGCTTTAATGACCCCCTGGACATGCTTCTCCTCTTTGCTAGTTCGTTTTACAGCGAACTAAGTTATCGAAATCTCTTTGGAACCGGTTATCTCCTGAACCCAAAAGAGTTAAGTTAGATCTATTGTATAAATCCTCACGAAGAAGAGAAACGACAATGTTTCGATCAAATGAGTTAAGTATTCAGGTGGAAAAGTAAAAAAACAGACAAATTAGATAGCCGGGGCAGGATCGCCATGATTGTACAAAATATCATGATTATATCACAAAAAGCTTAACAATAGTCTCATACATTTGTCACTGCACCAAGTTATCGTCTCACACTGCGTATCGAGGATCTTCTGGTCAAATGATCCACCGAAGGCGTCAACAATGTTTGTCTAATTGCCGGGCCAACTACGTTTTTGGGCAGTCCGTCCTTCAGTTTCATTGTGGTTGTATATTTTTTCGGGGATGGCTTCTCCAAATCCATAGTGATTTCCGCATAATCGCGAGTGATCTGGTCGTGAATGGGGGATGATATACCAACCTCGGCGGGTTCATGACCCGTTTTGTCACGTCTGTTAAAGAACCTGAAGATGAAAGACGTAATGAAACAAAACTCGAACTGGAGCTCTATTATTTGTTGACTCCATTTTCCTTATTCACCAAATTTATAACAGCAAAACATGACCTCGGTTGCTATCTCTTGACGGAATCCATAGAGTGCAGATGTATGTGTGGCGCAGTGTCAATAATAAACAGATGTAAAATTTCCGGATAAAACAGAGTACGTAGTCACACACACTGAAAAATGTAAGGGTTAGGTGTTTTGCCGCTTCCGGTGATAAAACACACGAATATCACCGGGAATGATTACTAATGTTTTCGGAACGTCACTCAACCATGATGGTGACACCTTTCACCAAAGCTGAGATCAGTAAGAGATTAAACGTTAAAGTTCGCCAGGCTGCGATGGTTGGGACGTGCTTTGCATATACCCATGGATAAACTTGAGCACAGTGCAATGTCCACGTCTAACAGAAGTCAAACATGAGTTACGTATACCTGGAGAGTCTGGGTCTCACACGTTTTTGTTTCGCTTGGTAGGAACTGACGTAGTGTCTAGAAAAATGTTAGGTCAGTAGCTGAGACAAAACAACGTGTGAACGTGAACCGTTGTACTGAATAGACAACGCTAGATGCGCATTCATTGTTATCGTTCCAACTTGAGGTAGATCCGTTGTTAAGGTTTTACTTAAGGATACTCCCACACCAGCAAACTCAACTATGAAAGAGTTTAAACGATGATGAATGACAAACCTCCTTATTTATGGACAGCAGAAATAAATATATGAAACGAGGACTGTCAGAGGTGAAACGCACAAATTATATGGGTACGTCAACAGCAGTATCCGAACTCCACCTTACAAGCCTGTTTATATCAAAAATACTGCTTATTACCATTAGCTGCACTAAATGTGATGAAAGATCATGACCATTTTCACAATAATACAACATTTCTAGTCTTCAAGTGGTGGCAAAAAACCTTACAGAAGAATTGCTCGTTTCGCTACCACGATTTCCAAATTTCTTAGGATGTCCTGAGAAGAATCTTAGAACCAATGATTTGAAAACAGATGTGCCTCACGGTTTGCCCCCGGGGGATAAACATGCGAGCAAAATTGTCTAGCAAGCGCACCAAGATTCGCTCACACTTTTACAGACACTGAAACGATTCCCACATCAGTGTGCCTCAGGCACGTGATCCACAGAAGGCTCAGATATTCTGTTATGTCTACAAAACCTTTAGTTTATCGGACTGTAACATAACTGAACAATATTTGATTTCTGATACAATCCTGACTTCCCTTTAAGGGATGTTCAATCTCTACCTCATTGGGGTCATTTCAGGTACGAAGACGCAATAGGAGATTGTGATCAAGTCCGCACGCTACAATACAACTCACTTCATATTTATAAGTGACAAGTGATTTACCAAAAGATACCGCTCATAATGAAAATTTAGGCAGTAGCGACTACGCATGCCACAGCAACAACAACATTAGCAGCGTTAACAGTAACACAAAAATGGGAAGGTCTTTTTCCAATCAACTGTTATCAGATCACTCATCCTGCCTTGCTTGTTACTACCGAAGACATGTAATATAAATGTGCTAAATGAAATAAACATCACTGGATCAATTATTGCTAAAATTTCACAGAATTTAGGATCGAAAAGCTTTCACGAATACAGTGCACGAAATGCCAATAAACCTACCCTACCTTTTCTGCGATAACGTTTGAACCAAATCATTTAGGATGATCGAATCTGGCCTGTTGATATGTCAGCTCATTACTATACCAAATATACACACATATTGGAATCATGAAAGGGATAAATTAATTGATTCCGGAAAATGTACCTGATTGGGTGTGGAATGCTAATAAATCCCCTCTTGAACAATTAGCGAAAACTACCAGCTGGTTACGAAACAGTGACCTTAATTGGTAATGAATGAAACACAACTTTTAGCCATACTCCCGATGATTTTCCATATTGTCTCATGTTCTTTGTTGTAAACTCGTGGGCGTCAAATCACGCAGCGTGCTGAAAACTCTTACATCTGCACAGACTCACCTCTCTAACAGACTTCAGACATTTCCATTCTGGTTCAAGTCTGAACCGCGAGCAGGACGGTTCTGGTCTTTGATTTTCCGGTACAATAGCCACATGTTTATGAGGTTGGCCGTATCTAGTGGCTGCGTTATAATGCTGAAATGCTACTTTCTGGGATCTTCAGGGGGAAAAAACCATTTAACGTTATGATGTATGAGTCAGCCGTCCACTTTCCCTCTAAGACTGCTATATGAGATCTGCATCCTTCAAAACTTCACTGAAAACCATCACAGAGCCACCACCGAAGGCTCGACAAGTAATTAGGAGATATATACAAACTAAAGTTCAAGTTGCTTCTCCTGAAGTCTTGCAAGTAGCACTTTATGATATCAAGACCGTCGAAATTAAACTGTTTCTCATTGCTGGTTATCACATCATTCCCCTTAGTGTTCCCATTGGTGTGATTTCTGGCCCATTCCTCTCGATTTTGAAAATGACGATAAGCCATCCAGGCAGCTATCTCATCTTTCTGCACTGCAGACGCCGTGCAGATTGTAGGAGTTTTTCTGCACACCAAACGCTTCAATTCAGTTACAAGAACCTCTGTAGCTTTGATGCGCTTCCAAGTTCGTTCAAGTCCTCTCGCGCCCTGATCGGAGACTTTCCTTCGAATTACACATTTGTTCCTTAACACATAATGATTCAAATCCTTCAAAAGTTGCGAATAACTATTGTCTCTCTGGAAATTGTTTTTGAAATCTAGCTTATGCACATCCCTGATTTTTTGTGTCAGAATTGTTCCTTGATTCAGTTCAGAGAGCCTTGGACCTCTGGCCGTCCCTCTGTTTTGACAAGTGAGAGGTCTCTAATACAATCTACAAAGTATAACTTTAGCGATATTCGTTCATGAATCTTGTGTGACATGGAAGCTGATCAATATCACATCTTCAAGCGTCGAAAGAGTCATTAGAGACGAAGTTCGTTGAGTCTGCCCACCAGTACGGCGTTTTGGCCATTTGTTCAAGAGGGGATTTATTAGCATTCCACACCCAATCAGGTACATTTTCCGGAATCAATTAATTTATCCCTTTCATGATTCCAATATGTGTGTATATTTGGTATAGTAATGAGCTGACATATCAACAGGCCAGATTCGATCATCCTAAATGATTTGGTTCAAACGTTATCGCAGAAAAGGTAGGGTAGGTTTATTGGCATTTCGTGCACTGTATTCGTGAAAGCTTTTCGATCCTAAATTCTGTGAAATTTTAGCAATAATTGATCCAGTGATGTTTATTTCATTTAGCACATTTATATTACATGTCTCTGGTAATAACAGACAAAGAATATCCTGTGACAAAAGTAACCAAGTCAATAAAAACAATTCAGTGGGGGGAATTCACTGCGTCTGATGCCATCGTTCTCCTACGTGTACTGTTACGAGGCGCCTGTTGAATCTCACACGAGTCAGAAATATTTACTTCTTGACATCTAGTCAACTCGCTTGCACGTATTTATATTATCACTGATTCACTCACGGCTGCATGCCAAAGACTTCAACTCAAACCATCTTGCATTCCGTTTGACTCATTACCTCATGCTCGGTAACACACACATGCGCACATGAAAAACCTCTTCTATCTTGAAATTCCTACCACCGATTGGCTTGTAGATGCCGCCTTCTTGTGGCCTTCCAAAAACTTACAAACAAAATTGTCCTCAGAGATTCATGTTATTAATGACTGGCTCCAAAAACCGTAGATTCACGTAGTGATTTGCATCGAAGTTAGATTCCGTGTAGCAGAGAGCAACCAAAAGCTGATTTCAGCTTATTTCCAAGGTATGAAAACTTTACCACTGAAATTGGCCAAGGAGGACTTGTGAGACCCCCGGGTAGGGGTTCACGGAACCCGCCTAATAGACCATTAGAGAGATAAGGTGACACGGCTAAGTGTCGCGACCAGTGACGTAGTTGCATTCGGACTCTTCACGTCTTCATGAGTTCCGCTTGATTATTTGATTTCGGCTCTATTCTATCTTATTCATCCATTCATTCTGCCCTCAACTGGACGATGCTTCAAGGTAACAACCAAAACCAGAGCGCAGTAATCCAAGTCTGACGGTTGAACGAACTGAAACTGAACTGCCCAAACAACAAGCCATCCACGTGAAGTGATTGCCCCCAACATGTCACACTGTTCGTTCAACCTTTTCTTTTTTCATCAACTGCGGAATTGTGTAACACACCCTACCATTCTCTATGTTTCGATTTTTTTCCTTCTGGCATTTGTACTTTCCAGAGTAGAACAAACAAGCTAATATTCCCACGACTCTCTCTCTCCCAACCTATTTCCTATTGTACTGTGAGTCATTAGACTTCAGGGTTTAGTTCTTTCATTGTCGCTCAAATGTATCACGTAAATGAAGTTTCTGTACTCTGATAACTTAACCTATTCCTATTCCACTGACCCTAACAAGCACAACGGGCTGTGTTAAACATCAGTTATTCTAGGCACGTTTAAGTCGAAGCTTGGAACTGAATATATCCTACACCTGCCTGGTACCATCACAGCAAAAAACAATTACAAGAATAAGGAAGCAGAAGAAAAAAATAAAAAGAAACGGTTAGCAACACATAACTTGCTGTCATTATTCCTCTTCGCCATACACATCTTGGCTTTTGTTGACATTCTGTTCATCGGAATGACGTTTATGTGATTATGGCAAATGAGAATCCACAGACAGACCGCACATTATTCGCCCCACTGACTTCTATTATCAGCGATATCCCTCATTTTCCCTAACCAATGACAATCCTCATGCCTTAAGCCCCAACCAGGGCAGCGAGAAGCACCAACCAAAGCCAATACTGATGCCAAATTATTCTTGCCTCTACTCCAAGTAATGGTCTGATCGCCGCGTCGCTTCTTCCAGTCTTGTTCGACACGTGCGAATAGAGCACGGAAAGGTACACGATGGACAAACATTCACAAAACATGACTGAGCCACCAGAGGCTGTGTAGAGCGATCACTTCGTTAAGAAGACAGCTATCCGTGTCTAACATACGACGGCGCACCTCGTCATTACTCACTCGATGTTCCAACCAGACAAGAGTAATGCTTCGAATACATCAATTGTCAAACACGGAAAGATGTCGAGCATCCTCAATGCAAAGTGGCCAGGTCTCGCAACCACACATTAAAACACTACGAACCACGGCGACGTACACCCAACCCTTAAGAGAGAGTCAGATGTCACGGTGACGCCACAGGTGTCGCAGATTTTCGGAGGATGCTCTAGCTCTGGTTACTCGTGAACTGATGTCCTCCCCAACAGCACCTCCAGCCGTTGGCAAGCTCCCGAGGTACTTAAAGCTGTCAAGTAACTCAAGCTGATCGCCACAAAAGATGAGTGCGGGCACAGACTCCTTTCAATCCTGCACAAGCACTTTGCACTTAAAAGGCGCAAAATCCATACGCTACCTGGGTACTTCTATCGCCAAGCGGTCCAAAGCGTGTTGTTCTGCCTGTGCATCATCACCCAGCAAGGTGACATCATCGGCAAATTCCAAGTCAAAAACTCTGTTCCATAGGAGTGGTTCTAATCCACGATTTAGAATATCAGACGAGGTATCCCGTAGAATATTATCAGTGGCGAAATTAAAGAGGAATGGAGGTACAGGGAAACATTGTCGTACTCCACTGGAGACGGCGGAAGAGAGCAAAATATGGCCGAAGGCCCTAATCCAACTTGAGGTGTGACGATACAACTCTTTGAGGGTTGATACACTTCTCAGGTACTCAATTTCTCAACAAAAAATTCAACAGTTCAGTCCTATCGGTAGAGTCAAGGACGAGCGTATGTCCAGTGTGACGGTGTTCTAGCAGCTGTCGGAGGCCGAAGATTCGATCAATATACCCATGACCGCCACGAAACCTAGCTTGCTGCTCGTGAATCTGTTCTCCCCGAGTTTGATACAACCTGCGGAGGATGACAGACGCAAACAGCTACTGGGAGGGCGCTTACAGCCCTGTGGTCGGCGCAGTCACTACGAGAGCCCATATTGAAGATGGAGGCAACAACCAATTCCCCCCTGCACCCGACCATCTTTGAAGAGGGCTGAGGAAGGCCATCGGAGCCCGGCGCCTCGTGAAGTCCTAGAGCCTGGATTTCATATCGGGTCTCCGCCTTGGTAGGTGTATAGGTCAAAATGAACCACTGGACATGTGGCGGGAAGAGCTATAAGAGGTTGACACTGAATGCCGGCTAAAATGTGTCTGAAAGTGTTCAACCCAGCGTTTTAGACACCATCGTTGATTGTGAATAGGCGAACTTTTAGCTTAACAGATTGTTTCACTCACACCTGGTAGCTTCCTACCAGTGACTCAAGTGAGACAACAGCTTGCGGGAACTTTCCAAGTCGGTAGCACGTTTTACCTCTGGTGGGCGTTCCGACCATCAGATCTCGCGGTCCCTAAGAAGACTCGCATTAAGTGCACGTTCCATTGCGTATGGTGCTTTGTTATACTCGCTTTCAGCCGGAACCGAATGGCGTGTGTCGATAAGGCGCAGAGATTTAGAGGAAATCCAGGGTCTTATGGCACTACGAGATAAGCTACAACTTACTAGACCAGTGAAATGCAAAGCATTCTTTATAAGTTGCCAGTGCTGGTTGGTTTCATCAGATGGAGTCGCATCCTGCTCTTCAGCTAGTGGTTTTTGAAAGGCGAATCAGTGAGGTGGATCGGGATGCTTATCGCAATCTAACCATCGTTGCATTATGCGCTTGGAAGGCCCACCGAAGCACATGGACAGCTTAGAGCAGACTGATTCGTAATCGGAATCAAGGGGGAGGTTCCAGTGTGAGCGACAGTCTTGTATGCAACCCCGCCATTTAAGGCTCACAGCGAAGTGGTCAATATGGGCTCGCTATGAGTCGTAGAGGGCGGACGCCACGTGGCGTACTGGTGGTTTCAACTTCTGATGTTTTCTCTGGCGAGTAACAGGCGATAGTCTGAACACAGGGCAAAAAGCGTCCCCTGTTTTCCGAGCAACAGGAATTTAGCCAAAAGAGCTTCCTGAATGCGCGTCATTAGGTGACAGCCAACCAACTCGAGAATTTAAATCTCCCGGCAGGATCACGATATCAGCCTAGCTCGTTTTACACAAGAAGTTGTGGAGTCTTTAGTAAAAGTTATTTTTGATTGCATCTGGGCTGAAATGGTGGGTACATACGCTTAAATGAGAAACAAATTGCGTCTATCGGAAAGGCGACTGCTCGCTTTGTACGAACCCGTGAGTCTCACTGCGTATAAATGACTGTCGACTGGGATCCAGCCTAACAGCGCCGCTTCAGCTCTATCATTGAGAGCAATGCCAACACCAGCCAGAGCAGAAGCCACAGCCTCAGTGTCCCCAGAAAGAAGTAAGTAAAGCTTTATAGAAGAACAAGATGGGTGTGTTAATCGAATGATGGAACTGAAGTATTGAATGCGGCTCTCTTGAATGCAACACACATCGATGGTAAGGGATTCCAACATACGAGCTAGACTCGTCTGTTGTCCCGTAGGCATCAGGGATCGTACAATAAACGTGGTTAGCTCGAATGGGCATCGAGGACAAAGCAGGGCATCAGCCGGTGACAGCGGGTTCAGTGATACTCGGAAGCTAGATGAAGAAGGAAGAGAGAAAACAGTCAGGATTTCCCACCAGCCTCACGGTCGACCGAAAAACCCGTGGGATTGGAAAATGGAAAAGGAGTGGAAACTGGAGAACAAGTTTTGTACGGTGTAGGAGAGTGGTCGTTCATGCGCATGGAAGAGCAGTCAGTTATAGTAGGAGCATATTTCATGGTTGTTTGCTTTGCGGGCCGTTGCACCACTCGGTCGTCCAGTCCAGAGTAGTTGAAATTGGATACCTGAAAGGAATTCTTCGCTGCGTCTTTGTTTTTTAATATTTTGGTTCCAACAGTAACCGTTTTGCTCCAAATCATGGGCACAAACTCATACATGGTTTGAGTGCAGTGATTACTCAAACATGTATGCAACACAAAACGGCACATCTGGTTTGGACAATGAGCTTTACGTTTGATTGACTGTCCTTTTGGACTCCACGTTTCACGCGCAAACCTCAGGTCATCCGACCAACCTGCACTCGGAAGCACCAGACTCGAGTTTCGCTCTTGTTAGAGCTCATCAGTGGTGCATATCCTCCGCTGAGCTTTACGTTCTTAAATGGTCCTTTCTCCAGCTACCTCGATTAAACCATTAAGGAAGTTGTAGCGGGAACGACTGCGATATATAATCAGGTAAAAAGGGAGACGATGTAAGCATTTGGAACGAATCATATGGGACTCAGCGTCGAGTATGGGTTTGTGGGTGATTGGCCAAAGCCATGGTAGGTCAAGGTCAAGCACTTTTGGATTGATTGCACAATTCTGACGCAGGTGAACAACAGTGTCTGTTAATCGATGCCTGTCGTGGTGTTATGCCCGCGCAACCGACAAAAGTACAAAATGGAAATCCGGATGGATTTTTCTGACTGGCTGATTTACTATGAGGTAGAGTGAGCTCGCAATAGCCTTCTATCGCTCTTATCTAATGTAGATAACATCACAAATGACCGGGAAAGTACCACATGTAAAAATTAGAAAATGCATCAACTAGGATGTAATAAATTATATTTGTCAATCTCCACTACTTCATCGCCCATTTCCTCATTTATCGACGAGGCCATACCAGTTGCACAGTTTCCATTCTACTCACTTTCCTTGCGGGATGTATCACCTATAACAAAATGATTCAACTACAAAACGTTTGATTCGCTGAAGCTGAAATAGTAGACTTGGGTACAGCCCGGCAATGTCCTTCAATTTCGATGGTGTCCAACCACGAGGCGAAGCAAAAATACCACCATCTGTGTCCGTAGTCACTTTCAGACAGATGTCTTATTTTCTGAACATAAGGGTTTAATTTATCTTGAATCGTATTGAAAAATACTCTCAGTATAACCAGATGGTTTTAGTTGTTCTTTTTTAGACGTTAATATGAAGGAAACAGACAGTTCCTTTTCCTGTGCACGCATTTGGAAGCGAATCATGAGTAGGACGAGAGTCAAAATATTCTTTTCATAGCTTATTTTGACTAATGTTGAGGCGACCCAAATGTCCAAAACCTTCAATCTCAGTGTGTTTCGAATCCACGTTCAGATGACCTTCGTATTTTACTGTCACAAGCGACTTGGCAGCGATAAAATTCAAGGGTATTAGGTATTGGGTACATACTAGTTACCCAACCGAATTGCAGTGATACTTATTAGCATGTAAACTTACGAACTGATAATGGTCGATTAATAACCCTTATTCAAATGCATTTTAGCGTAGCTTTCCAAAAATTAGTCAAGTCATCTGAGTTTACTTCAGTAACCTGGTGAAATATAGTAGTGTTCATCACTTGTATTGGGGCGTAAGCGGTAGACGCTAGTAGCCGTTGAACGATGACTCGATGTGGTTAAGTTATGACGCGATCAAAGGGTGCGCAAATCTCAAGCAGTAGGCCTGGTTTATAGGAAGTTTAGGCCTACAGGTTCACGAAAACTGCCTACGTAATGATTGGGGACAATAGGCAACCTCTTCAATTGCCTCGATCAGTGTATTTGAACTATTCTATCGACGACAAGATTTTGACTTGACTTTCTTAGCTGTAGACTTTACCGTTCAATCTCCGATTTATTTCAGCTCGTAACAGATAATAATGCAAGATAGCGAGCATAAACCAAAACCAAAACCAGAGCCATGAAGTGTGGGGTTATTGTTTGAACAAATAGTGCTGAACTGAACTAAACCGACCTACGGCAAGTCAGTTTCAAGAAAATCATTGATATAGTTGCTGATGTTATTGAATATGTCACAATGAGCAGTTTGGTTTCTTTTATGCCATTACTGGTTGAAGCGCACCGAGTTGGGTGACTAAATATATCATCTATCATTCCAAGCTTGAGATGCTTCAGTATGTTATGCTTTGTGAAGGTAGGGGCAGACTGATCGTTGATAGACGGGCAAGCCTCGATCGCAGTCAGCCTGTCAGCACCTGTTCAGATTCCAGGCCAAGGTTTGAGCGAACGGGATCACGAACGAGAGGACAAAGAATCAATAAGACAAAGAGATTCTCGTCAAGTGGTGGCTGGCCATATCACGAATCAACCAACCAGAAGAGACGTTGCCCGATGCCAGTTTGAACCAACCAATCAGTCGATCGACGATTAGTGGCAATGACACTCGCATCCTACATCCCATTTAAACTGTCTGTTTTCTGTTGACAAAATGAGCAGATCCGAGGACAGAAAAGCGTTCTCACTAAAGTAAGTGGGTCGGAACAGAACACCGAGTAACGTGGTCTGGTTTGCAGTTATATCTGTCATTTCTCGAAGAGACCTTACCTGGTATTTCCCATCCTTTTTGTATTTACATTGTTCTTATCGTTCGCACAATATTATTCGTACCAGTTTCCAATGCTTTTTACGTTTCTAATTCATACATAATTTGCTTGTGTTTTTTCACTTCACATCACTGATTAACATGGAAAGAATCTGCTTTGGCAAGTGCTTTTATCGGTTTTTGACTAAAGCATTACTGAAATAGTCCAGTATAAAAACAAATTGGTTGCTTTGTATCATGGATTGTGTCTGCTTTAAGACAGACTCATTTCATGCCCACTGAAACGCAGATGCGAAGACGGACTCGTATGACGGGTTGGCATGACAAAATACCACAACTATTCGCGACTTAGCTTTGCATTTCAGTTTGTCGTTCGATTACTGATCAGTAATACTGTAGTCGTACTTTCTTTTTACCGTATATACAGAAATGTTACAAATTCTCTTGAAGAGAGTCGCTACCAATCAGTTCAGTTCATACAACTATGAACCTGAATTCTGGGCTCTGGTTTTGATTGCTACCTCCCAGCATCATCCATTTGAGGGTAGAATGAATAGAGGCATAAGGTGGAAGGAGTCAGAAAAAAATTATTAGGCGGAAATCACGAAAACAAAAAAAGTCCAAATGTAACTACGCCACTGACCGCGATATCTAGTCTTATTACTGTTTCTATTCCTCTGGTAAGCTTGTCTCATGAACCCCACCCTGGAAGTCTAACACACCTTCTGTGAACAAGTCCATTGCCCGTCGGAGGCTGACGAGTAGAGAAGTGACCGGCGGTGGCCGGGTTTGAATACTGAAAGGCTAAAAGACAAAGTCCACAAGGATGACCGTTTGGAGTTTTGTGATTTCCAGCCGGATTTGGACGAGATGTCGAACTGTTCCTCGAATGATCAAATGACACAAATCGAGCATGCCGAAGAAAGTTCTTGTAAGTGGAAATTCCAGTAAGTTGCAGACGTTCTGACAAGATGAATAATTGAATAGAAATGTTAGACATACGTTTCGCACTTCCGTAGTGCAAGGTACCCTTGAAGAACTACATATGTTCAGCGCTAAACAGAATGAGGCCCAGAAAGACAATAGATCAGTTTCAAAGTGTTTTTCATCCGTTTGACAGTACTCTGCTTTCGTCTTTTCCCATCACTGACAAAAAGGTCGGCTAAACCCTAACCAATATAGTTACAAATGTGCAGAAATGCAAACAGGTATCGCAAGACATTTTATGCTTACTTTTTAATCGATCCTAAATTCCAACTGATCTGATTCCGTTTGAGTAATCTTCCAGGTTGCGCAGTATCCGCAGTTCCCTCGGGAAGGCGATCTTCACAGACTAATGTAGCCTGTCGATTGATCCCATAGGTTGCAGTCACTGTGGCTGCGTTTGTAGCATTTACGGACGATTTATCACAGAAAGGTCGGTTATCGTGATCAGAAATAGATGAACAACTACTTCTGCGGTTTCTTGTAACTAAACACGACTTAACTGAAATGAAGAAACGGAGAGTGGAAGTGCAGGGAACGATATCTGTTACATCACCAAAGTAGTCGAACAGCTGTGTATAATTAATATTCCGTAGGTGATGTCCTATACTGAAGACTCCGTTTTGATCAGTCTGTCAATTCCCACACGATAACCTTTCGACACAGATCTATCGGTTTCGGTTATAACCTAGGAAGAGGATTTGGACCTAAACTTGAAGTAAGGAAAACATAAATTCTGCTCAACAAGGTGAACGAATGCATTGACCGGAATTCTGCTACTGGCAATAGCATAAAAAGATCATTGGTAATGATAATCCCCTGCCTGTTGAATACATCAAACCGTGGCATATATATATATATATATATATATATATATATATATATATATATATATATATATATATATAATATATATATAAAGATACTTGTGTTTGCTTTCTGTTTCTGAAAACGCAGTATCTTTTTTGCTGAACTGTAAACGTTCATCTAGTTACTATTCCCAGTATATTCTATTTCCAATTCATTTTACTCGAGCCAATCAATTTACCTGGTTCAGTTTTTTTCGGGACAGAGTCGAATGCTCTTCTCTCCGAAACTGTACGTGTGGTTTGTGCATTTCTCACTCCACGAATGGACGTACGGTATGTGCGTGTGGGAATTCGAATCACATGGTGCACTTCAGCAAATTGATCTACATCGGATGTGTCGGAATTAAACCGTTGAGCTGCTTGAACCGAAACGGAGTCCGCGACCTGAACTTGTCGATATCTGGCTGAGGGTGGACGTGGAGATTTGGGCACAATGGTGTACGCAGGTTTGGCTACAAGTAAAGATGGAGTACATGGTGTACTGGGACGCTCGTGTGGTGTCATCGCCCCAAGTCGACTTGGGGGTCTGGTGGACTGTGTATAAGTTGGGTCTTTTTTAATCCCACTCACAGGTCGAGTTCGTTGTCTTGTGGAACCGTTCACTTGAGCTGAAACGGTGACCGGTTTGTTGGGCTGTTTGATAGATTTTCCGCGCACAAACTGAACTGCATTATGGGGCTTTTGGGGTGAGGCGGGACAGACAAAGTTCTGTAGTGCAAGAGAAAGACAAAAATGTTCGTCAAACGCCACTTTCAGCACACTTATTCGGGGTCTTAAAAACAACTTATGTACTCAGTATATTATATTATATGTATATAGTAAGTGGTATACGTATAACTTAATGTACGCATTGAATTATCACCGAATATGCGTAACTTAACTTTAACAAATTTTAGCTACCATGTCGGCGGAACAAAAATTGCAATCTAGAACAACATAAGTACAGAAATATTGGAGGAAAAGACAAACGAAAACAACGTGAATGCAAAATTGCAACGGCTTCTTTTTATCACGGTTTTTTTGAGATAGCAACCTCGATCACTGGACAAAGCACGTGATAGCTCAAAATTAAACTACGGTATAGGACCCTAAACAGTAATCCCTACTAGTGCTAAACAACCAAGCCTATGGTTTTACGTATTCACATCACTACTGCCACTTTGGGGACTGTCTACTCCCTCATCCCCAACTTATTTAAAACTGCCATCGGTCTTGGCTAGCGCGTGATGACCTAGTGGCTTTCTTCTAGATACTGACAACTTTCTATGGTAGCTTTTGCAGTATTGATTCAACTGTGTCGAATAATTCGAACGATGCAGCAAAGATATCGACAACCGACGTTAGACAATCTCCGTGCATCTTCCCCTCTTATGTTCACACACTTTTCCTTATAAAAAGCGATGAAATCATCACAAAAATAACAACCCCATTATCTGTTCTGAAAAACATGCAAATAGAATCATTTGTAAAGCTGGTTTTATTTTTGAATCAAGTTGATGGGGTTTCCTTTAGCTCCGGGTTGTTAAACTTGATCTTTGGGTTGCGAAAGTTTCAGTACCAGTCACGCCGACAGTATCAGTGTGTGACGGTTCTTCTGCTCTGCTGCTGCCAATGTCCTGGGATTTTTTCAACCCATCAGATGATCTTGAAATTTGGCAGTTGCTTATTCCATAAATGTGATCATTCGACCCTCTGCGCATATTCCCAAAATGAGTAACGTCAAATCTTGTGCTTCTTTGATACATTCTAAATTTTGGAATTTGAATATCGAGTGAATTAGGTATATAGACGTGTTCACAGGACGAATTAGCTTTAGTGGCTCTGGGTCAGTAGAATTTGAGTTCATTTATTTTTTCGTTTCTTGAGTTAGTTAATTTTTCTCTCTTCGGGAGACTGTATGTACTGTCCAATTAGGTGTGCCAATTGGTTGCGTTTCTTGGAGAAATTCACGATTTCATGAACTCCGAGAACTTTCGTGGCTGCTTCATCCAGAATGTCAACTTCATCCAGATGTCAAATATGTTCTTCTTGGTCCTGGTGGACAGATATCAGGAAAGAGTATGAGGACTTTCACCTGCACACTGACGATATCATCTCGGTTCGTGATGAAATGCCTACCAACTAAACACCAAGCTTGATGATCAGATGCTCAAGAAATGTAAACTATTTAGATCCTTACAGTAATAGTCAGTCTGATGAATGTGCATCCATTTTCTGAAATCCTATCAAGAACAAGGAAATGTGATCGTTGAAATCATGAACTGATAAGAACGTTACTTTATTACAAGGAAGCGCAAGCCATAATCTGTGAGTTCTGCTACCACAAATTTAACGGGGAGAGGGAGAAACATAAAAACGCAGGACACAAATCATCCCTAAGCAAATGTAAAACAATACCACAGACAGTGAATCCACATTTCTTCTTATGCAACATTTATAATTACAAATCATTTATTAACGAAATAACATGGTAGGGGGACTCACAACGGGAACGGATTCTTCTTCGTCTTGGATTGTGAGATTCTCTCTAGTTTGGTACAATGGGCCACCTGTTGGAGTCATGTAAACGGCCACTTTGCTCGGCGAACTCGGGACAACATTGTCTGCCAAATGGGGTTTCATGCTTCCCTTCTGACATCGATCTATGGCGAGTTCTTTCCGTCTCACAGCACCCCATGACTGACTACGACCGCTGTGTGTCCACAGATCACAACCCGGATCCAAGGAATCACTAGTCGAGTCAAAACTCGAACACTATAGAATGAAGTGAAATGAAACGATAACGGAACGAACTTGAACACAAACTGCATATTCTAGGAGAAAAAATGTACTACGCATGTAGTCTGGATAGTTGCTGCATAATACGTATCACCGGGTTTGATTTTGTGGCTTATTAGCAAATAGAAGTCTGACTAAGCTCCCGAAACTGATCCGGTTAGTATTTGATACACCGTGCAGTTGAATAACACTTGGCTTATCATTGAACTTCATGAGAAAACAGCACTGTACAAGTAATTCGCCTGACTCATTGTGAGCCATCAACTACGGTGCAGTTCCACCGAATCGCACCTTCGCACCAAACGTACCCCATACATGCATGACTATCGGTTCAGTTCAGCTCATTCAACCGTCAACCTTGCCCTTTCGTGAGGGCATTGATTGATGTGTTGCCAACACGCAGACCAGTGACATCGATGTGAACCACGTGAGGCGTAATTATCGACTGTCCATAATCCAGGTCAGTGTTGGAGGCAACGAAACCACGAGCGACAGGCAGCAGATCGGTGAGTTGAGGAAGAAGATCTATTAAGTGGTGGTTGGCCGTATCACCAGCTAATGTGTGGAGACGGTAACCAAAACCAGTCTCGTGCAAGGACTGCTCCCAGTCACCTAGCACCCTCCATGAACACTGTTCTGTCCAGATGAATGGAAATGGTTTTGAAGCACAAGTCTACCTCCTAGAACTAGTAGGCCAGTTCGGGGTCCTAAAAACTTGTGCAAAAGACTGCTCTATGTTGAACACACTCCCCCATGATTACTTTGGCTATACGTGCGGTTTTAGTCTGATTTGATTGATAAATATACGACCATATTCTGAATCCCGTTCAATTCAGTTCATTCAACTACCTAGCTATATATATATATATATATATATATATATATATATATATATATATATATATATATATATATATATATATATATATATATATATATATATATCATTTGCCGGCTTGAAATCAAGCATGGTGCCGAAGCAACAATAACAACTACAAAAAGGGGAGAAGGGCAGTAGAAAACAGTGAAATAAAACAGTTAGTAGTAATGTAAAATGCTGTTGTTTTCCTTTTGCCAGTTGTACACCTTCGGGTTTTTGTGTCATCTTGTTTGTGGGAATGGTATTAATGTGATTATGGCAAATGAGAATTTCATTGACCCTAACAAGCACAACGGGCTGTGTTAAACATCAGTTGTTCAAGGCACGTTTAAGTCAAAGCTTGGAATTGAATATATCCTACACCTGCCTGGTGCCATCACAGCAAAAACAATTACAAGAATAAGGAAGAGGAAAAAAATAAAAAGAAACGGTTAGCAACACATAACTTGCTGTCATTATTCCTCTTCGCCATACACATCTTGGCTTTTGTTGACATTCTGTTCATCGGAATGACGTTTATGTGATTATGGCAAATGAAAATCCACAGACAGACCGCACATTATTCGCCCCACTGACTTCTATTATCAGCGATATCCCTCATTTTCCCTAACCAATGACAATCCTCATGCCTTAAGCCCCAACCAGGGCAGCGAGAAGCACCAACCAAAGCCAATACTGATGCCAAATTATTCTTGCCTCTACTCCAAGTAATGGTCTGATCGCCGCGTCGCTTCTTCCAGTCTTGTCCGACACGTGCGAATAGAGCACGGAAAGGTACACGATGGACAAACATTCACAAAACATGACTGAGCCACCAGAGGCTGTGTAGAGCGATCACTTCGTTAAAAAGACAGCTACCCGTGTCTAACATACGACGGCGCACCTCGTCATTACTCACCCGATGTTCCAACCAGACAAGAGTAATGCTTCGAATACATCAGTTGTCAAACACGGAAAGATTTCGAGCATCCTCAATGCAAAGTGGCCAGGTCTCGCAACCATACAGTTAAACACTACGAACCACGGCGACGTACACCCAACCCTTAAGAGAGAGCCAGATGTCACGGCGACGCCACAGGTGTCGCAGATTTTCGGAGGATGCTATAGCTCTAATTACTCGTGAACTGATGTCCTCCCCAACGGCACCTCCAGCCGTTGCCAAGCTCCCGAGGTACTTAAGGCTGTCAAGTAACTCAAGCTGATAGCCACAAAAGATGAGTGCGGGCACAGACCCCTTTCAATCCTGCATAAGCACTTCGTTCTTAGAAGGCGCAAAACACATACGATATCTGTATAATTCAGTCACCAGGAATCCAAATTCAATTACATCACAGGGCGCGACACTTAGCGATGTCACGTAATGTCTCTAGCTATCTACTGGTCTGGTTTTATGGAACTCAACCCCAAACACAGACGTCCTGCTTGGTTAGGGTGAGTTCCTACGCGTTTACTGTTAGGCTATCTGACCAGCGATTTGCTTCAAGTTCACACTGCATGATAAACTTCCCGTTGTTAACGGCGTTTGAATATGAAGAGTGAATCACCCACAGGGCTATCGCCTCTGGGAGATTTGAACAGTTGATCAGTGCTGTTGGAAATGAAAGTGCCGCACGGTAACTTCATGACATTTTATTGGTGAATTGAGCACTGCAGTTTCATGGTGAATTATTCTGTTTTGATTCATTTTTCTTTGCTCTCAGAATGAATCTAGAGTGGAATTTGAAAACATGCTGAGGATGAGTTATGCTTGTCATCTTAGCTCTATCAGTGCCCAGTCGTGTTGTGGTAAGTTGTTATTCCGCCCTAAAGGATTGATTTGAGAACCTCAAGGTATCATTTATACATGTGGTTTCTTGTACCCGTAAACTAAATACCAGGGTTTCAAGGTTCGAACGCAGCTTTTATCGGTTAATTTTGACGGATCAAGGGTGTGAACTTTCCTGTTTCCTGCTTGTGCTTAGGTAAGAACGTTTTCCTGTCTTTTGAGTCATACCATACTCGAGGGAAAACAACTGTCTTCCCAATCATCAGCTCATTCCGAATTTCACTTAGATATGCGGTAATATTGTATCCAATGTAATCGACGTGCGCATGTAACCTTGTCCACTTGCACAAATCAACATGCAGCGAAGTCATCAACATCCACTCCACGCGTAGTCACATGCATGTGCAATGGCGTGTACATAACCACAAACACTTCATCTAGGCCTCGATTCAAACCGAGTTGACAGTTTGGCTACTAGCTTGTCGGCAAGCTATTTGTCCCAATCTCAACGGTTTTCAATTGTGCGTACCGCCTTGATTATGTCACCCCGACTAGTGAAACGTGTGTGGCTAAGATCAGCAAGCAGTAGCACATGTTATAGGATGCACTGGTAGATACTGTGGTAATTGTATGCCAGAATCACTCGCCACCCGGCAGGTTCCATTCCGACCAATCGAGACCCACTTTGTTTGATCCGCTCAACTGCTACGATCTCTGCGTAGCCACAAAATATCGTGCGTATCTAATACATCTCAATGGATTTCACGCATACGCAGTCTCTTCAGTAATGATCGCATTGTTGCAAGTTTCGTCGCGGACACAACCACTTCCAACCACTATATCTTGCAACTGAATTGTGCTTATTGTGCACATTATTGTAGATCAATTACATTGCTGATGACGCAGCTTTAATCGCATATTTTTGTCTGTAAGCCGTTCTTAATACATCTACTACTCAGCGCACTCCATGACTAGTCCGAGGGTGTTTCGATTTCCTTACAAGCATTTCGGGCACCACAAACCATGTAAATGATGAAGATTTTGGACTTGACAAACAACATAGAATATAAGCCTGTTGCCAATGAACCACTCCTTAACTAAGGCCTTACAATTCATACAATAATGTGAACAAGAGGAGAGGAGGAGAGAGAGATCGGGAACAGTACGTTTTGGTAAGTCTCAGGCCTAGCCATGACAGTAAGGATAAGACAGACTTAACAGACCCATCTGAAATCCACTACTCATAACTGAAGTACACTTTCCCCGAGTCAACTTACGGCAGAAATATAAATAAGAACTTCACTAAGAAGAATACAGTACGAAACAACGGGATATTGGTGTATCAACCAGTATTTCTGTTTTTTAAATAAATGTGGTACATACATAACATCGATATTTATGGTGGTGTTTGTTGAAGATAGGCCGATTCTGTTCTTTTTTTGGGGGGGAGGGAAAGGGGTAAGAAATAGCAGCATCAAGTAAACAGCATTGAACCGATATTTCTGAACTATTCACGGGTTACGGATCACATTAATCAGTTCAGTTCAGTTCAACTCAGACAGCCATTAACCATGCGCTGTGTGCGATGGCTTTGATTGCTATTTCCCGGCGAAAGCCTCAGTCGGGAAATATGAGAACAGGAATACCCCTTTGAGAAATAAAACTACAAATATTATTATTAAGTTGGTGCAATACCTATACCATGGAAAATATTGATAAAAAAAGATAACGTTTTAAGTATGTGCTCATTTCCCTCTCACAATGCCATATTAAAGATTTTCTATGGCATCCTTTTTTCTGCTTTATCACGCTCTTTTTAGTTTATCGTGTGGACTTGGATAGCATCTACTGTAGCACTTTGATATTACAAATGCCTCAGAGAGACAGAGATAGAACAATGCTATTCGCAAAGTCAAGATTTTTTCGGAATAACAACACGATTCACTTACAAAACATGCTGGTTTTGTTGCACTAAAAGTGTGTGGGTACACGGTGCATCGGTTGCCTAAGGCACACCGATGTGGAAATCAGTTCTGTTCCTAGGTTAGGCCAATGTGTAAACGAGCCTTAAGGTATTCATGAAACAGATTTCGTATGCATTTCCGTTGTCTGTGGTAAACCATGGTACACATCTGTTGGCAAACCACTGATTTTAGAATAATTCTGATATTCCTTCACCTTCAGGGCTGATGCAAAAATAACTAAGGGATTAAAAAATGACCTCCTAACGGCCATTGGGTTCACTGATTGTGGTGTCATTAAATGTACAAGACATGTTATAACCAGGAGATGAGCACCTGGCGCCAAATGTCCTCCGTCTATATGACAAAATTCAAACGCAGTCACCTAGTACGCACAGCACCCAGGCCTCGATCAATTTCTGTTGACGGTACATGCAGACAACGAAGAAATTCGATGTGTACAGACATTCGCTTGTGCCATTTGCATAATATCAATACATGAATTTTGCATTGATACAACGTCGATCTTTCCTTGCTCCTCAAGCAACGTGTTGATCGGATCGCCCCCATATCGGGAGAGTTGCGCTTATGTCGAAATTACGGATCAAATGGAAAAGCTGTGAAAGTGAGTTCCTGAGGTGAGACCTACCCTGATTCGCCTTACTGAGGCTGACAACACATTCCATCACTTAATATGCGATCTTGAAGAGGCTGTCAGGATCCTAGTCTGGTGGTATGGTAAAAATGACGGAGGTTTGTTTTGGTCCTCCTTTGTGATTCCGAGATTAACAAGTTACACTACTCATAAGTAGTATACATCTATTACTGAAAAAGCTTGAGTCATCAATAAGAAAACTGTTTTCAGTAATGAAAAAATAAATAATCTAACGAATTTACGGATAAGAAGTTCAATTCCCATCGGAGGAAGTGGCTGATATGCCATTTTTATTGGTATTTGGGAAAAATAAGTATCTTCGTAAATTCTCCTCCGGCCGGAAGAGCCAGGAACTGGCTTCTATCTGAGACAAAATACCACAATGCAGTTCGTATGCCCGCATCGTTAAGTTATGAAACAGCAGGAATGGTCCGCTCTGTGGCGAACGTAATCCATGATTGTTATTTCAATATGAGAAACTACTGCCGTGCCTGTATTGTCCACAACAATACGTTGCTTTATGTGGCAATAAACAATGATCTTTTAATAACTCTGTGACAATAAACCACGGATTTTAGAGTAAGAAAGGTTCATCCACGTGAAGGCTACCTCCATCCAATTTTAGGCCGACATAGAAAAAGTAGCAATCAAAATATTCCACGGAACTAAGAAATATTACCGAGAAAGTGAATGGCTTACAATACGCAGGGAAGTGTCTAACGCTGACATTTGCTGTAATAATCTATGAATCCGCTTACGCTCAAAATTTGTTCCAAAATTTTGGGAACCAACCGGTTAGACAAGTATTGGCTTTTGCGATTACCTGTTCCGTGCACTAGACAATCAATAACCAAGATAAGCAGTAAAAACTAAGCTTTTAGCCTTACCAAAAGTACGATAAAAGAAGACAATAACTGTGAAGTGCACGGTAACCGGTGGAAGACTGCAAGTGCACCATTGCTGGGAAACATTAGCAACTTGTGATAACAAAACCCCTGCCAGATTGAGTTTTGACAAATCCAGTGATGTTTCTTCAGAATCGAGGGTGCAACGGAAACCAGTGCTTTGGCGGTAAAATCATCTACAAGTCATTACTCGTAACTCATCAGAACCGAAGAAAATAAGAGCTACAAGCTGGTGAAATTTCATTGGCGCTTCTCCGCTGAGTGCAATAAAATGTTACATCTGTGTAAAAAACCAGTAACTTCAGCCAACAGACATGAAGTATTACCTTTACCTAGTAAACCAAGTTCAGAGAGTACAATTAACCGGGTAAATTTCGCAACAGTTCATAAGACGTGTCGGGTGGGAACGCTGTTGATGAATAATCACTCGGTTCGTGATTACCAATATCAACTAAATATGAGGACAATACTTATCTGCATATTGACTGTCCGGTCCACTTGAAGACAGCCGTCATCCAGCCGGAGGATAAGATTATATGATTAGCATGTCTCGTTTCACCTTATTGCGCTCGGTCCGTCTGACAGTTACGTTCATTGTCGCTCTATAACTAACCATAATTGCGTTTTAAGTAATCGACCACTTACTTGTTCAGTGAGTATTATGCCTGGCCCACTACAACATGTTGAAAGAAATATGAGAAATACATCAAAAATCTTTGTGGTTTGATGGACGAAGAAGCACAGGATGCATTGCGTCCAATGAGAACGCATTCGGATAGGGCAAAATCTCAATACCCTATAATTACATCGTGAACTAATTGACTAGTACACAGTTATCACCGCACAGTGAATGAAGCCAGAGGTTCTTACTTTTTAGAGAAGTAGCGAAATCAAACGCGCAGACAGTTCCATCTGGAAAGTGTTCTAACCTAGACCTTCTGACTTATTTATCGAGTGAAGAAACATTGCGTGTTGCCCAAAAATAAAATGACTGGCATTCGACAAATTCTTTGGGGACTGTTCACAAAATGGGATTAGAGGCAGATAACTACCGGTGTGATATTCATCTGAGGCAATGAACCGGTGAACAAGGCGATCGATGTTCATCTACCTGAAGTTTATGGCACAAATTGTTTGCCGCCATGCAGCTTCTTCTTCGATCCAATTGAGGAAGCATTTAGTAAATTTTAGCAAGCAAGTACTAATGACATTTACACCCTTGTTGTACAGTACATGGGAACATGACTATCCGGTATCGTGATAAACGTTATACGGATTCCTAGTGGTCACCTCTAAACAATCATGAGCAATTATTTTTGAGTATATATATACATATATATATACACTACATAAATATAGGTAGTAAGAGATCATATATATATAATTCTCCTTCTGTCGACATTAAATCAACCAGGTTTGAATGAATTTTCAACTATGAAGTGTGCCTCCTATAGTCATCGAGCATTCACAAATAAAACAAAATCTACAGGGCATCAAATAAACAAATCCTTTCAATTCCTTCGTCGTTATTTTCCCCCGAAACCGCATTCGAGACAAGATCAATTCGATAACACATGTAGTGTATAGATTTCACCCGTGAAATCTAGTGGGACCAATCGAGTGACGCGTAAAATCCCGAGCCGTCAGCGACAGAAAACGAGATTGTCTGATGATGCGGTACCATTAACTGAATCACGATAATATGTAAAATATACAAACCTCGTATTGTGAGGTGTCCAGACGTAATTGTATACACCGTTAAGACACGATTGACGGGACTGTGCGTCCTTTGGTGAATAATTAACAAGAAAATAATTACATACCAAAAAGGGGTGTAAGACAGCATTCGACTGTGTCCAAATGTGCTAAACGGCGTCTGGCTGTGTCAAAAATGCCAGTGAGCCTGGTCACCGGCGCTCAAAAAACGGAATATGCTTGAGGTTAGCACGTGATGCGTGTGCAGATGTCAGAGGCGACAGTGGCACACCACTCAAGAAGGGAGCCAATCAGACGAAAGAAGTCGGGCGCACACGAAACGAATGGGACCGAGAGTGGTATTCGTGGGTGGACAATCAAGCTCTGTGTGTGTGTGTGTGTGTGCACGCGTGAGTGTACTCGTGTGTAGCAAGTGGCTCAAAAGGGGGAACCGATCCGATGGATGAAACAGAATGCACATGAAATGAGCTGAGTGTGTGTGTATGTCGGATTAGGCGAACGACCAAGCGGTTCTAGGTCAGGATGAACCAAGTGACAAAAGATTAGATGTTATTTTGCATTATTGTTCTATTCCAAAATGACACAGGGGTATTTGAAAAGTCGTATAAACTTACACCAATTCGACGATTCAGATGACTGGCCGATTGGGACCATTGCTTTCCGAGTGAACTGTGGGGACGTATCGCATCGGTTGCACGATGACGATTTGCTTCCAGATTCTCTTTTGATCGTGCATGCCGTGTGAGCAAACGCAAACAGAAATGTAAGTGTTGTGTACGGGCATAAGTCAGCGCGGAATGGCCGTGTTCATCACAAATTTCCGTATTTGCTTCATTCGTACAGAAGGAAAGCATGACAAAAGGAAATGAGGAAGGACGGTTAAGCAGGTCACCATTTGATCATTCAAGGTTATAAGATAGATCTGTGTTTCCAAATGAGTAGATGTGAAGGGATGTTTTTTGTGTACTGGACCTGGTATGTCTACTTTCCAGACCCGTATTGTTTTTTGTCAGCCCAATAGTTCTCATGTTCTGATCATTAAGATGTTTCTCCGTGGCACTGATTTACAATTTAACTAGCCTATAACAAGCCATTCACACACACGGTGCTTCACATGACTGTTTAGATGACAAGATCCCAAATTCGCGCTTTAGTGCAAAATGGCTCAACTCGATTTTCTACCCTAGTGTTTGACTAAACATTCTTTGTCGACAGAGGTCTGCATTGTGTGCCATTGCTTGAATACAATGTTCGACCCTCGGTTAGCCATTTTGTTTCGTTAGGCAGCTGCAAGTGTGGTCCAATGGCCCCGCCTTTTTGCGTTGTCTTCCCACTCCACTATTATTGTCTATTCTCTACATCACCTCTAAGACCTTGGCTATTCGGTGAACTCCCTGAGGAACGCCAATAACTGAGGCTTTTGTTATTATCCTTTACTCGTCGTTTCTGTGTAATATGGCAATTCGATCTTCCACTGAAGTGCTTTTCTTATTTTTACGTTGCCCGTAACTCTGAATCGGCCTGGACACCAGACATATTTCGCAACGCTCATCAGTTAAAATAAACAAAGTTGAACAAGGAATATCTGCCTAAACAATATCACAATGCCCGTTTATTCCGAAATTATCTAAAATATTCAGAACCGTCCTGCGGTTGGTTAGCACAGATCCTTTCAGGTTTTCTGGAATTCAGCTTTTCAACCTTCTCCACCCCTGTTCATTTAAGTGGCCGTACTGAGCGCTCGTTTTCCAAACATCGCTCTCTCTACTTAATTTAGGGTCAGATTTAGTATTTACGCGAACAGTGTTCTCAAATATTCATGGTAATCATGACCATTTATTTCCCTTCTAAGTTATTATCCAGAAATGGTGCAAAATTTCACGAGGGGGTGGTCGCGGCCACTCAGAGGATGCTGTAAGGCGGCGGCAGGATTCAAATTCAAGATCACAAAGTCTAAAACCCGCCTTGACGACCGTGTGACCACAGGCGGTTCTAACAGTCTACAAGCTTGGAGGATCTTAACACTTGGCGAGTAAGCCGGAGTCCACCTGTATTGATACACACACTGAGCAGGTGACAGGGACATGCTTATGATCCAGTGCCACAAAACACAGGATCTGGGAGGAAAAATCTTCTCTTTATTGTTGCTTTGTCAGTAGTCAAATGTCTTTTGCGAAACAAACTAGAAATGTTGACCGTTTCCTGATATATCATCAACAGTGTAGGTTGATGTTCGCTGCGCTAACGATCGTTCACAGTTAATAAAAACCTTGAAATCTAAACATATATGCATTTTTTCTTTATCGACTTGTCTCAGTCGACATTCAAATAACGTTGCGTTTTCGTTTTTATTTGTGCAGAATTATATTCCAGAATACAAAGTCAATGAATTTATACCCCGAATTCCATCAGGCTTACCTCGATGGGTCAACAGCAGTTGCACAACTTCCCCGTGGCCACATGCCGTGGCCAAATGCAGGGCCGTACGATTTTGTTCATCCACTTTGTTCAGTATTGTGGAGTCCACTTTCTCCAGAATTTGTTTGCAATGTGTAAGTTTACCTGAAAGAAAAATGCCCACAATGTAAATAATATATAAACTCAGTCTGAAGACAGTGGAACATTCATACACCAGCCCATATTTATTCCCATGCTCCGTAGTTGGCATCAGACTTGTCTTCAGATTAGTGAGAAGTAAAAATACATGATTCTGGCACTCGCTAGGTTGTGGAACACTGAAGACGAAAGCCTCCCAGACAGCAGTTGGTGCTGGTTTACAACAAGCTGGCGTCAATGGCCCCGAATCTCTACGTGTGCACTCCGGAAATTATATATATATATATATATATATATATATATATATATATATATATATATATACATATATATATATAATATATATATATATAATATGTAATGTGTTCCGCACATTATCCAGTGCTAGAGTTATGTTTTTGCATAAATGAAAGCGTACTGCTCTACAATGTAAACAATATAAGTCAAGCTTCAAACCACTTAAAGAAACTCTGTACCAATACTCAGCACTTTGGTTTACGTAAACTTTGAGTATCATCCTTCAGATAGGTCAATCTCATATGGTGTTAGAACCAGGGATTCAGTGAGAAAATACTATGTAGGGCAAGCAGTTCACTTGATATTCAGCCACTCAGTAAATGCAGCTAAACAGGTCGTTACCCATAAATCTAAAGCCTTTTGATTTGGACTACCACTGAGTGCTGATTTCACTGGCTGGAACCCACCAAAGTCCAACTAACTGTTGCTTGGGTGATACTAGAAAAACATGAACAAGTTTGATGGCTACTGGTTCACTCGCATTCTGGCTATTTTTTTCTCAGAGTTACGACTTCTACCTGATCCCTTGCGTTGTTGTGCTGATAAGCTTATCGCGCTTCTGTTATATACACAACCACTCACATTTGCCAATAAATTGAGACCGAATTTGAAGAAGTTTAAGTTTTAAAGTTTGTGCTGGAACTGTCGACAGAGAGGTGCGAGTTCAATGGTTAAACTGAAGTGAACTGGAATTGCCGGATAAAATACTCATTCAATGAGGTCCAAATGAGTTTTCTTCTCCCTTGAAAAAGAAAACAATTTCAAATGCATAAAGGAATAAAACACTGTTTTGTCTGAGAAACGGTCTTACTTACCGAGAAGAGCAGCATGGTGCAATACTGTTCGCCCCAGTTTATCAGTGGTTGCAACGCCATAATTTTGAAGGATGTACTGAAACGATATCAGTAGATTATACTGAATAAGATCATTAAAGTAAGCGTTTCTCAGTGGCCCAAAATTAGCAAAATGAACAAAACTATTTTCTTCACTAGGCTAAACGCCACTTTTCATCTTCATTCTGGGGAACAATTCGTGTAATTCCTCCTCATATGAAGCAATCGAATACTAAGTATCTTCATGTCTGCATTAGGCTTACATAAGTGCAAAAAGCCTTGCATTCATTGAAGGCGCACTCAGGAGAAAAATGGTTATTCTCCTTTCGTATACCGGACAGCTGTTTCGTCGATGGAATCGAAGCACTATAATGTGAGAAGCACAACTTATGCTCCTTAACCTCTAATAAAACGTAGTGCATTCGCGTTTCAAGATTCGTGAAACTAACTAATCGGCGTTGAGGGCTTTTTCACAGATCTTCGAACTTTGCGAAATCCTTGAAAAACCCAGCAGAACCGTTCATGACTTATCTTTGTAATGTGTAGGAAACATTCGTGATTCATTCTGATCCTCGACGGGTTCTGGGATTTAACCTCGCCAATGTTTGAGATATTACTTCATTTCACTTTTACGCCGTTCATTCCATGGGTTTAGGAATTTGGGATGGTCTCGATGGATGCTTTGAAATAACACAAATAGTATGTGTGGTTTATGTCCTTATCGTATTATCCAAAGTGGTAGAGTAAAAGCAAGGGCCTTGATTTCACGCGTGGTGAAATCTCGTGCACTTTAAAAAAAACTGGTTTCAAGGGGAAGATTACTGTCTTATCCTAGCCAGCTACTTATCTGTTCTTTTAATCAGAATGTAGTTCATCCCTTGTTGATCAACACTTTGTATATTGTTTCTCAAGTGATTAGCACAGCGGGAAGTACATCAACGGATCTGTAAGTGATTTCCTGTCTCACAAAGTTGCATGAAAATTGATTAATGAAATCGTTCTAACTGCTATTGAGCCTATCCGTCTATATTGTATGATACTAGGTTGACCGGGTCACAAGATTGCATAACTGCTGCTTATTATGTACAGTTGGTCAGTCTAATGAAATCTGTCGCAGCGAGGAAGTAGAAGGAATGGAGACCCGAGTTGAACTTGGAGAAATGAATCAACCGTTGCTATTGTTTCCTTTTTCTTCTGTCTCCTATGGTAGAATCACTTTAATCACATTAAAGAGTCAGGGTTATGATGGCAATTTTTCTAACGTTTTATGCAATCGCTCATTACACGGTATCGATGCCCAACTCATCGTTGAAAACCTTTCTAGGAACCAACAGTGTTGCAGTTCGATATTCACCGAGTCATAAGTGAGACTCGAACCTGCGGTGTATGATTGTCAATCTCATATAGTTCCACAAGGTTATTCACTAGTGCGTATCAGCAGCAAGCTTTACGTCAACAATACTCTATGTGGCGTTCATCCGTCCCTCGTTTTGTGCAGCACCGACTCTCGTTGTCACTGCATGAGGAATCATTACACAACCATTCTGAATCTCGTAATAATTCCATTTTTAATGATCAAAAAATAATAGCTATGTAAGGTAAATGTAAAGTAACACTGGCTACAAAACACTGTTCCCTTTATATCTCTATGTTGTATTTATGTGTCATGTGACTACAGGCGTAGAGCCTATTCTTCTGCAGAGGTCGGCCTTTACTGCTAGACTGAATCCCGAAAAGTAGTCGTTTGTGGGCAGTTTGGTTGCACGGTTCTATATGTGTGAACGGCAAAACTCGCCTGGTGTACTCCAACGTCCCCACAGAGCTGGATTCAGATTGACCATTGATCACTGGTCACCTCTGGTGTGAATCAACCGAAAGTTACCGTTCATTATGGTCCATGCCCGTGGACTCTGATCACACTTAGTCTTTGGTCGCAACAAAACCAAAGCCACCCGTCATGCACAGTTGTTTCTAGGAGGTAACCGACGATCTAATTTCTTTGCAGAGCTTTCTACGCGGTTGTCAATGATACCAGGTGCTCTGTTTACAATTGAACTCTAGTAGTCAATCATAGAAACCTTTGTACACTGCTGTCAATACCATACAGCTGGGACTAATAAACGACAGTTTTCTTTGACACTGATTTCTCTGTTAGTTGCTCATAGCCCCGTCCGTCCTGATGCCACATGTCACTGAATAAGAGCTTGTAAAATAACCGTCAGCAGTTGTGAATTGCTGAACGTGGGTAAATAGAGAAAGCTGCGATTGACAATGGTAGTTTACACCACGGTCTGATTAGAAACGCCAGTCCGTGGAAGCCAGATGAATAGTTCGAAAACCTATTCATTCATTAAGAAAATTACCTCAAAGCATTGGGAACCCTTTTTGGAATGGACGGCGTAATAGATTGGAGTCCAACCGTTCCGATCCGGAGCGTACATCCATGAGATTTGGTTGATTGTTTTCACATGCTAGGTAAATTATTGTTGGAATGAAACAGCTGGTTATCGAGGAGCAGCAAGTAATGGAGACTACAAGTAGTACCGAGGTGAACAAAGTCATTTAACCAAGGGGGGAATTGGTAAAACAAATCTATTCTTCGTTTTTCATGCAACAATCTGTTTGCAGTTCTACCCAATTATGGCATCACTCGAGACTAACTAGCATGAACGTATGATTACAGCTAAACAGTATTCTACGGCTAGGACAAATGACTCAGCTAGACGAGTAATGAGGCTGATCTCCGTAGAATAGGCAGTACTTTCGCCACCTTGTATGTATATTTTTTCCAACTGTATTTTACAGAGCATGATGAACAACTGCAAAGCTAAAACATTTATTACAACTTAAATAATACTGACTTCAGTGGTGGTACGAGATTCTAAACCAGTCACCTGCTTCAAATGCAGTGAAAAACAACAATCCACTGTCTTCCAACACATTATCACACCTGACCTCGTGGGATCTTGATTTTTCCACTTCAGCTTTCAAGGAAGTGATTGCCATTCATCCATAACGGTTAAATGCAACTTTGTCATTATATAATATGCCCCTTCCACTGCGCTTTCGGGCGAGCATGGGATGACTAACATTCTTCTATGTGATTCAGAAGTTATTTACTAAGACAGCATATCATTATGCTGTTGAGAATATTACCAAGCTGCTTTAGCCTACGAATTTTTAAAAACCGCCTACGTAGTTTTTAACACAACCAAGAATATAAGAACACTGCAAATTGGCGCTGATTATTATGCTTAGTTATTTGACCAAGTTAGCTCTCAAAACGGGGACATTGTCAATGACTGATTGTTCACTGGGGTTAGAAGAACGAGAAAGGAAGAAAGTGAACTAAAAACATTTAGAAGTGTTTAGGTGTAGTCCAGAATGGGACAAAAAGTTTTGTATGTTGTATAAGTTCTCGGAAAAAGAGTTAAAGTCGGATAGGTTGGAGACAGACTGGCAAAGCGCCACCTCATCGGCATACTTACAAGGTCGTGCAGGTGGTGCATGGGTCAAGTCGCTGATATATGTAATGAAAAGATAGGCGGAAAACCTGCGCCCTGAAAAACATCAGAGTTGTTCGTCAAAGGACTCCGTAAACGTGTACGAGCCTTAGTACGTTGAGTTCTATTGGAAAAGTAGTCAAAAGACTCTGGCTTTTGAAGAAGTAGGGAACGGGAAATTGAATTAAAAGCGGAGGAATAGTCAAGGAAAATACAACGAACGGCTTTCATGGAACTATGCAAGTTGTTTGAAATGAAATGGCAAACTGAAGCAACTGCATCCAGAGTGCATCTGCACGCAAACTGATGTGGGTCATTTAGAACAAAAAAGAGGAACGCAATCGACTTAGGACAGCGCGCTCGGGCTATTTGAGTGCAGAAGAAGTGATAGCGATGGAACAAAATGTTGGAAGCAGGATGTTTGGGAACAGGTACTACTGTCACGGGTTTTTAGGAGGTAGGAATGGCACCAGCATCAACAGATTTATTAATGAGGGTAGTCATAATTCCGGGTAGTTGACTTGCTCCAACTTTAATAAGTGTGCACTCACAGTAGAAGCTGATTTCGAGGTTTGACGTAACTTAAAGACTTCTCAGAAAAAAGACTATATCTGAGAAAATAGAAAGAAAATAGGATAGTAGGGTATCCGATGAGTATTTTAGTTTAGTTTATTCAACCAATAACCTCGCACTTCTGTGCTCCGATTTTGGTTGCTACCTTTCACCGTCGTCCAGTAAAGGGCAAAAACAATAGAACCATAGCGATACAGATTCAAAAAAGTAGAGGTACCAAGGGAAATCAAGAGGACAAGGAAAGAGTCCGAATACAACTACACCAATGACTGGGACACCTAGGCATATCACTTAATGTCTCCAACCATTTAGTAGGCGGATCATGTGGACCCCAACCTGGAAGTTTAACACGTCCTACTCGGCCAAGTCCACTGGTCAAGGTTTTCATACGTTTTTGACAAGTCATGGACTGACCACCTCGACCTATCTTCCAATCACCATCTGCCTCAGAGAACAGCGCACGCTGAGGAAGTCTATCGGTGGGCATGTTTAACACATATCCCAACCACCTTAACCTGTTTAGATTCAGCACTTGATCTAGATACTGACCTCTGGTTCCCAACGCCTCACGCCGAACCTCAGCATTGCTGATAGGATGTTCCCACCATACTCGGGCAATGCTACGGAGACATCGGTGCTCGAACACCGACAGTCTTCGCCTATATTCTGCCCCCAACGGCCATGCTTCTGAACCGCGTAAAAGATTGGACCTAACCACCTCAGTGTAAACTCTGCCCTTAACAGACAATCGGATGTCACGCCGACGCCACAGATGACGGAGGTTGGCAAAAGCCAAACGCGCCCTCTGTATACGCGATGACACTTCATCCGTTATCTGTCCACCTGGTAAGATGTAACTGCCCGGGTAACAAAATTTATCCACTTCAACTAGAGCCTCCCCTGCTAAGAAGAGGTTCGGTGTTGATCCAAACCAGTCCTGCAACAGCATTTTACACTTTGAAGGTGCAAAACGCATCCCAAACATTGCTACACTGTTGTCAAGGCTATCTAAAAGAGCTTGCAACTTACCTGGAACTTCACTCAGAAGAACAATATCGTCCACGTATTCCAAGTCAGACTGCCTGAGCAGAGATCGACGCCACCATTCTCACACGAAGATAGAGCTATCTCAAGAATCAATTCAATCGCAAAATTGAAGAGGAACAGTGAAAGAGGGCAACCATGACGAACACCACTTTCCGTGGTGAACTCGGGGGAAAGACCGCCGTAAGCACGAACTCGGCTTCGGCTGTTCGCATACAAGCATTGGAAAAAAGAAATAAACTTCTCTAGCACACCCTTCAGTGAGAGGCAGTGCCAGAGAACCCTGCGGTCGATTGAGTCGAACGCCGCTTTCAGATCAAGAAAGACAGATGGTGGGCCTACGAAAGATGTGTCTATGCTCTAGGGTTTGCCGAAGAGTAAAGATGTGGTCGATACAACCCCGACCGGGTCTCAACCCAGAATGGTTCTCATGCGCACACATTTTGCGGGCACTGGATAATCGGTGGAGAATAAGACCGGTGAGAGGTGCAGACGTGATACTTACCAAGCTAATTCCTCTGTGGTTTTCACAAGAGGGCCTGTCACCTTTCTTGTAAATCGGCACAATCACCGATTCACACCATTCCTTGTGAATCTGCTCACTACCCCAAATAATACGGAGGAGTTTTGTTAACTCCGAAACCAAAGCTTTGTCTCCAACCTTGAAGAAGATGGAGACAACCCATCCGGTACAGCGGCTTTGTAACTTTTCAAGTGACCGATCTCCTGCATAATCTCCATCTCTGATGGAGGACTGATATCCACCTTCACTGTTTCGCTGGCAGGTATATTTGGAAGGTCCATCGTTGAAGTAGGCCGACTGAATTGTTCCCTAAAGAGCTCCGCCCAGCGCTCCAAACAACGTCCCTTAGAGCGAATCAGTGAGCTGTCGGATTCCTTAATCAACTCACTTACACCAGGCTTCTGTGGATCGGTACCCCTAATCAAACGGGAAAGGTTGCGAGCATTGCCAATGGACGCAGCCTCTTCCATTTCCTTACCGACTTGAACCAGAGTTCTGGGTGGCATTCAAAGCGGTATACAAAGCTTTCTTGACCTGTTGTCAGCTTTCTTCTGGGTCCTGGACATCTGGCTGCATCGATAACTACGTAGGCAGCTCCATCTGGAAACTGTGTTGCTGGTTATCGTCCAAAAGCAACTGCGCGAAACAAGTGGCATTTACTTTGGTGCGACCACGGACGAGACGTAAACACAAGCGAGCACGTACCAAGGCGTGATCTGAGTCCACAGACGCAGACCAAAATGAACGACAGTCTTCAACTGATCCACGTCAGCGGTGACCAATCACAATATGGTCAATCTGAGTCCAACGTTGTGAATACGAAGGAGGATGCCATGTGAGTCCATGCCGCTTCTAAAGGCAGAAGCTCGTACTTACCAGAAACAATCTGTGGTCAGAACACAACTGAATGAGACGATCGCCGTTATCGGTACGATCCGCTGGGATAGTAAATGGGCCTCCAATGTGCCTTTAGGAATCTCCCAAACGGCCAATTTGGGCGTTGAAAGCCCCAGCAATGACCACCACGTCCGTTGAACGTGCGTTTCGAAGTAGCTGAGACAAATCCGGATAGAATCCATCCTTGGCTTCAGAGGAGCTGCAGTCAGTTGGCGCATACACAGACACGACGAACAAACATCGGCGCTTCAGTTTGTTGTTGTTGACACGAAAGATCCGACCAACCGAACTGCACACAAACGACTGCTGACTGAAATCGAGTCCGGCAGTGCACGCTCAGCTTTTATGCTCAAGGCAATCCCAACGCCAGCCTTACCACGAGCTCTAAACACCAAATTACCCGACACGCGAAGAGTGAAGTGAGAGACTGAGGTTGTATCCCGGGTGCGAAGAGTTATCTATATCGTAGTTCTTTGACCGAGGCCGTTTTCCACATGAATGCCGAATTCAGTGCGAGAGAAGTGTACCATAAGTTGCACAGAACAGGTGGTCAAATGTCGTATTCAACCATTATATCTCTTGTTTGGCCAGGATGGAGTGTTGTTCCACAGAAGCCTGGTCGTGTAGTTTGCCAGAACTTTCCTTTTGTTCTCTCAGAGATCAAAGCAACGAAGAAGATATTCTGCCGTCAAAAACTATCATTGACGCAAACGTAGGATTGCATTTTAAGTGATGAGGATGCGAACTTATTAATGAATTAGAGGAAACAACGAAACATCAATGTGGCTGCCACATGGGCTGCACGATCTGACCATATTGGTACACATTCGTTCCCAAACAAAATGTTTGACAAAAAAACCCACGATATCACCAGTATTTGCTGCTTCGTGTAATTTATTTTAGTTGCCGCAACCGGCTGGGAAAGATATTCCTAGAACTCCAATCAGTAAGACGAGAAGTACTGGGTGAGCTTTTCCACGTCTCCAATACAGATTATCTGCTGACCTCCATATGGTTTCTGTCATCCAGAAGCAAGTGCAATATACGCAGACAGTTATTAACCTCATATAGCTCGTGTCTTATCTAACAGAGTCAACTTATTTCTATTGCGTGGGGTGGCTTATTCTCCAGTGATGAGTCGTGGACACATAATGCTGTCTTTGGGTGAGTCGAATGCATACGAATCTTGCTTGAAACGATGAGTGTGACAACAACATAAAATGTCAATCTATTCCGTAATCTGTTTTTACCACTATATGGTTCGTAACTTTACTGATGACGACTGTTCATCAAGGCATCAATTTTGTTCGATATTCTTACAAATTTTGCGTATTCTGAGTCAACATAAAGATACTGTTGGAGAAAAAAATGTCAAATGACAAGTCAGGTCATCTGTCAACTGTTTGTCAAGAGAAAAAAAAGCATCAACTCAGTCGACAAATACCTCGCGAAACTATCACAACAGCTCACAAGCACAAAGCACGGAGGGGCACAAATAACCCGTCAAAACAAGACAGATTAGTCTGTGAAACATTGATATTGGGCAGTAAGGAGAAAAAACGTATCACGCACCTCATCAAGAGCACGTAGTGTGTCCAGACGATCCGCGTAACAGGCCCACATAATTGGGGACAGGCCGTGTTGATCTTCTCGAACGGAGACACCGGCAAATAGCAGACGCTTTGGATTGTGTGTGCAAATGTTGTGAGGTTTGAGAAGGTGAAGTTAGTATGTATTCATGCTCACTATTAAGCTGAACAATAATTTATATTATCTTAAAGAACTCCGACTTCACTTATCACATTTCAGTGAACCCAATACAGGATCTATGAATAGAACGCACAAAACGCGTCACGGAAACAAAATGGAAACGCTCCCAGATAAATTTCATACTTGATCAATTTATGATAGAGACAAGCCGCCCGGATGATTAACGGGGACACAAAACGACCCGAATATCACTGGCTTATTATTCTCTTAAATTAAGGTTGAACTGGTTAAGGAATCCAAAGAATTAGTAAAAAATACTTTAACAGTGACAGGAAATTCATGTTGTTTGAGCTCAAGGGACACAGCGTGAAATGAATGGAATGAACAAAGGTATTTTCAAAAGATAAGTCGTAATATGAGCCTAAAGTTGCAATACTGCTCTTCAAGTTTTTTAATTAAAATCCCAACGGGGATGGAGTTATTTGAACAGCTGAGAAACATCGCAGAGACGTGATCACGCTAGCGTAACGATAATAGAATAATAATAACGCTATGAAAGTCCATGAGTCTGGACGGAGACTCAAAAGAACACACGCTTGTATCCTTCGTGCTTAATTATATACGCTTACTGTAGTATTGTGGAGTACATAAAAGAGATGTTTTTGAAGAAAATGACGAAAAGAGGTTACCCAGAATTGGACGTCCAGATCTCATATCAGACATCAAATTAAGTTCTGGTTCATGAGGAACGCCACGTTTCAGTCACGGGGTCCTAAGTCAAGTAAATTGGACAAACCGACACAAACGATTTTGAGCGTCACAGCTTTCGGCGAGCGTCGGTGATCAAATCGTCATCATCGCCAACTTTAAACCTCACTAAATACGCTCTTACCACGGCTGGTCAGCTCGTCTTTGACAGGATTTTATTGATTGATGCTTCTTTTCATAAATATTGTACATTTGTCATATGATAAATAAAGAAGAATTGAAGAATGAAAAACGTTTTGGTCAGCATCTATGGTACTTCTTTCAGTCTCGGCCTATTGCTTGATAAAGTTTAATTATTGTATAACAAGCATATCCGATTTTGGATACACCTTTATCAACTGCCAACCTGTTCATTCGATGTTGCTACAATTTTTATGGGTCACTCCGTAGCCGTCGATGGCTGGAAAAAGGACAGTCCCTCAGTAACTGCAGTGACAGCAAGCCCGGTTAAGTAAACTTGGTGAACATTTTACAGCTGATTTGGAGACTGTGATGGCAGAGAAATATCTCCGTCTTCCAAAGCAGCTAATGCTCTAAAATGTTTGTCCGGCTGTCTATCTGCTCTCTGGTTTCTCTTTGACCACGTGATGAATGGCGAGCGAGTGACACGTGTGTCCGTAATCTCAGAGGTATAACGTTAGAACCCTGATATCGCATGTCAACTTTGATAGATAAAATGATACTCTCTCAGCTCGTTATTGCACATAAACTTTTGAAACTTCTGCGGTTGTCCATACCAATTCTTGGAATCAATATACGCAAGAATAAAATAACAAATTTTCTCACACAAATAGCCGGATAATTTCTGAAATACCATTATCAAAGGTGTACTCCTGATAGTCTTATAAAATTACTATACACTTTTACTTTGTTCAAAGCGATCTGCGTTGCCGCAGATGAAGGGGAATTCACCTGCATAGTACAGGTCTATATATTCATAAACCGGAAAGGAGCTCACCGTGAATGTCATCAGGAGGCCAAACAACCTTAGCAAACGCTACTTTCATTGAGACAATACTAATGCAAACTATATGCCTGCCATTGGTTTGGTTTATGCTTGGCTAAAACGCCAGTGACGCAAATACAACACTAGTCCTAGTCGATACCTCGCAACGCCTTAGAATAGTAATGAAAATGAATCCCGGCCTGGAGAATGACAAAGTATAAATAAGATTTAAAATTTAAAGCCATACAAACACGGAGAGAATTTGAATGTAGCTACGCTGCTGACTGTGGCATCCAGACATCTTGCTCAGCCTCTTCGCGCAGTTTAGATTCAGTGCTTGCTCCTGTGACTGACCTCTGGTTTCCAACACTGTGCTTGACCCTTTCTGTCGCGTAGCGATTTCCAATAGTTGTGATACCATAACCCCCAGATTCTAACACTTATCACTTTGGAAGAGTTCAAAACCGATGTATATCTGTTTACTGCGAAGAAAGAGTTTGTTCGTAAAACTGCAGAACACTGATCGCTCCAAAGTAATTTTAAAGATCATTTAAAAACAAACGGTACTTCAACAATGCAGTTTTACGAAAGGTCAGTCTTCGAAGGAATTACATAATTACAAATTCGGGTTGTGCCTGGATTGATAAAAACGGAACATAACTGTCAAATTATCTATTGATTTGGATCACCGTTAAGAGAAACTAACCTATAACATTCTTGAGATATTACAATCAGTTCAGTTCAGTTCGAAAATAACCGTAAACCATGCATTAGGCGGCTTTAGTTGCGAACCTCTCAGTGGTAGCCTCAACCGGAGATTATAAAAAATCAAGAGTATGAAAAAGTAAAAAAGAGGGCTACTAAATAGTAGACATTACAGGGTTTGGTTAGCATACCTTAATGAAATCCACGGACCCATAACAAGCCGCGAAGTGTAAAAGGGAACGTTGTTCGTCATAGCCTGTGATTGCATGTGGTCTGTCTCTTCGATACCACGACAATATGGACTTGTCCCAGTCTGCATTCAGTGTTGAATGAGAACAAGTAGAATAAATCGATTATATTGTTATTGGCAGTCCCCCCTCCTTTCGACCCATCAAAAAAATCTCTCTGCCCCACAAAATAATGAGGCATACATTGGAAGTGAATGATCTTAGAAAATGGATTTATGTCCATTTAGCATACAGACTGAAAATGATTTTACCACGACTTAGTTACCAAAGTTATTGCCGTTTAATCTGAGTTCTCTATTCCTGGATGGTGCCTTGCGATATAAAAACTACATGATCACAGAACGATTTTGAATACAAGTATGACTTCACATCTACTAGCTTTGTTTAGTTTACCGAACCAGTAAGTGGGTCGGTGAAATCCGCCAAGCAAATTAGTTAGAATTTCCAAGGTTTTCTTCATTATGCACTGGCCAGCACTGATCACACATTTGAGCATCATTCTCAAGCACAACGAATGAAACTTAATTCGGAAGAATATGTTTCACTGTCTAACTGAGTTAATCACACTGTACTGGATCTAGGGCCTCGGACATGTTTTGCACATACCTGTAGATCATCTACCCCATCGTAATCTGCTTGTATCCCTGCGACAAGGTTAAAACTAAGAGCGTGATGGTCAGACTATGTTACTTGGCGTGCGATTTTGCCTATGTCTATGTTGATGCGTTCCCACATCCCAGGTGGGGTGGTTATCAGCTGGAAACATTGAGATTTGGATCAGGTTCTAAACCAGTGGTGCGATCGCTGTGTGGTATACTTGGGAAACCACTGACTCCCATAAACAGTTGATAATATTTCATACAACACAATAAGACAAAAAACCGCCTCAAGCTTGTTTCGAACGGCGGTAGTCAAACACTCATCATTGTGGAATTTGTACGGTGACGTCTCAGGGTCGATTCGCACCACTACCGATCACTTTCCCATTCGGTGGTCTTTTATTTGCGACAGCCCCCTTCCAGAACCATTATACACTGTCGTATAATAAACTAAATAAATATTCAGTAATAAAATAATTAGGAGGACAGTATTTATCAGTATGACTAACTAAGAAAAATTTAGTATTCTCATCTTCTCGTGTTAGTCCGTTTCCCCCATAGTTCCGGCATCATAATTGACTTCAGACTGATACACGAATGTAAACGAATGAAACCACTAAACATTAGCAAAATAAAGAACAAGGTTCCGGGCGAAATTCGAAAGTTGCTAAATAATTTCCAGTTCTGTTAACTTTGACCAAACAAATGTCGGAATATTTCATCTAGTACCATATCTGGTGGTCCGTGATCATACATAAGAATATTCGGTCCTTTGAATATGTACGATTTTGGCTATCACTGTTTGGTACAAATTTGCAGTCTATTGAGAGAACCGCCTACTGAGATGAATAACGACTCCAGTCATCCTAGTGTCCCATTACCTCACAATTACCGTCATCATGGCTTGCAAATTGTTTCAAAATATGGTAATCACCTGCGCACAGGCCCACTCACATAAACACACACAAACCGAAATGGCCTGATGCCAGCCAGCGTTTCACGCTGTGATATGTTGGTCTAGAGTGAAAATATAGTCGTCACGTAAGGCAATGATGATGAATATGAACTGGACGTCTTGTTTTGTACCGTTTTACCGAATGCGGTTGCCAGCTGTGCGACGTGACTGAGAAGAGTCGATGGTGTTACTTCTCATTCACAATTAATGCATTCAAAGCTTCATCAGGTCACAGTTTTGCCACTGCACAATAATGTGACACGAAGTGAATATTTTGACAGAAAGCGATAGAATAGGGGTTAAAAAACGAAGTGAAGTTTGTGGCAACCTGTTTTCATTTATCGATATTATTCCGTTCCTACTAATCGAAACGGTTGTGACGTTATGATGAGTCTGTCGACCTTTTCTAAAGTCACAAAACTCGCTTCAGTGCACCCGTATATGAACAAATAAGCCTCATTATTCTTCCAGCTTATTGTTCTATCCAGCTGCACTTTCGAAAGATGTTTAATGTGGGAACTGTCTGCAGTTTTGGGAAGTCTCTTTCAACTAAATCACTCTGAGAATTCAACGCTACAAATTCTCGCTATCCGCACTCTTCTTGTATGCGACCTCTCTTGGAACTTCTCACTCTACTCTACCATATGTATACGTATATATATATATATATACATTATATATATATATATATATATATATTATATTGATAGTAAGTAGTGTGTAAACGGGCGGACCAAATTTCCCCGGAAGCACACGACCGGTTTCGCGTTGTTGCCGCTCATTAGGTATGCGTACCCGGTACTCCTCTGCCCACTCGTCCTCATACTTGTACACTCCTATGTTATATGTTCACTAGTATCTAATTTGAATCGCCTGGGGTGTGAATGGATACTTCTCATTATGTATATACTGGCTCAAAATCAAGGAATGTGTCAACGTGAAGGCAATAAAAGAGCGGGCGAAATAACGTAAAACAGTGAGATATGCAGTGAGTGAAGGTGGATGTTTTTTCACTGTACACTTTTGATGTTTTTCTTTTATTTATCTGTCTCATGATTTGTGTATTACGGTGAACAGGAGTACAGCAGACAGACCGTATGTCGTTCGCGTCACTGACTTCTATTCCAAGCCATGTCTCTCAGCATCTCTGACCAACAATAATCCTCATCCCCTGGGCCCAAACAAAAAAAACAAGAAGCACCAACCGAAGCCAGTGCTGATTCTGGCTTTTCCGTATCCCTACAGCAGAGCATAGCTAAGCCACCGCGTCACTTTTCCATCCTATCTCAGCACGTGCGGACAGAGCCTACTCAAGTTATTGCGACGACCACGTCTCCACTTACGAGTTTGCTACGCTAAACTTACATTGGTATTTTAGTCATATAGTTTGTGAATTAACCGTACGACAGTTGTTCTTGATAAGATAAGGACTAGTTTAAAATTGTTCATACTCCGAGGTCAAAAACTTTCTATTTCGGTTTTGGTTTATTCTACGAAAATGACCGGTGGTGCCCGAGTTTCGTAAACGTTTATCATCTCGGATGTTGACGTTCGAATCCCAATATGACCGGGCTACCCTGGTGATAGACAGCTGCTCGTTGTCGCCCGGCTCGGTACAAAAACGGACCTAGTGGAAACATATATGGTTTCGCATTACAATCCTTAGGACCATGGTTGACGGGCATCTCAAACAGTGCAGTAGACTGACGTTAACCCAGAGAAAATAATACATGCACCGATTCATTCAAAGGGACCTGGTAATATATTCCGCTCCCACATGAAATTATATTCTTTGAGTATCGGAGCATGAGTATAGCGGAGAATCAGGTATGAGCCATATATATGCATGTTTGTGTAGCCCTACCTGAAGTCGTGGATTGTATTAGCACTGTTGAATTAGGTCTGAAGTTTAAAAATACAAATGACAGCATAAGGATGACAAAACTATTTTCTATCGCAAGTTTTCGCAATATGATTGACTGTTTAAATGCTAGAAAATCGTAATGAGAATCAAGATTTTCTCAAGTATGCCGTACAGCATTCGCGATGCTGACTTCGGTTTTAGGCCGTCTTTCACTGCACCTTGCCTTTGAAAATTCGCATCACTGGCCTGAACCCAGAAGTCAGTTCGCTTCACGACCCGCCGTACTCTGATCGCTTATTCGGTTGGTCCGGCCAAGCACATGACACAGAAATAGCTCCGGATAAGGCAGATCGTAGGTAGACATAGGTCACAAATGCCCACATACATCTTCCACAGGCCCACAATAGCTGTCTTTCTTGATCTGAAAGCGGCGTTTGACTCGGTCGACCGTACAGCTCTTTGACACTGCCTCTCATTAAAGGATGCACCCGAGACATTTATTTCTGTTTTCCAATCCTTGTGTATTACGACCCATGAGTTTCCTTCTGGGATTTCAATGAGTAAACTGAATACTTGATCTCAACTCGCAACTCCGATCGCTACAGCCCGAAATGGCAAATTAGAAGACGACAATACAGCACGCCAAAACGGCAGTGTACTTACAGAAATTACAGCGAGATATTTAAAGCAAACTGGAAAGTTCCCGAATCCAGGCGTTCATTCAGATTCATGCCCTGTCGGGTCGATTAGGTCAATAAAACGTCCGCAGGACTGATTATTGACCGTTGATCCGGTTTGACTCGGATTGCACATAACTGCTCGATTAGAAAAGTAGGGTCAAGTCTTGTGTGATTTGACGGTTTATTGATAATCAAGTTTTCAATCCAGCCTGGCACGCTCGAGCGGATCAGTGGCCTCTTTCATGGAGGGTCCTTTGACTTCCTAGCAGCATTTAAACAACAGAAGCCGAGTTCGTGCTTGCGGTGATTTTTCACCTGATTTCACCATGGGAAGTGGTGTTCGTCAGGGTTATCCATTATCACTCTTCAGTTTCAGTTTTTTTAATTTGAAATAGTTCTTGATAAAGCCCTATCCTCGTGCGGGAATAGCGGTATCGATCTATGACCAATCAGTAAACTGCCTAACTTTGAATACGCGGATGATCTTGTTTTTCTGAGCAAAGATCCAAGTAAATTGCAAGCCTTTCTAGGTCACCTAAACAACAGTGTAGCAATGCTTGAGATGCATTTTTTACATTCGAATTGCAAAATGCTGCTGCAGAACCGGTTTGGCGCCACACTGAACCTTGTCTTTTCAGAGGAAACTCCGGCCGAAGTAGATAAGTTTTGTTATTTACGCAATTACATCTCACCGAGTGGTCGGGTAATGGATGAAGTGTCGTCGCGTAAACAGAAGACGCGTTTGACTTTTTCCAACCTCTGTCGTCTGCTGCGCTGGTGACATTCGGTTGTGTAGTGCAAACTGCGGCTGTTGGATCTGTATTTTATACGTCCCAGAAACATGACTGTTAAGTGCAGAAGGCTGAATATTCACCCCTACGGTGCATGAAGCAATTGTCTGACCTGTCTTGACTTGACTAGACAAAGACCGGGAATACCATATCAACAATGATGAGGTTAGGTGTAGGGTGTTAGGAATCAGTGGTTAGTTACTGGAACAAGTACTGAATTCAAACAGGCTAAGGTGACTGGGACGTTACTAATTCCTATCGATAGACCTCCTCGACGTACGCTTTGCTCCGAGATAAGTAGTGGCTAGAATGTAGGTCAAGGTGGGCAGCTCATAAAATGGAAATGGTATGAAAACCTTGATCAATGAACTTGGCCAAGTAGAACTTGTTAGACTTCGATGTTGGGGTCCAAAATACTCGCCTACCAGACGGTTAGAGACATTTAGTGAGATGACTTGGTGTCATAGCCGTCGGCGTAGTGGCATCCGGGCTCTTAATTTGTCTTTATATGTTCTGCTTATTACTTTTGCTTTCCGTTTCTTTCTCCTTTATGCTCCTATTCATTCTACTCTCAACTGGATGATGCTGCAAGGTAGTAACCAAAACCAGAGCACAGAAGTGTGAGGTTAGTAGCTGGATACACTGAACTGAATAAATGCATGGAGCCATCGAAAGTAGTGCACAGCAGATTGGAAAAAGGTTGAACGGTCAGAAAGATAACGCAGTCCTCAAACTCAAAATTGCGTGGAATTCTAAAGATTTCAATGAATGAAGTTGCCTTCTGTTCTTGCTATCATGAGAGTTGTTGATTTTTACCTCTAAAATCTACATCCTCATCTTGTGGCCAGTTGTAAAATATTCCATCGTTGTAAATAATCACTACAGTCAAATACTGATGGATAACTGAAGCAATCGTGATTATATTGAGCATTGCAGTTTAGTACTTTGACAACCAACGCAACTCCCGTCTGATGAATTGCAACTATGGCCCAAAATCCGCCCTAAACATTATAGTCTATATGTAACGTGGCGAACACAGATCTGTCTTTTCGGGATTTCTCTTCAGGCCGGTACAGCAGATGCAAACCCCAAACAAAGAGGCCCCAGGAACACTATCCGACATGGTTAGCCTAAAGGATCAATAAGACGGTAACCTGCTCCACACTGGCCTCTTGCAATCGATGAAAGTCGCACACTAGCGCGGGACGGGCCGTGTAGTGTACTTTTGCTGTGTTGGCAAACTGAGGTTGAGGCGCATGAATGTTACCTTTAAGCAACGCTAAAACTTTGCATGTGCACTGTACTGGACTGAAAAGCATTACCCAAAAAATATCTGTGTCCGCCACATTACGTCCTCTAAACTCGGACTATGGGAATATTTTACGAATTAAAGGCAAATTTGCTATGGTCAATTACAACAGTGCAAGCACAATCAGATAACTCACCTCGTAGTGACATAGCATTTTTGTGGACGTATTCTGGACACCGAGAAACGTCTGTGAGGAGGGATCATAAAAGAGACCTACTTTCCGATCCGGGCAAAACAAAATGGTCTTGGGGTATAAGCAATTCGGTTTGAAGAGCTACAATATTGCCGGTGACAAAAATATCAATAAAGAAGAAAACGTATTTTCAAGCCTACCGTACGCATGTCGCGGTTGTAGGGCTCTCAAATTACGGGCAGATCTGCTCTTGTATCCGTGTTTTAAGCCATTCTATGAAAATAATGAAGATCAAAATGGCCCCGATGCCCTCCTTTACAAATATGATGTTACTTTTCGATCACATCTATGTAAGATAAAAACCGCATAAAATAATGTGTCACGCAGGGCGGCTAGTTTCTCGTTCGATGGTAAACATTTGATCAGATCGCGAAGTTTTGATTCGGCTGAAATATAGGGGCAAGGTAATCAGATTTTTACAATTCGGATAGACTTACCGTGCTTCAAATATGCAATCAAATCTTTCGAACTATCACTTTCGTTCATTATAAGGAGTGAGCATAGATTAGACTGATCAAAGTCACTAGTTTATCAAACACTTTCCCGATTTTATAGACCTGTAAAAGATGTGCAATTTATCTTGGTAACAATAGCACTAATGTCATTTAACTAAAGTCCAAAGTTGTAAAACCTTAAAACGCGCATTACGAGCTATGGACCGTAATTGGTTTCTATGAGACATAGATACAAGCGCCTTTCTCATCGGTCATTAACAAAAACTAAAACAATTTCCATGGCCCACGATCTTCATGTTTGCCTCGAATCTCTTGGTCGATCGCGCGAAACTTATCAAGCAAATTTGACAAATGTTGGAATGATCGATCCACACTCCAAAAGTCTTCTCCGTCAGTGGGATGGGGAGAAGGCAATTTCACATCCCGTGTTTGCGCAAGAGTGCAGTGGAATGAGATGCTCTGAGTTTTGAGAAAGACAAACACAGAGGATCGCCATAGATAGGTCACGAAGGCGAACCGGACTACAGCAGAGTTGCGTCTACCATTATGGTTGGCCATTGATAGTGATGGCAGTAGTGGGACTCGAACCTCGTACCGTACAGCATGGTCGATTCTGAATGGCGAGATAATTTTTGCAAGCAACCAGTATGACCCACTTGCAAAGCTCACCAACACTGTCTTTCAGCCCAGATGGTATAGCTAGTAAGTGATGCCTTAAGCATGGGAAATGTCTATGAAACAACTGTGATTCCACCGAGGTTAACGAATTTTAACATCTGAATCAATACAATATTGATGAAAAATCTGCAAAACAAAAAACTTGTGACACCGCATCGCACCATTTCGCCCCCACCCGACCCCTACTTAACTGTAACAATGATCGTTAAAATCGAACCAACGGCAAATCAAGTGCACTTCCTATAAGCTACCTATATGATCCTTAAGAGTGAGGTTAGGGATCGATGTAACAATCGCTTGCTGCTATTCGGCGTTGTTGTTTCTTTCAGAATACGTATGAAATTTTATTGTATTCACAGCAGTAAATCTTTGTGGTAATTATCTCACAGAACAAAGGAGTAAAATTGTGTATCCCCTTTTTCCATCTAAAAATGTGCTTCCTTTTCTGATGTGTATGCTATTTGTCATAAGGAACATGGCAGTCAAGTCAGTCCAATGTAATATTTTGGGCAATGCACTCAAAAATATTGTATCTTGTGATATAATAAATACATGGAGTAAAAAGTCAATATAATTATCATACGAAAACTCAAGTGAAGATTTATTACTTCTGAACCAAACTGGGCAAATAGGTATGTGAATCTTATGTTAATCAGTTGGTTCACTGCATTACCAATGAAAGTAGTAAGAGGAGAACAAACAGATCAAAGAAGCCAAAAAACTATATATGAGCGAGGGAATTCTATGATGAACAGTAGACGAGAGAGGGTAAAACAGGAATCCGCATGTTTCAATGTATTTAGCCAGGCAAGACACATATTCCCCCACAACGGCAAACGAATAAACTTCATTACTTGTTCGAATAATTTGGGTCTAGCGCCCAACAGATTACAGCTGGGGTCACTTTTGGTTATAATACCGCCGTCATTCAGGAGGGTAATTCGCAACATCGAGCAAGTTTCACGCAACCGAGTCATTTTAACTGACCAAACATTTTATTGCATTCTAGAAAGTACACATTCTAGCTTTTCGGCTTATTGAAAGGGTGAACTCCTTGCTATTCAGTGTGTATTGGTTGGGAAAGCCTTTCACCAATAAAAGTTTGCCTGGTAATCCTAACGACTTTCAAATTTCATAAAAGCAACTGGGGCTGCTACACAATTCGCTCGTGTGACCTATTCATCTGCCTAAAATACTTATTTGCTTCTCGGTTGTTGATCATTTGATTTGTGGCTCCCGGTCACTTTTGCGTCGCACATACTGGCATCCTTGTTTTTAGTGGTTTCAAAGGCGGTCTGGAAGCGAACCAATAACACTCCAGCGACGGACTGTTGCTTATGGTCAACCAAAACAGACTAAATGTTGCCGGCGATTTCGAACATATTCCCTAAGTAACCATCTGACCTTGACTTTTGAAAATGTACCAGTCAGTTCATCCTTTAATTACGCTTTTGTCGCTGCTATGTTGTAATCTAGCAGTTGCGCAGGTTTGTCATTGTGAGGAAAGGATCTTTCAGGGTCTTCAAATCTGTCAATTACTACACTGAAAAAACATCAGTTCCTAACTGCGCACACACTTAAGTACTCAGCTGACTACATACTGAACACGACGAGCTACGTTTAACGGTTATAGCTAGTTTAAAGTAATAATTACTAAACTCAATTCAGCGCTCCTATTATATTAGTCCCTCAGAAAACAGTTAAAATGTAATCCATGAAAACAAACTGTAGTCATGAAATTCTTCGGAATGAGATTACTGTGAATTTAGATCTAAGTGGAAATATGAAGCCACTTTCGAGAGCAGTACTTGTAGTCTGGTCTCTGTGGTGATGAGCGCCTGTGCACATACCTTGTGTTTTATGACTAGATTTGATTAATCTCTCCATGCCACTCGATGATGAGTAAAAGTGCTTTTATTAGTTAACCCAAAATCACGCAAGATGTGAAAATCAGTTAGTGTCCAGAGGTTTCACCAATCGCTACTTACAAATAACGTCCTCGAAAATTGAGCGGGACGGTAGGATACGGCTACTTTCGTTTTGAGCATCTTAACCCGTTTGAAGCAAGAAATTGTGAGATGAAAACCATCGATCGTATAATTGTTCCTAATCTACACTGAAACAGCTTAAATACCCTTGGTGTTAGTCCAAACAAACAGAAAGCCGTGGTTAATGAGCAAACTAAAACGTTAGCTGCGTACGGATTTGTTTATAAAATGTTCCAACTTCATCAGGATCTTAAAGCCAAACCAAGCTATTGGAACGATTTTTGGAGGGAAAATATAGGTTCCTTGCACAATTACACCAATGAATAGTATCTGTAAATTGAAGGAACTGAAGTAATGTGATCCTTTCAAAGAATTCCAAAATACTCCTTGCCCTTTAGACAAAACTGATAGATTCCGTGCTGTACTGAAGCAAGAAAGGCTTTTTTACCAAACAAGGACATAATTACTTTTGATGACTGCTGTCCCATCACAGTGAAGTTTAGTTACATGTAACTACAGAGACAATCAGCTGAGTGAGACAACAATCAAAGTTACCTCAGACGAACAAACTAGATGTGAATGGAAAGATATTCAGTAGTTTCATCCCAGCCCTCTGCAAGTTTTTTCCAATATGATGGTTTTATTTATCGTTATCTTCTTCGCCAACATCGATGTTTTCTTCGTTGCACGTAGAGAGAGAGAAAGAGACAGTAAAATTAATTCCGGCGGACTTCCAAAGAATCCTCATTTTTGTAAATGAAGGACGATTTACCTGTGTAGGTTGCGTAAGCTGGCAGATAGAACAGGAGCAACACAGAAGAGCCGTAACTGTCACCACCATAGTGAATACAAGTCGACACTACTATTCAACTGGCAGTGTGATGTTCTCATTCTCAAAAGGAAAGCTTCAAACACATGCTGAACAGGATCCATACAGAGAGCGTGTATTTCGTGTACTCGAGTGATAAGTTAATTTATAGTGCCTAATTTATTGTAAGCTGGTAATTCAAATTTGAAGTGGATTACTGTGAAATCAGTCGTTTATCACTTATATCACGTGGTTACACATTTCCCACCTACCGTCGTTCACAGAACGGACAAGGTTCATCAAGTTGAAGCATGTCGTCAAGCTACCGGATTTGTTGCACACTTACTCACTCATTGCTATCTATAGTTGCACGTATACTCTCCTTTACCCAGTACTGTATATATGTAAATGCCTGAAGTGATACATGGAAAAGAAATTTCTTCGTTTTACCAGCTTTTTCATGAACCGATGGGCATATTCTATGATTATATCAACTTTTTCAATCTGAATTGAAAATTTGAATGGAATCTAAAGTGTTCAAATTTGGTTTGCATTATTACTTTCAGAATACGTCTGAAAGTAAGTAACACATCTGTATTGGTAATCATCACAATCTCAGATCTATATGACCTATCAAAACCCATGCACGAAATATTTAAGACCCAAACTATAAATTCAAACACAGCTCAAACGACCAGATACATTTGTTTGGTTTGTCACAAACTGGACCCTGAGAACCGCTTTTTAAGCGCCACAATACCCGGTGAACAATGCAAAAAAAACATCTACTTAGATGCAAATCAATTGCATGCAATAAAGGCGGCCTGCTACCATTAAGTGCATGGTTAGTAGACGGGGCCTCGGTCCCTATCTCTCTACCCATATTAACCTTATTGTCGACTCCATATTCCAACCACGTAAGAATACAACTGCTAAGGCTTTGGTATTCAAAAAATGGTCACCTTTGAAACTCTTTCATTCACAAAGCTCAGAATTCATAAATAGATAGAAAGACTGATCTAACAGCTGAGGCGTACAGTTAACTTTTGGTAAACAAAAATAAGTCGCATTGAAACCATCGATTGTTGGGGTTAGAAGAACTGTCAGTTACAACAAGTGCATTCGAAAAATATCATCCCCTTAAGTAGTTTTCTGAAACGGAAGGTAAAGCTAGGGGTCGTTTGCTTAGTTTCTTGTCATAATGGCGATAAAGTCAAAGATCTAAGTTCAAGCGATTTGAGTTGATGAATTTCATCGTAGTGGTCATTATAATAGCAGTCATTTCGTTACTATCAGTCAGAAATTATACCATATATTTCTCATAAATGCAACTTCGTAGCATTTATCAGTTAAAAGAAATCACTTGGGATGACTACTCACATGAAAACAGCGTGTTTGCAGTTTTAATTTGGCACAGTCACAATTGAGGCAGGCTAACTGCGTATTTTGCAAGCGTGTAATAACCGTGGTTAGCTTCTGTTGTATTATATACCTTAACCTTAGCCTAGAAGCTGAGTTCGGATACGAATACCGGTAAATCAGACTGCATGAACTGACTGGAAGTGATACGGAAAAGAGATTTTTGTTTTTATGATGAACGAAAAATTGGTAAATAAAGAAATACTTGTCTTTGGTTTTTACATGAGGACTAGTTTTCTTACTGATAATTGACTTGGTTTACTTAAATCTCACCATACATGAATCAACTCACCACCGGATTCCACTGGTATAAATCGACACTGAAGGTTAAAAAACCGTAAATCCAACAGAAAGATACAATGACTTTGGGCAATATCGTCAGCTAATTACTGAATGAACTGCAAATATTTGGGCATAAGGAATGACAGAATAGAAATGTAAGCATGAACTATTAGTTAATGAACAAATTTCAGACAGAATGACTACAGAATACAACAGCTGGCCACGCAGTGTGAGCCTGTTCATTTATTAAAATACCTGACGAGGTGTACTATTACGTACAGACAAACCCACAGTGTGTTTTCGATTACCTCACGACATTGGTTAAGAGCCAAAATGTTAAAAATTGTACGGTCAATAATATACTGAGTACGACTTAGGCACCAACAAGATCGAAATAAGTCCGAAAAACGTTTCGTAATTTTCAGGAAAGCCATCTACTCAAACGCAAAATCAACCACACAGTCAGTCGAATATTTGGTTGAAATAGGCGATAGGGCTATTGCTGTGATAATGAACATGATAGTTATTATTCAACTGAAGAGTAATTTATTTAATGGGGGATGACTTTGGTGAGATTTGCAAACACCAAATGTGTGCAGTGTTTCAGAGCTTAAAAAATATGCAGATACTAAAGGACAAATCGAAAAGTAAAGGTCGAATATTAATATGCGTTGGAAAACATAGTTGAAGACAATAAATTGGAAACGGCAGTTAGCGCTTTGAAAAACTGTTCTGTTGGCGGGAACCCTAAATTGGGACAAAAATCATAAAAATACTCATTCTTCCTGATGCCTGGTACAAAAGCAGTTAATTCTAGCTTTGACCATAAAAACGTATACTACGGTCTTTGTTTGATAGACGTCTTATCTTTGTGTAATAAAAGACTTAAGTTGAGGCCTCTTCCTACACCTTTTCCTTCAGCTTCATTAATTGACGTAAACTTTGTATTTGTGTAAATCCATGAATACAGACAAGTTTATCAGTAAGCGCATACATATGTTAAAAAAAACTTGTCATATTTCGGAGAAATCTTTCATGCCTGACGAAAGATTCAATAAACTCATTTGAGTGGATTACGTGACTCGAGTTTAAAATATCTTTGAGATAGTAGGAGTCATGAACAAGATACAAAATTCCCCCATAAAAAGCTTCTGATATGTAGTAGTTATCAGATTTTCCGGCTTCGCATTTAGTGCATTTTGTAGATAACATCGCAATTTTTACTCCTAGACAAGCAATCTGGTTGCCTAATGTTCCCAGCAATTCAAGACCTGTGGGTCTCACCAGTACGATGAGATGGACGATCGAACATATCAGATATGAAATAACTAGACTTAATTTGATACGATTTGTAGTACTTTCTTCAGGTCTCGTGTAAATACGGTCACAGTGATCTATTGCATTTACTTATGCTACTTAATGAACATTCAACCTCCTGTAAATGGCTTCTCTGGACACCAAAAGTAGGGTTAACAAATAGCTGTTAGTTAACTACTGGAATTAGAAGTTGAAGGATATCCTTTCAATATCTTGGCTCTTAAAATATGGAAAAGTACATTCCAACTTGTGTTCTGATCTTATCTATGGTATTCATACTAAAACGTGCCAGTAGCATTAACTGAATATTTACTCAGCTGCTAACGTTTTCAATTCACGAAATCATTGTATTTTAGCAAACAATTTTTTGCATTTCGTCATAACTATACTCTACAACGCTTTGATATCGCAATAAGTTAGCTTGAACTAAATTTCAAATGCTAGATTTGACATCTAGCTAATCGTGTTTACGAAGCATTCCCTTGTTCAGGTAACTTCATAAGCACTAAAAGAGTACTATTCACTTTAATTCAGCTCTAGAACGTCAAGTTCAAGTGCAGCGTGAGTCGTGCTTGCGTTTTTATCAAGCCTGGTCAAAGGCCGTCGACAAAATTTGAATAAATCTGAAGTGGACGTTGAGGACGGTAATGTTTACAGTACTATTAAGTTGGTTTCCAACCCACGGTAAACGAGATGACTTGCTTGCTTTCATGGCAACAGAGAAATAGCTGGAACGTTTTTCAACAATAATACACTGGCAGAAAAGTGATATATACAACAGTACCAGTCCCTTTCATAAACAAAAAGTCATTACAACGGTAGACACAAACGGAACATATAACAAGGCAAAGTGTGGCATTCAATTTTTGCTATACATTTTCCTGTGCTGTTGGCTTTCAGTATTGTCGCTGTTTTAACCAACGGGTCTGAAAGAAATTTGACCAAACACAGACAAAGTATTTTAAACGCTTCTCCTGGGTTGACAAGCACGTAGAACTACCTAAGCAATGGAAAGCTGCTCTTCTTGTTGTGAGTCATTTTTGTATTATTTGATTCATTTTGCTTTACAAACCCTCGGCTCATAAATAAAAAACCACGCAAGCTCTGTAAATCTCTTCGACTGTTATAGGAATAGCCAACTGCGCATACTCATCCAACCGCAGCGCTGACCCGAACTTGGAATGCGTGATTGTGGGTCACAAACGTTAGCATAAAACTGAATCCTTAGAAGGATAAGACTATGCTGTGCTTCAATCGTTTCAACGGCAAATTGAGCTTTCATAATGTACAAAGAATAATTTCATAAATAAATCAAATATCCTATATATATTTTTAATAGGTTACATGTGTATTCTATTTGGTTAGTTTTTACCCAGACGAAGGGCAGAGCTACACACTATGAAGCGTGTCCCCGGGTCACGAACAGGAGAATGCTCACCAGTTTGATAAGTGATCGCGAATGACGTTCACCGAATAAACGGTGGCAAGCGAGCAGTGGCAGTGCGTGAGGACGTAGTGGGATTCTCGTATGGTAAGTGCTAACTTTCAAAACGTTATATATATATCTGAGTATGGCTCGCCACCGGTCGTAACCGTTGCCTCTTGTCATGATTCACTCCCGAAAAAAACCAGAGGAGGTACATCAACCATTTTTAGCTACCGGCTAGTCTTGAACATTCCTGCTGCCTTGCAGATTGCACTGGGTTGTGCAACGGCTAAATGTGCATTCTCAAACAAAACGGCAGGATGAGATCCCATAAATCATCCCCCTAAACTGCACTGGACTACCAAATAGTGTAGCAGATCGCAACACTCCGAACTATTCGCGTAGTTTCCAGTTATTTAGCGAACATTATCCACATTTCCCTCTATGCTACCTCTTTTTGCATTTGTGGAGTTGGCACTATGTCTGTCTTTAGACCCGGTGTATATTAGTAACAGTAATAATAATATTTTAGTCCAGGAAGATGAGTTCCGCCACTTCAGCTTGATGTGAGTGGACTGCGACAGAAGACCTACGTGATTTCGGATTTTCACTTGCCACCAAGTAGTATTTCTGAGAAAATATCACACAAGGGAACTTCCGCATTGCATTCGCGGAGTAACTTCTGATGTCTCACAATGAGTGCTACTCAGACACTCCTCTGGTGAGTTTATCCGAATATACTTTAGTTCTGAACCTGATTTGGACATTTCTTTCATATTGGAATGTGAACACGTGTGGTCCGTTTTCGAATTCCTCCCTTTGGATGCAAATTGTAATGCAAAAAGGTTTTTACAAAATCCATATGAACTATCTCGTATGTTTATCGGCAAATTATTTTACGAAACCAAGTTTCGCGGCAAAAGGTTGCTTATCTGGTTAAAAAATAACCGGATTAGTATCATTTTCCATTTGAAGATACTGTTATTCTATGAAATCCAAAGTACTTCTGGCGGTCTTGCCGAAGATCCTCTTAGTGTCAAAACTGTATTTCAGTATTGACACTCAGAGAGCCATAAAATGAAAAAATCAAATGTATCTGTAGTTTTCTTTAGTGGATAATCGGTCGGTCGGTGGTCGTTTATGCAAATGCGGCGACGGTGACAGTCCCAAAAGTGTGAGAGTAGATGTTTACAATTCACCCATCACAGAGAAGTCTCCATTTTAAAACTAGCACGGTTGTCCTGTAGAGAAAGGTAAACTCACAAAATAAAAAACGACCACGTGCTTATGGGGTTTTCAAAGACCGTGCATATAAACGCTACTCTGAAGCGTGTGGCTTTGGCTTGTAGGTACCCATAAATTTCTTGCTTTTTCCATGCTTGAAACGTCCTTTGGCACAGCGCTTCTTAGTTGAACCGACATTTTAATCTACACAACAAATAAAGACGTATTTTAACTCACACACATTAATATGTGATATGAAAAGCTCTCAATAGGCCACTTGTCGTCGCGCAACCTAGCCTTCTGACTTGGAGTGTCTCGGAATTGGTTCAACCAGTGATATGACTGTGATCAATCAACATTTAAGAAGCCTTCACGGCTGCGTTTCGGTATCTTTCCGCACACCAACTTGATCAATTCTACAAACTGCCACTAAGTCCTGGCAGCTGAGTTGAGTTCCTTGATAGCACCATCTGCGCACTTGAATGAGTGTGACCTGTGCAATGCACATATGCCACCGATTTTTAACACCATATTTCTGGTTGGCCACTGTTGCACCACTGTAACTGGTGATCACACTTTGGATTGTAATGTCAAGAAAACAATGACAAATGAGTACGCTTGTGCAGTTTTTGTGGGCAGCGACTGCACATGCGTGATATACGTCGTGCTTTGCGCTATAGACACAAACCCACGGGTACAAAGAAAGCTTACCTCAGAGATGTTTCTTGCACGCTGTCCAAGGAAAGAACTGCTACAGCGTTGCAATCGGTCCCATGATAGAGTGCGTTGTGAAGACCAATTTTTTTAAGAAACTGTTCAAAATAAGCTACATTAGTAGTATAACACTGGCCGGCGAAGCGAGCGTATCTGGCAAAATGTGGTTCATAAGAGGTTCAGTTCAGCTGACCGTAGATTGAATGGGTGTGCAGTGACAAGTGGTTTACTAGTGTCCACATAATAATATGCCGATGCCGTAAAATGAACTACTACCTAACTGAAACAAATGAAGTAGTTCATATAACCTTGGCAATCATGGTTCCACAGTTACTTGTATTGTTTCTACTGCATTCCAGGAACTGCCAAGTGCTCCACGATACGATGACGAAGGATAAAAGTTCATTGTCACCATTTATTGCACATACTGATGCATATTATTTTTATTACAATAACCTTGTTATGAATTTAACCTTTCGTGAGCAGCCGAGATCTGTTCTGTTCCGTCCAACTAGCTCTAGTGAGAAAACTCTCCTGCCTTCGAACCATCTCGTTTCACTAGCAAAAACAGAGAATATAAGGGTTGTTGTCCCATGTGCCCATTTGTTGCACACAACGCGTTTATCCGACTGGTGTGCGCCGCCACGCCTTGAGGCTTAAACAGCACCGACAAGATTCATCTCCAATTTATTGATTCACCCCATCGATCGGCTGTCTTTTCACCCGAGGTTCTGTTGTCTCAAGCCTTGGGCTTGGCACTGCACCAGTGCTGACTGCCATCGTGACTTGTCTGATCACCAGCGCTGAGTTAACACGTTACCTCACAAGAACTGATTCCGTTAAATGATGCAGTTACACTGAAGATGTTAACGTCATTGGACGTTCGGTGCCCAGGTTTCCAGAACTGCGTGGAGCTGTGAGTTCACAGCTGTACTCACTAGGGTCATAAGTAAAGTTCAAAGACGAGAAGTTCACATACAGAACCTCAAGGTGATTCTTATGGAGTTACGTTGTCCGTTAGTACGGATAACCATCAGAACTAGGACATATGGTCCCAAACTGGGTTTTTGCTTTAATGGGTGCTTTACTGTATTTGGACGACAGAAAACAATTTTCGGAGGTACACGACTGGCTTTGCGGCTGTTACCGCCCATTACGTATGTATATCCGGTGCTATTTTCTCAACCAGCCCCATACTTGAGCATTACACAGTTGGTTTGTGGCTATGATCGCGTTTGGGTAGCAAGAAGTGTGTGTGTGTGTGGATGAAGTCTGACTATAGAAACCAGTCTTGTAATTGGGGGAGCATTTTGTTCTGCCGTTAAGATACGGTGGCATACTACTTGAAGCGAAAATTCAAACTTAGGACCATGTATTTTCGTTACGAAGTTTACCTTTGTGAACCGACGGAATAGCCTGTGATTCTGTAAGTGAACTCTCTGTCTACGCACTCTCCGTACAATTCAAATGAGATTAAAGTCATAAACCAACTGTGGAGTGCTAAGTTCTAGGAATGAATGGGTAGAAGAGTACCGGATACGGATGCCTGATGAGAGACAACAGCCACAAAACCGACCGTGTGCTTCCGGGGCAATTGTGCCCTGACATTTAGATACATCCAGGCAGCGCAAGGGAACATTCAATCGTCACCTGAGTGTACCCCGGGGGACGGGCAGAGAAAGTCACTTCAAAGCACCCAGAAGCACATAAAATTGACAGAAAAATCTGATAGTTGATCATAATTTATCAAAAAAGCAAACAATGAGCGATATCTTTGAATGTGTATTCGTTCGATTGAGAATTATCTTGCACACGGAAATCTCTCTCGTCGTGGGTGCATAAGGATTTCAAAGCTAACATTCTATAAATAAATATCATAAGGATCATAATTATTCACTTTCCATGACCAGGTTATTGTGTACGGCGATTTCACGTATTCCGTTGGTTTTGATGAATTCCTTTAATGGCTGTCAGTTTCAGGTGGTACTTGTTTGATGTCGCTGCTCAGAGCTTTCTGCTTGGCATTTAACCGCGTTCTGTTGGTTTTAAACTTGTTTCGTGGGTATACAGTTTGTCTAATTGTTTTTGTATAATCGAATTGGCATTTTAAAGTGTAACTAGTCAATGACTTTGACGAGTTGATGTGTAATACAGATTTTTTGTAGTTAACATACGTGTTTCACGGTTTTCTGATGAGAATAATTTTACTATCTCTCCGGAACCGTTTCTAGATAAACCACTAACGGGGGAGGGAGGCCGAGGAAAGCAGTCGTTTGCGAATACAAAGATTTGCAGAATAATGGTCGGTAAGTATTGCAAAATATATCGTCTTTTCTACAAAATAAGTTTATCTTGAATTATCATTCAATCTAGCAGTGCAAATTACAACGCCGCTTTAATAAGTAGCGGACCACCATTTCCGGCTGTCGCCATAGGAATACAAGATTTATTAGTGAGCAGAAATTTAGGCGGTGTCAAGCTATCGAAAATGTTGAGCAAAACGATCTAAGTGGTTCATACAAATAACTTTTTCTTGATAATTTTTGCAGTCTTTTGGAGATGACCTCTGTTTTCCTCATTGTGTTTCAGAAAATGCCAATCAGAATCAATTGCGTAGACCAAGGGTGATAATTCATTGAGGTACTTGGATGTATATACATAAACAATTTTCGAGATATAATTAACACTTTAATAATTTGGGCTTTGCATGCGCTAATGGTGTATGCCTAATGATGTATGCCGAATTATGGTTAGGATTATTATCACACCGGTGGCAAAGTCTCATTGTCTCATAGGATAATAATATAATAATTGGAAGGCAAACATATGTTTAGGCGCGCTAAGTCATAATTAGTAGTTGAAAAATTACTGGGAGTAAAGGAGTCCGTTTTGATCAGTTTCAGGTGCCATCACCTGAGCGTCCCTGAATGTTCCCTCACCGCGGCTTGAGTGCTCCTTTTGTGTTTCCAATGGCGCACTTAAGCGACGATCAGACGACGCTCAGGTGACGGTCGTGTTGTCTAGGCAAATACGTACAACTTAAAGTCAAAACTGTGAGTTAGCCTTATACTAGTTGTTTCACTTTTACTTCTACTGCGCATACAGTTTCTGTCTGTTCATTCGAACGCTTTCATCTGCCTATTTTCGTTGACAGTTGTCGAAACTATAGCATCTTTTATTGCATTGAAATTCACTTAGTGTAATTTAGAGACCTTTTAGTACACTACAGGCTTCGACACATACTAAGTGACCCATCAGACAACTTCCGCTAAATGTATTCTACACATTATACGCCAAGTCTTGATACAAATATTTCAAATATCCTTTGGCACACAGCTCGTTTGTAACATCGGCTTGTGAACAATTTCCGACCGATTTTTTTAGTAACCATCATTCCACAGGTAAGGAAAACTGATACGAAATAAATCAACAAATATAGTAGCGTGCATTTCTAAGGGATCACTTTATTTCAGTGTATTGATTCAGATATACTGAAATGCTTCCTAATACAAGGTTACAGACCGTTTTATTTTGTGCGTCATAAAATGGGTAAAATAAGGATAATTATTCAAAATTCTCAGTTCAGGAGATAAAACTAAGCAAGGTAAAACCTAATTGGGGAAAAGTGACAGAAGTTGTTGGAGCATTTGACGTAGCTTGCACGATTGGCTTAGACCGCTCGAAGACCGTTCCAAAACCGGTCAAAAACCGTTCAGGAACCTCTCGAAAGCTGATCAGTTCAGTAGCGCAAACAACTCGAAAACCATCAAAAGTTTCATTGGTTTCAGAGTGGTTTTGCTACGAGAAATAGAGTACAGTCTCAGTTGGCACTTGGGATCATCAGAATGCCCCTAAATGGTACTCTGGAGTGCTGTTTTTATTATCCGCTTTTAATTAAGAATATTATTGGAAGCTTACTGAGATACCTGGGTTATGCCCAAATATGATTTGTTTTCCCCCTAAACGTTGAGGTATTTCAGAGATCCATTGAAATGGTTCACTTCATTTTTTCATTTACTGTGCTTTTCAATGTAGTACTTTTTGCAAAATAATCATTACGGGAGGATTTTTGATTTTATTTATTTTACGACCATATTTTCTTATGGTTCGTCATTGTAGCCGTTTATCGTATCAGTTTATTTTATTCAGGTCCGACAGCTTGTCATGTAAATCGTTACAGGTTACCGGTTAACCGTAAGTCTTTCTGCAGAATACATTGCTTTTACTTCCTTATATCACTAATAAAGCGTTATCGGTTTTAAATTTTGCTCGTGAGGATCTACGTAATGTTGGTCAATAATAGCCGATAGATACTGGTGCAAGCATGCGCGGACTGATCAGACCATCGATGCTTATAGACGTTTGCATCGCATTTGATTGTGAAAATAGTTAACGAGCTAGGTAAATTAAACTAGAAGTATTCCATAGACCTACTCTTCGTCATTAACGGTAATTTGTTTCACAATGAGACGAAAAGTAAAACGTGCTTGTGTTCGTAGACATTTAAAAACTACGATTTGAAGACGTCAAAAAGAAGTTATGAGAAAAAGAATGATGAAAGTGGAGACTTTAGGCTTATCCGATGTTGAAAAACTAATCAGCAACATGACTGATAGTATCACTTTTCTAGTTTCACAGTATTCAGGTAGCCAGACCAGTCACAAACAACGTCCGGGTTGCTCCTTGTGTTCCTACTGCAGCGAAAATCTCAGAAATTGCCGCGAGCTTTCAGCGATAGCTTCATTTTAAGTAAACACCGAATATAGGTTAGATATTACGGATATATTAGACAAAATCGAAAAAATATCTGTGGCTAGTGAGACCGTAAATGATTTATGGGTGGGACGGACCTTTTACACTACAAGTAACTTTTTGCTATGATGTAGTAAACTTTTTAGGGTGTATTGATAGGAAATCAGCCCGACAAAATTGTGAACATCGTTGATCAGACCATGTGTTACACCGGTTACAAACGCACAGGAAACTTTTTCGCACATGCAATATCTTCGTCCGACTTGAAGATATATCTATGAGAACAACCATTGGAAGATGTACGCTTTTGCAACGTGAACGCCATACGGTGTGAAGGTCTATCATTACCGTAACGAGAACATGGGGTTTTCTATCCTATCGTTCACAGTTGACGTTTACACCTTTCATCAGCTCATTAAACTAACTACACCTTATAATTTTCATTTGTTCGTTCTTATTGAGTTTATGGAGGACAACATTTCAGCCATGGCGAGTAAACAATGAATGGTGGGTAAACAGCATATCCTGTGGCCTTCTGTAGGTGCATCGCAAACTCAGCGCCTGATGCGAGAAGGTCGTCCATCACCCGTAAGTTCAAAGAAGCACAAGATGAAATTATACCGTTCCGTTAGTATGATAATATTGCTAACCTTTCCCAAGCATTTTTCAAGGTGATAACATACCAATGAAGTCCTTATTATTGGGGGTAAGGTGCATCCGTTTTATCTTGTTTCATACAGCATAAAGGTGCACACTGGAATGCAATGTTCTGATTTCGATTATAACTGTTAACCCAATAGCAGAACGGCATCAGTAAGCCCATTGTACTCGACATCAGTCATGGCTCAACTCAACATAAAGTAGTTCCACGGAAAAACTGTCCAGGCCGGAACAAAAGTGTGTTCACTTGTGCCGGATAAGAATGCTTTTGTTAAATATTTATTCAACAGACGTCATTTGTCGCCAAAACTACCCGGGTGCAACCATACCAATGATGCATGAAAAATGTGGCAGTGTTTACTGAGAAGTAGATCCACTTTGTTGGAGAGTACGACTCAGTTGTATCTGGATATGGACATACAATTCAGTGGCAATGAAGTGAGTGACAACCAATAAGGTTATACTTCTAATTAATTAAACCCGTCCTTTGACTGAACTCTTTATCTTACTGTTACAGCTATCATTTTATATAAAAAGTTTGTATTGTCTCCTTTTCAGAAGCCTTAAAATAAAAACATAACGGAATAATCGTCAGCGGACTAACCATTCCATAGAAGTGAAAATTCATATACCGGACACGTTTTCGTAAATTGATGCTACTTTTTAAATGATTGATTTCGGTAGAACCATGAAATTTTAAACTCATATGTATTGTATTAAGTCTTCTAGCTAGGCTTATTCGGACTTATTCCAACTGGGGTCGTTTTGGGGCCGGATATTGGCCTATTTAGGGGCGATTGGGACAACTGCGATAAGCTAACACCTACGTCAACAAGCTGAACGTTGAAATCCTCTGAAGTTAGTTGTGGATGTGGTTTACATGGTATCGGATGCGAAATAGTACCCAAACACAAAATAAATCGAGTTTCTGTAGCTGGATTACAGTTACCGGATATAGGTAGCTGCTGTTCAGACAATGGCCAAACCGACCCCCCAAAAACCACTTTTTGATTCACTGTGTTACCTTAGGGGTCATTTTGGCGCCGATTTTGAGCCTATTTGGAAGCTATTGCGCCAGTTGAGGTGTGAAACAACAGAAAATTGTAAAAATGAGTAGACTGAACTGCCACATACTGAACAGAGAATTATAAAATCTTTAAGAAAGTCAAAAAATTCCAAGGATCCTAAACTGGTTGTTATGGCCAAAATAATTGCCCTTGTATCACACAGCCCGGTCATTACATTAATCTTCGAACGGTTTTTGATAAGTTTGCTTAGTGGCCATTTTACAAGGATCGAAAATGAAATGATACAGAGGAAACCCACGTCTTGAGTAATGTAGAATGCTTATTTAGCGTTTTGTTTCAATATACTGGTTTAATTTGATGAAATGCCCTGAAATACCTCGTTATACCCAATCAGCGAAGTAGTCCCAATTTAGTACAAAAACAGTCCCAAATTAGTCCCAATTCAGTCCCAAATTCGTCCCAACTTAGTCCCGTTTGAAACACCCCGGGGACATTTTTGGGACTATTTTTGAACACATGGAGAATGTAGCGGCCTACTTGAGGTGCTTTCAAGTTTCGGTAAGCTCTACTACATTACTTCATCTTGAGGTACTAGTTAATAAACTTTCAATAACTTCTATTAGTGGAAATATTATGATATGTGAACACCCTCGAAAATTGCTTGACACAACCCGAGTACTTTCTAGTGCATAGTATCCCCATAAAACGTAGCATCTCACAAAAAAGTCAAGGTGTAATTCCATGTTCAGAAACGCACTTAAAGCTACGGGTGAAGTTCTCCAACTTATACCGCAATATTAAATTAGTCCCTTATGGGACTATTTTGGGTTTAAATGCTCTCTCTTTGTGCGGACCGGGCCGGCATACCATAGAATTTTCAATAAAGTTAGTTCAGTTTGGCTTCAACAACAAGCTTTACCGACAAACCGATGAGGTTGCGACGGGCTCACCTTTGGGACCCCTACTTGCCGACATTTTCGTTATCAAACTGGAAAATGGGGTACTTAGAGACATCATAGAAAGACTACCCAGTTACCGCCGGTATGATTATGATTGACAAACATGGTAACCAAGATGAACTAGTGGGAAAGTTTAGCCAGGCACACAGTGCGCTCAGTTCCACACCCAAAGTAGAATCAGAAGTCAACTTTCATTTTATGGATGTAAACCTTATGAAAAGAGATGGGAAGCTCGTCCGCCGCATCTATCGTAAGCCAAAATGGACAGGTCAATGCACACATTTTTCCAGTTTCGTTCCTCTGCAGCACAAACAGAACCTAATACGGTCCCTAGCGTCTTGAATACTACTACTAAACAAAAGGTACACGGAACGTTTCATTTAAAATAACATTTTGGAAGTACCCAAGCGACCATTGATAATCACCACCAGGTAGAAAGAATTACAAATGCAATTTCTCTTCAGAGAATATATTGAATGCGAACTACTAGTTCGGCGCCTAAGGGGTGAAGTCACCCGTACATTTCCCGCCGCTACTCTACGCGCCCACTTCACTAGCCGGTCAGCGATTTCTATGAATCCCAAAGACAAAATGCCTGTTTTTTTCCTCCTCCATGGTAATCTATTCATTTGTTCGCTCATGTTTGGCAAGCTATGTAGGCAAAACGGCACGGCAACTGTCCCAAAGAATCAAGGAACACAAACCTGCTTGGCTGAGGACAGGAACAAGAACCGTAACTAGTGCAATCGTGGCTCACCTTGCCGACACAGGGCACCAGGTGGACAACGAAGCCTTCAAGATAATTTACAAAGTGCCTATGAATTCTTTGAAGATCGTTCGTCAAATCACTTTGGGAACAGCAGAGGTAGTAGCAATCAGGCTGTTAAATCCATCGCTTTGTTTCCACTAGTGATTTTTGTCAAACCGCTTCAGCTACCCTGACCGCGATCGGAAAATGGGAGACAAAATCAAGGTGATCTAGACCGAGACCTTTCACTCGTGACAGGAAGCAGCCAACATACCTCAGATGGACTTTCCACACCGAGTTTTCCCAACCACGAACAACCAACTTCCCACCCCTTTTCTGAACCGCAAAACACCTACAATATTGATTACCCAACCTTAATCTGATACTGTAAACACCCTCCCTTTTCTCCCAAAAATATGCATTCCTATCATATATATATATATATATATATATATATATATATATATATATATATATATATTAGCCAGGGGATGAAGTTGCGATTTTTCGGAAAACCATAACCTGGAAGATAAAAGTGAGCAACGTAAGACGTAATTTTGGGAAAGTGACAGAACTGAACGAAGCATACCACGTATTTTAAACGATTGGCACAAAACGCCACATTGTAGCAAAACGCTACAAACCTTAAGGTTAGCGTTCATTAATAAATGCTTACACCGGTAGGACGTTGCAATGCAAAATAGTCATGGTTTGTATCGCTCAATTAGGCAATTTTTCTTTTTGCATTTTGTAATTATTGCAGTATATTCAGTGAACATGAAAATTACAGCGGAAACCAAAAAGAGATCACCGCAGAACACTATGTGTTTCCGCGATAGGTTGAGAGACCGCGTCAGCCATAGCAACCGTTAAAACAGATAGTTCAGATCAGTCCACTTCCCACGAGTTCAAAGCAGTGTAACTTTGGCGCAATCATTTGCCACATTGAAATTATCTGATCCCTGAGTTGTTCGACATTATGAAGGGTGGTCTGTCCCACGCACTTTCTCCTCTGGAACTTGGCGAAGCGGCAGCCTCAAGTCCTGTCTGGTTTAGCGAAGGCTCACGGCACCAGTGAGAAATATTTAGCTTCAGTCCTGGGAATGGTTTCCGCTGGTGTGATTTCCGTCCCACGGTTTAGGTGAGAGTATACGGTGGACTTGTGTGAATATGATGGTGGTCCTGTGAGATTGACCTAGGATAGAAGACCAGACGAGCTAACGATCAGAGTCTGCTGGCCAAGGTTCGCCGTGTTTCCGGAGCAGCTGAGACAGGGGAAGTTGTTAGTCAAACCAGGATGGTACTAGATTGAACTAGACAGACAGGCCTCAACCATCTTCTGGTTGATGGGATTGTAGCAAGCCCGAGTTATTAACTTGTCAAACGGATTAATCGGCCTTTGATTGTCAGGCTGCGTACTTCAAGGGGTGACTGAATAAAGTCACCCATGTCAAACAGTTCTTCCACCTCGGACCCATCCGTCCTGGATATTGATAAATATCACGAGGTATGACTGTTCCTAACTGTAAGGCACTTCACTTGACTATGCAGATTTTTCATGCGAATCGAGGTATGGACCAGCCTATAGCCAGAAGCAGATCCAAGGCCGAACTGGATCAGCCTCCATTCCTTTGATGGCACGCCCAAATACAGATTCTGATTTAAACCCGGAGAATACTCTATGACGAGATGGGCCCTGAGACTCGAGCGGAGTTTCCCCCCGTGACCACTCTCTCCCGTAAGAGGGCTCGCGCGTGCACTTCCGGAACCTCGGCAAGCAGGTTTATCACCTCTCATAGACAGCAGCCATAGTGTGAAATTCACTTCCAGCAGAGCCGATAAAGGAGGCAAACTGAGAGTATTTGGGGGGGGGGACAGAGGGAACAGCTGATGGAGCCTTGACGGGAACCGCCGTCTTGGGGCCACAGCCAAGAAAAGAAGGCTTCGGGGCTCATACGACAGGCCTATCATTGCCTCTGACTGCAAATTCCCTCAATCTCGAACCTGCAGCCTCTAGAAGCGCATCTCGTCAGATATTTTCTTCTCGTGTATCATTGCCTCTAGCCAGCATCAGTTATTATCAAAACCAAATCAGGAGAACCTGATGCGATATGGCACGAATCTTTCCATACCCCGTCCTCGAACCTTCATCAGAGGGCGTTTCTCCCCTGTTCTTGTAATGTCCTAGTAAAATCGCTCACCAGAAGGAACTGTGTAACCCCCCTCCAAAAAGGCACTCGAAATGAAGCTAGACAAGCTTTTAGAACTTAAGCCAAATCCACTCCTATGAGTCTTATTCAACCCCGCTTGTTCTGTTTTCCCTGTATGCAAGTTCTCCTTCGTGTGTTCTCCGCACAGTTTCCGTCGTGTCCTGCGTTGTGAAATTTCTGACAAGATTTCTTGTTGGGTTTCACCATTTTCATTAGTATGACTGTCTTCGCGAGCGTTTGTGGACCTCCATGGCTATCCAGCAGTCTCCTCCTCAGTGGGTAGGCAGATTATTCAAAGAGACGGAGCTATCATAGACCCAGGAATCTTTGAACTCAGGCCTCTAACCTGTGATCTACTTCAGTAACTTTAAGAGCAATTATTTCAGCTAGAGTGCTGTTTTGTTTTCATGAGCTGCGACCTGGTTTACGTCTAGAAGACCGAACAGGAAAATGAAACGAAATGCAAGAAGATTGCAGCAGCCAAGTCGAGAATATTATGACATGATGCAAAAAGGGTGAAAAGAAAGTGGTCATTTTTGTGGCATTTGAAACTTTTGGCCGCTTGAAATGTACTTTGGAAATGTGAGCCATAGTCGTGGTACCGGTAACCTGAATGTTAAACAGTGAAGACGGGAATAGAGCTTTGGTCGTGCCTTCAATAAGGAGCAGAGCACCCTCGAGTGAAAAGATAGCCTTAAGCGTATTTTGTTTGGGTTACAGGGCATTTAAAATGGAGGAAGGCAACCTAGGGTAGATAGTGTGTTGAGAAGGCAAGAAGGCTAGCCGAACCATTGAGAGCACTCGATAAAGAGGGAATTGTGAGGGCATAATGGTGGGTGCCAAGTTAGCAAATATCAAGCTTCAAGATCACTGACGGAAACCCTCGGAAGCGGGAGAGTGATGCTATTGCCTCAAGCAGCACAGTTTATTGCAAAAACCGATGAAATACTCGAGCAGATCGGGTAAGAGGAGATGTTTGCCCCATATCAAGGGAAACTATATCTTCAGAAATTCATATGAGAGTGCATAACTGTGGCGAGTAAATAAGTGCTTGAACGATCGTCTATTTGTCCCAGCAGGGGGTTTGGTTTGAAACCGAAGTGTTCAGGCTGCGGATGTGACTTCCAAAAAGCTTCCTAGAAGGAATGTGTTGTCAACGACTCTGATGTTTTCAGCTTCCCACGGCTTTAAGACCGGACATGCATAGTATACGCCTGCCAGGAGTCAGTTTCACAGTGATAACTGTAACAACGGTCGTGGAAAATCCCCATTTAACCATCGCGATTCAGTGTTTTTCCTAATATCACTCACCTGCTTACACTATTGACGTGTCTTTACGAGCTGTTTGTTTTTATGGACCAATTGTTGTTTGTTCGTGCCCAGAGCGCTACTTTGGCACATTCTTGTTCAGGACCTGCGTGACGCACGTGCTGTTTGCTCACAAGCTGCTATTCGGTTTCTCGTTGTTGAGTCCTTGTGATCATATTATTAAGGTTTGTATTTTTTGATGTCACTGTTCATGTAATAACCTAGTATCGTAGAATATCACGGTAATCTTATTTTGATTTCGGGATCCGTTGCGAATTTGGCTACGCATTGCCCAAACGTTCGTTACAATAACTGCTCCCCCAAGTAAAAGCTCATTTATATTATAAACAAGGCGGCTCTGACGGCCAGCTGCATTGTCAGAGAGTATTTTCTTCTGAGCGCTGAATGATTGACACTTATTGGTTAGCTTGTCGGTATACGTCCAGTTTCTGGCCCTGATTTGGTGGATATTTATGATGTCGTCCTTTTGCCAGTGGGTACGTCCTAGGTCAGATTTTCATTTCCAGGGTCTTGTTCAAGACCTGTGTTTGTTCACTAGTGAATCGGTACTATATTCATCCTGGGTGATTTTTTCCGAAGCGTCTGTGGAGTAAGCTGAACCCAGAAACGTTTTTTTTGAAAGTTCCGAGGTAATCAGCGGGCAAGAGGCTTTAGCATATTATCCCCGCACCTTCCGTTTATTTTCTTTTCCTTGGAGCACACGAGTGCAAAAACTAAACAATACTGGATGAAAAATAAGATTATCTGCGAGAAGCCATGGACTAGAAAATGAGGAAACATCAGAATATACAGCTCTCTATGCAAGGCATATATCCATTTTTTTCTTAGGTCTCGTTTGGAGGGAGGGGAAAGCTTGGTAAATCGGCGGAGACAAGACAACTCAAAAAAGTGGAAACAGAATCCAGTCAAGTTTCTCTTTATTTTTTTCACTTACTTTTACCTGAATAAATTTTCCGACTTTCAGAAGAGAGAAAAATGCAACTCGAAGGCTTGGCGGGTGAGAAAGGTGAATGAAACACGGATAAGAATGAGTCGGGGAGGGCTCCGAGCCCGTAAACCAGGCGACCATCCGCATGAGCTTGAAGACTGCCTTGGATGATACATCTACTGCTGCCCCTGGAAGACTGTTCGCTGGAAGTAAAATCCTGCGGATGAAGGCTATTTGGCTCACAGATATGAGGGGATGGGCTGTTAGGGCAGCCTGTTTCCATATGTCCAGAAGAGAGCGAAATTGATCACGGCCCCTGCATCGCAAATTCTGAAGGAAATTAACCCGAGAATCAGAGCACTGGTTAAGCGACAGCCAAACAATCGTTCACATTACCAGTGTGGTATTTAAACAATGAATGCATAGTTAATAAATCAATAAAACTGCCCGTGTAAGTCTGGTTTCTTCCAGTCTGACGTAGGGAAAAATCCAACGGGTACTCAAAGATTTCAGGCCTAGCCCAGCAGTAGACGTTCGATGACAACTGAACTAGACGCACTTGGTCCGAGCTAATGGAGAGTAAAACCGACCGACCTCGACCGGGTAAGAAGAACGGGTGAATAGGTGGAGCAAATGAAGAGCAAAGAAAGGTAAAATCCACCATCTCTGAAGTCTTCCTAACGGATTCTAATTCCCAACCGGGGAAGTTTTCACTACCGTGTTCCAGCGGCCACACGGATGTCGGGCGGTAGGAGCATCTGCCTACTTTAACCCCGTTCCACGTGCCTCTTGCGGGTTTATCATCACCGGTCGAGTGCCCATTGTGAACATTTTAGTCAGAGGAATCACAACAAACTTAGTCGTGGTGAGCGACGTCAGCGGCTTAACCATGTGCTCCTCTTCCTAACCGGCCTTAACTATCATCAGCTGAACCGATCATTTGACCTTGACCTTCAAATCTGCCGTTAAATATTATCGCTTCAGTCCACTAAAGCGTTCTATCACAAACTTTCGTATACGCATAATCCGCTCTCCTGTAAACTCTGACCCTGGCATCGTTTGAATCGTCTGGTCAAGGACTCCAGCGTGCTTCAGGACCATCCATAATATAATATTGTTATCAATATTATAACTAGAATGCATTCTGTTGTCAGCTACACTATGATCTGTACCATTGTGCACCAGTGTCGATGAACGCACAGCTCCACCAGTTTAGCGCCAGACCATTCGCGTTGTCCATCAGTGTAGCAGCGCTTCTTCAGCTTACACGGCCAGTGACCGGCGAAGGCAGGACGAAAGCTGACAACAAATGATGAGGCATCACAGAAAAATCACTTGCATCAGGAGCATGCCACAGCCAGATCGCCCACAGTCCTTTTTGTTCTGGCTCACTTGGGTGATGGTGCTTGTCTAGCAAAAACTGTACCTGATCGCGGCCAATGGCACAGGCCGTCTCGATAGGTGACAACAGCTCCCTCTTCTAACCGCACGTGTTTCTACTCTCAGGGGCTGACCGTTAGATGAGCTGAAAAAAATCCCGGATCGTGACCACAATGGGTAACGTGTGACGGAGGCGCTGAACTACTTTAGCTACACTTGCCATCGAGTGAAACCCCTACTGGACTGAGACTTGGACCATACGTGGCAGCACAGATGGGACTGATAGAAAAGAGCACTTTTTCGCCCGTCGGTGGTCTTACTTCTTTTGGAGGAGCACACGACCAAGTAGGATCTCAAACATGGATCCGGTCCATCTTGTCGCCACCAAGGAATCAGGCACCCAACCTGTGCCACCTGAAACAACGACTGGAGTGTGAACCGGAATTGAGCTGTACACAAATCAACCATGACAACCAAATCCACCCCGCAGTTAGTGCGATCCAGTGTAATTCCGCGGCAGCAATGCAGCCACTAAGGTTGCACTGCGGAGAGCCCATCAATCTCAGGGGAATAAGTTACCAAGGGGTTATAAAAAAACTAACATAATTACACAGGTGATCGATACGTAGAGGGATATATATACATGACCTAGGGTAATCTGCCCGGCTGATAACTCCTTCCAGCAAAAACCATTTGCAAACACTGTCCTAATGTCCCACGCGAGGTGTGTACCAGTACCTCTCTGACCAAGTTACCCCAGCCAGGAAGAAGCTTTCTTGTGACGATAACAAGCGTCCCCCCTTCAGTCTTCTCCGAAACGCGTTTTTTAACATGTGAACCCTCCACCATAGCCTCATCAGCGACAGAAGAAAATCCAAGCCATCCATCGCCCTGCCGTTATCTTTGAGTAGCAAAATTCTTTTGCCCGTCCACGCCTCTTAATCGTTAGGATCTTCCGTCGAAGGAGGCAAAGGTCGATCGCTGATTATTCTTTCGATTTCCTTTTCCTCACTTACAAATGCCAGGTTCCTCCTGGTTCTTTATGCATTGGCGGTTCACCCATCGACAGCCAGCCTTTAGTAAGAGACCTTGGCTTAAGTTATTCTTGCTCTTTCAACTTCTCGGAACATGCTGTCCTCCAAACGGCGAAGGCTAAAAAGTGTCTTGGTCTTCTGTTCAGATCCGTTCAGCTTAGGCAGAGCATTCTCTACATGTACAAAGTACATGCCAGGCCCCTTCTCGAATATTGTCCCCTAATCTTTACTAGCATGAGAAAATCCGACAGGATTATTATCGAATGTATTCAAAGAAGATTCACAAAACAGCTTATCGGTTGGTCGTCCCACTTAAACTACAGGGAACGATGCTTATCTCTCAAAATCGAACCACTATGGCTTCGTCGCATCAAGCTAAATTTGATATTTCTGTATAAGCTATTGACTAAGCAGTCCTATTCCTCCAACCAGTTGTGCTTCTCCCCGGATACTGCATATTCACTCCGGAATAGACAGTATACTATTACCACACCCTCCGCGAGGACTGTTCTACGCTCTAAGTTCTTTCTCTTCGCGTACTCCAGAATCTGGAATAAACTTCCCTTGCACATCAGATCTTCTCGGTCAAAGTATGCATTCGTGCATGCTATTGATAAATTCCTTACTGTCCCAACTGTTCTGCGCTTATTCAACGTTCACGTAACCGAAAGTCAAGCTTACGAGATAGGCCTTGACTTTTAAGCCATTGCTCTGCTTTTTCTCTTTACCTTACCTTCCAAAATAACCTCACCGCTTTAAAAATTCTGATTGCTTTGTTTGACCGCTTCTAGCCTTCGCCATCGACATATGTAAGCATGTCTGCGTCCACCAACTGTTTTTCCATACCAACTTATAGGATCCTGCTAATTCAACTTTGAAATATATCCTTTCAGATGCGCTCGCATTTATAGAGACCACCGTATTACTCCCCACAGGTTGTCAACATCTCTCACTCGCCCCACGATTTATTAACTTTATTTAGTTATATTGCGTATGCGGCCCTGAAACCAACCTCAACATTGCCATAAAAACTGCTTCAGTATCCAACCCCTGGTTGGATTTATATATATATATATATATATATATATGTATATATATATATATAATATTTGCATATACAAATATATATATATATAGGTACACGTATACATATATATATATATATACTCATTACTGTCCTATAATTATTAACAAAATCATGGTGAGTAACTCAACGCTCCTCGATATCTCTTAGCTTACAATGCCTCTCTACCGCACCAGATCCCACCACTCATACTTCGCTCACCATCTCTGCGATTTCGAACTGGAAAATCCAGTCTGACTCATCGCATTTAGCGTGACTCACTAACTGAACTCAACACCCAGTTATGACGTTACCATTTCTGCTCCCACCCTATCCCCCAGCTAAAGTTCTTCTGTAATTTCATGCAGAACTTGGTCTTTACTCCTGCTCAGTGACCACTCTAGGCGAAATACTAACTTTCCCATTGAAAGTTCTAGCCACACTTAGGCGTTTCCCCTTTAGTCTCACGTTTCATGGCCTCAATGTGCCTTTGGGATCCGCCGCACCGATGAGCCCGTGCTTAACTTTTGTTCTTCTTTCCGTTAACCGTTGATCCTCAGCTGCGTCACTGTATCTCACTTTCCTTTCCATAGTCTTTTGCGTCCGACCGCTCTCGCAGGACCCGTCTGATGATCGCACCCACGTATACAGCAATATATATACTTTATATATACATTTATATATACACCTGTTCATATATATATATACATATATATGCATATATACATATATATATATATACCTATTCATATATATATACATATATATGTGTAAATATATAACATTTTTATATACAATATATATATACATATATATACTCACTACTGTCCTATAATTATTAACAAAATCATGGTGAGTAACTCAACGCTCCTCGATATCTCTTAGCTTACAATGCCTCTCTACCGCACCAGATCCCACCACTCATACTTCGCTCACCATCTCTGCGATTTCGAACTGGAAAATCCAGTCTGACTCATCGCATTTAGCGTGACTCACTAACTGAACTCAACACCCAGTTATGACGTTACCATTTCTGCTCCCACCCTATCCCCCAGCTAAAGTTCTTCTGTAATTTCATGCAGAACTTGGTCTTTACTCCTGCTCAGTGACCACTCTAGGCGAAATACTAACTTTCCCATTGAAAGTTCTAGCCACACTTAGGCGTTTCCCCTTTAGTCTCACGTTTCATGGCCTCAATGTGCCTTTGGGATCCGCCGCACCGATGAGCCCGTGCTTAACTTTTGTTCTTCTTTCCGTTAACCGTTGATCCTCAGCTGCGTCACTGTATCTCACTTTCCTTTCCATAGTCTTTTGCGTCCGACCGCTCTCGCAGGACCCGTCTGATGATCGCACCCACGTATACAGCAATATATATACTTTATATATACATTTATATATACACCTGTTCATATATATATATACATATATATGCATATATACATATATATATATATACCTATTCATATATATATACATATATATGTGTAAATATATAACATTTTTATATACAATATATATATACATATATATACTCACTACTGTCCTATAATTATTAACAAAATCATGGTGAGTAACTCAACGCTCCTCGATATCTCTTAGCTTACAATGCCTCTCTACCGCACCAGGTCCCACCACTCATACTTCGCTCACCACCTCTGCGATTTCGAACTGGAAAATCCAGTCTGACTCATCGCATTTAGCGTGACTCACTAACCGAACTCAACACCCAGTTATGACGTTACCATTTCTGCTCCCACCCTATCCCCCAGCTAAAGTTCTTCTGTAATTTCATGCAGAACTTGGTCTTTACTCCTGCTCAGTGACCACTCTAGGCGAAATACTAACTTTCCCATTGAAAGTTCTAGCCACACTTAGGCGTTTCCCCTTTAGTCTCACGTTTCATGGCCTCAATGTGCCTTTGGGATCCGCCGCACCGATGAGCCCGTGCTTAACTTTTGTTCTTCTTTCCGTTAACCGTTGATCCTCAGCTGCGTCACTGTGTCTCACTTTCCTTGCCGTAGTCTTTTGCGTCCGACCGCTTTCGCATGACCCGTCTGATGATCGCACCCACGTATACATCTATATATATATATATATATGTATATATATATATATATACCTTGGGTTCTCCACTCACTTGTCCCCCTTCCTAACTAGATTGTGCCACTTTACTACACACAATTTGCGTATATATAAATAAAACCGTTCCGTCCTTTAGCGATGGGTGCTCGCTCTCAGTTAATTCCTGGCTCAAGCTAGAACTCAGCCGTCCCATCCTGCTTTTTTGTGCCTTTCTCGTACACTGAAGCCTTGCCACACGGATTACCATTCCTTAGTAACTAGGCTTCACTTCTCTACGCATATGCTCATGGGAAGTTAAGACCCCATTCCAACCGGAATCCGTATGCCCCTACCGAATACCAGCACGTTTGCCCCCACATGAAAAATCCTCATTTTAACACTCTGTGTTTTCCCCCCTTTTTACTATTTGCCGTCCTTTACCACAGCTGGTGAACTGACCAGACTGTTATCTTCCTATTTTCTCATTCTTCTTCCAGACCAGACCATCTACTTTTGTTTTATTCCTGGTTCCCAAACGGACACCCTCTCCTCATCCACCGCCTACCTGATATCGCCCCAAATCTCTACTATCACCCAACTACCCTAGAAAGCTACCAGTCTCCGTCTAGGGACCCCTAATAGACCTGTCCACTAGCCAAACGATAAATAACTGTTCGGATAACAAAATGTTCATTTTCTTGCTTCCATATAAACGATAATCATAACCCACAGCTGGAACACTCTCCAGACTGCCGCACTCCTGATCTCTTCCAGATTGCATTGGTTACTTGGGTATCCATCGGTCAAATCGACGTTTATTCCGGATTACCGTAAGGACTGGACGATTTGATCACTGGTTTAAACCTATACTCTCGCCTGCTGACGTTACATGGGGCACCGTACATGGATTAACAAAACCTCATGAAAGTCTCACCGGATCGCAGAGGTGATTCCTGACAGCAACCATCAACACTCCGCTCAACGTCTATTCCCAAATAATCCAACCCAACAGTTCAATTCTTCCCGCGTTGCAGTACGAAACCAATGGCCGGAACCCAGCCTTCGCAGCTGTCAACTTCGTCAAACCAGCCCTTTTTACCAAATTCCCACAACATTCTACCTGCCACCACCTGCAACCAAGGTCTTCACGGAACAGAATACCAGCCATCTGCAGCCAACCATAATTTGATTACCAATTTTCTATCAAATACAAAACAAAACATTTTACACTCTTCCAACTCCTGCCTAGCCGAACCATTGACGCTTGTCTCCACTAATCCGTTTCATTGACGGCTTTTCTTTTCTTTAAAAGTCCGTTATATGTCCATACACCATTCATGCTCTTCAAAAGTTCACTGAAGTCCCTGCGAAGCTTTTCGCCTTCATCTGAATTTCCATATGACACTGTAATCACCTGCACAAAAGGTCCGTTTTATTATCACGTTTGACTCACTTGCCTTCATTTCACATGCTTCCTCCACAATTAGTTACCCAATGCTGGATCAGTGTCCAATATTCCGCTGGTATCTCTGACTGCACTTTCAAAGCCCCACGCTTGCTTTACTTCTAACAATGTTCTTTGGCATCTTTTTCGCCCGGTTACTTGTTAGTGACCGTCTATTTGTCGCTTATATCAGCAATTCCACGACTGTCCAGCTACCCACCCCGCCCCCAGCGATTTCGAAACCGATTTGGAATTCCCGCCTCAACCATTATCACTTTTGTTTACTCAAACACTACATGACTTTACTGGTGTATTTCGGTTGCTGTGATTTATAAATTTAGAATTTGTGAATACCTCGCACTGACATGTACTGTTGTAAACTCTGATCTTGCCTTGTGCATGTGTATTGACCACGGTCAATAAATATACTATACTGGATCAGAAGTGTCGAAGCGGTCTCCTCCGCCAAGCGCCCCCTATATGCTATTGCCCCTACCATTCTTCGAACTGGCCGTGTCTACCCTTCTTAACGGCCCCTCAGTGACCGAATCAGGTGGGCCGAGGTGTCCCTCTACCTCAAGCCTCAACAAAATCCACTAGTTCTAGTCCGTGCCATGTCGCGGGGACCGAGATGTGGTTCAGTCTGCGCTCCTTAAAATTGCTATCATTATCACTACATGGTATCCCAGCCATGAATCAAAATAAAGCCTGGATGAAGAAGTCCGAGGTGGGCAAACACTCTGCTTCTCATCAAAGCTCTAAATATATACATGTAGGTGATAATCTATGTGTAAACATACATGTAAGGACGTAGAAAAGAGCACCCGTATTTTTCGCCCACTCATCTATTTTTCCCTCTTTTCGTAAGAAAGCTGCATTTCTCCTGTCCTAGAACCCAAGCCACTCTCCAGTTCACTGCTCTGTAGATACCCCACGACAGGATTTGTCATATATCCTCTGGATATATCGCACAAACTTGCCATTTGTGTTCTTAGTGTGTCCCAGCTGCTTTCTCGTGACCTGTAAAACGCCAATTTGGGATTTGTCATATATCCTCTTGTCTTATTATGTAAACTTGCCATTCAGGTTCTTCCTTTTGCCCAGCTGCTTTCTCACGTAGCCCTCAAACCCTAGTCCAAATGCACCTCCACGGCTTTATTGACCCCTAAAGATAAGACGTCCTGGTGAACGGCCGAATCGGTAATTAGTAACTTCGCTCAGTAGTGCAAGCGCAGTTAGCCCTCACGAACACCGAATCACAATACCTACGACTCTTCATTTCACTAAGACCATTGTGCCTCATTTCCAGCCTCCGTACTCCTATCTGTTATTTTTCTCACACTAACCCTCAGCTGGAACATCTCCAAGACTGCGGTTCCCCCTTTTTCCACTTCAGAAACAACCGGCCACCACGTCGCCTGGATGTAATATATCGCGCAGACAGCTTATCTTTTTCTCTGCCCGTCTGAAACAGCTCCAAAGGCCGGCTACCGCAAATACGATCTAGCCACCGGGTTTCACCCGCAAGAAGTCCTGGTATTGCTGCGCATGCCCCTCTGAGGCTTACTGAGGAACTCTCACCAGAAGACCCTCCGATGTCGAAGCCACCGTGCGAGGACTCCTAATCAAATAGTGATCGGTCCAGATTCAGCCAAGCCCTCCCCCTTCCCCTGATGAAACAGCCAACACAAACCGCAGCCAACCCTCGCCAAAAAAGCCCAACAAGGACACAGAAAAGCTACAAGAAACTCAAAAGAATAGTGTATTCATCAATTTACCAGCGTGAACTGACCTATTGCAAAGGTTTTTACCCTTGTCTTGTCTTACGTTGTTCCTCGTGGACACGGCATTCCGATTGCTGATTAATCCTTCCTGGAACTTCATCCATCTCCACCCAGCGGCTAACTGCCCACACTAGATGACACACACTTCTTCTCATGGAAATAGTCTCACTTTTTCAGGGGGTACTATTCCTTTTCATATTCACAAATCTATGAAAACTAGTATTCCTCTGAGAACCTTCATGAAATTCTCCCCTGCCTCCTTTGCCCGAATACCACTTACCGTTTCAAGTGAACATGAGTATGCACTACTGACCATCTTCTAGCACCATTCTTGTGAATGTTGTACTTCCTGTGTCCTAAGCCAACGTCCGTCTAAATGTTCCTACATCCGTCCGATTCATTTCCATTTCCGTGGTTGATTCGAAATTATTCGTACTCGCCATGTATTCTCCTGTCAATTTGCTTCATTCAAACTTTCCGCAGCCTTATTCCTTTGTTGCTGTGATGTGCAAATCACTCTTTGATATTTGTGAATTTCCATCTCATTCAATGGTGTTGTAAAATCTGATCATGCTTTCATGGGTGCTTCTCCACCACGGTCCAGAAATATACCATTATTATTATTGTAATCATTATTATATGCACCGCCCGGGTTTTTGGGCACATAAACAAGCAACCGTAGCTCTTATCTTCCACCCTTTCGATCTTGGCATAAAAGACTCGGAGGTAACTAACATCAACCTGGGCAAATACTAACCCAGAGAAGCAGGTAGGCAGCGATGGAGAGAGGGCTTCTTGTTGATACTGTGGTGAAGCCGAAGCCCCTCGCACACTAGGAACATACTAATAACCTGACCAATTGCTGCTGTGCCCAGCAAAGTCTAAAGCCTTTGGCGAATTCAAGTAAGCAACTGTGTACAACCAATGTGGCCTTCCAGCTCGCAATAACATCTAATGATCGAATCCATTACAAGATGCCCTTTCGGCGGAATTACGGGAGATTCAGCAACGTCAAGTAAATTCGACCATTGTATCCCCCCACGGACGCACCGCAGTTCCTTGATGATAACTGGATTGGGTTTATTCGGTCGGTTCCCTGCACTTTCTGACACCTGGCTTTCTCTCAACCTCCAGTGGGAATGCTTACCGCTGAGTCCATTTAAGAACCTCTCTACGACTGTTCTTGGTCGTAGACACCGTCAAGGAACCCAAAATGCAGTGTCGTTCCCGACCGACTTCTTGTACATGTTCAGAGGTACGAGTTGAACGGTAGAATCCACGCCGATGACTTCGGGACTTTGTACCATAATAAAAACCGCTCTAACTGCGCGCAAGTTGAAGAGCGGGTCGGTGTGTCCTTTACTGCTTTCTTGAGCTCTAATAATTCTTTGGGAACCTGCAAATCATACTGTCCAACAGGCTTCGTGATTCCTCGCACCTACAAGAATTTCGGCTCGTGGGAAAACAAATTACTATCGCCGCTTAGTGGGGTCACACACCTGAAAGTGAGATTGGCAGGGCTGTCCATTTTAGCCACGTGCCGCCACTGTGCCCGAAGCGAGCGCTCGGATTCTCGACCTTCTGTTAGCTACTCAAGTCGCGTGGTGCCTCTGTTTGCTTTTGACGTTGTGCAGACCAACCGCGGAATGTGTCCAAAATAGCACCTCAGGCAAAGATGGCTCTATCTCCAATATTCCAGGGTTGTAGTCACGGCCAAATACTTCTGCATTTCTCTTGAGGGTGAAACTTGCGCAAAGGACGAAGAAGCAGATCCAAGCGGACGAATCGTTTGCTTAAGTTCCACAGGCTCCACCAGGGTATCATCTTCCAGCCGCCGCAAGAATCGAAGTGCATCTTGACTTTACGCTGGTACAAACACCCGTAAAAACATGTCCTCAATATCTACAGAGATTGATGTAGCCCCTTGTCGGAATCGTAGTAATATTCCAGTTAGACTGGGTACAAAGTTTGGACCTTGCATCAAGTGGCCGTTCAGAGATTCACCCTGATAAACAGCTGCGCTGTCGAAGGCCACTCTTAGCCTGTCTGGTTTTCTAAGGTTTCAACAGCTCCATGTGACAAATACCGTACTCCATTATCACTCTCACTCCTATTCATTGCCCTATTGGCATGACCCCTTTTTAAATACCGGTGGATAAAGGACGAATACCTATTCTTCAAGTCCTCATCTTTCTTGGAATTTCGACCGAGTATTAGCAGATGATGCAAAGCTGCCGTTCTGCAACCATAACTCCTTGTTGCTGCTTTTCCCCATGGCAATGCAGTACTCAAGCGAAATACGGGGAGTATCTGAGATTGGAGTGTAGTAAAACTTGGCCATACTATCAAGATGGCAGAGTGAGGACATATTATGGCAAAAGTCACGCGAGAATTTGCTGTTCACTGCCCTTGTATTCCGATGTCTCCCTATCCAGGTCCGAGTTCAAAAGGTCGATTTGGTCAGCTGCATCACAAAGGACAGATAGCCCTATTGGGATTGCCATGGTTGACTGTCCTGCTCAAGCTCAACGTGCCGTCACTCCACACAACTCGGGAAGCGGGTCCGTTGTAAAACTGGTAAGAGTGTGGCAGACTGCAAGCGGACCTCCTTGACAGTCCGAGAAAAAAACTGGGAGTGCCCATTAGAGGAATTAACCGTACTTCGATAGGCTAAAATGTTCAGCCAGCGTGAGGTCCCAGTTGTTGGTATTTTTGTCAATGGATGCCCTGAGTGTTGTCTTTAATGACCGGTTCGTTATTTCCACCAAGTCATTTTCCGGAGGGTGATAGGCGGTTGTTCGCGTCTTTTCGACACCGGGCACTTTACAGAACTCATAAAGCGTTACTCTGCCAAAAAATTGCCCCTGTGTAAATGTATTTGATAAGGGGGTCCCAAAGTCAAATCCACTGATCGAACACGGCACAAGTAACCGAGGCTTAGTTGATCTGTGCCAGAGGTAATGTACCGCAACATTTGGTAAAATAATCAACCACCTCCAATACATGCTTATTGCACCTGAGGGTCATTGGAAGGGGACCATTATTGTCTATTCTTGCTATTTTGTTAGAAGAGCCTGCAGAAGTTGGTCTTGGCTGTGCCCGATAGGCCTTTCTCGGGTTTTTGAAATCAATATAGTGTTCAAAGGAGGCACAAAAGGCTTGAATGTCTCCTCCAAAATGTTACCACCAGGAGTTCTTTTGGACTGAAAACTCTAATTTGTTCACTCCAGCTTGACCAAGGTGGTGATATTGGTCTGTCACCACTCCTTTCACCATGGATTGGGGGCCAACCATTCGCCAAATAAAGTTTTCCCCTCAGTGGAGAAATAAAACGTCCTCTGTCAAAATCAGGCTGTCCCAAAGTGTTCACCGCCATTTGTGTTCGTAGCTGTCAGCCATCATTATGTATTTGCCAGTTGGTTGGTCAGCTTCATTCTAAGCTATTTTGTAGATGTGTGGTTTTTGATTCCGTAGCTTGTATGTGTGCCCGGCCGTCATACTCCGACCCTTCCAGGCCATTATTGTTACGTATTGCCCTTTATACAGCGGATAACCCCCGTGGTTGCGAGCTGGCCTCCGGGACATGGCATCCGCGTTAGAATGCTGCTCTTCTGGACAATGTTGGTAGACGAATTCGTACCTTTGTAACGATTCCTGCTATCTCGCTATTTGACTTTCCGGGTCCTTGAAGTTTTGAAGCCACTGGAGCGCATGGCGATGGGTGCTCACCAGAAAGTTCACCCCAATTAAATAATAACAATGATAATAATAATGACGGTATGCAAGTACTCCACCGATGATATTGCCTAAAACGTACCGGTGCCAGCGTTCTTGCTAGTGATGCCGTAGCTTCTCTCTAACTTATCCAGACATCGGCTTCCTTACGCTATCAAGTGTTCATGACCATCCTCTCCCAGTGGTGATTGAACCGCCACAATGGACTCAGCACTGGCTTCAGTATCGAGGATGAATCAGACGGCTCTGGGCGATAGACTTGGGTGTGGTAAAACTGGGGCGGAACGTAACTTCGCCCATAGGTTATGGAAGGATTTATCCCATTCGTCAGACCATTCAAACATTCGATCTTTTTTCAGTGGTTGGTGGAGTGGGGCAGCAGGGTTGGCCAAGTCAGCTGCAAATCTCCTGCAACACGAGATTAACCCCAGAATGCCACGAACTTCATCAACCCAACTTAGTGCCGGCCAAGAATTTGCCTGTTCGATTTTTGAGGGGTCTGTGTGAACTCTATCCCTAGAAACCAAGTGGCCTTAGGAGTTAATTGCTTTTTGCAGAAATCTACTTTTCAGTGGTTCCAACCTTTGGTCGTACTTCAACAGTCGGACCAGTCGTTCCTCCAGATTTTTCAGGTGTTTTGCAGCAAAGTCCTGTGTACAGTCACATCATCGGGATACAACAAGCATTGGTGCGGAGCGTAATCCTGTCATACCTGCTACATTGAACGTTGAAAGGTGGCTGGCACATCGGGCAGACCAAACGACGCGGTATAGAAATCGTACTGTGCAGTCGGTGCCACGAACGCTGTTTTCGCTCTATCCAGTTCCTCGGCTTTAACTGTCAATACTCCAAGGCCAAGTCTAGCCGCGTTGCGCAAGTCGCCCCATCGGAGCGCCAAACAGATGGTCCATTCATGGCAGTGGGAAAGCATCCCTCTTCGTAACAGAGTTCAATTTTCTGTAATCCACGTATAACTTTAGGGTAACACATTTCTTCTTTACTAGCACAGCGAATGAAGAACATGGTGACTGAGATGGTTGATTGACGTTGTCTTGTAACGTATTTTCGATTGTCTTGTGCAACTCCTCCTGCAAGGGTGGAGGGATTCGACGCGGAGGGACCTTAATAGGTGAGGTATCACCGGTATCTATCCGATGCTTCAAGCGACCTGTGGGAACCAGATCTAAGCTGCTCCAAGCTTTCCGATTGGTTCCGCTAGCTGATCCTTGGTTTCTCGGTTGCACGTGCTGTCTAGTTTTTGCAAAACCTCGTTGATATGGCTCGACAAACGGTCTTCTCTAGCTCCTGTAGGTAATGTGAAATTTATTTGCTCCAGGTCGCCAGTTTGGTTATGCAGCAAAACCGGATGAATGGTTGTGACCATTCGGTTGTCTTCCAAATAAAGCCAAAACGTCCATCGTAAGGAGGACTTTACTCGGGATTTAGGTAAAAACAAAAAGCGGGCTTTGTTAGCTACATCCTGCTGTCTCTGACTTTACCATTGCTACCCCCTTTAAGCTGATTGTGGTACCGGTGGCTGCTACTGAGCTTTCAAAACACGGTCATCGATGACAGTCTTTTAGTTCTCTTAGGGCCAATGTTCTAATCACCCACCGTGGGGCCTCCGTATCTATCAGTTCTACCAATACCATACCACTTGCACAGAACTCAATCGACGGGTCATTGGTTTTTTAGTACGGTCACAAGTGGCCGATATGTAGGTAACACCGGTCTTTGGCAGCTCACTTTCTTATCTACCTGCGGAGTCGAGAGGTCATAGTTACAGTCGGATGGCGGATAGACGTTGATACCTATGATAGGGTCCCGACCTATTTCCTCTTATCTACCTTTTACACCTTCGACTAAGCCCATTACCGTCTGTCAGCGGAAAGCAGTGCTGCACCCCGCGCCAGGTGGTGGCATAAGTTAGTTCCGGTTCCTCAGCGGCCGTAAGAGCACCTTCTTAATATTCTGGAGGGTGCGACGGTAATTTCTCCTAAACAGTTGGGGTCCTTTCACCTTCAGTCAGTTGATCCAGTTTCCGATCGTCAAGCTTTTCGACAGAGGTATTCGGCGGAGCCCTTTTAGCCAGCCTCCGTAACTCACGAGAGAAAGTCTGAATACCTCCGGGATCTAGTTGTTGGCGGGCTCTGAATTGTTGTCTATACACCATTGGTACCGATAGAGAGCCTACCAATATTCGTGGCTGTGTAAAAGTATCCTCAAAAACTAATCTTCCGACCATCTCAGCTCCTGGGAGTTTTTCAGACTCCTCGTCACCCGGCAGCGATAGACCGGTTTTTCCTCGGCTTTCCGGGGAAAAGTTATCCAGGCCACTATTTGTTTGTTACTCACATCTGGAGGAATTACTACCAGGAACTCTGTCAACTTTTCCATCACTAGAAGGTATTGCTGGTTCTCCGGGCTAGCCTTCTTTTTTTGGGTCCATCTCCGGGTTTTCCGAATTAAAGGCATTTTTTTATTTTCAGGACCCTGGCAGGGTCGCCGATTGTAGTAGGCAAGCACGATACTGAGAGGATCCGAGGATGAAGTGTGCCAACGAGTAACGGCACTTTAGAAATGACAGAGTGGGAACATGTAATAGCGACAAATTACGTGGGAATTCCATGTGGTCTACTCTTGCCTTCTGATGTTATCTCCTCCAGGTCCGAATTCGAAAGATCGGTTCGATCAGCCGCAAATCAGAAGACAGATAGCGTGGCTGAGGTTGTCATAGTTGACTGTCCCCCTGAAGCCTAACATACATTCAGTACACAGTGAGCCTACAGAAAACGTCCTTTAAACATTTCCAAGGAAAATCCAGCTATCCTTGCTGCTAGTTTATCTTCAACTAAGAGGGCGGGATTTTGCCTCACGTTGTCTCTGAATTCCTCACCATTTAGCCTAACGAAATCGTCTTTATCCTCTAGAAATCCTGAGTAAATTGTGAATGTATTCGCTTTGTGCCGCCTGATGATACTTAACGGACCATGAGGAGCCCAGCTAAGTGGAGTTAGGTCAGCATAAAGATGACCCTTCTTACCTTCCCCCCGTTCAAAGACCCAACATGCTCCCGGCGCTCCTAAAACTATGAGAAAGTTCACTACGGAATCAAATTTGAGAGCGAGGTCCGTAACACTTAGACGACTCCGAGTAAGGAAAGCTTCGGTGTTGGGCATCTTCTCCGGCACCTGAGGGACAAAACGGACATTGCGAGCACCCACCACGCCCGTTGCTTCCTACTTAATTAGAGATTTCATGGGAAAGGGCACACCTGCAACTTCCAATGTGTTACCCTTTAGGAGCGCTCAGGCCCACCTCTGTTCTGTCATTCGGCAAACTCAAAAGCTTGACTAAATAACCAAGAATGAGAGATGTGTCGGCTCCCGTGTCGAGTTGTGTACTGACAGGGGCAGATCCTTTGGAACCTAAAACAGCTGCGGGACAAATACCCAGACCAACCTCACGACCCTTCGGGAACATTTGATGTGATTCAATAAGTGCTGGAGCTCTACTCTCTATCTGTAACGTTATGATGCCAAAGACTGCAGTTCCCCTCCCTACATGCCTTCTGGTCCAGACGTCTTCCTGCCCGACGGCTGAAACATATAGAGACGAAACTCAACTTCATCTTGACCACGGAGTATCAGCCATCCTTGACAGTGAAGCTCTGAAATTTACAACCATCCACAACACCATGTGTTCCGTTGACAATATATCTGTAAGTAGACAGTGTGTAGGCCCTTCTCAGCCTGGCATTTTCTCTAGTTAGGTCATCCGCATTTGGCCTCCGGTTATGAAACAAGTACCTACACAGCTTTCATCGCGGAAGAGACTTTGAGTACATGAAATCCCACAGGCCACGAAAGATGGGCTTTTGGTCACTATGATAAGTTTTCTCCTACTTTCTCTTCCAGTTTACCAATATAAGACTTGGTAAATTATCTAAATCCGTTCTAATAGTGCGCACCAAATTAGTATCAACGATATAACCCGACTGTTCCTATTCCTCGGCGAAATTTAGCATTTTATTCGAGTAAGTCAATACCAAACCTTTCTGACCGAATGGCTCCGAGTGTGGCCACTGAGGCAAGCACAAATCCTAAAATCAGGCCCCGAGGACAAAATTTTCTTCAGTATGTTTTAGGCTCGTTTGTACTCAGTTCTGGCTGGGCAAAGAAAGCAGCCACGAATGGCTCTCCTTTTGCTTTATCCCGTCAGTTACGGAAAGATAAGCAAGTCGCTGGCTATTATCTCAAACTGGACTCCTTACTCCGCAGTCGAACTTCCCGAAAAACTTGGCATATCCCAAAGAAGAGCCACCAAGGAAAGAAATCCTGAGTTCAAAAGATTCCCGCCTCTCAAGCAAATGATTTAATCTAACCACTTTATCGGCCCGATCAGGCGACGAATTCGTTAACCACGGCAGGTATTTGTAAACAATACTTCCTTTGCCGGACAGAAATTTGTTCTCCACCACTAGGGGGCTGGTGTGCCAAAGCTCAGCTAAATCCAATGTGCTGTGTTGGTCGTCCTTGAGCATAGGGCTTTCTGCATGACCTTTAGCTTCAGCGTCTTATGTTTCTGCCTTCAGCGCTCCAAGTGTGGCTTCACCAGCCTCCAGCTCCAACTGAGCACTCTCTAGCAGTAGCTCCGAACCTCACAACTGGCCATCATTCCTTTAAGGAGGCGAAAGCGCAGGGGTGGCTTACCTGAGGGAAGTGTTCTAGGGGCTGGCCGGTCGCCAAATGCAACATCTTCCAAGTTTTTGTAAATTACCGATGGAGAAATAACGAATAGTGGAGAGCAGAAGTAAAACAAAAGATTCGGCATCAGATAAGGATGACCAAGTTCAAGCTCACCGTCCTTCAGGACAAATAAACTAAACAGTGTAACCATTTATAGTCGGTAGTTCGTCGGAGGTACGGACCAAACGCAAATGCCTTTACTGCAGCCTGTTCCCATATGTCTAGAAGAGAGCGAAATTGATCACGGCCCCTGCATCGCAAATTCTGAAGGAAATTAACCCGAGAATCAGAGCACTGGTTAAGCGACAGCCAAACAATCGTTCACATTACCAGTGTGGTATTTAAACAATGAATGCATAGTTAATAAATCAATAAAACTGCCCGTGTAAGTCTGGTTTCTTCCAGTCTGACGTAGGGAAAAATCCAACGGGTACTCAAAGATTTCAGGCCTAGCCCAGCAGTAGACGTTCGATGACAACTGAACTAGACGCACTTGGTCCGAGCTAATGGAGAGTAAAACCGACCGACCTCGACCGGGTAAGAAGAACGGGTGAATAGGTGGAGCAAATGAAGAGCAAAGAAAGGTAAAATCCACCATCTCTGAAGTCTTCCTAACGGATTCTAATTCCCAACCGGGGAAGTTATCACCACGGTGCTCCGGCCGCTGTGACACGGGCCCAGGCGGTTTCTTGGCGTGCCCAGCTAGAGATCATAGGTTTGAACGTGCAAAAACGTTTAATCAAGATTTACGGAGAATAAGCCGTACATAAGGAAAATTAATTCCCCATGGTTGTTGCATCTAGGAGATAGAGATTATTTTCAATTTCAGACGTCCCTGACCATGGTATGAATTGGCCGTAATAAATCTTGCAGGACACTTACCTCGCTGATTTCTTTTTCTGCCCATTGATGATATCACCCGTCGCTGATTGTTAGGAAAATAACCTGGTCATTGGATTTTCATCCGGATGCCATCCTCCTGTGACCCCACATATTTGGCTGAGCGTTGTAGGTGCCTCATATGATAAAACCGTTTCGATATCGAGGTTGCGCCAAGCGACTCCAAGCTCTATAATTACCTATCAGTACACGATCACGCCTGCAAACCGAGCTCAAATGTTTGAAATGCTTTCCCTCACCATTGGCCCCAGTTGTGATGTCCACCCAGGAGTTCGGCTGTTTAGGAACACCGCAGCTGCCATCATACATCAGTGCATACATGGACTACCCCTGAGGCATCCATCCACATTTGATTATCTGAAATCCCCCCCAGATTAGGCTACCTTACGTACATGCCGTTGTCATATACTTGTATTGTTGAAACTATGCTCTTTACCTTATTGACCCTCGATCAAGTGGAGTGTGCGTCAATCACTACTCTTCAACGTTTGTTGATATTTTGCTCACGTGGAGTGGCATAATTTTGATTCGAACTTGGACTGCTGTGACGGCGGTGCCTGACATTGACCTTTGTTAAACTCTGGTCCTCGTTGCTAGATGTTGTGGCCGTACTGTTGAGGTTTGTACATTTATATACGTAGTACTTGTTAATACAGTACAGTAGAAGCTACGAATCAATCTTTTTCTGGTTTTGGGATTCGTCCTGGACTGGCTATGCGTTACTCACAGAATAACCGTTACAGTCGGCAGGCAAGTAAAAGTGCACTGTCGCAGTTTACAGTATTCCCCGATAGAATGAAATATTTACGAAGTTTAAAAGAAATCACTCTCTCTAGCAACAGGAGGATAAAGCCGGGGTGAGTTTAAATGAAGTAAGGCGACAAGTGATCGCGCGGTGAATATGATCTAACTTCGAATCAGTCAGGGACAATAACCAGAAGTCCGATGAAAATGAAATTTTTGAAAGGAAGGTAATCGTACTATTCCTGGAAATTTATTGATTACATTGATGGTGCAGAAAGTAAGCAGTATAGTGTGCTCGAAATTGCTGAGAAAGTAGTTGGATAAGAAGCAAAGAGAGCGGTATGAATTGTGTAAAGGTACTTCGGGGAAACTTACGAATTTGGAAAGGATCAGTATCCACTGAAAGGTTGAGATAATTTCCGGGCTGAGTAAAATGTATAATTTACCGATGAGAATCCAAAGTTGAGGGATAAGAGGGAGAGTCCAAAGACGTAGAGGGATAATTACCAAGTGAAACAAGGCGGCAAAGGGAAAAAAGTAACGCTCGGGAGAAGGATGGAGTTATTTGTCGGAACATGGGCCTAGTTATGCTGAAAAAATGATGAATAAACTATTTTACTGAGTCTTCTGTGGCTGTTCTGCGTCCTTATTGGGCATTTTGGGGGAAGGCTTAGTGTGATGCGTTTGCATATCCACCATATCGAGAGATCTTGGGAAGGAGGAGGAAGCCGCCGAACCAGTGGAATTTACGGCTTCAAGACGATTTTTCCTGCAGAATAAATTAGTGATACAATGCTCAGTGTATTCGTGGAATATTAATACTTTTTGGACCAGGTTCCTAGCCATTCCAGTTGATCAAGCTTTAATCACAGGTTAAGGAGGGTTTCTGCAACGACGTTCACCAACACTGGGACAATCGCTAAGTTTTTGTCTGCAATGCAAGGTTGTAAGCGAAGGGGAGTGTCTCCAAAGGTAATAAAGAATGGGTTCAATAGATTGAGGCGGAGTAGACAGCGAAGGAGAAGAAAAGTGGAGTGAGAGTCGACCTTCGCAACTTTATACGTAGGTACGGTTTGGCTGTACCATCCTATGTTCAGCAGCGACGGTGAGAAAACCCTTCGATCGCGGAAACATATAGATGTTCGCAGGTGGCGTAAGCTTGCAGGTCAGGGACCGCGTACTGTAGAATGTGTAATACATGAAAAAACATTGACAGGGCTAGATAATCTGACACTAACTATAGAATCAAAATTACCCAAACCCTCTCCAGTGACCTGCCGCAATACTTCCTGTCCAGATTCCAATTGTTTCGATCCTTTTCTGGGCATGTTGCGTGTTTTCTATTTCCAATTTGATCATTCGAGTATTGTAACACGCTTCTGAGCGATGCGTAGCCAAATTCGAACGAATCCAGAACCAAAACGCAATTGATCCGTAAATTTCACGATATAGGATTATTAAATGAGCAACAACATAAAACATACACGAACCTCAATTATGCGATCGCCTAGACTGAGATAAACAAAAACCAAGTTGCGGCGGGCGAGAGACAATCACGCGCGTCATGCAGGTTCAAGATGGGATATGACAGCGTAGCGCGTTGGACGCAAACAAGCAAGGGTTGGTTCAAAGAAACAAAGTTTATATAAAAACACGCAAGTTGTGTCTGTGGGCGATTGGTATCAGGGAAGCGCGAAATTGTGATGTATTTGAGGGATTTTTCACAACCGCTCATTGCACCGGCCACCAAACTCCTCCCAAATCTTAGCGGAGTCAAAGGTCTGGAATAGGGGTACTGGTTCTTCATACCTACCTAGACCCTGCTCCCGGTGTGCTTAAGTAATACTTCTGACGTCAGCGTTATACTTACGCTCGCACTTGATCCGGTGGCCAGGCTGACGCGACTTTCCTCTGGATTGCCCACGTGGACTGTTGTTCGGCTGCAGGAGTAGCAAGAATGTCGATCTATTTAAGCGAAGGATATTAGACCCAGAACAAAAGGTGTTATGGGCTAGACAGCAGGCTCAGGAAGCAGGAGAGAATTATAGGCAGAAAGAGAGTGAGCAGAAGGTCAGCGATCACGATCTATCCCACGGATCAGGACAGATTAAAATAGGAAACTCTGAGCCGGTCGTCGAATACAAAGCATCAACCCCATCAACGATCGACCTGCCAAGAGTAGAGCTAACAATTTTTGACGGGCGACTTGAACTCTACTGCAAGTTCGCCAAGCAGTTCGAAACGTTCGTCGAAAATATGATAACCGACCCCAGGCAGAGGCTTCTCTACCTGACTCTTTACTGTCGAGGCCGAGCAAGGGAAGCTACCGATGGGTGTGCCATGCTTGACCCAGAACAAGGCTGAACCCGAGCAAGGGAGATTCTGGGGGACCTGTTTGGCCAACCTTTCAGTAGTAGCCCGTAACCTAATAGAGGGCGTGATGGTAGAGACAAAACAACCAAGAGCGACGTCTATACAATGGCCGACCTATTGATCAGAATGCAAAACTGTTCGATTGCCCTCGACCGTGTACGTTACAGGGCTGACCTCGATGCAATGCATACTTTGGAGGGCACAGTCCGTCATTTCTCTCCCGAACTACAGGGCCGGTGGGCGGAAGAGGCCGAACGGATGAGCCAAGGCGACCGTGAGGCTAGTCTCGAAGACCTGTCCAAATACTTGGACAGGCAAACCAAGATAGCCGACAGTGGATTTGACCGACTCATCCGGGACAGTAACTGAGTAAACAAATCTGCGCTAGAGAGGCTAGGACCACTTCACGGGAACATCGTAAATACCAGCCATGGACCAATGCACAAGCCATTTTACTCGAGGCCATAGCGCAACCAGTTTGAAGGTCCTGTAACGCTAGCCATGGGCTACCAGAGTGTCCCCAATTTTATCAGTGTCGCAACGGACGAACGTCGGGGAATGGCGAGGAAAACAGGAAAGTGTTTTATGTGCCTCGACACCGTGCGCCGGGCGGCAGCTTGCCGAACAAAGACCAGATGCGGTCACGAGGGTTGCGGGGGAAGACGCCATCGATTGGTACACCAGGCGAGAGAAACTATACCCGAGGCGAGCACAAAGCCCAGTGTTATTTGTTCAACGTCGCGGTCTACCAGTAAAACAGTGCTTTTATGAGTAGTTGCCGTGGGAGTGGTGACCCAAACTGGGGTGGCCAAAGCGTTGGCGTTCGTTGACGGTGGATCGGACGCTACCCTGATGAAAGAAAGGGTTTGCCGACAAACACGGGCTCGTTAAAAGTACGACGTTGTTAGCAGTGAGCACGTTGGGCGGAACACAGTTATTGACTGCCGGCCGGTTGAGGTTACAGCTCGCCTCCTTGGATACCAACGAGCAAGTCGAGTCAACGGAGGCATTTACACTGGCTGATCACCCCATGCGAGCACCACGGTCGGTGAACACAATTTTGATTAGGTGGCCCCACCTGCAGGATGTAACCGTTGTAGATTGAGAAGACGACGAAATGGACCTCCCCATCGGCTGCGACGTGCCAGAGGCATATTGGGCACTTGACCAGAGTGGGCTCTTGGAGGGATATTATGTGATCCAGCAAGGGAACGTGGTTCCGTGAATTACGTATCAGCCGAAATGAACCGTATCTAGTAGCAGTTGCAGCGGCTGTATGAAAAGGAGTTTCATGACGTCGGAGAAGAGAGACTATCGTTGTTGTGAGAGGACCACTTCGCTCTGCAAACAGTGCGGCAAGGAACTAGGAGCTTTAAAATCAGTTCGAGGTTCCCCTTCCATGGAGCTCATTAGGTGACCCTTTGGTTGACAAAAGAAACTACGCCCTACAAAAACTAATTCGACTGAAAGAACGCTTCGTTGGAGACCAGGATCTGTGGGAACGATACGCAGAATTAATGAAGCGAAACGAAACTCTCGGCTGCGTTGAAGGGGTGCCTGCTACCACCACTAGCGGAAGGGGATCAAGTATCTACCTCATTACCCGGTCGTCAACCCCAAGAGACCCGAAAAACTGCGAGTGGTTTTCGACTGTGTAGCCAAGTTCCCGAGAAAGTCGTTAAATGATCGTCTACTGCAAGGGTCTGATCGGAACACATCGCTGGTCGAAGTTTTGTGCCGTTTCAGAGTGGGTAGAGTGGTCTTGTCCGCCGATATCTGGAAAATTCCCACCGGAAGCAGAACGATATGCGGTGCATTTCCTGTAGTGGGAAGGGAACAACCGGAAGAACGCAGTGATAAATTGGAGGATGACCGTCCACCCCTTCGGATACATATCATCACCTTTCTGTGGGAACTGCGTCCTTTGAGAATCAGCGAATAAACAAGGGGCTATGATACACCGGTCGGTAGTAAATGGCTTCAGCAGAAACTTCTACGTTGGTGACTATCTTGGGTCGTTCGATGATGTAAACCCGGCCACAAAGCACCTAAAAGGCCTGACAAGATTGCTAGAAGAGAGCGGCTTCCATCTAACAAAATGGATGTCGAAAGCTTCAGAAGTGCTCGAGGTCAATCAGTACTACGAGAGGGCTGAAAGTTAGAGATTAGGACGGCTCTCCATTCCCTACCGAGAGCATTCTAGGGATACGATGGAACGTGGAAACAGGCGGCTTCGTTTTCGAGCTAAACGTTCCCGAGCTGCCAGTAACCCGTCATGGCATACTTTCTGCCGTCTCCAGCTCGTTCGATCCGCTCAGTTTCGTCCTCCACTGGCTGCTGCCCGGAAAAGTCCTGCTGCAGCAGCTCTGCCGTCAAAACGTCAATTGGGACCAGCCACTGGACCAAGAAGACGGGCTAGACTGGGAAGAATTTCTGAACACTTTAGAGAAACTAGGGGACACAAAGGATCCACCATGTTTTCCAGCTGGTCCTGCAACACGGACAGGAGAACTGCGCGTCTTTTTTGACGAACCCGAGGTCGGTTACGGAGCCGTGGTATACCGACGATGGTGTACGGGAGATGGCCAGCATGCCACGATGATCCTGTCCGCCAAAGCCCGCGTTGCTCCACTGAAGACGGTTTCGATTCAGTGCCTTGAACTCAGGGCTGCAGTGTTGGCATTCAGGATGGTACAAGCAGTGAAGAGATGTTTTGACTTCTACATTTGGTCGGCTAGTTTCTAGATGGACTCGAAGATAGTGCTGCACCGCAGTCTCTGTGTCAGGAGCCGTTTTAGTACTTCCCTTGCTAACCGGCTCACGATCATCCACGACGAAGGTAACATGAACCGGCGGAAGCATATCAGATCTGGCGATAACCCAGTAGATCTGTGCTCCTGGGGTGCGGCCAACTTCCGGCAAATCGACACGTGGACGGGAGGCCCGAAATTCTTGTAAATGCCTAAACAGGACTGGCTTGTGTATGAACCAAAACCCTCCCCGGAGTTGGAACTAGAGGTCAAGGGCTTGGTGATGACGGCCACCGTCGTCTTCGCGTTATTCATTTTGTCACGATTGGTCAGATTTTCCTCCTGGATGAAGAAACGTTTTGCATTAAGTGCTTTAGCTAATCATGAAAGGGGTCCGCCCCTCCGGCCGAATACTGGTGGGTCTGATAAGTCCCGATGAACTACAAACCGCGGAACACGATATACTAAAGATGGCACAACGTGAGGTTTTCACCCGGGAATTCGACAGGTTTGAAGAAGTGGGGCCAATTGACAAAGGAATGTCATGTCCGAGAAGCGACCTGATGCCTTTAAACCCCAGACTCGTTAACGGACTACTACGGGTAGACTGCAGGCTGACCAACTCTCACCTCAGCTTTGGGACTATATAACCCACATTGCGACCGGATCGACTACCTGTGGTAGAGCTAATGATCCAACTCGTCCACGCCGTGGAGGGACATGCCAGGAAAAAGCACGTGACGATCGTCATCCGAAGGCGCCTTTGGTGGTTGAGAGGAAGAGCGACTGTAAAGGGCATAATTCGACGTTGTGTACATTGCAGGAGACGCAATGCCGCTGCGGGCAAACAACACTTGGCCCCGCTGCCAGAAGGCAGAGTGACTCCAGGCTGACGGTAGTTCAGCGTCACTGGGGTGAACTATTTCGGGCCCTTGTTAATCAAGTGTCGGAAGAGGCTGGAAAAACGATACGGGTGAATCATGGCGTGCGTGAAGTCACGTGCGGTGCAATCAGAAGTTGCGCATTCGGTGACATTCGGCTCCTTCCTACGAGCCTGGCAGCGCTTTATCAACCGGAGAGGCGTACCGGCAGACATATATACCGACAATGGGTCGAACTTTTGGGCGCTCAACGGGACGGGCAGTTTTGGCTCAAAAACATGAACAGGGACGAACTGCAGGATCGAACCGTGGCCCACGGTTTACGGTGGCTCTTCAATCCCCGCAGGCCAGCCACCGTGGCAGTGTATGAGAGAGCCTGATCCGGTCTGCCAGGCGAATATTGCCGTCGATCATTGAGCAACAGCCGGCCAAAGAGGATACACTGAGCACTGTCATGACTGAGATAGAGAGAATTCTGAACAACCGCCCCCTGGCTCCAGTAACCAACGGCGACCCCACCGATCTGGCGCTCATCCTGAACGACTTATTGATTTCAAGATCGGAAGAGAGTTTCCAAGGACCGGCAAACCTTCCAGTGAGCTGCCTCCGCGGATGGAAGCAGGCAAACTATCTTGACAAGGTTTTCTGGAGGCGCTGGCTGCGGGAACACCTACCGGCTCTGCAGACTTGACAGAAGTGGCTGGTCAAAACAAGACCATTCAAGGTTGAGGATGTGGTGATGATCTCAGGTTAACATGCGCATTTCAGCGCCTGGGCTATGAGCTTGGTTATGGAAACCATCGAAAGCTTCGACGAAATGATAAGGACTGTGAAGGTGAAGACCACCCACGGAACGCTTATCCTCGATATACGCAGTATCAGTCTCCTAAGGAGTGAAGGCCTGGAAGCCGATAACACGGAAAAGCAGTAGACCATCCCTCATGCGTTTTCGAGGTAGTCAAAGGAACCCCCATGTGTGGGGGCATTCGTGACATACTGACGTACTAAACTATCACACACCGTGACAAATGCACACTCACATAATACACGGTCATACTTCATAATCTCTGCCATACACATTTCAGTGCTCACCTTTTTCCGTTGATGTTGCAGAGGGCTTTTCCCATGCGTGGCAGTAGTTATGATTCCATCACAAACCACGATGCGTACACACACACATGATGCACGTTTATACTTCATGACCCCCGTCAAACACATAGCAGTGCTCGCCGTTTTTCGTTGACTTTACAAGGGCCTTCGGCGTATGTAGTAGTAGCTATGGTTCCATCATACACCCAGACACACACCAATCACACTTACATAACAAAATTTTATACTCCATGGCCTCCGTCGAAACTCGCCGCAGGGCTGATTGTTCCTCTTTTATCCCTGATATTATGGAAGATCTCCCCCGTGAGTGATGGTCGCTACTATTCGCCCGTGTGCCGGGGTACTCACTCATGACACCCACTCCAACCCACTCACCCACCTACACACAAACACACTTGGCCGAGGGGCAGCGACTCGCCCGAGGGCGGCACCTATGTTTCGCCTCCAAGCCCGACACAGGTAAGCAACTATCGTGCAAGACGTAGAGTAACTTCGCGTCCCTGTGGCCACTGGATCAAGGGCGATCGTGAGTAGAAAGTTGACGATAAGGTTTTAGGTGCGCGCAGGGTCCACGTAGGTAAGAAGAATCAGTACCTTTATCCCAAACCGTTGACTCGGCTAAGATTCGAGAGGATTTTGGTGTGCAGCGTGACGAGCGGTTGTGGGAAATCCCCCCAAAACCACTGCAGCTTCCGTGTTGCCTTAAAATCACTGACTCATTTACACTATTGGCTTGTTTTGTGCACCGTTTGTTTTAACGGACCAACGCTTGTTTGTTCGCGCCCAGCGCGTTGCTCTGTCATATCCTTGTTATGGACCTGCGTGACGCACGTGCTCCTTCTGGCAAGCCGCAATTCGGTTCTCGTTTTTCGAGTCCTCGTGATTGCATAAGTGAGGTCTGTATCTGTTTTGTGCCATAGTTCATCTGATAATCTAGTATCGTAGAATTTCACGGATAATCGCCTTTCGATCCCGGGATCCAATGCGAATTTGGTACGCATTGCTCAAACGTGTCCTACACTGAGTTCGAGGCGCGGGATCGAGAACGATTCCAGTGGGGCTGCGCGAGCTGTATTCCATCTTCCATGCACCATCGTCCATACACCTCGGCTACGTACCCGACTTTGGACGAGCCAGAAAAAGCATGTAGCTCAACTGTCTGTTGTATGGCCACAAGGCAAGCACCCCGGAATCCGTATGTGCCACGTTTTCTTTGAAGCGATAGAAAGTACTTCCTATTCCATCCGATCTTCTAGGCCTAGTTGCTGGTCCCAGTCGACTTTCTTACGGCAGAGACACTGCAGCAGGGTCTTCCAGAGTAACAACCAGGGAGAGACAAGAACGAGCGGATTGGACAGGCTAGGTCAGCTGATAGTATAACACGACGAGTTACCGGCTGGTCGGGAAAGCTTAGCTCGAAAACGAAGTCGTCCGTTTTCGCATTCCACTGTACTCCCAGCGTGCGCTTGGTGGGGAGTAGAGAGCCTCACGGATCTCAAACTCTTCCGACTATCTGGTCGCACGGAAAAGCATCGATCACTTCCGATGCGTTCAACATCCGCTTCGTGAGATAGGATTCGCCCTTCTCTAGCAATCATGTTAGGCACCCGAATTGCGCTGGGGCCTAGTCAACATCATCGGAAGACCAAAGCTAATCATCGACGTAGAAATTTCTGCTGACAGTGTCCACCATTGACCGGTGGACCGGAGCTCTGTGTTTGTTCGCAACTTCCCGATGGGCGTAGTTTACACTGAAGGGCGCTGGTGTCTCTCCGAAGGAGGGACTGTTTTATCACCGATTTGTACAGGTCGTTCTCGTCCCACCATAGGAGTTGCAATGCATCCGGCTGTTCTACCGGTACCTTCATCTGGAAAAACATTCCTCTGATATCGGCTGACAAAGCCAATCTATCTGGCCCGAAAAGGCACAAGACCCCGGTCAGCGACGTGGTCCAATCGGGCCTCTGTATCACAAGATCATCCCATGGCTTGCCTTGGAACTAAGAAGCACCACCGAAGACAATCCGCAGACTTTGAGGTTTTTGGGATGAAGTACCGGGTGATGAGGTATGTACCGTATCCCTCCTCTGCCGTCGGGGGTTGCAGGCACCTTTTAAATTTAGCCAAGCTCTTCGTTTCGCACCATTACCTCTGCGTACCGTTTCTTGTGATCCTGATCCCGGACAAAGTTTTCTTTCAATCGCAGTAGTCGTTGAAGAACATTAATTCTGTTATCAACCAAAGAGTCGGCTTCTGTGAGCCATGTGCGGGGAACTTCAAGCCGGTTTTTAGTCCTCTGGTTCCCTGTTACAAAGTTTGCAGTGCTAGGTGTTCCTGTTGAGGCAATGATAGTCTTTCGTCTCCGATGTCTTGGAACTCTCTTTCGTATAGGCTCTGCAGCTGATACTCTGTGTGGTCCGTTTCCTCTGACGAGTAATTTACGGGGCCAATTCCTCCGGTTCGACCATACAGCATCCTTCCTAGTGTCGCGCATACAGCATAGGGTGCCTGGTGGTCGCTTACTCTCCGGTCCAGCTCCCAACGTGCTTTTGGCACGTCGCAGCCGATGAGAAAGTCTACTTCGTCCTCCTCCCAACCTACGACGGCTACATCTCGCAGGTGGGGCCACCCGGTTAAAAGGGCACTAACCAACCATGGTGCCCGCATGGAAAAATCGGCCAGTGTAAAGGTCCAGGTTGATACGATTTGCTCGTTGGTATATGGGGAGATGAACCGCAGCCTCAGCCGACCTGCAGTCATTACTTTCTTTCCGCCCACCGTGCCCACCGCTAGTGACGTCATGCTTTTAGCCAGCAAGAAGTTATCGGCGGACGACTCCCTCACCAGGGTAGTGTCTGATCCGTTGTCAAAAAGGCCAACGCTTCAGCTGCCTCATTCGGGGTCATTACTCCTACTGCTACAACTCCTAGCCATACTGGTTTACTGGAAGACCGTGACGTTGAGCGAATCACACTGGGCTTCGTGTTCGCCCGTGGCTTAATTTCCTTCCGCCGGTGTAGCAATCGGTAGTGTCTGCCCGGAAAACCTTCGTCACCACATCTGGTTCTTGTTCGGTAAGCTGCCACCCGGTGTGTGTTGGTAAAGCAGATGGAGCGAGCTCTTTTTGGCCTCGCCATTCCCCGACGTCTGTCTATTGTGGCTTTGGTGAACTTTGGACATTCTAGTAACCCATGACTGGCGTCGCAAGTCCTGCAACTTGGATGGGCTATAGCCTAGCATGGAAAGGCGTGCGAATTTGCTCAAGGTTGATGTGTTGAGTATTCTCGTAAAGTGTTTTGCGTTCGGTTGATGCAAATCTATTTGCCAGGTTGCTATCAAGGTGAGTTGACCAAATCTGCTGTCGACTATCTTGGTTCGCCTGTCCAAGCATTCGGTCAGATCCTCGAAGCAGGCTTCCTGCCTATGCTTTCCGCTTCTTCCGCCCACCGACCCTGGAGCTCGGGAGAGAGACAGCGGACTAGGCCATCTAATGTATGCACTGCGTTGAGATTGGCCCTGTGACCCAAATTATCGAGGGCCACTGGGCAGTTCTACATCTTGATAACAAGGTGGGCCATTAGGCGGACTTCGCCCTTACTTTCTTGGCCTCTGACATCACGCCTTCTATTAGATTGCGAGCTACTTTGAATGGCTAGCCAAACTGATCCTTTAAAATCTTCCTTGCCTGTGCGAAGCCTTGTTTCGGTTCGGGGGGTAGTTTAACCATCGATAGCTTTGCTGGCTTGGCCCCAGCATAAGCGGGTCAAACAGAGTAGCCCGTGTCCAGGGTTGGTTATCTTATTCTGAAAATATTGGTGTATTTTTTGATCGCGGTCAAGAAGTGCACGAAGCATGATCAGAGATTACAGCAATACACAGAAACTTGAGGTAGTCACAATTTCCAGGTTCAAGTTTCACACAAAGGCAATGACAAAGCAACAAACTTGGACAGTGTTTGAGTGAACCAAAGCGGAGAGATTCGGCGTGGCCATTGTAAATCCGCTTCGAATTCGGGACGAGGACGTTGTAGTTAACCGGCTAGAGCTGGGGATGCGGATAAAAGCGATACTGAAGAAGGGTGAAGGTGCAGAGTTTGCAAGAACCCATAAAGCAAGTGGTGTCGGGCATCACAAAATGGATAGGGAGTTGAGGCAGGAATAGTACACAATTTGCCTTATGAGTGCCGATAACTGCCTACGACGGATCCGGTAGTCCAGGATGGATCACGTGGACCTACGGACTTTGGTGTGCAGTCGATGAAAATAGAAAGAGAGAGGGCACGGATAAGTGTGAGGGGGAATCAAGGAAGGGCCTGGAATTGTAGAAAGAGATGCGGTGTTGCGCCAACTGGATATATGAGGAATCAGTATCGAGAAGCTGGGTGAGAGTGTTACCAGAAGAAAATTAAAAACCAAATTAACATGTTGTCAAAGTGCAGTCAAAGATGCCTGCGAGATATAGAGAAGATTGGTCCAAAATTGGATAGCTCATTGTGAAAGGGAGCCTGTATTACAAATACAAGTGAGTCGAATGGGATAACCAGGAAGGCCCTTCAGTTTAGGTAATTTCGATATAATATAGAAGCTCACAAGAAGGCGAAAACCTCCACCAGGAATGCAGTATGTTTTTAAAGAGCATGAACGAGGAATTTCAAAGAGAAGCTGTCGAGGAAACACCCTGCTGGGGACAGACGCTGCTGATGCAAACAAACAAATGTGCACGGATGATAATGAGGAAGGAAGATAACGGTGAATGATAGAGGCTGGACCCGAATGAACAGCGGAAGTTGAAAGAGTGTAAGGGTGAGATTTTCTGCATACGTGATATAAGAATGAATAACTAAGCGGTTGGTGTTTTGTTTCACAGAAAGACTGGTTGCTGTTGATGACAGGTAGTGTATTGTGAGGGTAGCAGGCAAAGAGGGCTAGGCTGACGAATTGGGGGAGAGTAGCTCCGGAACGCAAAGGCGAGGGCCAGATTCTGGTCATTGTTTTCGACACTGCAGGACAGAATGAACTGGGAAGTTGGTGTGGAGTACGGGAAATAAATGTTGATGTGGTGTGGGGTGATGGATGATGTCAGAAATCCATCCGGCAGTCTGCTGAGACTATCATGATGGATTATAGCCCTGGTTATCGAATTGTGATCACTGGTCGGCCATGTAAGGTGTTCCATATTAGGCGTCAACAGGTGTGAGCTTAGGTTTATCCATGGTCAATCCGATCGAATAGACCGTTTAAGCCGTAAGGTAATCCCTGGGTATCGTCGATATGGTTGGTGCGCTACCCAGACAACCGGCTTGTTCTGAAGAAGGTGAGGACTGCGGCAGTCTGGAGGCCCTTCCATCTAGGGGATATGATTAACAGCTTAATAGAAATTGGACAATGATAATGTTACCTGAGGGCCAATGAGCCGATCGATGAGGGATTACCGAGCGGAGACTGTAGTAGTTACGTAGGGCAGTTGGCTGATGATGGAAACATCAGGCGCAAGCTTAGCAAGAGTGAAAAATGTTTAGGCTGATAAGTAGCGGAAGTGAAAAGGGGCGCGGTTGAGGACCAGAAAAAGGACAGTGGAAGAGAGTGGGGTCCGAAATAGGAGGGAGAAAAAAGGAAGAGGGCAGTCTGGTTGTTGACCCGGCAGTAGATGAGGGCGGCAGAATTTATGAAAAGTAAAGGAAACGTCTAGAGCTAAGGTGAGACCCTTTGTGTGGATTCGAACGTGCTGGTTTTCCGTGGGGTCATGAATAATTAGAAGATTACTCTTGCTGGGTGGAATGGGGTCCTAATATACCATGGGCAAATGCACAGATCGGTGAGTATTGGTCAATAAAGGATGGTTTGACTCGAGTTAACCGAGAAGCGCAAGAAGGACGATGAGACCATGACGTTATAGCCTGGGACAAGAGAATAAAGTGGAGGTGAGCTTCCATCATTATAAGAATAACAGTTTTTCAAAGGAGTTAGTGTCAGTAAGCACTGTGGTTTTGTAATTGGGTCAACCCTGTAGCAGACAAATCGTCGCTGACTTTGAACACCAATTTCAGTACTTGGGCTCTAGGGGAACACTGGAAAAGTGAAGTTGTGGGTGGTAAATTATAAAAGTGCTGTGATTGCTTTCCTCGTTTCAACAACCAATAAAGGCGAGGCCTTGCCCATAGCTGTTACCCTTGGCGTATCAATGTCGGGGTGTCTTCAGAGCAGAGGCCGCATAATGTAACTATTTAGACCGTGTATCGGTTACTGCAATAGACATCAGCAAGCCGGTCAAGGAATTTGAAGGGAACCCGGAAGGGTTGAAGCTGAGTAAAACGTGGTCAGCAGGTGTATGTGGGGAGCTCAAATGGAGTGTTGTCTCCCCGCACTGACCTGGACAAAAAAAACTGCAGGTCAACTCGGAAGCTTAGAGTTTCCAATATGGAAGATCTGGTCTAGGCTGTTATCAAAAATCCATCTTTTGGTGAGGGCGGCAGAGGGCATTAGCCCAAGACCTACCCAGCTAGGAGAAAATTTTTGTTTTTTGTCTTTTACGGAGGAGAGGGAGAGAGATTTTGCGCCGTAGGGTAAACTTTCCTTTTCTCCTTGACCCGCCTTTCTTTACAAGTGGCCCATTGGATCCCAGACTGATGGGGATAGCTGTTTCCCCTTATTGTGGGACAGCCACAGATTAGATGCCCTAGCCTTCAGGGATGTTGATGCCCCAAGCTGAGAAAGAAAAAGAGAGGGGACGGAACAATCATTCAGATAATGGCGGCACTCCTGGGGCTACCACTTAACAGCTTGCTCTTGCCAATAACAGAGTCAGATGGGTTCCAGTATATGTGCAAGCCATCTGGCGACTGCAACCCCGATTTTGATGTGCAAGGTAACTTCACTGGCACGACAAAGTTGGTGGAAAGGTATCACTACTGGCTTTGCAGAGGCCAATCACCAGCTAGTGCGGTGGAAACGGGTGATTAGGGCGGGTAAGTCAAAGATTTTCGGCCGAAAGTAGCACGCTGAAGGTGATAACCGATGAGCTGTAAAGATCACAGGATTCAATTTACCGAAAACTGATAAATAAAGGAGAGGATGGTTTCGGTAGAAATTTGGTTGTAGGTCCAGATGAAACAACTTATCGATCAGTCGTGGGAGAGCTTCGCATAGGAAAATAAGGCTATGAATGAGAAGCAGATCGATGGTGGGAGACCATTTTAAAATCACCAGCCTCAGGCATACTACAGATTCAAAGTCAGGTGACGTCTAACGGACAGTTATCGTCTTGATGGAGCTATGAACTGGATTTATGATCGCGGGCCAGGTATCTGTATGCAAATTAGGGCGTCATACGGCAAGGCCCGATGAAGAGGAGAAGAAAAGTGAGTAGATGAATGTCAAGAGGTAAGTTATTAATAGCCACTTTGTGGCTATGGAAAAAGCGATGATAGGATGGGCTGAAATGGAAGAATAATTGTCGTCAGATTCACCGAAATAGCAAAAACAGGAAATCGTGGAACGAAAGAAGCTGGGGGTTACAGGGTTGAGTTCAGTTAGTGTGGCACTCCATTCCAACGACTGTGCATGTCGGACTTTGCCGAGGGAGAACCAAAAGCGCAAGTGGTAGGATCGGATGTGGGAGAGAAGCAAAACAAATGGGTGAATAACGCGAGTAAAACAAAAAGAGCGGCCTTGCCATAAAAGACAGTGAGGTGCTCAAAAATGGAGCTTAAAAATTATTGGAAACCTAGTCCAAATTAAACAGCCCTTTTTCACTCATGTACTGACCAATAAGTTGGATTATAGCTTGTACTGTGCGGTACTTGCCGATATGAGCCTTAAACGTGATAATTAGCCTTATAGAACTTTTATCATGGAATAACTCGTTCCATAGACCTGGATACTTAACCAGGGTAGAGTTGGATCTAAGAGCATTTCTAGAAATGAGAACAGTAACTGTGTTGTCTCTCAGTCTCAAAGAATATTGTGAACCCGTGAGGTTTCTGGACTGCGGTACTGACACGATGATTCGATTTACAACAACACAATGGAAGGATGTGAGGTTCAGCTTCATGCGTTTAAGCTATGGCGGATCTAATTCCAGATGTTTACGGCGTTGGCCGCAATTGGGTTGAGTGGGAAATCCAATTATCTCTTTCGTCATTGGCCGTTGAAACTTTGCAATAGCCGCTCTGTCCCACTGGCACATGTTAGAGTAGATTAAGGAACAGTATCCCAGGAGGGGTCCAGCGCAGGTCTTATAGGTGCTGAGGTTTCTTCCCGGAAGGCGGAGCACCCCATGAAGCAGGCCCATAAGTCTTCTAGCCCCCGCTTTTCGGGTGGCGGTATGTTCAGAGAAAGCGAATGTGGTTGAATACTGCAGACCTGAATCTCGTACTAAAGAGGTGATAGAAACTTGATGGCCGTCAATATTGAACATACCTAGGGGGGACATTTCACTTGAAGGTAAGAATGTTGCTATTCTCCGCAGATGGCTTCCAACTGTTTGATGAACTTGCAGCTGTGCTCAGATCTTCCGTCGAAAACTGTCAGTTGTACTGTTGGCAAATTGATTACCGGTTGTGTTGGTGTCCTATGTCCGAAGGCTGGCGTAGAGTTTCCTACTTTCATTTGCCCTGATCTGATGGACGGATCTTTGTCTCTAGCTTTCTGCTCCAGCTCTTTCAGTCAACCCCTTTCCTCTGCCTCCTGGGCCTGCTACCTAGCTTATGGCAAAAGCTGTTTTAGATCTGATGCCCTCAACCTAAATAAATCAACATTCCAGCAACCGACATTACCCACAGCAATATGCGAACTAGTGTGAGACAGAATGCTAGGGCGAGGGAACGGCGTGAACAGCAAGGCAAGCGAACGAACCAAACGAGGGCCACAGACAAAAGAACAGGTGGCGAATATGTCGGAGGCGCCTCGAAGATAGCAAAAGGAGGCATACAAACGACCAGAGAGGGAGCAGCGGGATCTCCGGCAACCAGCAAAATAGCTCAGGTGAAGGGCTGCCGATCGAGCCGTCAACTGAGACGGTCGGACCAACCGAAGCGCTTAAGCAGCGGCAACGGCAATCCTAATGCCGCGCAGCCTGGAGAAAGGCTTATTTAAACGACTGTATGTGTTCCATGACTTGACTTGTTTGGCTGGTGACATACAAGTATCCTGTCGTGCTTTGTCGTCCTTGTTGCACTAGCATTGGCAGAGCTAGGTAATCCACCACTAACTATAGAATCAAAATTACCCAAACCCTCTCCAGTGACCTGCCGCAATACTTCCTGTCCAGATTCCAATTGTTTCGATCCTTTTCTGGGCATGTTGCGTGTTTTCTATTTCCAATTTGATCATTCGAGTATTGTAACACGCTTCTGAGCGATGCGTAGCCAAATTCGAACGAATCCAGAACCAAAACGCAATTGATCCGTAAATTTCACGATATAGGATTATTAAATGAGCAACAACATAAAACATACACGAACCTCAATTATGCGATCGCCTAGACTGAGATAAACAAAAACCAAGTTGCGGCGGGCGAGAGACAATCACGCGCGTCATGCAGGTTCAAGATGGGATATGACAGCGTAGCGCGTTGGACGCAAGCAAGCAAGGGTTGGTTCAAAGAAACAAAGTTTATATAAAAACACGCAAGTTGTGTCTGTGGGCGATTGGTATCAGGGAAGCGCGAAATTGTGATGTATTTGAGGGATTTTTCACAACCGCTGCTCAGTCTGCGGAAGTGTATTTGTAGCGCATCTTCGCAGACTCCAAACTCACGTGAATGCGATTGCGAACTTGCAGCTTGGGAGCACCTAGTTCATATATGGGTATCCTTCCTTGTACCACTTAGGAATAATAACCGCTCCCCAGAAGCCTCCAGTTCCGGGAGTATATCTTCCACTAGATACAGGCAACCTGCTTTCTCGAATTATTATTCTCTGTCACATAAAACAGCTTATAGCGAGAAACATTGTGCTTCAAATTACTACTCAAATTCCAGACCCAATTCAACCAGGGTGGTGTGATTAAATTCCTCGGTCGAACACATGGGCCCATTTTAGATGTCCTGTAGGACATTTGGATGGTTCTCATCAGTCACCCATTAGGATACGCAGCTAAGCTGGCAAACGTGGACGGGCCTGTTCGATAGATCAGGAAATCGGGTTAGCCTCAGTTTTTTCAGTCGGCTGATTGCTAAAAATCCGTGCGTTTAAGCCCACCTGGTGCCGATACACACAACTACACTGCCGTCGTAGTCCACGCGGATTTAAAGACAAGGCGCACTTCAACTTTTAATCTGCGGCTTCCAGCTCGTGTACTCTCCCATCTCCTCTCAGTTCTACAGGATAACCGAAATAACTAGCGAAATCTACCAATTTCTTCGTTCTGTGATTCCCTTTCACTGAATGGGAATCGGGTCCGAGTATAAGGTTTGAGTGTAGAGAAAGGCTGATAAAAGCAATAGTATGGTCGGAATGTGTGGATGGATGGCTTGGTAAACTGTCTTCCATCATGAACTAAAGCGGAAGAACAAGTGGAGTATCTGGCTAACAGAAAGTAGGCATTGCTGTGGGTTTTTCCCATACACGGGGGAGGGGGTTCTGGGCTGGAAGCCGGAGGCACCCATTCTCTCTACAGCCAGCATCGGGAAAGAATCATACTCGGTTAGATGTCTACGTATTGCGTTCTTCGTTGCAGAGAAGTGGACGAGCCCACCTGGAAACTCTTCACGGTTCCTTCGAGGCCGTACCTTTACACGTATGCGCGATATGTTTGGAACCGTTATGAGGGGGGGGGGGGTTCCTCAAGTCCAGCTAAAGCACTGTCAAATTTCCTTCGCTTCCGTGGGTGTTACTGATTGGTATGTTGAGAGTGTAATATGAGGAAAAGCAAACAAGCTTAGGGAACACTAGCCTGACCACTTGGATCTATCTCCAGAAACTCTAAGATTTTTCTGATACAAGAGTCGATTTTTTTTCCAGATGAACCGTTGACGAACAAGAATAACGAGTTTGATACCGGATGAATAAAAAGAGGGAAGAAGGGAGGACAAACACGGAAGCGCAAAGTGATTGTAAGTGAAGCGGAGCGTGGTCCAGAGCAACTGGTCCCAGGATTTGGTGGCTCCAAAAGGGACCCGACTCACTGTCAACATCTTCCTCTGCTGTTTTGGGTATGGTTATGCGTGTTTATTGCAAGTCACAAGAATCGTAGATCTAGCAACTAGTGGTTTGGGCAGATGAATTCCGAATTCCTAACGAGGCTGAATTGTAAATTTGACCGTACTGAATTATAAAAGTTACGGAAGCGTATCATATACTAACCTCAAACGTGATTCCAACTAACCCAAATGGAGAGCCAAAGTCCAAAGCAACACGCATATGCAAGCCGTGTCGGGTCAACTAAAACCAAGTTCAAGCAGGTGGGGATTCGTCATATAAGCAAGCAGGCGCATATTGCAGGCTTTTAGGTTTCATAACTGACAGAGTCATGTCATGCGAAGATGAAAGTGCTGTCTTGAAGAAGAATTTTGAAAACCTCAGTTGCAGTTGTCGGTATGGTGGAGGAGTCCATAACTGCAGCATGCAAATGCCCTGATACCTTTACGTGACACAAGCCACAATGGACAATATAGAGTTGCGATAATGGTGAGACAAATCACGTAAATGGTACAGCCCTCCATACCGGAAAGCGGAATGGAAGTACGCCAGGTTTCATGAATGAGGGATATAGCAATTACTTCTGAAGGGTAAAAAGTTAGAAAACGGAAGCAGCGGGATCAAGGTCATTTCAAGGGCAATGCTAAAAAACTACTCGTGTGGACAGAAGCGCACTAAGGGCATCATGAAACTCCTTGGTTGATTAAATCCATGGTTCTAAGATTACATACCTTCCTCGAAGGCCCGATTCTCGGTGGTGCTAAAGGGCGTCAACGCTAGTTGGTTGCTGACATTGAGGCTTGATTTCACAGCTGATAAACTGAAATATAGACCATGATTGGCAAGTGTCACTTAAAGGTTTGTTCCACTGCTTGGGGTATTTTACAAGAAATGCGTTATCACTGCCTACCTTGGCTGGGTAATAGTAAGTCTGAGTTTTACTTGACTTGGAGAACAACACTTTGATGGAGACAACCACAACTGTTTGATAGAAGAGGACGAGTCAAGGTGGAAATGTCTACTCAAGAAAAATAGGTTACGAATTAGGTCTAAGCTATAAGGGGCAGGGGCTGCAAATGGATGCGGAGTCCTTCTTTAGCAAGTGCAGTAAGTACCCCGTAAAACGTTTGGCAAGGGAAAATATTACGCCGCCAACGCTCACGCCGTCGGTTTTAGCCAGGTCAAAATAAGTGACGGGACGGTATTCCGATGAAAGACTAGTATAGGATAACTGAGAAATTTTGTTTTTTTCTACTCCCATCCAAAAAGAAATGGCACCTAACTTTTGCCTAGCCTTCAAGGTTTGACGGGCGCATGTTCTGAAAATTTGGAAACGCACAAATAATGGACCCTTAGGTATCGCTGTGGGGAGCTTTTGGCGATGGACTCCTGGTTCAACAATAAAGACGCTGAGCCAAATGGCTTCCGAAGATCGCGCATTGCTCTGTGAGTTTGAGAGGTTCATACGCATAGAGATGCACCGGCCTCCAAGTCACTTTAGACTAAAAGATATTTCCGGCAGCGGTGCCAAAGTTCTAGCAAGGAAGCTCACAGACATTTGTTGGCTAAAATGCGTAGGGCGCCATAGAGCAGAAGGTAAAATAACGTTGATGCAAGAGAGGAAAACAGTGCACCGAGAACACTCCTTCTTATAAATCCGCTGGTAGAGGGAACAAGTTATGATAAACTCCCGTCAAAGGAAACCACCTGCGAGTGGTTCGACAGGTTTGGTGCTATCCACCATAAGAGGGTACCGGAAAGGACGTGAGCTCTTAATTACAAACAGTGCGGGATACGGTCAAAAGCCTTGGTCATATCAAGGTCACGACAATTATATGACAGTGAAAGATTCATTGTTATCTGTGGCCGCCATCACGTGGTTAAAATGTCGTCCTGAGAGGAGTTGCATGAATGTGATTTCAAAAACCGTACTGCCCATCATGGGTGATATTGCATGAGGGCTTGAAATCAGACACTTTGTCTGATGGGGCGTTCCACTAGCCTAGAAGCAACCGGAGTGCGGTTGATGGGCTGGTGGTTTGAGGGACCCCGTGTTTGGCTTTCCTAGTGAATTCGAGTGATAGCCTCATTCGCCCACCGTGAAAAATACTGTATTTGAAGGATGGGTTCTGGACATAACTGATAGGACCACAGTGTCATACCTTTCACGAGTTAGAAAGGTTGGTGGAATGCCTCCATGGCCATTACTTGAAGGCCGTCGGACAAGAATAGTATCGCTGTTCATTCCGTTTACGGTGAATCCCTGATCTCATACTATGTACTAGTTGGCGAGGCTACGAATGAGGGTAACTGAGAGAATCTGCAGTCATTGAATCAGTAAAGTGGGAATTAATTGTCTCGAATACCACGACAGACGGGGTTTTATGCAAGCTGTCACAAAGTTTGAAAGGGGATACTTGTGGACTTGTGCTGATTTACTTTCTTCAGTAGGCGTGCCACTTTGTCGGAGTACTATGGGTTTGCAGTGCGGGTACTCTTTGTTTTCTAGTATCTCGTCGGTTCTGATTCTGATCGCTACCTACAGACATCAGAGCAGCAAGGACAGCTATAAGTCAGTACCGATGTTATAAGCTTTCTCGAGCCTCGGGCATTTGAGTTGCTTGCTGGTCAAGGCTAAACCAAGGTCCAAATTGATCTGACAACAGTGGTGGTAACTGCAAGCAGCAGGTTGGATAAGTTAGCATATAGTAAACCGGATGCCAGTTGGGGGTCGCTTTGCGGGAAGAAGTCATCTTTACTGATCGAAAAGCGCAGATAAGATTATCTTGACTGATCTTTGGAGGCAGATTATTGGGTCGGCAGAACTCATCACTGGAGGCTTCTAGTGCTGAGAAGGCGCGTGAAGCCGTTCTGTGGTCACTTTTTGGGAAGAAATTCAGTTTGGGCCGTCATATCAGATGCAAAGAACAAATACTGAAATTACTTCCAAATGTTCTGCGTGCTTTGTGAATTTGACTATGTTTAACATTACCTTGAAAAGCTCGCTCATACACCACGCTTTTTCACGTTTGCTTATCCATGTGAGACAGTTGAATTTGGCCTTGAACACTTTCTGACCGTCTTGATTGAGCCACAGAGCTTTGAACCTTTGGGTTCTACTGTGCAGTCTATATGGCCGCATACTTAAGGTTTGTACATATTCATACCTTCTGTAGATGTCAGTTCAGTACCGTAGAAACTACGAATCAACGTTGTTCTGGTTTTGGGATTCGTTTGAATTGGCTACGCGTTGCTCGATTTGCGAGAACTGACTTACATCAGATATCCCCAAGGTGAGAACTGAATCCCCAGGTTTTCACTAATTACTAACCCCTGCGATAGGGACAAAAACCGTATGACTGATCCTTCGGTGGTATATCCTCGCTTTCCAGGAAGATGCACCTGTACATAATATTTCCTGTTATACTATTCACCTATTCCCCGTTTATGACTTAATTTCCATCGCCACCACTTCCAAAATCAACTCACCGTTTCTTTGATGTTGTTTTCCTCCACATCACTCCAGTGCATTTCCAGTACGCCATTTTTCTCATCGGCGTTTCTGACATTCACCAGTACTTCGACTCTCTTTGAACATTTTGAGTTTCGTGTAAGTTGCTTCGTTCGGCTGATTACCATCCATGCATATTGATTATATACTCTCTTTTCAATGGTATTTGGTTCTCAGTGCCCGCCAGTTTTGTTTTTCTGGGGCTTTTTGGTTCTCTCACTCTGGCAATTCGCTTTTGAATTTTTGACATTTTATTCGGTATTAAAACTGATGTTGCTCTTTGCTTTGCGCAGCATCTGCATTTTACCGCAGTCCAACATTTTCCAACATCGCCACCAAGTCGCTATACATCTGGTGTTATGTACGTTTCCTTATTCTGTAAATAGCCCTCTGCAACTCGTACTCTCAAGCCAAGAAAAACTAGGAACACTCAACCTCGACCTTCTGTCAATCCGCCATCAGTGGCTTTTGGTTAGTTTTATGATGTAGCCAACGGGAAAACCAACAAAGTAGACAGGAAGGCGGCAGGCCTACATAACCAGGTTCAGTCAATTAATTATATTCTGTTAAAAATATCCTCGATATCTAGCACATTTGAAGCCGCTTGTATAGCTAACCGCCAAAGCGTAGCTAATAAAGGCGGTTTCTCTGACCCATTTGCTACCGAAGTCCGTAAGCGTATGGCCATCACCAAAGACGCTAGATTCTTCAAAGTTCCTGGCACCTGCAGTCAACCATACGCGCCATATTGAATGCTTGAAACAAGGCACACCATAGGAGCCATTCCACGCGGCTGCGCAAAAGGTCACAATGTAAAGACTGTCCCTTGAAGTTTCACTTCACCAACGAAACAACAGCTAGGGGATTCATAAGCCTTTGGTCAATCACTGCCGAGGCCACCCCATTCAAAAGGATCAGAATATTACCAGACAAAATGCCCCTACGAAGAGAGGTGTTTTGATCATTTTAAAGTACCTCACCGTCACCAAGGCAACCTGTGGCTAAAACACCAGTGGCCCTGTTTCCTCACCGCCTGCTGAGCAACTCCCCAACACAAGCGTTTTTAGCAGTTTGCACTACACCGGTTGACCTGGACCTGACCACCAGCACTTCTCCAGTACACCCTCCCGGTAAACGACCTTGCCTTCTACCATCAACCTCCGCTTCCACAAACAGAGACGATATTGTTGCTCAATCCGCTGTTAGTCATGGACAACCAAAGTCCAGTGCATTCTGGCCCGTTGCTGCTTGTGTCAACCTACTGCCTACTGTCTAAACACCGAAAAACTCCGGGGAAGTTTGTTGCCAGCAGTCCGCCCCGTCCTAACTCAAGCCCCGCCGTTTTGCTGATACAGACTCTTCATAAAGGCCGTGATCTACTATTAGGCCAAGTGACCCATAAATCGGCTGAATTCCTTGCGGCCCCACGGCTTTCCGCTACTCGGTCTACCCTCGTAATCCCCCATAAGTCTTCTCAGTGCCCCATCTAGAACCTCCACCAAACACTCCAGGTACACCCCAAATAAATCATGCCTACCGGTGAGCGGAACACAACCCTGCATCACCCGCCTCGCTGTATTAGCGTGGTACCTTGAACAATCGATAGGTCTCTCCCAACTCCGCGTAACACTGCAGGCGGAAACGACAGCCAAGCAGCACCGCACCAAGTGCCGGGACTAAGCGCACTATACCGTCTGGGTATACCAAAAACAGTTTTCTAACCATCTGGCAGAATACCAGCCTCCCTGCCGACCTCCCGTCACCATTCACCCTATCCTTCGATGATTCATTCGAATAATACCCAGATGATTGGTAATCAACTGCCTCGATTGTAGAACTCCACACCTTAATCCAAACAGAGGCTGGGTCGGCCCAACGAACCATAGCTACTTCGTCGGTCCTAGCCGCCTATCAAGTGCCCCGTTGAATCTAGTCACCATCTCGCCTGCCACTACCCAATACCTCATTATTTACCTCCCATCCCGGTTACTTCAAACACCCCGGAAACCCCACCTAAACAAGTGACAAATTTATTCCTGACAACACCTTCCCATGCAGCCCGGCCTCACCTGTTTATCAACAACAGCCTCTCCCCACTGCCGGCTCCTTGATTCTGTAGCGACAGGTCGTAAAAATCCCCCTTAAACCGTTGCAGTTGCATGTTTTCCTTAATATCACTCACTTGCCCACACTATTGACGTGTCTCTGCGCACTGTTTGTTTTTATGGACCAATTGTTGTTTGTTTGCGCCCAGAGCGCTACTTTGTCATATCCTTGTTCTGGACCTGCGTGATGCACGTGCTCCTCGCTTGCACGCCGCAACTCGGTTTCTCGTTTTTTGAGTCCTAGTGATCTCATAATTGAGGTTTGTACCTGTTTGGTGTCACTGTTCATTCAATAATCTATTATCATAGAACATCACGGGTAATAGCCTTTTGATTTTGGGATCAGTTGTGAATTTGGCTACGCATTGTTCAAACGTGTGTTACTATACTATAATGATCAAGTTGGAACGAGAAGACACGCAAAATGCCATGGAAAGGATCGAAGCAATTGGAATCTGGTCAGGAGGTAAAACCACAAGTAACTGGGGAGGTTTTGGGCACCTTTGATTCTTTAGTTCGTGCTAGATAGCCTAGTCCTGTCAGTGCTAGCTCATGTGTTACTGAGGGCAATATGGATTGTCAGAATATGGATCTATATAGTCCGAGGATACTAGACCCAGAACAACAAATGTTATCGGTTGGGCAACGGGCCCAGGAAGCAGAACAAAAGTGTAGAGAGAAAGAGCGTGAACATGAGACCAGCTATTACGACCTTTCCGATAGACCATGGCGCAATATGATAGGAAACTCCATGCTGGTCGCCGACTATAAAACACCAACGATCGATTTGCCGGAGGTAGAACTGACGGTTTTCGACGAGCGACTCGAACGCTACTGCAAGTTTGTCAGGCAGTTCGAAACGTTCGTCGAAAATATGATAACCTACCCCAGGCAAAGGCTTCTCTACCTGACTCACTACTGTCGAGGCCGAGCAAGGGAAGCTACCGATGGGTGTGCCATGCTTGACCCAGAACAAGGCTGAACCCGAGCAAGGGAGATTCTGGGGGACCTGTTTGGCCAACCTTTCAGTAGTAGCCCGTAACCTAATAGAGGGCGTGATGGTAGAGACAAAACAACCAAGAGCGACGTCTATACAATGGCCGACCTATTGATCAGAATGCAAAACTGTTCGATTGCCCTCGACCGTGTACGTTACAGGGCTGACCTCGATGCAATGCATACTTTGGAGGGCACAGTCCGTCATTTCTCTCCCGAACTACAGGGCCGGTGGGCGGAAGAGGCCGAACGGATGAGCCAAGGCGACCGTGAGGCTAGTCTCGAAGACCTGTCCAAATACTTGGACAGGCAAACCAAGATAGCCGACAGTGGATTTGACCGACTCATCCGGGACAGTAACTGAGTAAACAAATCTGCGCTAGAGAGGCTAGGACCACTTCACGGGAACATCGTAAATACCAGCCATGGACCAATGCACAAGCCATTTTACTCGAGGCCATAGCGCAACCAGTTTGAAGGTCCTGTAACGCTAGCCATGGGCTACCAGAGTGTCCCCAATTTTATCAGTGTCGCAACGGACGAACGTCGGGGAATGGCGAGGAAAACAGGAAAGTGTTTTATGTGCCTCGACACCGTGCGCCGGGCGGCAGCTTGCCGAACAAAGACCAGATGCGGTCACGAGGGTTGCGGGGGAAGACGCCATCGATTGGTACACCAGGCGAGAGAAACTATACCCGAGGCGAGCACAAAGCCCAGTGTTATTTGTTCAACGTCGCGGTCTACCAGTAAAACAGTGCTTTTATGAGTAGTTGCCGTGGGAGTGGTGACCCAAACTGGGGTGGCCAAAGCGTTGGCGTTCGTTGACGGTGGATCGGACGCTACCCTGATGAAAGAAAGGGTTTGCCGACAAACACGGGCTCGTTAAAAGTACGACGTTGTTAGCAGTGAGCACGTTGGGCGGAACACAGTTATTGACTGCCGGCCGGTTGAGGTTACAGCTCGCCTCCTTGGATACCAACGAGCAAGTCGAGTCAACGGAGGCATTTACACTGGCTGATCACCCCACGCGAGCACCACGGTCGGTGAACACAATTTTGATTAGGTGGCCCCACCTGCAGGATGTAACCGTTGTAGATTGAGAAGACGACGAAATGGACCTCCCCATCGGCTGCGACGTGCCAGAGGCACATTCGGTACTTGACCAGATGGCGGGCGACCGCCAGGCAACCTATGCCGCAGGGACGGTTCTGGGATGGATGTTATACGGTCAGTAGAAGTACGTGGTTCCGTGAAGTATTTTTCGCAGAAACGGACGACATAGATTATCAGCTGCAGCTGCTGTATGAAAAGGAGTTTCATGACATCGGAGAAGAAAGACCATCGTTGTCTCAAGAGGATCAATTAGCTTTACAAACGGTGCGGTAAGGCACTAGAAGACTAAAAATCAGTTCGAGGTTCCCCTCCCATGGCAAAAGTCTGCTGACCCGTGGACTGCTTACAGAAACTATGTTCTCCGACGACTACTACGACTGGAGGAAAGCTTAGTTTGAGACCAGGGTCTGTGGGAACGATATGCAGAATTAACGAAGCAAAACGAAGCTCTCGGCTACATTGAAAAAATACTTGCCAACAGCAACCGCCGAAGGGGTATCTGGTGTCTACCTCACCACCCGGTTATCAACCACAAGAAACCCGAAAAATTGCGGGTGGTTTTTGAATGTGCAGCCAAGTTCCAGGGCAAGTCATTAAAAGATCCTCTACTACAAGAACCTGACTGGACCACGCCACTAATCGAAGTTTTGTGCCGTTTCACAGTGGGTAGATTGGCCTTGTCCGCTGGTATTAGGGAAATGTGAAAATACCGGTAGGAGAAGCAGATGCGTTGCGTTTCCTGTACCGGAAAGAGAACAACCGGGACAATGCAGTGGTAAATTGTAGGGTGATCGTCCATCCCTCCGAAACCATATCGTCACCATTTTGTGCGAACTGCGCCCTTTGGGAACCTGTGAACAAACGTGGAGATTCGGTCCATCGGTCGGTGGTCGATAGAGTCAGCAGACATTTCCACGTCGGCTACTACCTTGGATCTCTCAATGATATAGAATGAGCACTAGCGCAGTTCAGAGGCCTGACAAGATTGCCTGAAGAGGGCGGCTTCCATCCAACAAAATGGATGTCGAACGCTTCAGAAGTGCTCGAGGTCATTCCGTACCACGAAAAAGCCGAAAGGGTAAGAGATTTGGACGGCTCTCCACTTCTTATCGAACGCATTTCAGGAGTACAATGGGACGCGGAAACGGATGACTTTGTTTTCGGGCTAAACATTCCCGAGTTGTCCTTAACCCGTCGAGGCATACTATCCGCTGTCTCCAGTATGTTCGACCCACTCGGTTTGGTCTCACCCTGGCTGCCACCCGGAAAGATCTTGTTGCAGCAGCTGTGCCGTAAGAAAGTCGACTGGAACCAGTCACTGCACCAAGAAGACCGGCTGGACTGAGAAGAAATTAGGAGACATAAGGGTCCCACGATGCTTGACTCCTGGTCACGCAACACGGACAGGTGAACCACATGCCTTTTCCGATGCATCCGAAGTCGGCTATGGAGTCGTGGTGTACGGACGATGGTACACGGGAGGTGGTCAATATACTACGAGGATCTTGTTCTCTAAAGCCCGCGTCGTTCCACTGAAGTCGGTCTCGATCCCATACCTTGAACTCAGCCCAGCAGTGAAAGCCGTCAAGGTGATACAAGCGGCAAAGAGATGTTTAGACTTCTGCATTTGGTCGGCTGGCTTTTGGGCGGGCTCAACGATAGTACTTTACTATAATAACAACATACGGAGCAGGTTTATTACTTTCGTTGCTAACCGGCTCATGATTATCCACGATGAATCAGCCATGGACCAGTGGAAGCAAGTCAGGTCTGGCAATAATCTAGCCGATCTGTGCTCCCGAGGTGCGACCAACTTCAGGCAACTAGGCGCGTGGACACCAGGGCCAAACTTCCTGCAAGTGAATAAACAGGACTGGCCCGTGTTCGAATTAAAAAACCCCTAAGGAATTAAAACTGAAGATCAAAAGTGTAGTGATAGCTGCCAACGTCTTCGAAGCGACATTCACTTTGTCGCGATTGGTCAGATTTTCTTTATGGTAAAGACACTTCATGCAATAGTTTGGTTAACCAGGTTCACAAGAAATTTATTAGTCATGAAAGGGCTACGCCCTTCAGGCCGGATACGAGTCGGCCCAATAAGTCCCGATAAGCTACGAGCTGCAGAGTACGATATTTTCAGAATGAAACGACGCGAGGCTTTCGCCCGAGATCTCGATGTGGCGGAAGAAGTGAGACCAGCCAACAAAGAAATATCATCTCCAAGAGGCGAATTAAAAAGCTTAAACCCCAAACTCGTTGATGGATTGCTGCGAGTGGACTGTAGGCTGACCAACGCCCGCCCGGGCTTCGACGCAAAGTATCCTATACTGCTGCCGGCGAGATAACCCGTATGGACATTCCGGGGAAAGTCACGTGACGAGCGTCATCCGAAAGTGCCTTTGGTGGCTGAGAAGAAGAACGACTGTAAAGCGCGTTATCCGAGGTTGTGTGCGATGTAGGAGACGCAATGCCACAGCAGGCAAACAACTCATGGCCCCACTACCAGAATGCAGGGTGACTACGGGCTGGTGGCCGTTCAGTGACACCGGGTTGGATTATTTCGGGCCCTTGTGGATCAAGTGCGGGAAAAGATTAGAAAAGCGATGCGGATGTATCATGACGTGCATGAAATCACGTGTGGTACACCTAGAGGTCGCAAGTTCGATGACGGCCTATTCTTTCCTACTGGCTTTGCAGCGCTTTACCAACCGAAGAGGCGTACCGGCCGATATATACTCAGATAATGGATCGAACTTTGTGGGCGCCCACCGGGAATTGCATCGTTTGCACAAAAACATGAACAAGGACGAACTGCAGGATCGAACCGTGGCCTACGGACCACGATGGCACTTCAACCCCCCACAGGCCAGTCACCGCGGCGGCTTATGGGGACACATGATCCGATCCGTCAGGAGGATATTGCTGTCCACCACTGAGCAACAGCCGCCCGAAGAGGACACACTGAGCACTCTCATGACTGAGATAGAGAGAATTCTGAAAAACCGTCCCCTGGTTCCAGTAATGATCGGCGACCCCATCCACCTGGCGCTCACCCCGAACGACTTATTGACGTTAAGGTCGGACGGGGTTTCCAAGGGCCGGTAAACCTTCGTGGGAGCTACCTCCATGGATGAAAGCAGGCAAACTATCTTGCCAATGTTTTCTGGGGGCGATAGCTGTGAGGGGTGCCTACCGGCTCTGCAGACTCGACATAAGTGGCTGGTCAAAACAAGACCATTCAAGGTTGGAGATGTTGTGATGATCGCAGACGAACGCGTACATTTCAGCACCTGGTCCTTGGGAGTGGTTATGGAAACCGTCGAAACCACTGACCGAATGATAAGAACGGTGAAGTTGAAGACAGCTAACGGAGCGCCAATTCGTGACATATGCAGTATTAGCCTACTCGAGAGTGGAGGCGGAGAAGCTGATAAAGCTGAGGCCCAGTAGACTACTTTGCATCCGTCTTCCAGGTAGGTAAAGAAACCCTCATATATGGGAGCATTCACGACACGCTGACGTATCTAACCTTCATACACCCCGGCGCACACACGCACCTACGTCATAGTCGTTTATACCGCATGGTCTCCGTCAAACATGTTACAGTGCTCACAGTCTTTCGTTGACGTTACAAAAAGTTTTTCCGATATGTGGTGGTACGTGCGATTCCATTGTACATCTAGACACACGCACATACCCGATGCACACTATACCCCGTAACCCCTACCAAACATGTGACGGTGTTCGCCGTTTGTTTTTGTTGACGTTCCTGAATTTCTTTACATAGGTGGAAGTAGCGGCGATTACATCATACACACACACTCAAGCGAGCACATACGGTCAGGGCAGGACAGCCCTTCCAATGATAGCATCTATGCTCCTCCTTCACGCCCGACATCGGTCAGTTGTTCTCGTGGAAGATGTAAAATAGCCTCGCGTCTATGTGGCCAACGAATCAGGTGCGACCATTATTAGAAAGTTGACGACAAGCATTAGGCACGCGCACTGACAGCAGGGCCTAAGTAGGTAGGGAGAATCAGCACCTTCATAATAAACCTATGACTCTGCTAAGGATTCGGGAGAATTTTGGTGGGCGTTGTAACTACTGGCCGTGGAAAATCCCCCTTAAACCGTTGCAGTTGCATGTTTTCCTTAATATCACTCACTTGCCCACACTATTGACGTGTCTCTGCGCACTGTTTGTTTTTATGGACCAATTGTTGTTTGTTTGCGCCCAGAGCGCTACTTTGTCATATCCTTGTTCTGGACCTGCGTGATGCACGTGCTCCTCGCTTGCACGCCGCAACTCGGTTTCTCGTTTTTTGAGTCCTAGTGATCTCATAATTGAGGTTTGTACCTGTTTGGTGTCACTGTTCATTCAATAATCTATTATCATAGAACATCACGGGTAATAGCCTTTTGATTTTGGGATCAGTTGTGAATTTGGCTACGCATTGCTCAAACGTGTGTTACAACTTCTAACCCTGACTTAGGCCCCGCTGCTCCTATGCATGAAAACCCTCGCATTGTGTGCCCACCTTCTAATGTTTTCCGTCTTGGTAATATTAGCCACCTACGCCCGCCAATGGTAGTGCCTACCACACTCCTCGACGATGCAGCTGCACTTAGCTAGCTCCTCATTAGTGCTCGCTCACTACTGAAAAAGGCCAGTACTGTCCTTAATGTAGTACTGTCACCCGACTTCGACGTCTTTGTCATGACCAAAACCCGTCTAAGCGGTCCTGTCCCAGCGGATCAGATTTATTTTGCTGGTTACCAAGCCTTCCTAAAGAACCGCCTTCATCTTGAAGAAGGCTGCCAAATCCACATTAAAAACAGCTTGCCCACCGTTTTTCTCTCTGATCAAACACTGAAAGCATTTCAGGACTCAGTTTGGGTAAGGATTGTTCTGGCCAACTCTCCACTCCATATTGGCTACTTTTAAAGACCACCCGATTTGAAATATCACGGACCTCGCCCACGTAGTCAGAGCCTTTGACCACTTCGCACTAATACTCTCCTTGTCCATTTTCGTTGCTGGTGACTTAAATGCGCCAAATATCTACTGGGACACAATATCATCACCCCAATACCTCAAGAACTCCGCTTCGACTATGTGCACAGGGAGCTGCCCCAGCACAATATGACACCAACCAGAGGAAACAGCATAATAGACGTGATATTTACCATTGGCTTATCGGACGCGATAACCACCGCCCTCGATCCCTTCCCGAGCAGTGACCATAGAATGGTATCTTGCAGATTCACAGCCGGACCCATCGACCTCATACGTAGCTCACCTCAACAGCTCCTTCACACGATCAACTGGATAAACCTCGGGCCCACGCTTCTCTCCCTCAGCTGGGATGACTACTTCCTGCAGCACGACCCACAGCTTGCTGTTGACGTACTCAACGATAAGCTACATAATTGTCTATCATCAATCGCCACCATGGGAACCAACCGCTCTCAAGCCAGCGGCTCTCATCTTACAAGGTTGCAAAATAAACAGGACCGCAGAATGTCTATAATAAAACAAGAGAATTCTCCATATTGTAACACCTTCAATCCCCCTCTCTGTAACTACCAGCCGTGGAAACCCTCCCCCAAAATAACACTGCTGTTCCATGTTCCCTTAGCGTCACTCACTTGCTGACCCCATTGACTTGTTTTATGCACTGTGTTTTTACGAACCAAAGTTTGCTTGTTCGCGCCCAGCGCACTGCTCGGTCATATCCTTGTTCTGGATGCACGTGCTCCTTCCCCGCACTCCGCAACTCGGTTCTCGTTTTTTGATTTCTTGTGATTGCATAATTGAGGTTTGTATCTATTTTGTGTCATTGTTCATCTTCTAATCTAGTATCGTAGAATTTCACGAATAATCATCTTCTGATTTCGCGATCCGTTGCGAATTTGGCTACGCATTGCTCAAAGGTGTCTTCACCCTCTCTGCTTCCATCAGTCTTAGGACTAATAAGTTGATGAAAAAGCAGAAGCTTCCGGCCTTGAATTCCATCAACAGATCTTACCGATTGGCCCGACTGGTAAAGGGAAAAAATCAGAGTCTTCTGGGGTACCCTAGTTAATTTTGGAAAACAATAGGCAAATTCAATCTTCAGCCGAAGTGGATGAGGTGCTCAGTACATTCTTCTCAGAATTCGTGACTATAGATCCACTTCAAATCTGCCCCCGTACCCCTCTTCACCGATCAGGTTCCCTCTGACATAGAATTCAGTTAGAACAACGTGGCTCATCAACCTTCTGCGGGTTAAACCCTCCCCCACCCTGGCTATGGTGGCCTCCCCCGTTACTCTTCCATCTTGGTGGATTTGATGTCGCTGCTATCCCTATGAATCCCTTCGACTTACCCCTCAGACGTGACATCTCTACGTCTCAAAGAAAAGCTTCGACAGCTGTCCCTATTCATGAAAATGGTCCAGTGCAGGATCCCTCAAATTTTCGTCCTAATAATTACGCCCCTTTAGCTGCCAGAATAACGGAACGACTGACTGAACAGCGGATGTGTGATTTTCTCCCTCCCCACAACCTCATTCGCAGCGACCAACAAGACTTTCTAAAATCATGTTCTCCTATCACATGCCCACTTGACCTCTTCAACCTGCTGACCACGGCTGCTAACAACGGATAAACTATGAATATCATTTACTCCGATACGACCAAGGCATTTGACTGAGTTCCCCACTCCCGGTTGGTAATAAAACTCCGAGTCTACTGTATCCGTTGCCGGCTTTTACTGTGGATCACTTCCTACCTGTCAAACCAAATCCAGGTTGCATGCGCTAATAGTCACCTGTCGCAAGCAGCGCCTGCCCCTAGAGGAGCTATAGAAAGAAGTGTACTCGTCCGCCACGTTCCTTATTCTATATTGACGATACCCCTCCGGCTGTGTGGCATGGCATTCTCTTCCTCTCCCCCGATGAAATTTAAGTAGTCCATGAGTTCCTCCGTCAAGTTGTCTGTACAGAGCTTCCTGACAGTTATTGATCTAAAAAAAACTAGGTCAGTGGTGCACTTCATGGCAAGTGTGCTTCTGGACTTCCGAAAGCTTCTACACAGTTTATAGATGTCAAGTCCCTCCCGGAACCCTGTCACGGAGTTAAGAGCGCGTTGCCCCAAGCTCATCAGTGACGGATCCTTGGTTTCGATACACCAGCAATCTGTAGTTGTTAGAACATATATCGTTCCGAACGGCCAGGGCCAGACAGACAATAGGCCTTGCTTTCAGATCATTTAAAATGAAACGTAGCATTCTTCTTGCATACCAGTCACAAGCAAGACACCATCTGAAATTCTGCCCCATTATCTTCCCCAAAATGTCTCTAACGGATACAATACCCCTCGAGAACGTCCAGCGTACTTTTACCAAGATGCTAACAGGATGCTCTTCCCCGTGGAGTTATGAAGGGAGACGCAATCTCATTAAACTTGGCCCCTTGGGGCCAAGACATATTGGGCTTACCCCATGTTCTCCATATAGACTTATTCAACCAAAACCAGTGTATCCGGGGATTGAGCCTATGAAGGAGGCGTTGACAGTTAGGACCCTAGCTTCTGCCTCTTATCCTGTTCTCTCCTATCCCTCGAAATTGGATCCATTACTAGAGTTACAGCACCATGTCATAAAACTTCCATTTCTTGTTTAGTGACAGAAACTGGACCGACCATATACATATCCTTCTTTCCCACATGCTGCATACAGTCTTCATTGCGGTAAAGTACAGCCTGTTGCCGTTTGCAAATATAACTAGTTAGATGCCTGCCGGTCCTCGTGCCTCTAAACAGCATCCACGTTCACCTAGTGTAGTCAAGCCCCGCTTTATCTAATCCAACAGTCGGTCTTCACAACCATGGCTTTCAGCCCCGACGTTTCCCCTGGCATCAAGTAAGTCAGTGGGGCTGGATCCTAGGACATTAGGTTCCGTCGTCCACTACTTTAATTATTGATTCCTCGACTCTTCTCTTACTTATTTTCGGCTTCCATCCCTTCAACTTTCTTACTCAACGGTATTTCGCTTTCTTCAGTTGCCCCGATCTAAAACACCTTATCCCACACGTCCACCTTCCAATAGCTACGTGCTGGCGCCAACTTCCTTGTCTATATTCCCCGCCATGACTGCTAATCTGCGCCACCATGATTTATAAGCCCACCACCTAACTCCGATTGCAATCCTCTCCCCGTGTGTGCCGTAACATCTCCTAGTATTGCAGCCAACCCCATCACACCAGAACGGCCCCTGGTAGCCTTAGGCACGGTCAAGCGCTGTACCAGACTGATATATATATGCAGGCAGGTGAGCCACAACACTCGTTGCCCTCCTGCGTGTGTTTGCTTAGCTGCACTCTGTTTATATCTGGCCCATGCCAGCGAAGCCTTCGGTGTCGACGGCATCTATACCATAACTATGTCCGGACGTGGGGGAAGCAGACACCCCCAGCATTTTCGAAAACATGACAAAAACCACCCCTCTGTAAAGGAACAAAAAAGTGTAAAAAGACCAGGAGGGATCGATTTGATCGCCAGGTACCACTTATATCGGACTGTGAAGGGAATGGGCAACTTTCAATCATGGATATTTCTCTCATCAGCTCAGTCCTGACCCTGAAAAACGAAAAACCCAACACCGTCCTTGTCCTCGTGACATGCTCTTGGTCTTTACTAGCGAGACTGACTAGGGTTATAGTTTAGACGCAGGCACGATTTGCGTGCACTCTTTCCGTCCAGCGAGTGAAGAGGCAGAACTATAGCAATTGATGGGTCTCAGTTATTATATTGGTTATCCTGTATAAGTGGCAGGAGATGGGAGGCTGGCCGAGCTAATGGCCAGAGCTGACAAGTTGGAGTGCGCCTTGCCGCCTGAGTCAAGTGACGTCTGACGGCGATGCTGTTGACTCTGCCGTTACCAGGTGGACTTAAACAAAACAGACTTCAAAAAACCAGTTGATTGAAGGAACAGAGGCCAAGCCGAATTCCTGACCTATCAAAGAGCCTGGTCAACGTTTACTTGGCCAGCTGCGTACCTCAATGGATGACTGATGAGAACCACCCAAGTGCCCTACAGGACTTCCAAGATAGGTCCATGTGTCCGACTGAAGAAGATTATGATATCACACTGGATATATCGGGTCCGGATGAATGAAAGGTTTTTGAATTACTTTTATCCTGTCTATAAGCCACTTTTTGTGACTGGGAAGAAAGATTCAAAAGAGAAAATTGTCCATAGCTAGAGGAGGACCTGGCACTGGACTGGGCCGCACCTGGGGCCGTTGGAATTCCCAAGTAAGCCTAAGTTCAAAAGCCTATTCGCAAACAAGACGAGCCTAAGATCGCAACGGTTTTTTTGTGAGTTTGGTGTCTGCTTAGCCGTTACAATAACGAAATGGACTCTCCGCATTTGCTTATCCATCTCTCGCTCTAGGTTTAACCACCCCGTAACCCTCCCCCGCCCCACGCGAGCTTGGTCTATATGTTGACGTCAGTTATAAAACCACCGTGGCTGTCACTCTTACCCGACTGTTCTGGACAAAGAGTCGATACATCAGACGACAGATGCATCTCATCAAAGCACTAAATATTCATGTAAATATGAATGTATGCACAAACTTACATATGAGGGCCAGAGTCAAGGTAATTGTGACGCAAAATCAGGTCGTCTCAGTCTTTTTTGCTTGTCAGCGTTAAGATCAAGCATTTAGCTATCACTAGTATTTATTACTGTTTCAGCCGAAATACTGATCCGGTAGTAGCAACAACAGCGCCACACCAAACTGCGGGAGTCATTTATTATTGCGAATCAGTGCAACAGAACTTTTCAGAGAATCGTGGCTTCTAACGAACTTAATACACTGTTCGAAACCTTTCCTAGGTAGTCTCATTTTATGCGGTCTGTCGAAATTAATTATTCACTTTTTCTTCTACCTTTTGACACCCTGCAGTTCAACATAGTCCATTAATTCGTCCATTGTCCGTCAGCTGTCACCCTGCTAGAACTACTTGACTTCCTGCGATATTGCTTCCAATTAACTACCAATTACCCCAACAGCTTAGCTATGCGTTCCATTGTCACCCTCCGGCCAAAAGTCACAGCTAGCACTCGCCGTTGTAAGATCCTCAACCTCCAAAGCAAGCTCAAAAAGTTGTTCGGTATCCCTCGTAGATATACTTGGAGAAGCTAACAAAGTAACCGCCAAAATAAGCAAAACCATGGATAATTTTCCCCCTCGACTTGACACTACTGATCAAACCAGAGGTGAATTGGGTCCATTAGCGTTCCTGCTCGACCCATCTATACACCACACTCAGGTAAACCTAACCTCAGCCACGAACTTCATCCGTACCATTGCCTCCGAAACACTTAGGTGCATCAAGAAAGCCAAAAATGCAATAGTATTCAATATTCCAGATAGATTACCTCACTCAACTGCTAAGAATTTAGTCTTAAGGGCTTGAAACCTGGATTTGCAGCCTTGCTACTGTGTCAGACTCAGCAAAACTGCTCCGCAAAATACATGCCCACTTCTGTTTCAGTTTAATACTGAAGTTGCTGCCAAGGAATTTATTAGCCGGCAGTCTTTTGGCGTGGCCAACACAGGATTCAGGCGGGCAACAATATTTCCCGATAAAACCTATCTACAAAGAGAGGTTTACAAAAGCCATGCGAAGAACCATAACCCTGGTAAACATTTAGCCAGTAGTCCCTCTCAGGCGGTCAGTTTACCAAGCTTCGGCCATCATGCGAAGATCTCTTCTGTAGCTAGTCGCAAAAGAGCTGTCGACCTAGATAGCTAATCAGTCTCCACTCCATATGAGCCGCGTCGCAAGCGTCAAAACTTGAAGAATAGTCTCAATGAAACGGTCCAACTTAAGATGCTACTTGACGTCCACAAAACTGATAAAAGTCCCCCTGACTACAGGACTAGTAACAAATTATCACACGAAAACCCGATCAACATAATTCCTTCGACTGGCTCAAGAAGTGTCCGGTCGAACTCACAAAATGCTCCACCGGAATGTAGTTAAAAAACGAACTCCGACTCTCGCAGGAGTCCGAAATCCAACACCGGTTCGGGAAAACAGCCCAATAACTGAAGTAAAATCAGTATTCTCTCAACTGTCGATGTTATAACTAGCCGTTCCTTGCATGCCGCAGAAAGGCTCTGGACCAGATGTATTTGCATCGGCATCCGTAACGAATTCGAAAATGAATTTAGTAAATTTGTCGGCAAAATCAGTCATCTCACCTCGAGGGCCCGGGCCTCGACCCCCGAACCCACTCATTCTTTCGCCTCCAGGTAGAGTGAACCATAAAAGCACTTCTTCCAACGACGAAGAATGAAGTCTCGGCAGGACTATTCAGATCGGTATGCCAGTGCTTTATCCGAATACAGTTCCGGTCGACTACTTACGGCCTGCTCATCCATATGTATCCTGCTCCCCAATTCAAAGTAGTTGTGAGCTTTCGGACTCAATGCAACCCCATCCAAATTTGTCAATTTTTCCGTTTCCTCTGAAAGTCCCTCCTCCTCCCATACCGTACTTCCTACCACACCATCCGACAGTCCACCAGTGGCCACAATTTCTCCATATCTGGCAGCCAACTTAAGGGGTCGTACATTCAATAAACGTCATGGCCATAATAATGATAGTTTCACAATTGCACTTTTCAATGCTCGCTCCGTTGTAAGTAAACTTACATCCGTCCGCTCTATTGCATTGCAATCTCACCTGGATGTGATCCTAGTAACTGAAATTTGGCTTACTGATGAGACTCCTTTCTGACACATCTTTATACCCGGTTATAATATGTTTGCTACGAACACGTCTGAGAGCCTTGGTGGTGGATGTCCCGCTTATAATAAGAGCAGCCTTGGAACACTCTTGCTCCAACTTCCTATCCTTGATAAGGTCCATCATTCTGTATGGATCGCTATACCACTGCTTCAGGGACAGCTCGTCATCGGTTGTGTTTACTGTCCGCCGGGCTACAACATGGGCGATGTAAATGCAGTCACAGGTGGGTTCTGTCACGTAGCTGAAATCCGCAGGCTGCTAAAATCATAGCGGGGCATTCAACCTCCCTGACATTTGTACGACAACTCTGAATTCCTCTCCGAAGTTATGCTATTTTATCACATGTATCCTTGCTGGCGGACGGAGACAACGCGTAAAATCACCACTCAGAGGGAATAATGTTCTAGATCTTATCTTTAATTTAGGCTTCCGAAATACAGAAGCAAAAGCCCTTAGCCAATTTCCTGGTTGTGCTCATAAGGTTATAACATGTGAATTCTCCTTTCAATGGCCTGATCAGAAAAGTCCTAAAAATCGGAAATCTTTTCGAAATGCAAATTGGGACCTTCTACCCACCATCCTGCGCAATCGTACCTGGTGTAACAGCCGGTCGTGGAAAATCCCCCTTTTTCCCTCGCGATTCAGTGTTTTTTCTCAACATCACTCATTTCCATACACTATTGACTTGTCTTTACGAACTGGTTGTTTTTCTGGACCAATTGTTGTTTGTTCGCGCCCAGAGCGCTATTTTGGCACATCCTTGCTCAGGACCTGCGTGACGCACGTGCTGTCTGCTCACACGCTGCCATTCGGTTTCTCGTTGTTGAGTCTTTGTGATCGTATTATTGAGGTTTGTATATTGTTTATGTCATTGTTTATTTTAATAATCTAGTATCGTAGAATTATCACGGATAATCGCCTTCTGATTTCGGGATCCGTTGCAAATTTGGCTACGCATTGCTCAAACGTTCGTAACAATACTCAATAGATCTATTTTGAACGAGGAAAAATCACGCAAAATGCCAAGAAAAGGATCAAAAGCAGTCGAATCCGGACAGGAAGTAGTACGGCAAGTCTCTGGGGAGGTTTTGGGTACATATGATTCTTTAGTTAATGCTAGATCGCCTAGTCCTGTCAGTGCTAGCTCATGTGTTATTGAAAGCAATATTGATCGTAAGGATGTTGATTTATATAAGCTGAGAATACTAGAACTAGAGCAACAGTTACTTTCGGCTAGACTACAGGCGCATGAAGCAGAGAAGTGTACACAGAAACAGCGAGAGCATGAGACCAGTGACTTTGACACTTCCGATAGGTTAGAGTGCAATAAGGTAGGGAACCCCACGCCGGTCGCCGAATACAAACCACCATCGATCGATCTGCCTAGAGTGGAGTTAACGGTTTTCGACGGGCGAGCTGAGCAATACTGCAAGTTTGTCAAACAGTTCGAGACGTTCGTTGAAAACAAGGTAACCGACCCTGGGCAAAGGCTTCTTTACCTTACTCACTACTGCCGAAGCCGAGCGCGAGAAGCTATCGACGGGTGCACCATGCTCGATCCAGAACAAGGCTACACAAGGGCAAGAAAGATTCTGAGGGACTTGTTTGGCCAACCTTTCAAAGTAGCCCGTAACCTAATAGAGGGCGTGATGGCAGAGGCAAAGAGAACCAAGGGCGACGTCTACACCATGGCCGACCTGGTGATCAAGATGCAGAACTGCTCAATAGCCCTCGACCATTTAGGTTACAGGGCTGACCTAGACGCCATGCACACTTTGGAAGGCATAGTCCGTCACCTCTCTCCCGAACTACAGGGTCGGTGGGCGGAAGAAGCTGAACGGATAAGCCGAGGCGACAGAGAAGCCAACTTCGAAGACCTGACTGAATACTTAGACAGGCAAACGAAGATAGCTGACAGCAGATTTGGCCGACTCATCCGGGACAGCAACCGAGCAAACAAGCCCGGTACTAGCCAAGCCCAAACCCCTGTACGGGAATATCCAAAGTACCAGCCTTGGACCAACACACACGTCATTTCACGAGATGCTACGGCGAAACCAAATTGCAGATCCTGTGGTACTAGCCATGGCCTACCAGAATGCCCCAAGTTCGGCAACGCCACAATAGACGAACGGTGGGGAATGGCGAGGATGGCAGGAGCATGTTTCATCTGTCTCAACACCACGCACCGGGCAGTAGCCTGTAGAACAAGGAATCGATGTGGTTACGAGGGCTGCACGGGCAGACACCATCGGCTGCTGCATCAGGCGAGAGTAACCATATCCGAGGCGAGTGCCAAGCCCAGCGTGATTTGTTCAACTTCACAATCTGCCAGTAAACCGGTACTTTTAGGCGTAGTGGCCGTGGGAGTAGTGACTCCGACTGGGATAGTCAAGGCGTTGGCTTTCGTTGATAGTGGATCCGACACCACCTTAGTGAAAGAGCGGTTTGCCGACAAACACCAACTGGCTAAAGGTGCGACGTCGTTAGCAGTGAGCACGGTGGGTGGAACACAGGTAGTGACTGCCGGTAGATTAAGGCTGCAACTCATCTCTCTAGACACTAACGAAGAAATTGAACCAACGGAGGCATTCACGTTAGCGGATCTCCCCATGCGAGCACCAAGGTCGGTGGACGCAATCTTGACTCGGTGGCCCCACCTGCAGGATGTAACCGTCGTAGACTGGGAAGATGATGAGGTGGATCTCCTCATCGGATGCGACGTGCCAGAGGCGCATTGGGTGCTTGACCAAAGAGTGGGCGACCGCCAGGCACCTTATGCCGTACGCACGGCTCTGGGATGGATGTTATACGGTCCAGTAGGGGTACGCGGTTCCGTGAATTACTTATCCGCCGAAACGGACCGCATAGAGTATCATCTGCAACGGCTGTATGAAAAGGAGTTTCATGACATTGGAGACGAAAGACCGACGTTGTCTCAAGAGGATCACTTCGCTCTACAAACGGTGCGACAAGGCTCTAGAGGCCTCAAAAAACAGTTCGAGGTTCCCCTCCCATGGCGCACACCGGTCGACCCGTGGACTGACAACAGAAATTATGTTCTCCAACGATTACTACGACTAAAAGAACGCTTCATTCGAGACCAGAATCTGTGGGAACGATACGCAGATTTGATGAAGCGAAACGAGGCCCTCGGTTACGTTGAAAAGGTGCCTGTTAACACCGACAGCAAAAGGGGTATCTGGTATCTGCCTCACCATCCGGTTATCAACCCCAAGAAACCCAACAAGCTTTGGTCTTCACGCTCGAGACTGACTGGGGTGACAGCGCACTGGACTCTCCACATACGCTTTCCCATCCCCCGCTCTAAGTTTCGACCACCCCATACCCACCATAAGCGCACCTAGCATGCACGTCGACGTCAAATACAATCGCTACCACAGCCCTGACCTTCAACCCATTGACCTGGACAGAGTATCGACGTACCTGACGAATAACGGCAACCTCGATGAAGCCCGGAAAAGGAAAAAGAGATAAGAACATAGTGGAAACCGGTCACCTTTTCCATCTATACCCCTCTATCGTCCGTCATCTTTTTTAGAAAGCGGTCTTCTCGATGTCCTAGCATCCAAGCCACGCTTAGGTTTACAACCCTACCTAACAGTAACCACTGCCTCCTGCTAACTACAATCACTACCGCAGCCTGCTCACAATTAAGTTAAATCTCTGAAATGCAGACGCAGCAGCCAACCGGGTTTACGCTATCTTGCTAGCCGGTGGTAGTACTTATCAACCCCCTGCAACCCTATGTTACTTAAGCTCTCTAATTAGAACCCAGATCAAAGTACGAAATGTAACACTGACAGTCCACATAGACCCAGTCAGTTCATTATTAATTGTCGCTATTTATTATCATAACTATCAGCTGGAACCACGTCCAGACTGCTAACACCATTCATTTCAGGTTTGTCGTCGCCCACTCTCTCGGGCACCACTTTCGGTGACCAATGTCCACACTTTGACCTGTACCGACAGAGACCTTAATGGCATCTTTTATACCAAACGGGATTGCAATCGGGCCACACGACCTAAAACAATCCCAAATGCTTACAAGCAGATTGATAGACGTCTCCAAACGCAACACCTCTACTACTGATGTCACTGTTGGAGGCTTCAGAAATAACAGTTCGCAAGCAACCTTCTATTGATTGATTGACACGTCCGTTACCCCGCCTGATGAACCATACCCACGGGATGCTTCACATCGCCTTGGTCTCATGTGAAACAGTCCAATAACAGAGCCAGAATACGCAACACAGGAATTTTTTCTCATTAAAATTCGATACGTTATCCGAACGCGAGTCCACTTGTCCCTCACATCCTTGGTTCCCAACAATGATGCCGAAGATCACTGAGAATCAATAAGTCAATATATTTGTCAGCATAACAGAACAATAAGGCGCGAGCCTACAAGGAGATTTTTCGCTCCGTTTTCTCCTCCAAGATTTCATTTTTCTTTCGATCGGTATCCAGCTTGAAATTGACTCTTCACCAGTTAAAGGCCTTCAAGTTGCGCTGCCTTTTTCTGAATGATAAGGGTTATTGATCCCGAACCTAAACTCACCTTATATATGGATTGCTGTTTCCTCCACATCCATCAACGTTGCCTGTCCATTTCCACAAAGTTTCCTCATGTCCCCTCGTTTCATGATGAACTCCCTCTCTTAGAATCGGGAATATCCATCATTCCGAGCCAACTTCATCTCCATAGAGAGCCGCTTTCTTCATATTCACCAAAGTTCACGGTTGTACTCCCATTCATTTCTTTAACCTCTCCATGTCCATTACTTATTCCGTGCATAGAACCCGCAATAGGCCTCAGTTACCCACATCTTGCATTATTATGACTTATAATGCATCCCTAGCGCTATATTTTCACGATATATTTTGTATTTTCACGGACCACTACCAACCAGTCGAATCCGAAACCAAACCGTATTTGCCGCGCAAACCTTTATAATTTCAGTCGACTCAAACTATCTCTAGCTATATTGTTTTGCTTCTGACGACTCCACTTGCTTTCTTGAAATTCGTGTATAGTTCATTGTTTTGAGTAATGTTGTACACCATGATCATGCGCTTGCGCATGCGTCTCGACCATGGTCGAGAAATATACCATTATTATTATTATTATTATTAAACTGCGGGTGGTTTTCGACTGTGCGGCCAAGTTCCAGGGCAAGTCGTTAAACGATCGCCTACTACAGGTGCCTGACTGGACCACACCACTGATCGATGTTCTGTGCCGTTTCAGAGTGGGTAAAGTGGCTTTGTCTGCTGACATTAGGGGAATGTTCCATCAGGTGAAGATTCCGGTAGGAGAACGAGATGCTTTGCGTTTCCTGTGGTGGGAAGGGAGCGACCGGGACAACGCAGTGGTGAATTATAGGATGACCGTCCACCCCTTCGGAGCCATATCGTCACCATTTTGTGCAAACTACGCCCTCCGAGACTCAGCGAACAAACATGGCGATCTAGTACATCGGACGGTGGTAGAAAGCGTCAGCAGGAACTTCTACGTCGACGACTACCTTGGGTCATTCGATGATGTGGAATCAGCTCTAGAGCAGTTCAGGGGTCTGACGAGATTGCTGGAAGAGGGCGGCTTCCATCTAACTAAATGGATGTCGAACGCTTCAGAAGTGCTGAAGGTCATCCCGTATCACGAAAAGGCCGAAAGGATAAGAGATTTGGACGGCTCTCCACTTCCTATCGAGCGCACTTTAGGGATACAATGGGACGCGGAAACGGACGATTTTGTTTTCGAACTGAACGTTCCCGAGCTGCCAATAACCCGTCGTGGCATACTATCTGCCGTCTCAAGTTTGTTCGACCCGCTCGGTTTCGTCTCACCGTGGCTGCTACCCGGAAAGATCTTGCTGCAGCGGCTGTGCCGTAAGAAAGTTGATTGGGACCAGGCACTGGACCAAGGGGACCGGCTGGACTGGGAAGAATTTCTGAACACCTTGAAGAAATTAGGGAACATAAGAATCCCACGATGTTTGACCCCTGGCCATACGACACGGACTGGAGAACTACATGCCTTTTCCGATGCATCCGAAGTCGGTTATGGAGCTGTGGTGTACGGACGATGGTGCGCAGGAGATGGACAATATACCACGAGGATCCCGTTCGCCAAAGCCCGCGTTGCCCGACTGAAGTCGGTCTCAATCCCACGCCTTGAACTCAGCGCAGCCGTGTTGGCAGTCAGGGTGGTGCAAGCTGTGAAGAGATGTTTCGATCTCTACATTTGGTCGGTGAGCTTCTGGACGGATTCAACGATAGTACTTTACTACATTAACAACGTACGGAGCCGGTTTAGTACTTTCGTTGCTAACCGGCTCACGATTATCCGCGATGAATCAGCCACGCACCAGTGGAGTCATGTCAGGTCTGGCGATAATCCGGCCGACCTGTGCTCCCGAGGTGCGAACAACTTCAGGCAACTGGACACGTGGACGAGAGGGCCAAACTTCCTGCAATTGCCCAAACAGGACTGGCCCGTGTTCGAATTAAAAAACCCTACGGAATTGGAACTGGAGATCAAAGGCGTAGTGATAGCAACCAACGTCGTCGAAGCGTCGTCCATTCTATCGCGACTGGTCAGGTTTTCTTCCTGGATGAAGACGCTTCGTTCGCTAGTTTGGTTAACCAGGTTCAAGATAAATTTACTAGTCATGAAAGGGCTACGGCCCTCAGGTCGGATACCGGTCGGCCCGATAGGTCCAGATGAGCTACAAGCGGCAGAGTATGATATTTTCAGAATGATACAACGCGAGGCTTTCGCCCAAGAACTCAAGAGGGCGGAAGAAGTGGGGCCGACAAATAAAAACATGCCATCTCCAAGAGGCGAGCTGTAGCGTTTAAACCCCAAACTCATCAACGGACTGCTGCGGGTGGATGGTAGGCTGACCAACGCCCACCTGAACTTCGACACAAAGTATCCTGTACTGCTGCCTGCGAGACAACCTGTAGTAGAGCTAATGATTCAACACGTCCACGCCATGGAAGGACATGCCGGGGAAAGTCACGTGACGTGCGTCATCCGAAAGCGTCTTTGGTTGTTGAGAGGACGAGAGACTGTAAAACGCGTAATCCGACGGTGTGTGCAATGCAGGAGACGCAATGCCACAGCAGGCAAACAACTCATGGCCCCACTACCAGAATGCAGGGTGACTACGGGCTGGTGGCCGTTCAGTGACACCGGGTTGGATTATTTCGGGCCCTTGTGGATCAAGTGCGGGAAAAGATTAGAAAAGCGATGCGGATGTATCATGACGTGCATGAAATCACGTGCGGTACACCTAGAAGTCGCACATTCGATGAAGACCGATTCGTTTCTACGGGCCTTGCAAAGATTTATCAACCGAAGAGGCGTGCCGGCCGATATATACTCAGATAATGGATCGAACTTTGTGGGCGCTCAACGGGAATTGCAGCGTTGGCACAAGAACATGAACAAGGACGAACTGCAGAATCGAACCGTGGCCTACGGCATACGATGGCATTTCAACCCCCCACAGGCCAGTCACCGAGGCGGCATATGGGAACGCATGATCCGGTCCGCCAGACGGATATTGCTGTCAATCATGGAGCAACAGCCGCCCGACGACGAGACGCTGAATACTGTCATGACTGAGGTGGAGCGAATCCTGAACAACCGCCCCCTGGTTCCAGTATTGAACGGCGACCCCACCCACCTGGCGCTCACCCCGAACGACTTATTGACGTTAAGGTCGAACGAGGGTTTCCAAGGGCCGGTAAACCTTCGTGGAAGCTACCTCCACGGGTGGAAGCAAGCGAACTATCTGGCCAAGGTCTTCTGGAGGCGATGGCTACGGGAGTACCTACCGGCTTTGCAGACTCGACAGAAGTGGCTGGCCAAAACAAGACCATTCAAAGTTGGGGACGTGGTTATGATCGCCGACGAACGCGCACATTTCAGCGCTTGGTCTTTGGGAGTAGTTACGGAAACCATCAAAAGCACTGACGGAATGATAAGAACGGTGAAGTTGAAGACAGCTAACGGAGTGCTCATTCGTGACATACGCAGTATTAACCTACTCGAAAGCGAAGACGGAGAAGCTGATAACCCTGAGGCCTAGTAAACCTTCTTCACGCCAGTAATCGAGGTGGATAAAGAAACACCATATATACCACACAATCTCCGTCAAACACGTTAAGGTGCTCGCGGTCCTTTCGTTGACATTACAGAAGGTTCTTTCCGATATGTGGTGATGAGTGCGATTCCATTATACGTCCCGATACATACACGCATGCACGACGCACTCTACATCCCGTAAACCCATCGTACATGTGACAGTGTTCTTTGTTTGCCTTTTGTTGACGCTACCGAATGCCCCTTGCATATGTGGAAGTAGCGGAGCTCAGGTCACACATACATGCTACATTTACTCGTTTTCTTGCCACGCGGTCTTTTGTTGACATTGCAGAAAGTCCTCCTTTGATGTGTAGTCATACCTGTGATTTCATTGTAACCCCGGCACACACACACACGCACACACACACACACACGCACACACACACACACACACTCAAGCACGTACATCCAGGACCGGACGGCCCCTTACGAGGACAACGTCTATGTGACCATTCACGCCCGCCATCGGTCATTTGGTCTTGTGGAAGATGTAGACTAGCCTCACGTCTATGTATCCAGTGGATTAGGTGCGACCAGTAGTAGAACGTTGACGACGAGCATTAGACGCGCGCACTGACAGCAGGGCCTAGGCAGGTAGGAAGAATCAGTACCTTTATACCGAACCTTTGACTTTGCTAAGGATCCAGGAGGATTTTGGTGGGCGGTGTAACAGCCGGTCGTGGAAAATCCCCCTTTTTCCCTCGCGATTCAGTGTTTTTTCCCAACATCACTCATTTCCATACACTATTGACTTGTCTTTACGAACTGGTTGTTTTTCTGGACCAATTGTTGTTTGTTCGCGCCCAGAGCGCTATTTTGGCACATCTTTGCTCAGGACCTGCGTGACGCACGTGCTGTCTGCTCACACGCTGCCATTCGGTTTCTCGTTGTTGAGTCTTTGTGATCGTATTATTGAGGTTTGTATATTGTTTATGTCATTGTTTATTTTAATAATCTAGTATCGTAGAATTATCACGGATAATCGCCTTCTGATTTCGGGATCCGTTGCGAATTTGGCTACGCATTGCTCAAACGTTCGTAACACCTGGGATGAGTTCTTGCTAACGTCTGATTCTCAGTTGGCGTCAAATGTGATATACTCTAATGTATTCTGCTCTCTAAACATCATCTCTCTCTCGAGATAGTCGACTTCAGTGTGAGGAAGACCTATCGACAACAAAAGATGCAACGTAAATTCGAGAAGTTGCAGCTTGCTTACGAAAGGACCAACCACCTCTCTATCCTCCCCTGCCTCCGCCACCTCTGACGCCAGCTACTAAGCGAAGAGGAGAACAAGCTGAAAAGGCAAGAACCGTAAGCTCTCAACATGCAGAACAAAATAGCCCACCCCTCTGGCCTTATTAAAACTCCAACCCGCCGCTGTACAACCAAAATACCACTTTTGCTCCTTTCAGAGAACACTTATATTGGCTCGCCTTTGTTCATCGCTGGGACATCCAGTAATTTCTTCTCTTCTACCTTCATGAGAAATCATAACTGTTCAACCCAGGATCTCACCTCCTTGACTTCCGATACCTTGTCAACATCAGTATTCTCAGCCAAAGAAATCAGAAAGCCGTTAAATACCACCCGGCACCTGGCCCGCCCTGGACCCGATGGTATCCCTCCAGCTCTGTTTTGTCTTGGGTTCCTGGACATTGTGATGCTTTTGGGGAACTTATTTAACCTCTCCATGTCACAAGGCATTTTCCCATCCCAGTGGGAAACCTCTGTTATCAATCCCCTCCATAAGAAGGGTGTCTTACATGACCCTGCTAACTGCAGCCCCGTAAACCACACTCGCATTATTTCTAGGATAGTGGAACGAGTAGTTAAAGACTACATTGCCAGTTTTATCCTCACCCGTGGGTTATTAAATAAAACCAACACGGCTTCTTAAAGTCTAGGTCGTGTCTGACCTGCCAACTTGATTTTCTTAATCTAATCACAACTTTGGCTGACTCTGGAAAGACGTTTATCGTTACCTTTCTTGATGTGACGAAAGCTTTTGACCGCGTGCCTCACGCCCAGCTGCTAACCAAGGTTAAATCTTAAGGCATAAAATACCCACTCTTTTCCTGGTTGTCATCCTATCTAAGCATGAGATCGCAAGCATTTAACATTGAGGGTTACCTCTCATCACCCCAGGCAGTCACAAGTGGTGTTATACTGGGCAGTGTATCAGGCTCACTTGAATTTCTTTACATTAAAGACGTATTCAAATAATATGCCATGTCACCGCGTTTTTATTTGCCGATGATTTCGAAATCTTGTGTTCTTCTCAACCCCATACCTTGAACTATATTCTCACTGAAATAGCTGACGACCTGAACGCTGTTGACATATGGTGCAAAACTTGGAAAGTGAGTTTTTCCGCCGCTAAGAGTGCCATTCTCAAGTAAAAAGCAAAATTCCTCCCGAATCCCTTGCCTTAAACGGCCTGTACATTCCTATTACTCCGCTAGTGCGAGATCTCGGCCCGCAGTATTTCTGCACTTTCACCTTCCAAGAACGAGCCACCTACCAGGTGGTTAAGACAGAAAGAAAGATAGCCCTCATCTGCAGAACTTTAAGATTGTGCTGCAGCCAGCTACTGATCTTCAAATCCCACGCCAGACCGCAGCTCGAGCGCCTCCTTCTGGTATGTACTCACTTGCGCAAATCTGACAGGCTTGAGATCGAAAGAGTTCAGCAATCCTTTACCAAGCACTTACTCGGCTCATAATCTCGCTTGAGTTACAAAGAGAGGTGTGAGCTACGGAGACTTAAACCCCCACGGCCACGACGTATGAAACTCAATCTTTATCTTCTATTCAACCTCCTACATTTTGGAGCGCATAAGTCCATCACTGATCTATGTTTCGCTCAGGAAGCACCCTACCCTCTTTGTAACCGAAATCATACTACTGAAGTCTCATACTCCCGGAAAAAGCTAAGAGGAAGTTTCCTCATCACCGCCTATTCCCGCATTTGGAACAGACTCTCTGAATATATTCGTGCCTGCCAGACACTAGACCGTTCCAAAATTGTCCTTACAAAATATCTAGATGTCACCAAGGTACTACAATTGACCCACACGTGCACCACGTTGGAACAAGCTCATGGGGGTAACCTGGATTTTTGAATAGAGGAAGAAAGCTTGACCCGGGTAACATCCTTTGGAACGTCGACATCACCTACACCGTATGCCTTCTCCTTCGCCAGTCTATTAGTATCCCTTGGAATGACCTACACCGCTGACACTGCGTTTGTTAAATTCTCCCTAATTCACGCGCTCTGACTTCTTTTATCTACCTCCACCATACTTAGTTCGCTTTACTCGGTCCGAACTGACCCCATTCCCCTCCTTTATTTTGCCCTAGTTTCCAAACACAATCCAAATCCGGCGACCACCACCTGCCTCTTAATCATCATTCTTATTCCTAGTTTCGGTCATTATTTTTGTATTCTCATTCACTCCCAATTGCACATAGTCCTCATTCTTCTCAAAGTAGTCTGTGTCTACGTTACTAGATTTCTCTTTTCACCACTGACAGTTGATCTCCAGCTGGGAGCATCCCAGACTTCCTCTCTCTACTCTTGTTGATCCAGAGATAATGCCGGTGAACTATCTGTCCCACACTTCTAGCCGGAAATCCGACACTCGCCCACCATTCCCTCGCTCACTCATTAACCCTCTTCTCCAGGATCCCTCGCAATCTCCTGGACTCTTCCATCTCTACGTCTGTGTGACCTCGACTAACATCACCTGTACAAATCTCGCTAGTGCGGGGCGCTGTCAGGTCCACCTCTTTGGCGGGTACACGTCGGACGTGTAGGAAATCTGCAACTATGTGCAGGAGCAAATAGGTTGGTGGACTGCCCCTCCTGCCTCCAGAAGTGGTTTTCAGGTTGAGTGTCCAGCGCACGGTCAGCCTCACCCACTAGCACTGGCTGCGGATTAAAAACCAAACAGAAAGAATGCCATTCATATACTCAAAATGCTGCAAATGTGCTGCTGTTTCCTCCAGCCAACATGAACTCTCGATCGCGCTCGCTTCCAAATTTGCCTTTATAACTTACCACTTTTTAGCCCGGTAAAATTTGCTTTCTTTGGTGCATAATTATCGCGTACTTAAAAACCCATCAACATTCTTGGCTCTTTGTTCCCGGTTCACTTCCCCGCGGTTTCTTGCTAAACTTTTCACCGGTCTAAGTTGTAGACTTAACCATTCTCTAAGATAAAGCCAACCCGCTTTTGTTACTTTTACCCATATACTCGAAAACTAACGCATTTATTGTTGCCATTCACTTCCGTACCACAATCTTCAAACAGTATATGACACTTTTAATATATCTCCAGAGATTCCCAACAATCGATGATTCTGTGACTGTCTGCTTCCTCTGTCAGTTCCGCTGTTCGCCCACTTAGGGCTGTTGCATTGCAATATCCTCATCTTGCAAGGTATCATGTCCTGCATATACATACATGATAAGCTCTTGTACCGCAGATTTCTGTTCTGTCGCCATTAAGTGGTCCACCTTCTGTAATGTACATAGACTGGTAGTCTCCTACCCGTCACTTCATCATTTTTTCCAGCTGTGTCTTTCCTGCCGTTGTAGATAAGCACCACACATCGATTTTTTGCCAGTTTCCAGTTTCATGTTGATGCTTTACATTACTTTCTTCCGAAAGCAAAACAATCCGCTCAAAGTCTACATGTTTTTGTCCGGCCACCTCTTTCACCGTCACTTTGGCAACCACAGTCTTGGTATGTAGCCCGTTTGGTTTATCATACGCTCTGCCAATATCCGGCTGCCGAATTTAGCAAATCTATTCATCCGTTGTTCTGTGTATTTTCTTTCTAATGCTCTATTCCGGTAGATCGTCTTAGACACTTCCGATCCTTGATACACTCTTTTCACCACGTAAAGTACTTGCTAAGAAATATCAGTGTGTAAATACTTACCTGTCATTCATCTCACCATCTCTCTTGCAAGCCACGTTTCTGCCTACACATCAAACATCTATTTTTCGCCGTTTTCCAGCTTCATGTTGATGCATTATATTCCCTTCTGCCGAAAGAAAAACAATCCGCTCGAAGTCTACAGGTTTTTATCCGGCCGTTTCTTTTACCGTCAGTTTGTCAACCACAGTCTAGCTTGTTTTCCGTTTGTTATACAATTGCATGGCCCGTCAAATATACTGTCACTGAACTTCACAACTGTAATCCTCCACTGGTTTCCTCGGTCTTCTTGCGTAATGCCACCGTTTTTCATCGTCTAATTTTGCATCGTGACCTCTGTCACACATCGTGAAGCTCTTTGTTTGATTACGTCTCCTTCGGGAATGTTTCTTTTTTCCGATATTCATGTATCCGTCAATCTAATTTGGTTCTCCTGCAGGACTTTCTCCCTTCCCTACTATTTGTGTGGTTCTTTACTATTCCCCATCCACTCCACACTATGGTAGAATACCTACACCCACCTTAGGCCGGCTCGACCACCTGATTCTGAGTTTAAACTCACCGGGCGGTACCGCAACAACTGAATTGGATGCGTTCCCTTACATTTATTCGCGTTCACATAATTGCACAATCCTCCTATAAATCTGATTTAGATTTCAACTGTTCTGTTTTATCTTGCATTGAAGCATGCTTCGGGTCTATCCGAGGCAAACTATTATTATTATTAATAATTTTATCATTGCAAGAGCTTAGAGAAAACAACCCTCATTTTCGCTCATGCTTATTTATCTTTCCTCCTCCTCGTGAGAACGCGGCCTTGCCTATGTCCTAGCATCCAACCCACCCCCCATTTTACGGCCCAACCCAACAGTTACCTTCCTCATTGCAAGATTTGGCACCAAACCGCAGCACTATATCTGCGAATGCCACGCGATAGGATGTGCCACTCATCCTCTGGACCTACCATGGAAACTTACCATTTAGGTTCTTAGTGTTTCTCAGCTACCCCTTCCCTCAGGTATACCCCAGACCTAAAAGCCTCAATGCACCTCTACTGCTTTATCAATCCCAAACGACAAGATTTACTGGTACTTCTCCAACTTGGGTAATCAATAACTAGGCCTAATTGTGCAAGCTCAGTTAGCGCCCACGAAGACCGGCTCACAATGTCTACGAATTCCCACTTCACTAGGACCATTGTGCTTCATTCTGAAACCTCCGTACCTCCATGCTCTTTCTCTCACGCTAGCCCTTAGCTGGAGCACCCCCTAGATTGTGACCCTTCCTTTTTTGGTTTTCAGAAACACCCGGTCATCGTGCCGCTTGGCTGTAATATATCGTCCAGAATGCTTGTCTTCTCTGCACGTCCACAACCGCTCCCAAGACTGGCCGCCGCGAATGCCATCTGCCTACGAGGCTCTCCTGTCCATGGTCTCACGTCTTGGTCAATTGTTCCTGGTTCACGCACCCCCATCGCGGTCGTTTTATCCCCTGTACAATTATCCATGATCACTCGTGACACTCCCAACAGTGCGGGCCGCGGTCAGATCCACCGCTATGGCCGGGGCACATCGGGCGTGCAAGCCGTCTGCAACTATGCGCGAGCGCAACTAGACTGGTGGATCACACCTCCTGCGTTCACTTCACGAAGTGTTTTTCAGGTTGGGTGGGCAGCGCACGGCCAGTCCCACCCACTAGCACTGGTTGCGGATGGCACGACCTAACTTTTCTCGGACTACCGAATCCAATGCTGTCGAATGAAAATTGCATGCTCCCCATCCTTTTTCCGCCACAGCTTGTTCACCTATAGCTCTTATCATCTGTTTCCACTTCCCATTTTTGTCGCCCTACCACGGTATGCACACCTACCCGTTTTGTCCTTCCTCCCATCTCCTCTCCCTACATCAACTTTCACTGCATTGAGTCACTATCGTCCTAACCACTCTTCTCTGTCGACGCTCGCCAATAACTCTTTTCCCACCTGCCGTCATTGCTGGCTTCTATCATCTATGCGCTTGGTGTTACCCTCTGCTCAGAACGCCCATTGATAGCTTCCTTAAACCTGTCGTCCTGTTAAATCTCTCCTCGTGCCCCATGCCATGATGCACCAATCGCACCCGCACTCATGCCCAATCCCCATATTAGAACTTGCCGCTCCAAACTTCGCATCTTTTGCAGTCGTATTTATTATCTAATCACCACCGCCATATCTTCCTCACTTGGCTCCGCGATTCCTCTGCGGTTCTTCCCAGTGTCCTGATTAGTATCCACCTGTTCAATTGTCTGCCGGCACACAGCTCTCCAGCTTCATTGCCCCAACTCCTTTGCGCATTCACTTTTTGTGGCCTTTTTGTTCTATTACTGTTCCACTTATCTCGGGGCTTCCCGCTTCCTTCGTGTTTCATCTGCAGTAAAATGATCTGATTGGTGATTTCTTACCTGTCTCCTCGGTCATTGCTTTCATCCCTTGATCCGTTTATTGCTCGCTACAGGCATTTTTCTGTACCTTCCAGTGTGGTCCGCTTTTCCATGTTCCACCATTGTAATGACAACGTTACGTCGTGACGTTCTTTTACAGTTCCAAATTGTTTGACCTGTCACTACCCGATTCCTCTGGTCCGTCACTACATCTCGCACCTGCATTGATCAAATAATTAGACCCATTCTTACCTGTTTTCCTTGATCCTGTCTTTCATCTTCACTCTTCCATGAACTGCTACTAACAGTCTTCATCACTTCTGTGCTTCCGCACTCTATTTTTCTCTCCTTTGGGCTGCCATGTACACTTGTCATGAAGTTAATCCACCACGACATTCCAAGGATTAATTCTACAACCAATTGATCTAACATTACCTACTCCTCCTAATGACTGATAATTTCTTTCTAGGACCCCATTGTTATTGCCCCTGCTTCTCCTATACCCATATATATATATATAATAAATCTACATATATATATATATAAACTCACGCATTTATATCTATGTGCACCCGCTCTGCATCTTGCAGTTCCTCACCGACCATTTATCTTGCTATCATCCCAACGACCGTCATCATAGGCACCCATCGACTCTACATCTGTGCCTCACATCTACCGTATCCAATCCTTCTAGATTGTTTTTGTCATCTGATCATCCTTCTACGTCTTGCATTGCTCGCTGCCTGTTTCACGGTGAGTTTTGTGTCCTGTCCGCCGACAATCAACTGCAAAGTACCAACGCTTCATTGACATCTAATCCACTGCAGTGCACCTCATGTTTTTCTCCATCGTTCCTCGCTACTGCGTTCCTTATACCGATTTCCAGCCTTTCTCATGTTTACCAGCCTGTCTCCATATGTAATTGCCCGGGACCAGCCGTTCGAAAGTCAAGGATTGAACTACCATCCACAATCTGAGGGGAAAAAGAAAATTAGCTAATTCTTGGAATTTCTTGAGGGGTTTAATGTTTTCGAACTTCAATCGAAGTTTTAGGTTACAGATTTGCCATCAAACTACTCTCAGAAGCATATATCGCCCATGTAAGGGTCTTTCTCGGTATTTTGCTAGCCATTTATTATCAAGGTCACGCCTTTTTTCAGCTAAAATTCTTGGCGCGAAAACACTTCAAACTTGAATGTGGTAGTTTCATTCATCCTTACCCAGCCATTCAGTCCACCTGACCTTGACTTTCAAACTCACCGGGCGTCCATTCAAATCCGCTCTTGAGCTCGTTTAAACTCCACGCAATCTCTATGGTGTGCATACGTTTATTCTATTTTCATCCTACCTTATTCCCCCTTCTGAGCCTTTTAATTCAATATTTTCATGAGAGTCTCCATATTTCCATGAATTATATTTGTCCATTCCATCACCTGTATCTACACGATCATGCACATGGCATGCTTCGGGCGCTTCCGAAATAAACCATTATTAATATTATTAATAGTATTAATATAGCAGGAGGCGATTTAGCACAGGATATAAATGCTGTCGACGGGATTTACCTCGGATCTCGAAAAATGCCAAATCCTGACCACCAACACAGAAGGAAGGAGCAGTTTTACTTTTCAAAGAGTGTTGGAGGTGAAAGACTTAGGAGTGATAGCCACACACGGCTTGAAGCATTCTGGACAGTGTCAGGGAGCTGCAAATATGGCTGGGGCAGCTTTAACTAGGGGGTGCAAGGCCAACGCATACAAAAACAGAAGTCTTCGTCCCATTTCACGAGGTTTCGGTGAGACCACTTGAGGAGCAGTATATGTAGGCATGAGACCTTAAAGGCCGCAAAGATGAGCAGTTCTTTTAGGGGGTGCAGCGACCTGCAACTAGAATGATCAGCGATCAGAGGGAAAATCCTACGCCCAGAGTCTAGAAGATCTTAATCTCTTTCATTTAGCTCACCGTGGAGGCTGAAGTGACAGTAGAGGCTTTCAAGATTATAAGGGGCCTCCCGGGTATAAAAACGAGTGAGCTGTTCGTTTTTGCCATTGAGTCCGGCACCAGGGACATAGTCTGAGGCTAAAAAGGGCACACGCAAGGCTGGATAAACGGGCTGTTTTTCACAAATAGGGTTGTACTTGTGTGGAATAGGCTGTTGAAGATGCTGATGGATGCAGCGTTGCACTTACAAGAAGGCCTCAGGTTCACACTGGAGCATAGCTCCTCCAGAACTGGCCGTGCAAACAAGGGGTGAGGTAGACGGGCCCCTGGTATTTTTGCGAAGAGACTTGTGTTCGCGAAAGTGATGGTGCCTCCTAAATTCCGCCTTTCTGACAAAAATTGAATTTGCAGCTTTGAGAGCCGAGGGAACTCGCCGACAGCACAACGATTTGGGCGCACGATTGGTCTCGACCACTTTCGTCCTGCGCAATTTGAATTGAACGATGCATAATGTCCCTCGCAGTTGATGTGCGATGAGGTTTTCCGTTTCCCTCTCATTTTTAGCGGGGATTCGACGAAATACACTCGGCAGTGGTGGGTGCATAACTAGTGTGCATACCATCGAAGGAATTCTGGACGCTCGATTGGCCGTGGCCATTACCTGTTCTGCGCAGACTGAACTGAACTGAACTGAACTGAACTGACCTTGAGGTCGTCATAATAACCAAACTGTGCAACTTACGAAAACACTCCGTCACCGTTTTACTGCCATAATTTCGAAGATCACTCCATGTGTTTATTTCATATTCATGGAAGTGTGTCGGCTTTTCACTCCCAGATTGATAGAACCCAATGATTCATATTCAGAGAATATTACTGCGAGAAGTACCCTCTCATCGTCATGCTCTATAGAGCTATAGCCATTGCTATAGCAACCATAGTTATAGCCACCAAAGCTGTGTACCTAAAAATAAATAATCAGAATCCACCGGATCTTCCTATGTCACTTTGACCTACAACAGTACTTCATCTTAAAGCACTAGTTATTAAACTTTCATCAATTTCCACTTGGGAAAATAACATGATCTTTAAACACCTTCAAGAACTACTTGGCACCACCAGATTACTTTCTGGTGCTCAACATCCCTATAAAACGTAGCATTATACAAAGAAGTCAAGGTATAAATCCATATTATGAACCGCACTTGAAGCAGCAGGCGAATTTCTTAAACTTATACCATATTATAAAAATATTCTCAAAAGAGTCACCTAAGGGACTATTTTTGGACTAAATGTTCCCTCTTTGTGCTGACGGGGCTGGGAAACCATGGTGTTTTCCAATGAATTAAAACTATTTTTCCATGTTTTAGACCTGTTCAAATCCAATGGTATGGCAAAAACTGTTCTCGAACTAATTATCGAAAAATAGTCCCTCACAGGATTATTTTGGTACCAAAATATGCATCCCTGTGCTAACTGGGTGCTAACCACCATCTCCTCCAGTCGTCCTCTCGTCTTCACCGGTCGTGAGGAATACCGTTCTGGTTAACATATTCATACAGTGCCAAGCATTAGGGTAATGTGCAAGTGGTCCACGCAGTACAAAGGACCAAGGAACGCGTTTAACAAGGAAACCGCGAAGTAATTCCTAGCAACCTTATACTTCCTCTTTGTGCTGACCGGGCTGGTGAACCATAGTGTTTTCAATAAAGTAAAATTATTTTTCCATGTGTGAGACCAGCCCAAATCTAATGGTATGACAAAAACTCTTGGCAAACCAGTTACTAAAAAGTAGTCCTTTTTGGGACTATTTCAGAACTAAAATGCACACCCTCAGGCTGACTGGGAATACTATAACCATAACAGAGTAAGAACACATAACAAGAGTACATTAGTGGGTATTTACCGTTCACCGTCCTTGTCTTCTGATGTTATCTTGTCCAGGTCCGAATTCAAGAGATCGATTTGAACCGCTGCAACATAAAGGAACAGCTGCTTGATTGAGTTTGTCATAGTTGACTCTACTGCTCAAAACCAAAGTTCCCTCACTTCACAGCTGCGTTACTGGTATAGCATGAGAAAATCAGTGTCTTACGTGGAGGTTGCTCGTTTTCGATCTGAAAAATACGAAAATGCAGCAAGTTTTCTGTGATCCGTAAGGGAGGGCTAACCATTAATTCCACGTACACCATTTAGTGGAATCCTAGACCTTAATTCAAACCGAAGCTCATTTTCTAAAATAGCTTATTATGTTAGGGAAAGCAAGATGGAATATATACACGAAAATGTGGAAATCATCTATAAATCTTAGTCGGCCAGTTTCTGCAAGAGAGGACATTGTTGAAAACAAATGGTCAGAATAAAACAAAGAACTGGGATTATTTAAGTATGACCATCCAGTATATTAAACGGCAATTTGTCATAATTAGTGAACCGGTATACTGACGCTAACATTTTTTACCGCCTCTCTCCGTTTGGAGTGATCTATCAACTACGTTTCACATAATCAGGAACTTGCACTTGCCAGATATGTCACTTTTGCGGACCATTGCTGTCTAGTATCATGTACCGAAGTCGATGATCATAAAATTTAACACAGATATTTATAAGCTTTTTTGCTTCATTCAGTCTCTCCGTAAAGTAAAACCGTCGGTCCACCGCTGTGCGTAGGTGGCCGCACTAGCTGTACCACTGTGGACAAGATAAGGTACCAGTTGCGCAAACAACGCTCATTAGTGAGAGATAGCAGTCGTCGCTTTTCCTGACCTCAAATAAACAAATTAGCGGACGTTAAACAACAAAGTGCTCAGAAGCAGCCAATTGGCCCTAAATTTCGACGCATTTTGAGCTCACTTGTGCTGGCTGGGAACTTCATGGGCGTAAAGACTCAGTGAATGCATCAAAAATATCGTACACTTACGTTATTAGAATTCCAGTATGACTGCTACCAGCCTGCTTGCTACACTGGGTGAGGCAAGGTTGTGAATAAGAGAACTCTCCGAGATGTGTGCAATAAGTGGTGCCATCAGCAGTGCACCCGGCTCTCTCTGTTGATGACCGAGGGCTGTTTGTGGAGTACCCTGGTTTAGATTGCTTCTAAACAGGCTGCGTAAGCTCATGTATTCAGTGCTGCAAAGTGGTCTGGAGGAAAAGGAATCATCCTTCTGCCCTGAAACCACAGTGATGCAAAATGGTTTACAGAACACAACTCTATCCAACTTCAACTCGCAGCCATATGACAACAGGATTAACGTGCGTCAGTCGAAGAAACTACTACGTGACGGGTTCACAAAAGACTCGATCCTAGCTGCCGATCCCTAATGGTGAAACCATCGCCAGTTGTGGCCGCAAGGAAACCTGAAATAAAGGTCACAGACATACTGGTGCTGGGTGCTGCTCAGAAACTGCGAGCAGAGGCAATTAGAGCCAGACGAGTAATAATCTGTGGCTCTTTTTCAAAAGGTTTGAACCAAGGCGAGACCGCCAAATCGCTTTTTGGCTCCCTGGAGATCCTCGAGGTCCTAAACTCTGCTAAAATTTCCTGGTTATTCTCCGAAACCAAGCACAGGACACTAGTCCTGATAGAACTTAACACCAGGGACTCCGTCAGGAGCATCCTTGTGCAATCGGTAAAAATCAGAAATCACTGCCAGTTGCATAGCGGGATTTCCAAAGACGGCTCTCTCCAAGTAAGACAGATTCTCAAGGCCTGAAAGAAAAATGTTGAGAACCCGGTTAAGAAAATAGACTGTAAACATTTGGAATTGCCTGAAGTTTGCCTGACTCAACCGGAAAAGTCAAAGGCAAAAACCACAGCCAAAGTCCCAAGGAACTATATGCTTCGTAATCCAGAGTCACCCGGAGTTATCGAACGTCAAAGCGTAGTTCTCAGCAGCTCTGAAGCAGCTGGGCTGAGAGAGAAAAAGGGAGTGTAGATTTTGAGAGAAGCAAATAACCTAGCCCTCAAAAACCTAAGAAGGCTTCTCCGAGACTGTGCTTTAAGATATACGATGTAGGCTCATTAGGACATCCTATCCCGTCCGCACCACGTCGTCTGATGCCACATGTATTTTCTTTCACCCCCTTTACACTAGTATCACCTGTTGACTTTCGAAAAATACCCTGCACATTTTCGGAGTAAGAGAAGTGCGATCTGTCCTCCAGAGACAAAAACCAAGAAATACTTGACGAAACATCCATCACGGGGTCCGGAACTGCCACAAGAAGTACCTCATGCTTCAGCGCGATCATAAAAGATCCCTATCTAACAGTATCTTCTCCCTGTACTAAAACGTCTAGTGATTGCATTCTAAGGTGTTTCGCCACCAACTCCCTAGTTACCTTCAACAAGATGCTAGAGCTTATACAAAAAGTGGCAGACAAGAACCCCAACATAATGGGTATCACAGAAACCTGGCTTGTTCAGGATAACGTAGATGGAGAAATAGGAAAAATAACGGATACTCAACGATCCGAAAGAACTCCAACCGAGGTCGAGCTGGTAGCACTTTACTTTACCTAAATAAAATGCTACCCCTAGCACTCATCAACGCTTTAACGCCGATCTCTTGCGCCGACTGTCTGCGGGTGGAAACAATGCTAAGTAGTAAAGAAACACTAGTTGTGGGTGTAAAATATCGACCGTCACAGTACCAATAGGAAGAATCGGCACCACTCGCCGCACAAATAAAGAAGAGGTTGAAGGATACCCACTAATTCACCCACCTATTGACAATAGGGATTTCAACGTTCCCTCAACAGACCGGTCCAACTTTCACCCCACAGATCCGACGTTTGATGTCCAGCAACTAGACATAATCTCAGATTTCCTGGACACAGCATGTTTTGAGTCCAACCAGGTTTCTGCACGGGCAAACACCCTCACCTCCTTATCTTGTCAGCACAAACGAACCGCACCAGGTGGACTATCTCTGACTCCTACCCAGTAGAGAAATGTGATCGTGAAGTCCTCAGTTTTGATGTTGTCATCCAGTGGTCATCTCGTAGTTTGTCACTGTAGACAATAAAATCATTCGGAAGGGCCATCTTCTTCCAGCTCAAGGAGTGTCTTAGATCCCAACTAGAACCCGTTTCCTGGAATGCCGACATAAATATACCTTCTCAACTAATTGAACAAAACATCTCCAGTGCATATACTCATTTTACGTTTAAGGTAAAGACAAAAAACTTCATTCCAGCAAATGACAGAGATTTTTGGATAACTTTTGCACTGTTTCCGACTATTCACCACATATGGCCTACCCTACTCTTCTTCCGAAAGCTGTTGGGCGGAACCTGGTCAGCGTCCACTTCTCGGTCCGGGACGTTGAACAGCAACTCAGATATATCAACCCGTACAGCTCGATGGGCCCGAACGGCATGCACCCCAGGATACTGAAAGAATGTGCACATATTCCAGCTCCCGCAAACCTCGTCTTATTTCAGAGTTGTCTAGACTGCGGCATTTTCTTGAGCTCATAAAAATAAAGCCATAATCATGCCCGTTTTCAAAAAGGTCGATAATTCTAACTAGTACTTCCAGCATAGTTTTTGAGGGCATCATCAATCGCATGATGGTAGGTTATTTGCAAACAAATAAATTAATTTCCCCCTTCCAACACGGATTCCTTCCAGGCGGATCATGCATCATCAACAAAATGGCTCTCATGGATAGTTTGATGCAGGCCTACGACCAGGGCCTAACCTTCTAAGCCTTCCTCGTAGATTTTGCAAAAGCCTTCGACGGAGTGCCATGCACTGCTTTACTGCACAGGCTAGAAGTGCACGGCATCACTAGTAATCTCTTTTGCGTGCTTAAGAGCTCGCTGCTTAAGCGCACCTTCACTGTGCGTGTGGGAGCCTCGTGTTCCCCTCCATTCCCAGTCATTATGAGAGTCCCTCAGAGCTTCATACTGGGTCCCTTACAGTTCCTAATATACATCAGCAATCTCCCAGAAACTGTTAAATTCAGTGTTGCCATGTACGTGAGCGATGTGACCATCTGGGCCTCCTCAAATACACAGCTGCAGTCGAAGATAGATGCAACCAAGCACTGGTCAATGGACTGGAGCCTCTAAACAAATGACGATAAATGCGTCAGAGTGTCCTCCGGTGGTTCTGTGGATCAGCCTTTTCAAACTAACGGAACGTCGCCAATTCAGAGGATAGATCAAAGTCAGATTTCTGACTGGTCAGCAATCTCTCTTTCTTATCACATCAATTGAAGACTAGCAGGACTGTCTTCTGAATTTCAAGTCCTATTATGAGAACATTCCTCCATATGTCCAAGGGAGATTTTCAGATTCTTTACAGCACCCACTTCTTTCCCGTCTTGAAGTACGGCAACCAAATAAACACACATGAACCTTGTATGTGGCCGTAGCTATCTCAAGCCGGGTTCAGTAAAAGGCCACTAAATCCGTGCAGGGGCTGACCAACCTTTCTTACCGTCTAAGACTGACTGCACTCAACTTTTATCCCTAGACATGAGGCTTATTTGGGGAGATATTTTCCTAATTTTCCACCTTTTATCTTCCGGGCTCGTTGACAGGTTCTTCGTGCGATTGAATTTAGATACTGCTAGAGAATATACCAAGAAATTATTTAAAAATCGTCCAAGGACATTCTTACGGAAAAGCTTCTTCACGTCAAGGGTGATTCCCAAAAAGAACAAACTTTCGCGACAGATAGCAGACATACAAACAAAAAATGCTTTTGAGCATAAACTGAACGTACAAATAAGACTTTCACTTCATCGCTAGACTCCTAACCAGAAAAGTACCATAACTGTTACTAACATTGCTTGTACTGCTATTAGTACAATTTGATTTTATGCGATCCACTCCAAGTAATACATTCCCGCTAAAACAAATCTAATACGCCCAAGCTGTCCAGCAATTTTTCTTTCATGAAAACAGCGAATCTATGAGGTCTGGGATCCATTAGGCTTGAGCCTTGGACCGGTGTACCACCTCAAGAAATTCAAGAAAATCATCTTGGGCATTTTCGAACCTAATATTATCTTCCATATTCAGCCAATCCTCTTATGGAAGGGCAAATGAAAACACTTCGCGTAAGTCCCTTCACATAAACTCTGTAGGTTCATGCCCAGGAAGCTTTCCCTCCTAATTCCAGTCAGCACGCGGGTGCATTCCTCAGTCTTGAAAAGGTCACGTGAAGAGCTGCTTTTTATTGTGCGGCTAGATATGATTTGTCGTCATATCATTAGATTAGGGAGGGTCTAAAATATGAAAAAACTATGGCTTCTCAGCCCGGTTGGCAAGACAAAAGAGCGTTTATTCCCTGAATAGTCCACCAATGGATCATTTTAGGACTATTCTAATAGTTTTGTATGAGCTGGAGAATTTTTTCTGTCACTTTAGGAATGGTGCGCATTATGGAGGCGCACCTTGACTTCTTCGCAAGATGCAACGTTTTAAGAGGATATTTGGCATCGGAAAGTAGCCGGGGCGAGCCAAGCAATTTTTGAGGATGTTTACAAATCCTGTTCTTTTCTGGAATTAGAATCAAAAGAAGTTCAGTAAACAGTATCCTAGGACTAAATGTTGTAGTAGAGCTTAGAAAAATTTAGAAGTAAAGCATAAAAGCCGATGCATCCCTAATATGTTCAAAATTTGTCTCGAAAATATTTTTAGGGGTGTTTCAAAAGGGGTAAATTGGGAATATTTCAGTATATATTGAAGACTCTCATGGGACTAATTGGGAACATTTTGGGGGCTTTGGGGTGGCTAGGATGCCTCCAAGTGTAAGCCGATAAGTCATTTGTACCCGGTGTCGTCCTTTTCTTTTACCGCTGCGGCCAGCAAAGCCTTTCAGAGGCTAATAACCCTCAGGGTCTTCAGGTCGTTTTTAATCTTAATTAACACCAATTATCAACAAATATTTTGGAATCCATAATACCGAGGAGCACAGATATGGTTGTGGTAATTATTTTGTCATGTACTCCCGAGAAGCAAATGGACCAAGAACACCCACCTGGCACAACGAATGTTATTACTGTGGTTCTGTTCCTCTTTTTTCAGGCCGAAATAGGTACCCAAAAAGAGGTGATCATCCACAGGCTGGTCGCCGTTTTGGTCCTTTTTTACAACTAACCGGCTAGGAGGATACGCGTGCAGCTGTGATTATATGTATTAGTCATTTTTGACTCCCCAGACCAATCAGATTCACCACTGATGTCTTCATTTACTCACTCCTGTCGAAAATGACCAGTCACATGTTTGCAGCCTTGGAAGACACAACTCGTTTTTATAGAAAAGAAAACTGAAAGAGGGATCATTAGCGGCTTTTATCTGAATCACTGATGTTATCTTTAAATGCCACTCCATCTAAAACCAAGAATTACCAAGAAAGAGGTCGTCGGTTCCCTACGCAATGACCAGCCCCTAAGGCTTTAGCATACCTGTATTCAACCCAGTAGCAAACGATTAGCCACCGGACTACTATATCATTTTGAGTTTGGTTTGAGAAAATATCATACAGATTCCCAAAATTATCATAAAACTTTGGAAAACTATGGGCTTAGTTTGGGAATCAAGCACAGTTGAATTACCTGAACATACATATGTACACCAAGGAAGTGGGTCTGTTAAGAACATTTAGAGCACAAATGTTATCATTTTTTCCTTACTCACTTCTCTCTATTCTTATTTTTTTGGTCTCCGTCTTTGTTACCGGAGAACAAGTGAGATAGACGCTTCCTATAAATAACCAATAACTGTTACTTTCAAATGTTTAATTACGGCACTCTGTCTCAAGATAAACCCATGGTAATAGTGCCATCTAAATGATAACGTTGTAAGTCTTACGCCAAGCTGAATGCTGCTAAAGTGAGTCCAGTTTATTGAGTCGAAGCTAAAGTTTTGTGCCACGGCCCAAACTCGAAGAGATATTGTGTTGGCTGGCACCGGCTCGAAGTTTTGCATCAACTGGTGAGATGTTCTACTGAAGAAATTTGGGACGTATACAATTAGCTGATCAAGTGACAAACACAACTTAGAGATGATGTAATCATTCCTGTTGTTGCTATTCATCAGGTCAACGACGGAGAACAATAAATCCGTCTAAAATGGAAGCGAGAAATGAAGTTACTGAGTTGTTATACTGAACATCTAGAATGGTGAATTAGCCTACAACCAGACTGAAAAATTTGAAGTTCACCAATTATATTCAGCTTTGTTAACCGGGCTTGTAGATTTTCGCAAAGGGTGTTCAGTATATTTGTCTCTATCTGGGTTGGCACTGTAGGAAAGCCTTTGTCGCTCTTTTACGGTACGGTCCCTTTGGTCGAAGCAAAAATGTGCGTCTTTGACCTGTTCATCAGTCAACGTTTGTTTCTGGGTCAGACAAAATTGGTCGTGTCACTGACAGTCAAGAAGACCGTAATACCACAGAGAGCATCCAATCTGTTATGTTGTATCATTACCGAGATGATGCAACGCGCCTACCGACAGGCCCGATCGACGGACGGTATAGCTTTGTTTTCTGATCGTACTTGCATCAGGCATGCCTGGCCTGCAAGCGGAAGCAAAATATCAACGAAGTTAGATTTGCTGCTTGCCGGCAGGCTAACAACGTTGCGTTATTTTGTCACTAAATTGTTGATGGTATGACGAGATCAAAGATACCTGGGTACACTGGTTGTTATGTTCTTACATTAGAATAACGTCAGTGATAATAACAGTGATGGGGTGCAGTGTACATAAGTCTCGATAAATAAATAAGCAGCTAGTTGCTTAACAATCAACTCAGAGCAATGCAAGAGCAATAAAACTTGTGGTTACCCCTCGCGAACTTAAAGTAATAATGAAGTAATACAAACCTCATGATAGCATCTCCGATCGGATTATGACTATCTTTATATAGATTGGATACCGGGGATGCCAATAAGCATTTCTGTTATGACTGGTTGATTCTGTCAATGTCAGAATGAGTGGTTTGCAATAAACAGCGGCTTATGGCATATAATAACTGTCATAATAGGGACAATAATATTGTAGGGGGAAAAGAATAATGCCAACCCTATTCATCTAGTTGTGAAAAAGTTCAGTTTTCTTGCCTTAGTCTGTCACTGAATAAAACCTGATTAATATATACGCTAGAGACCCCCGACAGCCTTGTTCCGTTGAATGTGTTTACCACTGTGCGCTTCGGAGATTTCCTTTTGTAATCATCCATAAAGATCCCGTTTGTTAATTTAACCGTACAACATGCACACACCGCACTGCGGTTGATTTTCATCCGCACGTTGATATGGTGCTGATTTTAGTTTGTTTGGGCTCACGGGGTTATCTTTTCTTTTGTGACCTGAAACCAACAACACTGTGGGGTTATTAGATAGATTGCTGTCAGAAATGTCGTGGAACTTAGACCATTCTATGTGTGCTCGGTTTTTCTATGACATACGGGATTTTGCACTGGCGCTCCGTCGATGGTGTCGGTTGCGAGTGCCATAGAGAGAGAGACTGTAATTGAAATCGAATTAACCTAAATTGAGTGTGATTATATGATAAGATTGAATATGATATCCCGATTATGCCTGTACTTTAATCACTATGTCTTCTTTGGCCATAAATTCTTCCAAATACATAATTTCTGTTCACTGAAGTCGCAAAAAGATTGACATACGTGAAAATCTACCAAAAGAATTGAGAAAAAGGCTAGTTGTGAATATGGAAGGTGCGTTTTTCACCAGTCGTCAGTATCCAGGTTGTCAGTGTAATGTGACTGTTACGTTTAAAATCGTTGGATTACTTTCTTATTTCCTGAATGCGTATGACATAGTTAAGTGAATACTTCCAGCAACAACGGAATTTATTCATTAGCAGATATTCCAATTAGTGGGTAAAAACTTCCTAATATTCTCCACTAGTCTCTTTCATTAAAGTAAAGTAAAATGTTTAAATGCTTCTAAACGGTCTTCTAATAACTGGCAAATCTAGCCAAAGTTTATGCGTACGAAACTAGTGTAAACACACCGAGTATGTATTTTTGTCCTTCACTCAACGATGCTGGAAGGTAGCAACCGAAACCAGAGTACAGAAGTGCGAGATCAGTGGTTGAATAAACTTCAATGAACTGAAAGGGGCATATATTTCAAGAGTGACAAATAAATGTACTGGTTTTAGTCGCTTTTTTGTTTTATGCATGACCACTCATAGGCGGATTTGAGTGGTACACATTTTTGTTCCCCTATTCCCTGGAAAACGTGAACCTATTATAAAAATGCCTGTTGGCATAATGTTTGTTTCCGTTGCTGCCAATTTGGACTATTAGCAGATGACGTCCATTGGACGTCCATGGTGGAGGATGTCTGACATATTTATTGCTATAATGTTGCACCAAGCGCAGTGGATATCAACCATTATCGCAACAAAATGCCGCTTTGAACTGCATTATTTGCATTGCAGCTCACTGGAGCTTTGAAGTAGCTGAAACTCTATATATTTAATACACTTTTATGACAGAAAGAAACAACTGGCCTATTAAAGGGCTGAGTTTCGCAACTACCGCATCAAATGGATTTCAAATAATTATTAAAATATGGAAGCGACATCAGCGATTATTGAAATAACAATTAGTGTTAACTTTGTTCTAGGTCAAAAAGAGCTTCACTTATCGTGTACAGCGCGTGCTTTTTCAAATAAGTTGTTCTTGCATGTGCTGGGCTAAAATCCTGAAGGAAACAGCATAACAGTCATCATGTTTCACAGTTGTAACCTTGAAAGTGCCCCGTTCAGCCTTTTGCTTGCCCCGTGATTGCACTCTTCAGTGACACTGAGCCACAAAGTATTGATTTATGGGTACAGCCGTCCTGGGCATGGATGTGCATTCATAAAACATGATAAAATTGCATTTTTATTTCCTAGTTCCGTTAGTCTCGCCGGGATCTAAATCCATGCACGGATCACTCACTAACGGAAACAGGCAGACACATTTAGCACGTGCTTAGAAGTGCAGGCAGAACATTAGCTGGCGTTACTCAGTGCGTTACTGCGGACACCCACGTATAAATAGAACACAGTAACACGTAATGGTAGTGAACAATATATGGTACTCGACAAATATAATAATGGTAAGTTTTTATAGATGTGCGTTTCCTTTTTCGATTTTTTTCATTCTCGTACATTTTATCTGGAAGAGAAGAGACAAACAATCAACTGACAGTGTAATGAAGCGTGTAGATTTCGTTTTGCACAGCGGACATGCTTTATCACTATTAGATAAGTAATAGATTTAACATTGTTTATTAGATTTGAGTAAATTGCGAAAAGAAGGGCCTGCTATTGTTTATCTGATTGCATTTCATATAGTAGAACTACCAGAAGTGTATGTTTTCAAAACATTTGATTGCTTCCTGAGTAGACAATTGATATTTGACTGTTTTCAAGGAGCACCGAGGAAAATAGTTACCAATAGAATTCCATCTCATTATAAAGTTATTTCATTTGCCCCTGGACTGCTGCTAATGTGTGTCAGTAGAGCATCTCCTTAAAGATGCATTGTAGAGATTATCATAGATAGTATCTTTATTTCCCCTAAGACAAGCGCGACTATCTCCAACCAGCAATATGTTACCAAGTGCACAGGGGCCAGGGAATTTGTGCAACTCCCAAATGTGTCCTTTACGCAAACGGAATTCGTTGGTTGTCTAACAATCACATGAAAACGGTGGGCCCACTCCCAACCAATCGCCGACAGAATACGTATAAAGGGGGCCCAAGGTGCTCGAATGACCGTGGTTTGGTTCTCTTTTTTATAACGAGTGAAACTGATACCACTGTTGTGCTGGCTGGGTATCCATGCATCAAAGGGAGATACCCGGCCATCCCCTGAATAGCCCTAAAGGGGATAAGTAATTTTATAAAATCATGTTGGTTCTGCCGTTTAGATACGCAAAAGCTCTCGTTATGTCTAAAGTAACACGAGATGATCCTCTCTGACTTTGCAATTAAGGACTGAAGATCATCGGGCTATTGAAATAAAGAGCCACTGTGTTTCTGAGGAGATAAACTGTGTTCGAATGGTGCAGTAGTGTATGATATGCAATGCGACACACGTGAAGCATGGTTTCATGCTTGATGCGAGGAAATGTTTGAGGAGGATTCCAGGAGATACCACATATATAAAGATTAGGCCTGGATTCGCCGTATCTGCATGTATTTCATTTGCACAGGGCTCTAAGGAAAAGCTGCAAGTATTTATCAAGCTAACGCTGAACAAGGGTAAGTCAGATAGGGGATTAAATTGCTGTGCTGGCTGTGCAAGCAGCTTGCTAAAGAGCCCTCGATGTTTAATCTTTTAATGTTGGCCAATTGCACAGTAGACGAGAAGAACCAGTCAACTTCTTGAGCGGCACGAATCAGTTAAGGGGGATCAACCGCGTGGGAACTCTCAAGAGGCACTAGCTGCAGCACGCACTGCCACGAGGCGAGGTAGGAAAACACGGGCCAAGTCAGGAAAGGCCAAGAAGAATTGCAAAAGTCTTGTGAAAACATTCGAAAAAGCAACATCAAAGGGTAACTCAAGCCTCTCCAGTAACGTTTCCGAGTTAACTAAAAGAGTTGAAGCCCTGGAAAAAGAAGAACGTCAGTCTCCTTCGAAAGTGAGTCGTGTACAGGAACAATCTGAGAAAGCCTTAGGGAACACAGAAACGTATTGGTAAAAGGAAGTACTGGAGTCCATCATGAAAGAGGGTAGGTTAATGGGGGAGGGTGATGTGGTTCTACCTAGTAAACATCTTACGGATGGCCAGCAAGCCAGGCCACGTTAACAAAAAACGAGTCCTATGGGTAAGCAAAAGTACCGGGCTGGGAAACAGGGAAATTAGAATGCCCAGACCAGCATTGGCACAGTTACGTAATTCCAAGCATAGAGACCAAATCTTGGCGATAGCTGAGCGTATCAGGGCCGCCACCGATGGTTCAGTCACCGGTGGTAGAACCAAATCGTTGTTGACTCGATAAGTTTCGAATAAAAATAATGGTGGGGATCACAGTCAACCTCCCCTCAAATTTTCTATTGAAATAATTCACTCCCTAGTCAATAAGAATGACAGCTTTCCTGTTGTTTTAGTCGCTTATTACTTAAACCCATGAATGTGTTCTTCTTGCCATTTATTTTTCAAGTGATTATACAGATACGTACAGAAGAATGAAATGCAGGATCGCCAGATTACATAACTGTTTACTAAAAGAAATGAAGAGACAGAGGATAGTTTGAGAACTTCATCAAAAACCCACGTAAAGATGCCTCCGCTAGATAAAAGTTCGAATACCAAACGGACTGACCACCGAATTGACGATAAGTCTTCCGAATCATGATTCATATAAAGAACAAGTCGAATCTTAACCGTGCTCATTTATTGTCTTTAAAGGCAATGATGTTTTTTTCGTGCAAAACTGTTCACGAACAAGTGTTTTTATCACATGAACGTTTGTTCGACTGGAGATTCACAAATTTCGTTCAAATTGTACTTCCCTGATATTCTTTTCAGTTAAGAGTTTTGAAAACGTATTGTTCTGGTGATCGCACTTGATCAGCTTAATGAACCCCAGCAATTAACGTTTTCCTGTCAGACATATTTTCAACGTCTTGGTTATTCCACACTTTTTCATTCTCGTCTCCATCTTTTTCTCGCTGGAATTAAATGTATGATAGTCTACATGACCTAAATTTCTGATGGGGTCAACGTACTCGGCACTATAGTACGTGTTATCAAACGTGTCTTAACTCGTATAGTAAAGGCAAGAAATGCGTAAGTTTTGACGACTGGGCTGCTCAAGTTAGTAATGGTCTCCAATGGATCCCATTAAACAAAAGAAACATAAGGCATATCCCAGCGCGGGTGGTGGTGACAAGTAGATGACTATGATCAACCACCTCCAGTCAGTAACTATGTCGGTCGTGCTATTCTCCAGAAACTGAACTACCACAAAATTCTAAAATTTAAAGAAATGAAATTTCTGGGTAACAATCAATAAAACATGTGCCAAAGTGTGCATTATAGAGCCGAAAACCAACTGGTCATTGCAAGTTAACTGTAATGGTTTGCACATGATCACAGTCTGATTTAAATACAACATAGTATTAGACATATTGTGACAAAGAAGATATTCAGTTCACTCTTTTACTTTGACGCAGCTGATTCCTAGAACAGGATGAGCCGTCTTCATGGACGTCTCGAATGACACTTGTCCATGAGCGGTGTGTGCAGAGGAACGGTTCACGAAGAATCTTGGAAAGTAGGTACGAAGGGGCATCCGCAGCGTCGCTGGACATTTTGTTCGAGGTGGCAACCAACCAACCACAACCAAGTGATACCTGTTGGGAAACAGGAAGTTTGTGAGCTGGGAACAGGTGACCGAACATTCGGTTCATACTTCCTTCGGATGACCGTCTGCCAGTCGAGGATGCCTAGTGGACCATAGCCCATAGCTGAGTAAAAGGCAGAAGACAATGGCCTTATTTAGTGACCAGCCACATTCGCGCACCTCATCCTGCTATCTATGGGCTTCTGTGACTTTATGTAGAGAGTTCACAGCCAAAATAAAAACCAGCAACGCCCTCCAACAACTCTGTGCTGCTTTCGTCTGGCTGTTCGCTTTTGGTCTGTCCGATGTGGGTGACCCTGAAGGAACGCCATGCGCACCAGTTGGCATAGTCCTCGGAGTTCTCGTAGCAAACAAACAAAATCACCGCAGTAAGGTAGAGACATCGAGCAGTAGAACTGGATAATTGGATATTCGAATAGATTTTTATTGTCTTCATATTTCACCTCCAAACTCTCGTGCTGGGGTAACCATCCAATTCGGGATACGTTTAACTTGCATGGCTAACATTTTAACGGGGTCTTATACAAACAGTTTCTGAAAGATAATCAATAAAGAATGAACAGTATTCGGAAATTAGAAATCAAATACAATACACGGCAGCTATTCAATTTTAATTACCAGATCAATTATGAAATGTTATTTTCAGAGCTGAAAACGATTAGACAAATTACGTAATAACAATCAAAGATTGGGTATCAAACAAATACGCACCGCGAGTAGAGAATGCTAAAAGGTGGTGACCGACTGGTTTAGAGCCTTTGATTACCTCCTCCGGGGTCAGAGGTCCGAATCTCCGCCAACACCGATTACTTTGGTGGTAGACAATAACCCACTGTTTTCCGGTTCGATACCACACCTGACCTATTGGGACCTTATGTGGTTCGCCACTCCGAGTTTCGAGGTCTGGATCCCGGTTATCCCTAATGGTGCAGCGGGCTTTTGTAAACCAAAAGGTATATACCCCTTCCATTATACTCATGCGCAAGCACATAAAGGTACTACCTAATGCTGACGGTCATAATAAAAAAATCAGTAAAATAGAAAGATATCCCGAAAATCGTTATACTTAGCAACATGATCTATCAAAATGGTATATTATCACCGGGAAAATTTCTTTGATTCTAATAAAAACATATTTTTAAATTTCGATTCTTATATTTTCCCGTGGAAATTTTGCGAATTTACGGTCGACTACTGGTTTTTTGTTGATTTTCGTGTTTTCCGAGCACGGGAATAAAGATGCTGTTCGAACATTTTCCAGAAAACACCCCAGTGACGGTCGAGTGCCCTTTTGTGGTGCTTGGACTATCGAGTCTTGATAAAATGGAGTAGTCATTTGGGCAAAACACGAGAATTGTATCTTAAGCAAAACATAAATACTTTATAATATTTTCTATGTGTTTGTAAGTACATTCCAATAGCAAAGATCGCCAAAAGTCGGTTGTTCGTGCATTGACGCATGCTGTGGACATCGAGTCTTAGAAGCATGCTATCTAGTTTTCTTATGAAGTTAAATTCTGCAAAAATGAATATGCAACTCATATCTCTCGATTTCATCACTATCGTGTCGGTCAACTATCACACACCCTGGTGTTATAAATGGTACAAAGAAGCCACGTTTTACTATTCTTTACCAATCGCCAAGAGGTATGAAACTAGTTGAATCGTGATAAACTACTCGTTGAAAGCCTGTTGTTGAACTTCCAAACCCTGACCAATGAACGTTTTGTTCGATGACCAGTAGTACTGCTTAAAAAAAAACACGAAAGTTACAGAATATTGTGCGGTTACCTTGCTGCCTACTAAACCCTTAGCTTAACACCTAACTTAACTGTACCAGCTACGCACTACTGATTGCCTGCCCGTTTTCCAAATTTAATTTCAAATAAGTTATTCGCTCCATATGGTATAAGGTCAGAAAATCATATTTTTGTGATCTGTACGAAATTTATTCAACTCCTTAAAGTTATTTTGGATTTTTTCCATTTACAATGTTACAAAAAGTGATTTGCAAAACTCGAAAAGAAAGTAAATGGAACCAAAAAGTCTTTTTTGGGGAACTAAAAGTAGATTTTAAGATAAGAGGTACAACAAATTCAGCTACAATCGTACGGTGGAAAATGGTCTCCCCGGGGACCGTTTCATTGTGTCCACCGGACTGAAAGTTCCCCGAATATCCCCCCGACAGTACCAGTTCGTTAATTTCCAAGCAAAGAAGGTCGGTAACACGCAGGCGCTGGGTAATATAACTGGTTTTAAACACCAGCCTCGGTCGGTGTGTTGCCCATGTAATAATTCAGCTTAACCGGCAGCAATTCTTTGCGGATCAATACATGAACTAGGCAACCTACTCAAGGACTCCATGGAATTGTCTATTATTTTCCGAATACATTTAACTTCATCTCATAACCGCTCACTGACAGTACTGTTCCATTTATTCCCTGGTTTGAAATTAACCTCAAATCTACTCACAATATGGCACATTAGAACTGTACTTGCTTATCGCCAAACACCCATGGGACCACCGTCGATAGTGGTAGTCTGTCCAGTCTATCCAGATGGATGACTAACTCGTGGAAAACACTGAGATTTAACTTTTCGTCTAGTTTATTTTGGTTTCCATTTTCCACAAGCTCGTCCTTATGTGCTCTGATTCCCGGTTGCTGCCTCACCGCACCCTATAGTTGAGAGAATAACTCATAGAAGTTCAAAGAACAAGCAAAAACAAGGAAGTGGTAGAAGAAAGTCATCCAAGCAAAGAACGAACCTGGATTCAAATGATTCACTAACCACGTCACCTAACCGTGTCATACAAAGCCTTTAGCTGACGCGGTTGATGAGGACAGCAGATTTAGGCATTTTGAGCGTAAGCTGAACGTCCACCTACCGGAGAGATAGAAGGAATCGCTTACTTCACGTTGACTTGATAATGGGGAATATACCAGAGGTGTCCCAGTGCATCAAATATCAAGGGCCCAATGACAGAAAACAAAGTTAGTTTTACTACCACCAGTTGGTAGTCCCTTATCCGTTATCCCTCCGTCGTAAGTGAGCTTAACTTAGCGTGCAGGGTTTGAAATGAAAGTGTCATATATTGCTCAAAAGCTAAAAGCCAAAAGTATATTAAGATCGCTCTCACGAAAGCCTTGTGGTACATTATCAACGAGAAAACCCCAACAGGCGCCAAATCGGTAAAAGTATGTGTGCGTCCATAAACTAGGAATCGAAAACAATCCTGAGGTTTTTCTGAACTACATGCTTGTCTTGTGAAATAATAAAATGAAAACGTTCATAGAAACAACTGAATTTTAAATGCTATGAAATCAGCTCCATTCAAGGCAGTGAATGAATGCAGTAAGGCGAAAGCAAATTGAACGAAAAACTCTGGTGCTATTCTTACCTTAGGCTTTTGGAAGATGAAATCTGTGAGCTAATTTAGGTTCATTGGAAATGGGCCTGATAAGCTGAATCCACCGCTGATTTTTTCGGTATTCTGATGGTGTTTTTACGGACATCTGAAGACCGACCAATAAAAACATCTTGTTTTTATTATCATACACAGCTTATTACTAAAACTCAAGAGTCATTCAATAAGTCCTTGCCAACCAAAGGTCAGCAAAATATTATCGTTTACAGCTCCTATAACTTCTGCGTAAACTGGCCTGTTGAAATGCTTCCGATAAATTGATCCTTAACTAATACCACGAAGAACGGAACTGTAGAAGTGCAACAAGTTGCTATACTACGATGCAGCTTGTCATCGTACGAGTTATCTGGTAACGTTTCACACGGCGTATGCAGTTTGCAGAGGTATTCACGTGCAAATGTGCGTATGTAGCTATTCTTTGCCGACACTATAACAATAAACTCATTGTCAAGGCTAGAACTTGAGTGCGCTTTCCCTTAAATAGGTATCTGCGGTCAGGTCTGTTATCGGACTGCAAGTAACTTTTCACGGTCTTATCCTGTTCCGGCATCAGATCAGACGATTTCATGTTCAAATCATTCTGGATTCACCAACTTAATTCCACGAACGTTATCCACTGACACGATTTCTCCCCAACGATTGAAATAAAGGACGATAGACCTTGAGGTTTTTGTAGATACACGGATGATCTTGTAAAGCTCACAGGATGTAGGAGTTAAGGTTAGCTAGCAACCAGAGCCAGTGAGCGGAGATGCGCTACTTCTTTCTAAATGGCTCTGGAAGCTTGGCGTATCTCGGTTCACTGGATCCGGTTACCAAATAGCTTGGACTGTCACATTCCGCGAACTCTACAGGATCATCAGTATGTCTACAAAAGGTCTAAATTCTATGGTCTTCCTTTTTATCACTCGTGGACCAGTAATCGTATTAGCGGAAACGGCTGGTGAAACCAACCATAGTCCCTCAAAAAGTTATTCTGCTGCACAATATTTCCATTTCTTCCATCACTTCTACTATTCTGTTTGCTGTTTTCTGCGGTTCAATTTTAACATAAACATTATATTCTAAATAATATCATTGATAAACAAATCGACCACAGTGTAGAATTTCTTCCAACGTGTTCATTTTCTGGAGGTTCGTGCAAGGGCCAGCAACTGGTTCGCTGACTGTTTAGACGTAGTTCACGGTATTTTGATGATAATTGTGCACGGACGCACAAACCAGTTCCGTTTGCCCAATTACTGGATTAGAATGATATACGAAACCATACGACTTAACCACCGATGCGAAACACTTGATTATCCTATATCACACTTAGTAAGGGTCTACCTTTGGGGCAAAATCAGCTCTTGTGTTTATCTGTCAATATTCAAGTCGTGTTCTTCATCGTAGGTGGTATTTGTGTTGCATCTACGTAGGCATTTTAAATTAGCTTTTCCGCAATCCATCGACTATCAACACTGTAATCGAAGATATTTGTGAGTTTGAAGAAAGAGGTACAATCAGCGGGCCGCAAGTATTACTAACTGCCCGAGTTTTCCTGTTTCGAGGAAGCAGAACGCGTATTTCAAGTGGTTTCGAAGTAAGCGCCCATAGCCGTGGGCAAATGTGCAACAACCAAACAGCATGGGAGTCATCTTAGATTTTCTAATCCTCACGGTCACCTGTATGCGAGACAGCTGTGCCTTGTCGTTATCTTGGAGTTTTCGTTCGTTTAATTATTATTCCCTTCATTTCACTGTTTGCCCCTATCAAAGGTATGTGTTTACGCCTCGGTGCACCCAAGGCGGTACGTTTGAATTACTCTAAGTAGCTGAATGGCCAGTAGTTGGTGCACGAAAACTGCTTTATGCAATGTACGCTTCAACAAAAAGAGCGAGCATTCGATTTATGAAAAAAACTAGTTTTCGTGGATTTTCAAAACGGTTTGTGTGAGCCAGTCAGATGAGTGCATTTATGGAGCTGAAAAGGAAATTGTCAAAGGACATCTAGGTTTTAATTTTATGAAGACTTTCGGAGAAACTGGGTATAGCCGTACTCTTTTTTGTTAGGCTGCTCAGGTGCAATCAATGGAACGATATATTTGCAAAAATCTTAGCTAGAGGAATGTCAAAAACGTAAAGTTCGCACAAAATTTGCAAATCTCCAGTTGGACTATCATTCACGTGGGAAATACACTCATTTGTGAACAGTTATGAGGGACAATAACATCAAAGCTTTCAAAGACCATAAACAAACACTGTTAAGATTCGAATTATTCTTTATATGAAATTTTACTCGAAAGACATATCATCGGTTTGATGGTCAGTCCGTTTGGTACTTCAACGTTCGTCGAGTACAGGTATCACTACGTGGGTTTTCGACGAAGTTCTTGGACTATTTTCTGTCTCTTTTCTCCTAGTAAAAGGTATGTTGTCTGGTGATACTGAATTCCATTCTTTTACAAGCATCAGTATGATCATCTACTCACTCGACAAACAAAAGGCAAGAAAAATGCATTCACGAGGTAAAGCATTATGCGAATAGAACAACAAGAAAGCTGTCAATATAGGTGGGTAGGGAAAGGATTGTTTTATTAGAAAATTGGAGGGGATGTTGGTTGTGATCTGCACCATCATCTTTATTCTAAACTTACTCGTCGAATCAACAACGATTTCCTTCTATACATAGGTTTAAACAAACGGGCAAAAAGTGCCGTGAAGTTACGTAACCGAATCTGGAGTTTTGGGATGCCGCATCCATTTTTGAAATGCTAAACATCCCAAAGAACTGCTCTAGTCCAACCATGAGGCTCGTTCTAGGAGCAAGGCGGTCGGAAGACAGTAAAAGAATACTACCCTTCTGGTACCAAAGAAGGACAACAAAGTATGGAGACGAGGTTGATATTTCTGTTCAGTTGCTGCCTTCGGTATGATGAGTTCATTCACTCAGTTCAGTTCAGTTATTATTATATTGGATAATGCTGAAGAAGTGCTCAAGACAGCGTGAACTCTAATTTATAATCAGTTGCCTTTCGTGACTGTCAAAATCATCAAAATTTTCACAATAACTCCGAGTTTCATGTGCAAATCAATGTGGTGGGAAAGAAGAGAGCGTTTAAAAGGGCGCTTGTTTTAAAAGTATTCAGTTAGCACTATCAAGAGCCCATGAAATGACGTTCTTATCCCATATGCTGCACATAAGGAAGAAATTCCAATCAGTTATGACAACGCCTTCTTGGGTTATTTGATTTTCAGGCACGTGGGACTAAACTGAATGAGATAGGGAAAGCCTAAGAGGTAGTGGGTAACAACTGTGCAGGGAAGAGTTTTCGCCCCTGTTGTCTATAAAATCATAATACAGATGTACGCACTCCAAGCTGATAGCACCGAAGTACTACTTTAAAGTAGTCCTTCACTCTACCAAGTGGAACGGATAAATAAGAAGCACTCAACTAAGGGAGGATTTGATGTGAGCCATTACCAACTGAGTGGCATTATTATCTCTGCATTATCTTTTGAATACTACTACTACTGGTAACGGTAATAAAAACTATTTTATTCCAAATGGAACTTTAACTAAGCAGTTCAAGACGTAGCTGAGAGATGAGGAGTTGACATAGGAAACATTTTGTGATAGTTTCTGGGTGCGCATACGTAGTTCGTATTTCCGCAAATGTAACCCTTTCGGAGCTGGTTAGTCAGGCAAGTGTATCATATCAGCTACTATGTCTACGATTTCGTAATTTCCAATGTCATTCTCTTCCACATTTTGCCATTCTGAGACCAAGCCTTACCCTAGGCACTTAAGTCAGTATTAATTATGTTGAACAAGGAGTAACAAGTGGTCAGAGTACCACTAAAGATGATTCCATTTTCAAAGCTTGAATCAATTATGAAAGGTAATAATTTAGAACCACAAGTCTGTTTTGCCGCAACGAACAGCTATCAAAATAAAGTAGGCCTCACCGAATGCGACGTCAAAAGTATTTGGGTACTTCGCTGAATTTACTTCATCTAATACAACACCACAGCTCATCAGGTGGCTGGGATATGTGCAGCGTATAGTTCCACGAAGGATTCCTCGGCGAGCTATGCTCGCTGGGACAGGTGTTAGTTTTCTCAGATAAGCTACGATGACCAGTTCATAACTGGGAAGAATGACAAAAAAGTCTGACTAAGGGAATCCGCCAAGTAGGGCGTGCTATGCCGAGTGCATGGAGTTCAAAAGATCCACCCATTCAATGGTTAGATACTTTGGTCGATAAAGCCAGGAGTGGCCATAAATGATGCTCTTGTACTCATAAACTTTCTTTATCTAACTGATGCTGCTAATTGTGGTTCTCTTTTTACTTTTTGTTGCTGTCAATTTTCTGATTCCCCGTTGGGGTTCCCGTTGAGAGATGGCAGCCACAATCACCAAATCCATTACGTGGTCAATAACTGTTTGAAGAAGACTGAACTGAACTGCATTTAAGCAGATCAGTAAACGCAAAGACATCGGGTGGATAATAACAAAGTCATTGATTTTGTCTATCAGTGACATTTGTAACACTGTTTTGTTTTGAAAATTACTTCTTGGACTACTTTTTTCCAGCCGGAGCATCATGGAGTTGGATAGTTCAAAGTACTATCTCGAAGGTATTTTCCCAAAGCAGATCACCAGCGGTTGACCTGTTCACAATTTTTCCACAGCTGCTCACCTGACGGATGAAGATATCCGCGAGCCACCAATCTATACGGAAGCGGCAACAGATGAGATACCTTCCGTTGGTCCCGATGACGCGTTAGAAGATATAGTGGGCGAATTTCGGGAGCAAGAGTCAAAATTAAGAGCCAAAGTACGGAAAATTTTGAATTTTCAGCAGATGATGTTTGTTTCTTTTTTCGTTACAAGGAGAATTTGGAATCTTTGGGTAAAATTGTTCAGTTGCAATATTTTGCACCGACTGTGGACGAATTTTTTCGTTCTTACCTGTTGCGAAATGAATTCACTGACACATTGAACGCGTTTCAAATCGAGTGGTAACTTTTGGGCCTTGGATTACTTTATAATAAAAATGATTACCTGTAGGTTTACAAAACTACACAAGGGTCAATTGGACGTTGAAAATTTAGAAAGTGCGCCTCACATATACAAACAGAATGAAGAACTATCGGACAACGTGACTCGACTGAAAAACGAGAACAAAGCACTTCGATCAAAACTAGAGTAATTCGATCTTGAATTTCAATCAATATTGTTATTAATTCGTCCAATAAACTTTTTCTGTTTAGAACTTGTGAAGAGGCACGAAAGAAGATACAGAACGAAAGAGATTACCACGTTTTGAAGCATCGGCGACTGATACAAGAAAAGGACCAACTGATTGTGGAAATTAAAAGGTTGGTACTAGTTTAAGCATATTATCTATCAATCTCATAATGGATCGTATACCGCCTTCATTTTGTTCAGTTGGGAATAATAAATAAAACCCGTCCTCAGAGATACTGGTTGCAATCTGTCAGCAGTAAGCTCAAATCGGGAGTTAAAAGAACAATAGTATTGAAACATAAAACAGAGGAATACGAATGAGAGTATGAAGTATATGAAGAAAGTAGTCATGGCATTTTTTTAAGTATATCTAACCATTCAGTAGATGAAACTCTTAATTCCCACCCAGGAAGTCCAGAAATCTATGCACCGGCAACTTGAATGCTTATTGTTTTCATATATTTCTTCATTGTTGAATACTGGATACGCTTCAAGGAAGTCTGTCTATGAGCAGTTGTCTCAGACATCTTGGACGGAGTGGTCTGGTGAATTATTTTTGGTAATCCGTACTTGAAACCTAACCCCAAAATCTGTGGTGTGATTCTCCTTTTAGATCTGAGAGGTGTTGAGAAGGTATAGAAGTTCAGCCACCGAAATGCTTCGAGCCCATGCCATACATAACAGAATTGGTAATAAGCTACACTGAATCGTTCAGTCATACATTCTATCCTGAATAGTTAAACGAATGATAAGTTAACAGTGTGCCAAAAGCCGAATCACCTCCTTCCCACTGTACATATTGCTGAAGCAAGGGATGTGCAATTTCGTTTAGTTATCTAATGGGAAAGAAACTTGGTATGTTCATCCACATCAAGGAGATTCGACTGTTGCTCACCCAACAATGCTCTATCTTGATCATTTTTATAAGTACTCAGTTTCAGTGTGATAACTAGTAGGCAGTTTCGAGGAGAGTCAGACGAGGGGTTATTAGCCGAAGCAAGCGTTCCACCCTAATGTATTATGCTGGTGGATAGCAGGCCGGCTTTTCGCATGTCATGAAGGCTTAGATTAGGTTTTCACTTTTCGTTAACCGCTTAAACATCATAGTTTTTCTAAACATCATCGGGTTCTTGGACATTCACTCGGCCTTCGACTGGGTTCATAAGACCTCGCTATAGAAAAGCTTGCTGATAAATAGAGTTGCTAAAATTGTAACGCGACATAGTAGGAAGGCACGGAAACCTTGGCAAAGTATCACGTGTGATAATTCCAGGCTGGGGTCAGTGCGATCAGCCTACCATGAGCCTAGAGACATTAGGTGATAGGGCTGGGAGTCGCGATCAGTGAAACAGTTTCCCCTGGGCCCTTTCTTCGCCTTTGCCACGTCTGCTCTTTCTAAGTTTGGGCTTCCGCTTATTTTTCCCTCGACTAGACGACCGTTCGAGGTAGCAACCAAAATCAGAACACAGAAAAGCGGGGTTGATGGTAGAAAAAACTGAACTGTCTCCTTGTATCAGGTCGTCTGAAGGTACAGGGACAACTTCAGTCGCCTATTTCTGTCTCCAAGGTAGTAAGACAAGGTTGCCGAACGTTCGCGTCTATCGTCAACCTCACAAAGAGGATGTACCAAAGAGGGCCTTGTTAGATTTAAACTGGTAGGGTTAAATTTCTTCCAAGGAATCGAACTTTTGGAGTAGAGTATTCTGACAATATCACATTGGTAGTGAATAGCACACAAATAACGCAAAAATCTTTGGACCTGCTGAAGATTGATTCGGTAAAGTATAGTATTCACTTGGCTTCATCGAAACCCAGATTGCTTCCAGCGGACTGGCAGGGACATGTCTGAAGTCATCCTTTGTGTAAACGGCTGACTTTCTTAAGCAACTCGGAAATAGTATAACATCTAAATGTGGCTTTGAAGGAGGGATCTCATTACAACTAGGGAAGGTCAAAACAGCTTTCGTCAACATGAGACAGGAGTAGCGTCTGTACGACATATATTTATCTGAATGGACGAGGGTACACAGCACTTGTGCGTGTCACTTTCATTTACGGCTGTTGAATTTGACCTCTTCAAGCTGAAGACGCTTGGGGACCTACTGCAACTGATCCCCAATGTCTTCGAAACGTTGCTGTTTAGTATTTGAGCCACCGTGGTAGACACTTGGTACCTTCTCCGGTGGTATCGACATGATTTTTCCATGCCGATTTTTTGTCTCACGATGTTTTACTACTAGTCACTTGACGACACTGAGAGAAGAGACACAGTGGGCGCTCTGCGACCTGACGTATCATTTGGAACCCGAGGTACGAAGACTGTGGTTAGCTGGAGGCAATATGACGTATGATCCAGAATGGAAACCAGCAACCAGAATATTGTGTGGCGTGCTTAAAAACTTCCTTAGTGTCGTAGAAATGGAAACACGTTTAGACTAACCGTTGGTGTGCAGTACAACGATTTCATCCTCTTCGAATTCCCATTTGTAGCTCGGTGGATGTGTACTTCCGATTGTTGATAACAAACGGGAGAACGTAGCTTTGTGGCACTTTCATGGTATTCAGTGACGAACTGCTTGCCGGTAATTCATGGTGAATGAGCTTATAAACAGTCTAAACTGTCCACTAATCAGACGAACTTAGATAAACAAGGAAATGAAAACTCTTGTGACAAGAAAATCTGGTTTGATTTAGTTCCTGTAACGACTGGTTCCACAAAATGAAATCAGAAAATAAGCGAACTGACACTGGAATTTCTTCCTCCTTCAGTCTGAAAAATAGGCTTGAAATATATGGTGGGAAGCATATGCACACAGTTATTGATTTATGAACAACGTGACTGGTAGGGGCAAACCTGCAAAGTGCAGTTACGTGATGTGGAGGAGTGTCTTGCGTGCGAGAGATTAACACCGCTATAATCTATATCCAAGATTGAATTAGGATGAGTCATACGCGTACGATGTATTTGGTCGTGTACGAAAATGCCTGAAAGATGATTGGAGTGTGCTCTGGGCAAAAGATCAGTGACTGGTCGAAATGGGATCGCTCATACTGCATGCGAATAGGAGGAAAAATTACCACAGTTCTATTTTGTTTCAATTTTTTTTTCTCCATTTTTAGGTACTGGTATCCCATTTGACCCCAATCGAGAGTGTTCACTTTTGCACATACTCTTACGTATGTACACTATTTTATGGATGAATGTCTATATAAACACTTATCTGATAATGAGTGTGTAGGATGAAAAATAAAATGTGTTGTAGAGGCTTTTATTATCAACAGCGAATCTGAAGCAGCATTGTCCGGAAGTAATTCCATTTCATCTCTCTCGTCGTTTTTTCTCGATTACAGACTGAAAGCACATTATGCGGAATATGAACCGTTGCTTCGCCAACTGCATCACAAATACGAGATTGCCATGAAAGAAAAAACTCTGAATCGCGTTGAAAGAGATCGAGCTATCGGTCAGGCGGAAGGGCTGCGATCGGCTTTGGTTTCCTTACAAAAGCTGGGCCTAAATTCCGACGAGTCGTCGACAGATTACAAACGTACGCCACAATCCACACTAGCACAGGGAAAATGTTCCCCGATTCCGTCAACTATGGAACCAGTTCAAGGTGCGAGACCGGTCGGGCCGAAGTCAACCGGTGTGATGCGTAGGAGCTTTGGGGTAGGTTTGGGAATCAACAGTTATGTCGCTTTGTTCAAATGAGTTCCGTCGTGAATAGTGAGGAAACCTGGACAATTCTTGTTTGCTTGATGGAATGGTGTGCAAAGAGACTCGTAGAAAAGGTTGTACAAAAACAGACTGAGAAGTGCCGGATACTAAAGAATCCAGCGTACTCTGATCCATAAAAATGCCAGTTACGAGACAAATGTGAGGAAAAATCGATCGCAGTATTTCATTTACATTGAAGTAAAGAGGCTTTAGCTTTGGCAAAATATGAAATAAAACAAGCTATACAAATGGACAGAATATACCTCCTCACAAGAGCTCACAAAATGACAGTTCTTTGAATAGCACTCACAGATTAGACCAGTTTTACAGTTTTCACTTAAAACACTCTCGAGCAGAGCCGAAACTCAGATAATGCACCAACTCATTTTTGAAACTCACTTCAGCAAAGTCGGACGTGGCCACCCGTAGCCTGTTGTTGCACAGCTATATCCAACAGAAGAACAATGATAGCAGTAATCCGTACTCCCAAATCACATCACAGAAGCAGCACTTGATCCCCTGGTACCGCAACTATGCTTTTGGAATAAATTTCACGAAACAAGTACCAGAGCAGAGAGCCCCAAGCAGATCGAAAATCAAGGCATCCCACACTATACGATCCCGCAATGAGTGTCAAATATGTAATACCCTCGGGTAGGACTCTTTCAAAGAAGCAGAGGGATTGTACATAAACCATCTAGAAGGGTTCCGAATGATGGAAAGCCCCCATGCTTTGAAGCTCAGTAAAGGGGTCAACCGGATTTTTCATATTCACTCCAACCAAAAGTGAAGATCGTAGCCTACTGCCTGTGGTTGCCTAACGGGGTTTAAGGACCACTAGTGGTCAAAATAATATCCATTATATTAGAAGAATACTGGATTCTTGAAACAGCGTCAGACAGATGTTTATGACAGAGAACACGTTCCGTTGTTTGAATATAGTCACACGGATACGTTTTGTTTAATCTGCCCATCTTCGGAGGGCGATTAGTAGGAAACATAAGTCAGAATGTCTGTGTGCTACCAATACATTCATCAATATGAATCACACGATGTAGGTTTTTCAGTGTCTTCTACCTTTTTTGTACTTTAGATTTACTTCATTTTATTACGTAACAACGGTACAATATTTCAGGAAGGGGGTTACGGCCAATCAAAGGCTACCAGTTGAGGAAAGTGATCGGCGGGGTCAGGAGCAGGATTCGAACCCAGGCGCCAAAGAGTTGAAATCCCGCCGAAAGCAAATGATAAAAGAGCCACTGAGACGTCTTCAAATACAAATTATTGTCCAAAAATGGATAACCGAAATATAAAATGATCTTGTGTTACCAGTAAGGAGCGTGGATTCCACACAAAAAACCACGAGATTCTGCACACATGAAGTAGTTATCATGAATAGATATTAACTGTTTTAACGGAACGGTCTCTTTTTAGGGGTTGATTGCTGAAATGCCTCCGGATCGAAAAATCAATCCTTTGCTTGACCGAGTCAAACAAGGAGCTTCAAGTCATACACGTCTGACCAGTCGAAAGTTGAACGAGAAAGTTCGAGTTCACGATTCGGCCTGTACAAGGTGAGGCTATTTTTCACTTTTACAACCAGTTAGCTCATGGGTACATCAACCGTTTGAACTTCAGACCTGATTGGACGTGGATCATTAAAGTTCTACTCTTTTACATAATTTCCATGTTAGGGTTTTCGCATGGGTTGTGAATCCATGCGTTCAACAGAAACTTCATGATATTTGACACGTAGTATGTAATTATCATAGGTCTTTTCAACGGCATGATCATACCATTTACATGTATTTTCCTCAGTTTTCCATTCTTCTAATATATCAGTCTCTGATCAATTTTCTTCCTGATGGGCAGCATTTAAAACCGTCGCACACAGTGTGCGGCGCATCCAATAATTCTGACCCTAGTCAAACTATTTCGAATTTTTATTTTGCTTACTGATGGCAGTGGCAGTAGGTGGTTTTAGAGTTTTTCCTGTCAGCAGATAAAAGCCATCAGACTGCCCCTTGAAACGAAGACCATCGAAATCGGTATTTGAGGATTACGCCTTCAGATGTGCAGTTGAATGGTCTGTTTAGTAATCCCGGTTCTGTTTCACACAGGTCCAACTTCGGGTTGCTTAACTGGAACTGCATTCGTGACAGCTGGGATTAATGAATAGTGCTGTCGTTTATCCTCCGATGGACGGCACTCTTCACATTATGTTTATTCCATTTTGACTATTAAAAGTTGCTTCAGTAGTAAAAATTCGACTGGTAAGAAGTTGAACCGAGATTATTGAACAGGCTGTACAGGAATCGCGGTCCAATATAAAAACGAGAAATAATCACCACCTCTTTTTCAAATGGTGCGGTAAAAAGTCGGACTGAATGAGTTTTTTAGATGTATCTGTGCGAGACGGTGTGAAGTGGAGGATCATCGTACAAACTTCCATTTGATCACAGCATACATAGCACAGCTTAATAGCCCTGTAACTAAAATTGTACTTTACGTATAGTGTGCCAGAATTTGCGATTATTTCGTGTGCACTGTATGACAAATCTTTGAGAATGCCGTCTTCCTCTAGAGGCGATCAAAAAATTGGGCCTGAAACTTTGTATAGTTGTCGGATAAATTGTTTTTGCCTCTTCAAAGCATTCGGATAATTGAAAACAAATTGATTCATCTTGCCTTACCCACGATAAAATCATCATGAAAGTTATGGAAAGCGCTCTGAACAGCTGTTTCGTCACCAACAAAAGTGCACGTATTCCCAATTTTCAACTGGGAATCGAACCCGGTGGTTGTGACCAACAGGCTATTCGGAAGTCCTGTTTTACATCAACACCGCGTGTTACAGTGTCCTCCCGTTACCGACGGCGAATGGTCTAGTTCTGTTATTTTTGTTGTCAGATATCTCCGGAATAGATGTGAATACACTTTTGTTTTACAGAATATGATTTACCGTCCAATGTGAACAATCAAATTACATAAAACCATGACAGCACCGCATAGCTGTTTCATTCTTATCCAGAATCACCAACAGTGCACATCCGACGAGGCCCCCCCCAACTAGGACTCGAACCCCGGGTTGAACGATTATGAGTCAAACACTGTGACAACATGGCTCTCAACTTTTTATTGCACGTTTTGTGCACTACATTACATAGTGCCATTTTCAACGACTGGAACGTTTGCACTATGTGATAAATCTTGTTATATGAGAATCCAGTCTCCTACTGACACACTTTTGTCCTGTTCACAACCGGAATGATGAATTTTCCTGGATATGACAGGTCCCATGCACTGTGCAGTATTTTGTTCATAACTACTCCACGACTGAGGGTATGTGTAGCAGTCGCCTCTCCCCACCACTTCCTCGCCGAAGGTTGGTACCAGAACTCTGAAAGCCGGACTCGGACATTAGTATATGTCTATCGGTACAAACAACAAATTGTCTATGGAATGATTCATCACGCTCAACTCATCACTGAAGAACAGTTGTTCCATCTGTTTTAGGACTCGTCAGTTGCCGAGTCCATCCACCGAGTACCAACGGGGACCAAAGCCTTGTCGGCATTTTGGAAACTTTGAGTCCAACACGTTAAGCTGCATGAATGGCTCTCATCAGCTTACTTTAGTTCAGCATTACATGATATAGTACTCATCCGTGCCCATAAAACGGTCAGATCTGGGCAATCCAGAACAGCACAGGGGAATGCCGCATCTTAACAACAGCGTCATTCCACTCTCCTTCCAAACTGCATTAGAGCAGCCACCCTTGTGTGAAGGCCAAACAAGAAGAGCGTCATTGGTGGTTTATCTTAAACTTTTCCATTCAGTTTAGTGGTATGAGTCAGATTGATGATTGCCATCCTCATAAATTTTGTTTCATCAAAGAGCTTGAGATTAGTTCGGCAAAAATCGGGGAGTATGACAATGTGGACATTTTACTCCTAGTAAACACCATCTGCAGTTTTGGTTTCGACTGTTCAAAATTTGGAACTGAATGTCACCGAACCCCACTGCATTAAGTTCGAGAAGTTATTATCGATCCTGAGTCGTATCATGTATCAAATTGATGACAATCCTCATACTGTGAACTCCAGCAGAGAAATCGTGACTTGGTAGTAGTGGCCGGCGGTTTTGTTAGCTTCTTCCTACCCCTACATCACTTTGAGTTATGACCACTACGTTGTCTCTTCCAGTGAACCCCAAGTCCTTCAGTTTGAGCACAACAATCTGATCTTTTGGGATTTTCACGTTTAAGTACATCTGAGCGGCAGATTACAGTTAAAATCTAACAGCATACGCGCACACGACATCGAGCCCCAGAAAATCGTTTGAACTAACTACCGTTGTTTGCATCAGTAGCAAAAAGTATAAACTCGAATAACCATGAACATGCTGTGCAATGTGGACCATGGCGGATGAATTATTGTGTAGGTAAATTGCATCCGAGTAGCATTTGGGTCAATCTACCGTTGGAAGATGACCAGAACCTTTTGGAACATTCACACAGAAACCTACTGTTGTGATAAGCGTCAGTTCTCGACAGGGTAAATGTTCTCATCCAACACGGATGAGTGTTCATTAGATCCCGTCCAGGCCGTGAATGATAACGTCCTCATATGTTCATTTATTGCAATCGCAGCATTATTACTATCGGTCTCACTGTGAGAGTTTTACAATGTTTGTTGTCTGTTGAATGGGACATTCCCACAGCGTTGCTGTTCATGCGGAGCAACCGTGGTTGTGCACAACTGGGGACGATAAGTCTTGGAAGCTATGGTCCGTGAGTAATATGGCGTTGATCACACAAAAAACAAGTGCACACGACAGTTGGATTGCCAGTGCAGATTTTCAACCCAAAGGAAACATTCTTGCTACGGCTGGTGGAGATGGTACTGTGCGGGTAAGTGAGCGCGATCGAAAGGTTGTTGAATATTGACTTGACAAATGACCTTGGATGTTGTCATGTGCTTGTTTGTGCTTGAGTTAGCCTGATTTCGTTTGATCAATAACAGTGTCCTGAAGAGTCAGTTTGGTTTATTTAGTTAAGCAGTAAGCTAGTATTTTGGTGATCTGGTTTTGATACTACATAGCAGTATTATCCAACCGGGAGAAAAATATTTCGAAGCATAGTAATCAAAAAGCATAGTTAAACAATTTCTTTGCAAAAATCATATAGACTTAGATAAGGTCTGGAAGCAAGCTAACCAGCGACGACGGCACATGTCAGTGTCATCTTCTATCCATTAGTTACTATGATCATAGTAAATGTCCCCAGAGCTATGCATCACAAAGGTGATAAGTTATACTTGAATGTTTGACGTATCTTCACATATGGAGCCACTGTGATCCATATTCAGGGGTGTGATTCGGGAATACTTTTACCTTCTTTTAACTTGCTAAGTTAACGTATTTCTGTTTGACCTACTGGATATATACTAAAAGTTTGAAACTGGGTCGGTGAACAAAATAAGAAATTTCCCGTGGATCACTTGCTCGTATCCGACCTGGCAAATTACAAAAGGGAAAGTAGATTTCTTTCTGTTGTGTCGCAAGAAATTGATTTCTATCTCATCTCACAATTTCATCACGAAATCCCAAATGAGATAAAGGGGACAGAACAGTATTTCGTGACTCCGTGCTAGCGACGCGCAGCTGGAAGTGAACAGGTGGACCATTGAAACCCTGGCATAAACTGTGAATAGTTGAACTACTTTATGTAACAATAAACCCAACTATATTGAAAAATGCTTTGCCCAAAATAATCTTGAAAAGTAAAACCAGAGTTGGAACATGGCACGATATATGTCCGGAACGATTTCACTGCATCTCAACATGGTGCATACGGCAAAACGATACTGTTTATATAAGTTCATGTAGAACCATAATGTTCGACAAATATAGGCAAAATTACAGTAGTCAAGTTACGTCACCATGGTAAAGATACATTAACAAAGAGCTGTTTCTGCTGACACAATACAGGTTTCCATCGAAGTATGGTAATGACTTCAGTAGATCTCAACAGCCTGGTATTCTTTGCCACGTAAATGACCCAAAACGCAGTGCTTCGGTCAGCTGGTTGTTTTGTCATCACTGTTTACGAATGTGCTCGTTCGAGAGGTCATACGTATCATCTGTGACCTTGTCGAGCAAAACCAACTGGAAATCAGTGTACCAGTATCAGTTCTAGAACGACAATTACTACCGTGCACAACAAACGTATCGTCTTCCTTCCTTGGCCAGGATTACAGACAAATTGACGGTGTCGCAATGAAAAGTCCACTGGGTCCCACTCTGGCAGATATTTTTATGGCTCATCTTGAGAAAAAGGCGAGAAAAATCCCGGAACGTTCAAAAATTTACAAACGATACGTTAATGATGCTCTAACCATCACAAAAAGTCTGGAAGAGACAACATGGATTATGGATGAACTCAATCGTCTGTATCCGAATATACGATTTACGATGGAAGCAGAAATAGAAGATACACTGCACTTCCTCGACATTAATATGACTAGAAGAAATGATGGAACAATCTCCAGATCTGTTTACCGAAAAGAAACATGGACAGGCCAATACTTGCACTTTGACGGCTTTGTGCCGATGGAATATAAACGTGGCCCGGTCCGAACACTATTTCAGAGAGCACGACGTATTCGCACAGAAGACATGATTAACAACGAACTACGACAGCTGAAAGAAGCATTGACTGGAAACGCTTATCCCGATGCGTTTATCAAAAGATATAGCAAGCCTAAGGTCATCAGACAATCGGATTGTTCGGTAGAAAAATTGCCAGTCTCCCTTTGTCTTCCATTCGAAGGTTATGACGTCAGTTGCTTGCTCAAACGACGATTTGGACGAGAGATTGCCCGAACATAGTATGCAGCTGGCCTCAGAATTGTTCATTGAACGATTGGGATCCTCACACTCTCGGTGAAACAACGTCCACTTCTGTACACCAAATGGAACCTGGTTTACCAATTTCAGTGAGGTTGCGGAGAAACCTACGTGGGTCGAGCAGAGCGGCAGTTGCGTAACCGAGTGATTGAGCATATTCCAAATTGGGCACAACGTTTTGTGATGCAATCAGGGTCAGATCAAACGCATAATGACAACGTTTGAAACCATAAGATCCCGTCGTCTGCCGTTGCTCGTCATCTTCTGATGACATAACATCCAGCTGACCGAAGCACTGCGTTTTGGGTCATTTACGTGGCAAAGAATACCAGGCTGTTGAGATCTACTGAAGTCATTGCCATACTTCGATGGAAACCTGTATTGTGTCAGCAGAAACAGCTCTTTGTTAATGTATCTTTACCATGGTGACGTAACTTGACTACTGTAATTTTGCCTATATTTGTCGAACATTATGGTTCTACATGAACGTATATAAACAGTATCGTTTTGCCGTATGCACCATGTTGAGATGCAGTGAAATCGTTCCGGACATATATCGTGCTATGTTCCAACTCCATTGACCAATTCAGACGTTGATGTTTGACCTAGTGGCGTGAAGATCATTATGCCGTTAGTTCACAGAGCTCATTCTAGTCAGGCTCCATGTCATTGCAGTATTTCTTTGTCCGTCATGGATGAAGTGTACATTGAGGCTACAGGTCCTCCTGTGAAAACCACAGGGAGTCAATTTGGTTAGAATCGCATCTAAACTGCTCGCTGATATAATCCTCCACCTCTTAGCAACAGCTCTTGAACTTTGCTCGCGCATAGAACTGTTCGCTATTCGTTTTCACCTTCACTGTGCAAGATGTTGTTGCAGGATTGGGTTGGTCTAACACCAGACTTGGTAGATGAGTTCTGTTATTTGGGCAGCTGCATTTCACCCGGTGGTCGGATACTGGATGAGGTGTTTTCACGTATACAGAGGGCTCGTTTGGCATTTGCAAACCTGGGCCATCTAAGGTGTCTGTATGAAATAAGTTTATTTACCAAGGGTCAAGTGTGCGCTGTAGCCGTCAGGCCCGTTCTATTGTATGTTTAAGAAAGTTGGCCAAAGCGGATGAAGGATATACGAAGACTGTCGGTATTTGGACCTCAATGTCCTTGTAACATTGCTCAGATCTGGTGGTTACATCATATAAATAATGCTGCGGTTCAGATGAGAGTCGAGGATCGAATCATTAGATGAAACACTTGAGCTTACCAGGCTAAAATGGTTGGGACATAGTTTGCGCATGTCCCCTGACAGAATTTCTCGGCGTGTCATATTCACTGAGAGGGTTAACTGTTGGAAGGTGAGTGAGGGCCACCAGTCCGTGACGTGAAAAGGCATGGAAAACCTGACCAGTGGACTTGGCCATGTAGGGCGTGTTAGGCTTCCTGGGTGAGGCCCAAAAGATCCTCCCACTCAGAGGTTAGATACGTTAGAGGAAATTGCTGTATCAGAATCAGTGGCGCTCTTGTATCCACAAATTTTCTTTGTTCTTCTGTTATTGCTCCGCTCACATTTTTGTACTTTCTCGTGTTTTCCGATCGCGGTTGTCATCGGGTGATGCTAACAAAATCCACTGTGTAGACTGCATCGTTTTTGGTCTTCTGAAGTGAACTGAACTCAAGAGTAAATTGGGGCGGTTAAATCGGTTTCGCTCTACAGCCCCGAGACCTGGCCGCTGCAGGCGGAAAAATCATAGACAGTTAGCTACGTTTCACCATTGATATCTTCACAGAATTATTCGAGTAAGGTGAGAACAGCGGAACAAAAAAGCTGGAGACACGTGTAAAGTTTTAGACAATATAGTTCGCTCCTTGGATTATTTGATTTATCCGAATGGCGCAGCGTGTAGGGCTTTTTGCATTTGCCATAGTTGGGCTTCCTCGATATTCACCGGTCCACCACAGACCGGCGGAGGTTGAGTGACTGCAAGGGGTGGCCATACTACGATGAAAAGATGATAAGACCTCAGCCTGTGTGCTGGGCCTTGAAGAAAGTGTTCAGTTCCACTATTTGAACTCAGAATACCTTCATACCCAATGGTCAAGGTCGAAATGCGATATGATTAAATGCAGTAGTTAGAGGCGTGTACCTGCATTTCTCTCCTCGATTTGCCTACATAGACAGCAATTTCGACTGATTGTCTTGCATGCACTTTTGACTTCCATTTACTGCACTTCCGAATAAATCATGCTGCAAATTAGTTGCCCAAAAATCAGGTCGGTGAACTGCTAGGTTAGTAGATGAATGAACCGAATTGAATGGAATTGAACTGTGAAGAAAAATATGGTGATGCTCGTCATCAACATCATCATCGTCATCATCGAACATATAATTCTATGGCAATAGAAATAAAAAGAACCTCCAAACATTCAAGATAAATCTCGTTTCCTCGTCCATATTGTTTACTAAATAACAGCCTTCAAAAGTGCAAAAAAAGTTCCATCCGTTTTGTACTGTTTTCAGCTTATTGCCTCTGACCCGAAACGTTCTTCTATGGAAAGATGATGTGAATTCCCGGGAGTTTTTCAACCAAATTCAGTGGATAAAAAAAAATAGTTGCACGGGTAGACGTAATTCGTCACTCTTTCTAGTTTTGTATATAAGATAAAAAGATTGGATGAGCAGCTGAATGGTTGGATGTTTTCAAGTTTGAAATTTTGAGTTCACAACCATAAGTATTCTTGAAACATTTGAAACACGTAATGAAGCTGAACGGATAAGTCAAAAAGCAAATAATGCGACAAGAATTCGCTTCGTATTCTCTCATCCACCACGTACGTATTTACCATCGGGCCAAAGATGGAAACTCATTGAAGGAGTTGATTAGTTGAAAGTCTTGTTTGGGACTTGAAGTTTTCCCGCTCACTCTCTGCGTGCTTGTGACTGCGTGTGATTGGTTAAGTCCACAAAGGACTAGAATGAAGGTCTTAGGCTTTCGAACGCCAATGGCAACTTTGGTGAGGACGGTCATAAATCCCTCTGGTATACTTGGTCACTGTCTGTCGCTATAACGTAACGAGTCTGACCGCTTTTGACCAAGTTGCAAGCGATCACCGAGGTGGGACCGAGTGATACATTCTTCAGTCATTCGGGTTGGGCTGAATCACTGCGTTCATTGTGTACTTTGAAATGTGTCCGGTCATTCTAGTCCACAGTGGTCGGTTGACCCTACCGAAATATGCTTTCTTGCAGCTGTAAGAAAAGAAGTAGACATAGATTCCACCGAGCAGCAGTCACTGAATGAGGGAGTGGCGGGGGGGGGGCAGTGCCGGGTGAAAGAGTGCGAGTGTAGTGCTACGGTTTGCGTTCATTTCAGTTTAGTCCTTCCAACTAGTAAACCTCGCCCTTAAATACTCTGGTTTGGGTTGCTACCCATGAGCACAGTCTGGTCCGGTGCAAAACTCAAAAACCTTTGAGGAGCGAAGGAGCAAGAGAAAATTCACAAGGGAAAATCTTACGAAAAAACAAAGAACTCGAGTGCAGATACATCTCTGATGGCAGAACTTAGCCATGCCACTTAATCTATTCAGCCACCGGTGTGCGGATCTCGTGAACCAAAAGACGGTCATACTTGGCCAGATGTAGTATTCAAGTCAAATGTATTACAATAGATACAGTCAATGTGTTGTATCCCAGAGTGACAACAGCGCGAACAAAGTCGAAATGACTCTCATCTGTACGTTAATATATGTCTAAAAGATAAGGGTTTTATTTGGAGTTCACAAGCTATGGCTCTAGTCAAAAGTAGAGAGTGATCTCACGTTGAACAAGTAGTCATTATGTTTTGGTAACACTATTGAAACGTTATCGATTTGTGGTCGGAGAGCGGATGGGCACAGTTCGAAACATGGTGTGAGGCGGTGGATAAGCAAAGCTACTGAATCCCAGCCAGATTTGGTTCAAAAGCACACGCTGAATTTTGAGTGAAACAAGACGAAGTCTGTGTATGGTCTTTTATCAAGAAGTTCCACGTGAGAGCTAACCCATAAGGCGTAATCTATCATATACGCGATGTGACTGTCTGCGAACGTTGAGCGTTAACCTCGGGGAAAAGCAACATCCAAGTCTGTAGAGTAGCTCATTCTACAAATGAAGTGAAGAAGAATACCTTTGCCTTTATCTTTTCTGAAATAAAACATTTTAGGAAATTCAATAAGAACGAGTGAATTAATTTCGGATTTCTACCCGGACAGAATTTTGAGCGTCGTTTGGGCCCATATTGTTGCAATCCAGCTCGTCTCAATTGATCAACCTGTACATATGTTGATCCGCTTGCTAAAGTTCAACTGGTATCGGAAGTTTTCGACGCGTGTACATGCATGCAGTATTGTCTAATTCTGCAATAAATTAGAACATCAAGCTTTAGGAAATGATAATTTTTAGAATACTGATCACACGTCAGCCTTTACCGAATCCCGGTAACTAATGATACAGTTGTCACGCTATTTCAGGGGGATCAGGTCTAACAGCCTTTCTTGTGTTCAAGCAGCTCGACATTGGTGACATGAAGCCAAGGGATCACGAGTGATCGCTTTGCTATTCAAACTTGTCATAGTGTGTTCGCTTGCATTAGCGTACGAGTGACACGTTGAATGAAACGGTTGGTGCGTGCATCTACGTTTGCGCGGATGTGCCCACAACCGGTCGGGCGGAAGCGATATCAGCTATTCTGAGTTTACCATGGGCAGACCGACAGAATTTGATCTCAGCGGTACCGCGATGGATCAAGCATCCGAACACACGAAACTGACGATGTTATACAGTTTGTTTCACTTAGATAGTATCTACAGGTATGTGAGCAAAGCTTTTCAGAGGCGCTCTACCGGTTTCACAGCTATTCCCGCTCATCAGGTGTGTGTATCCTTTGTCCATCCCTTTGTTCTGATACTTTTATAATCCATAGGTGTTTCATCGCAACAATCTAATTTTTGTTTCAGGAGCGTGAGTAGATACTCCACCAATGCAGTACTTTGCCATACTGTCATAATATGCTACTATTCAACTGAAGACTGTACATGAGACACTTAGATGGTGCAGTAAACTAAAATAAAAAAGTCTTAAGACCGGAAGAGAAATTGCTTTTGTACATTCTCATAGGTCACTTGAGAACAGCATTAGGCAAAAACAACTAAAAAATGGATGAGGCGTAATTTATAACTGAAATAGTTTATGTGATGCTGAAAGTCCTTATTATAGTCTCGCGTGGGTGCATGATTATCTAAAGCCATGGCAGGCCTGAACTGAAGGTCAACCACTTTAAATGCAAGGCGAGTCTGGTGTAAGCGATTAGTATCGCCCCTGACAGCCCTAATCAAATTTCGTCACGATGAATTGACCAGGCTGAGAACAAGTTCACCAGGTCCATCTTGTAACCTTTGCTAATCCAGTGACCAGCAAGTACCGAGGCCAGTCCGCTTCCTACTTATTTGGTTTCAACTATCTAATATATGCCATATTTTGAAAATCATTTTCTCCATGTTTTAGAGGCTCGATTACTAATACTATACAAAAGAAATACCTCTCCCACTGTCTCTTTTCTGAACAGTTTGTTTAAGGTTTGCAAATGACTTTTTGTTCATTGTCAAGTTAAACTGCGGAGCATAGATCCATTTCTCTGGAACAAATGTTTCATGTCAGAAATATTTTCTAGCATAGTATGAACGAGTACTGGATCACTATTGGATAGAGTACGTGAAAAAGTAGACTTGCGTATGATGTTTTTTTTTGTTTTTGTAATCAAGTCTTTCGTAGTCAGGCTGTTACGGAATCGGCTCAGGGTCAACCAAAGCTTTTGCTACTTCAAGCATCAGTAACGGCTAATTAAAAAATTTCAATCAAATGTTATTTACTCTGATTTTATTTGTCCATATTTTGGTTTTTTTTTCTATGGTCCTGATTTAATTAACAGGCATCGGTGGAACTGTTTGTCAATGTTTTTACAGAAAGTTTCGATGGGGATCGAATTACTTAAACAAGCAAAACTGTTAGTAGACTTCCACGGAATTCACTACGTGAGCTGTTCTGGCATCTACTTATCTATCTGTATTGAATCTTGTCGGGTGTTATTGTTTTAGTACCTTTTACCGACAGCCTACTTATCCGTTTGTTACTCTGTCGACAAATTTCCTACAGACCTGCTTATCGAATTGTTGTTGGATTGTGTACCTCAGTTATCCGTTGTTAACACATTTTTGAAAAAAAATTCCGCAATTCGATAGCTTTGGCAACTAGAAATGAAGCCGGAAATTGTGCCAACCGAGGATGTCGAAAAAATGTCAGACAAGCTCAAACGTGCTAAGAAAACAACCACGAATCCGGAACCCAAACAGCTGACCGAGCTGAAGCATCACACCGGTGCTGTGTGGTCAGTTGACTGGCACTGGGATGGGCGTTTCCTGGCCAGTGCGGGACTGGACAACACCGTGTGTTTGTGGGATGTGACCGTCGCTCAAGAAGTCGCTCAGTTATCGGCGAATGCCGAATGTCGAGTTGCCTTACGCAAACACTGTGGATCGGTCAACTCAGTACAATTTTTACCATACGGGAATATTCTGGTCTCGGCATCCACGGACAAATCCGTGTTGTTATGGGATGCCCGGACGGTAGGTTCAATCAAAAGTCATTTCACTCGCCCGTATCTTGATAAATAGAACTTCAAACAATAATGAAAACTAGTTCCCTGTGGAAATGTAATAATGTTGTCGTCTCCTTGTATCTCACAGAAGTTTGTGAGTACCGGAAAAATGCTGATCATCAGTTCAGATTGTTGTCATTCTTGATGGATTTCAAGCTACGAAGTTGAGCTTAACTGTCTTACTGAATGACTAATTCCTTTATTTGAATGTCTGTTTTTATTCTGAGGTCATCTGTAGTCAGATGGGACACATATATGCTCAGTTCCTTTTTCTAGCCCGCCATTCTCTGTGAAGCAAGATAGAATCCGCAGGAGAAGAAGAAACCCTTTGGAGATAATAACAATTAATAATAATAATAATAATAATAATAATAATAATAATAATAATAGTAACAATAATGCAACGAGCCCGGAGTCAGACTTCATGCGATAACCACAAATACAGAATCAGAAAATACAAATATGAATGTCAAACAAGACCAAGGGGAATAATATTGGGGCATAGGAACGAAAATGTTTCTCGGATTGTTTCGGCAGAAATGTTAGGACACTCAAAGTGAAATTAGGTTCACCTCGGCCACTTTGGGTTACTTTTGGAACACAGTGCTCGAGGTTCATTTGTATTTATAAAGTATACTTAGTAAACATATATGATTCTCAAGAAAAATCTCCCATAGACCTGAGTACTAGCTTTCAATATTCTGGCTACGTTTGTGAGGGACACGAAGTTTATTTTTGTCTGATTATCTACATCTTGGAAGCCTGGCTTGAATATGATTGGAACACCGAATCAACAATACTAGGGTTAGACCTAAAGTACCGGATACAAGAGGCAAATCATTGGGTCAACCACCAAACTTGACCAGGCTACAATGGTTTGGACATGTATTGAAAGCAAGTAGTGTAGAGGCGGATGAACAACCTTTTCCAGAGACACGCTACCCGTTTCGCCGTTTTGGGTGCCTATCAGATGGGGGTACTTGGTGTTTCTCTGCTCACTCATCTTCGTACATATGCACTCGGAAGGTGTTCCATTACCAGTTATCTTATCTTTGCAACCAGAGTGTGAGGGGATGCCACGATTTTAAGAGTTCGCATGGGAATCACAACTGCGATTCGTGTCGTCCTGTAAGTCGATTGTGACTGACCCACAACGAACTATCAGTGAAAAATGGTTGTGGTATCCTAGTGAAATCATCAACAAAGGGCATCCGCTCACACTCCTAACGTGCAACAGGTCTGGGCATGTGTTGCGCGAGCCCCCGGATAGGACTTCCTTGAAATTAAACGTTCGCTGATGCAAAAAGTGCTATAGAGATGAGTAACAGTGATAGCCCACGACATGGAAGCTAGGTACACAAAAAACATGACTATCGAATTCAACGACTAAGGAAACACACCTGGATTGTTCAACGATATTCGCCCAATTAATGGCTGAAGAAGCTAGCAGAAATGAGGTATACAGGCGTATTACCTACGGAACTCGGATTGGCCTTGTCAAGCCTACGCACTGAACTGACCCAAGACGGGAACTGTGCTCGCCCAAATCCAACAGGACAGAAACTGAGAAGTCACATGATTTTTCACTTTCATTCATTAAGGACTCGCTTACAAATGCAGTAGCATGGACGGATATGCGCGGCTGACTGGTCACAATACATCAAAACGATTTTATTATCTGATTAAAGGTTTGACTAATTGAGGGCTCTCTCGATCGATAAACACGAAGTAGTATTAAGATGCGTCAAGTGAAGAGGCTTCAGAGTTATTAGGTCCATTGAATTGGGCAGAGGGCGAGATAGAAACTGAATCGAGACTAAATTAAAACAAATCTATCTGGAGATGAGTGATAATCGCAGGTTTACTTCCACAGAACGCGACAAAGAGCGTGTATAAAAAAGGGGACATAAAAGAGACGGTGATGTCACAAATCTATCGTTTAAAGGATGGCCCACCTGGAGTATATGTTATGTTTTGCTTGTGCTCGTGAAAATCGCTTATTTAAGATGATTTGGTTCTCACAACCTTAGACGCACTTTATTTTATCTGCATATAACTACTCACTTATCAGTGAAAGTGTTTACCACAGAGGCAGACAGTCGGTCACTCAGCCAAACCGACTTCCAAATATCATTATTGCGTGACGTCAAATGTTCGGGTTCATACAAAGATGTTTAACATACGAAGTTATCTTGTTTGAAAGTGTTTTATTTTACATGCCTACGAATGAGCGCGTTGTATCATCAATTTAATCCCCTGTCCTCGTTACTGTCATAAGATTTGTCGCCAGAACAGCCCAGTACTGTGGTGAATCTTTAGATTTAAAAGACTACGTATGCATTTGAAACTGTTCTTTTAGGATACTTTTATCTTATTGTTCCGGATTAAACTGAGAGAAGCGTATATAATCAAAACAACCGGGTCTAAAGTTAGTAAAACAAGACTGGACAAGATAAACGAAAAACAGTTTTGTGATGTGAAGTTTAAAGTTAATAGGCTAGTTCAAGATCCACCCTCGAAAAAGCTACCAGCTTGTCACGAAAGCAAAGAAATACAATAAAGGGCTTTGTGTGACTCAATAAACTACTTCATTGATACACTTTTGCCTGCTATTAATCCATTTTCAGTTTATTCAACCATTAACCTTGAACTTCTGTGCTCTGTACTCGGTAGCTACCTTCCAGCTTCGTCCAGTTAACGGCAAAAAAAACGGAAGCATAGAGTGAAGGACCTCAAAAAATTCAAGTAATAAACAGAAATGAGGAGGACAGAGAAAGAGTCCGAAAGCAGCTACGTCACTGGCATCGACAACCAGCCATATCACCTAATATCTCCCACTAATTGGTAGGTGGGTCACGTGGAACCCAACCTGGAAGTCTAATACGTCCTGTCAAAAGTCAGTTCTTCGGGAAAAGCAATCAGTATATGGTTACGGCGTTCAACGAGGAAATCTCGATTACTGTTTATTATTCGGCGGTTTATAAAGCCTCTTTCGCCAGTCAGATTGCCTGATTTGCAATGTGCTAAACAAAAGTCACTTTCCGACCAATCAGGAAACGGCATTGATGTAGTAAAATAAAAACATATCCAACACATCCTTCCTCTTTTGAGACACGTCTACTTTTCTACCGGCTGATAACTTTGTCCACTTCGAGTTCTAGACGGTGGATGCTCCTGTCCGACGGGTGAATGTAGAATGTTATCTAAGTCAGCCTTTTCATCATCGTTTTTGGTTTCCTCTTCTTTGTTATCGCCTCATGGGCTTTCTCTTCCTCACCGTAATCTTCTTCGGATTTTCTTAGATGAACTCTATTCCTTCTTATCCGACGATCTTTAGAGCGTATTAGGTATGATTTCTTTGCTACACTTGATAGTACCTCTCCTTTCGTCCAAAACTTTTCTTTCCGTTCTATTGGTTGAATACAGACTGTGTCACCTGGCTCGAGTGGACGCAGTGGTTTGCGGCCCCGACCGTGAAACCTTTTTTGCACCACCATTTGCTTTTTTAATTTCAGTTTGACTGCTGAAGGTGCTACAATATCTGGGTCCAGCAAACCAGCACAAACTAGTAGGATCGTGCGTGTCCGTCTTCCAAGTAGATGTTTCGTTGGGCTTGTTTCCATCAACGCAGAAGGCATAATTCGAAGCTCAAGCAGAGCGGTAAACGGATAGCTGCCTTCATACTTGCACTTCTTGAGTATTTTTTTCGCCTCTTTCACAGAGCTTTCTGCTTTGCTACTGGACTGAATGTGGTAAGGACTGGTGATGTGAAGGCTGAAGTGCCACATCTTTCTGAAATGCTGGAATTCCGAGCCGGGAATCTGAGGACTACCATCGCAAATCACTCGATTCGGGATCCCATGTGGTGCAAAATTGGCCCGCAGTTTGCTGATAATTTCTGCAGTTGTTTCTGTTTACAGAAGGTCGACTTCGAAGAAATCATTGTAGCAATCAACGGCCACTAGGTAACTTTCCTTCCCATGGTAAAAGATATCCAACGGCAAAATTTGCCAAGGCTGGTCAGATACTGGGCATAGTTCCACCAGTTTTCTCGTTTTTCGCTGATCAGATTGTCTGCATGGTTCGCAATTTGCTACCGTCTGTTTAATCTGTTCTGTCAAACCAAGCCAGTAGTATAATTCTTTAACCCGGGTGACACATCCATTGATACCTGAGTGTGTACAGTGTAACCGACGCGGAGCCTCCTTTCGAAAAGCTTGCGGGACCACCAAACGCTCACCTCGAAAATCAGTTCATCTTCTGTTGTTAGCTTATCACAAAATTTGAAATAAGGTAACACTTCTGCCAATAGGGTTCTTTTTTCTTCCGGCCAACCTTGAGTGAAAACTTCCTTCAGAGATTGAAGACAAGGATCAGCCATAGTGGCGATCTGGATTTGGGATAATTCAGCTTCAGTGACCGCCAAAGCAGTGTTCATTGTTTCATTTCTACGTTCGTCTTCCGTATTCGGTAGAGTGGGCCATGAGAGTGTATCATCTACAAACATCTGCTTACCTTGCTGATAATGAATTTCGTAGTTATAATTTTGGAGACGTATTACCATCGATTGAAGTTTTCTTGGCGCTCGATATAGCGGCTTATCCACGTTCGGGATCAATGGCTTATGCGTAAGTCGCCCGAACGTGTAATCATTGAACTTCCCCAAAGCGTACACGATTGCCGGTAGTTCTTTTTCAATGTGTGCATATTTCAGTTCACAACTTGTTAACGTCCTACTACGATAATCAAACGGGCGTCCATTCTGTAACAGACTGGCTCCTAAGCCATGTTGACTGCTATCACATTGTACTCATAGAGGTAAGGTGTGATCATTATATGCTAGGACTGGGGCCTTCACGATATGCTGCTTGATGCGATCAAACGCTAATTGCTGTTCATCCCTCAAGTCTTAATCGGTTGGCGCCGGCATGTCTACAATCAAGCTTACCTTTTTCGGATCCGGTTTGATCCCTGCTCTTGTGATAATGTGTCCATGGAACTTGACTGCTGTTTGACAAAATGTCAACTTGTCTTGCTTTTGTTTGATTCCATTACGGATATATCAATGCAGAAAAGAATCGAACCTTCTGTTGTGTTCCTCGATATTTTTGCCGAAAAATAGAATATCATCTGCTACGCAGAGCACTCCAGGCAATTCGTCCACTGCTTGGAGGATCCTCTTCTGAAATATTCCGCCGAAAGGTAGTCGCTTCCAACGGAACCGGCCATAAGTTGTGCGTAACGTGGTCAAATAACTCGAGGCTACATTCAACTCTACATTCCAAAACACTGAAGCCAGATTAACTTTCGTGAAGTAACTCGTGTTTGATAACTCAGGAAGAATATCGTCAAAAACAGGTAACGAAAAGTGCTCTCGCCTGAGTGCTTTGTTCAGTGGTTTGAAATAAACGCAAATGAGAAGTTCCCCGAATGCTTTCGTCACGATCACAGTTCGACTCACCCAATCTGTCGGTCGTTCAACTCTAACCAGGACATCGTTCGATATAAGAATGTCCAACTCGCACTCAAATCGCTCTATTACTGCATATGGAATACGCCTTGTTGGTAGTGCCACAGGTTCTGCGGACTCATATACTTTTAATGCAGCCAGTCCCGGGAGCTTTCCCGATTTCCCTTCAAAACAGAGGCATATTTTCCAAAGTAATATTCGACATTATCAGATACATGGTGAATGAATGAATCAAAAAGGAATGACATCAACCCCAGATTTTCGATAGATTCACTTCCGAGGATGGGAACATAGCCCTGATCGACCACAACAAAGTTTATGAATGATGACTGTCCATCCTTGAAATTGACGACTTTCAGCATCGCCTCGCCCCTTGGCTGAACTTTGTCACCGTCCCACATAACGAATCTCTTCTGTGTCGGCGTCGGTCTAATATTAGACAGAGCGTTCACAGGCATGACGTTCACCGATGCTGCGGTGTCCAACTGGAAATCCACCTCATCTCCGTCCACCACCATCTTGGCAAAGACGCCCTTTCGCTTTTCTGGCACTTGCACCCCATTCACTCTATCTGTGTTGTGATGGTCTTGTTTTCTGTCCACTGCTGTCTTGAGGAAACATTTTGATGCGAGATGGTTGCGCTTTTTGCAGATATCGCATGTTTTTCCTCAGGCCGGACAATTGTCTCTTCCTACGAAATGTAGTCTGCCACAAAGCTGACATTCCGTCTTCTGCACCGTTTTTGTCTTTGATGCTACTCTGTACAGACCACGCGATTCTGATGCATTCATAGTCTCCATGCATTGTTCGGCTGCTTCCTCACCTCGGCAGATGTCGACGCACTGTTGGAGTGATAATTTTAGAAACTTCTACAACCTTTTAATCACCTTGGGGTTGCGTAATCCAACCACCATCCGATTCCGCATGAGGCCCTCTTCCAGGCAGGTGCGAAAATTGCATGATCGTGTCAGTGTTCCCACCGACACAAAAAAGTCAAACGATTCATCAGGCTTCTGTATTCTTTGGTTAAAAACAAAACGCTATGTTTCTTTGTACTCACCAAGACAATATCGCTCGAGTTTAAGCATCACCATCATCCAGTCCCCACTATCCTCATCGGAATCATATGCAAAGCCAGTGATGATGCAAAGCACCGCCGGTCTAATGGTGTGACGAAATAACGCAAGCTGTATAGCCTTTGATTCGTACTTCATCGCCGACGGTGTCCAGAAATCTTCATACTGAGTTCGCCACGGCCTCCAGTTGTCAGCCAATCGACTCTTGTCTTCCATCACCAAGTGCGTCGGTGTGTGGATCTACAGGCGATTGCGCGTTCGTATCTCCGATATCGACATTTTCACATCAGTCTGCGCTGCCACCATGTCAAAAGTCAGTTCTTCGGAAAATGTAATTAGTATGTTGTCACAGCGTGCAACAAAAAGACCTGGATTATTATTCATTATTCGGTGGTTTATAAAGCCTGTTCGCCAATCAGGTTGCTCGATGTGAAATGTGCTAAACTAAGGTCACTTTCTGATCAGTCAGGAAACGGCATTGATGTAGTAAAACAAAAAGCATCTAACAAACGTTCTACTTGGCCAAGTCCCCTGGTTAAGGTTTTCATACCCTTTTATCATGTCATGGACTGACCACCTCGACCTATCTTCCAATCACCATCTGCCTCAGAGAACAGCGCACGCTGAGGAAGTCTAACGGTGGGCATGTTTAACACATATCCCAAACACCTTAACCTGTTTGGATTCAGCACTTGATCCAGATACTGACCGCTGGTTCCCAACACCTTACGCCGAACCTCCGCATTGCTGATACGGTGTTCCCACTATACTCAGGCAATGCTACGGAGACATCGGTGCTCGAACACCGACAGTCTTCGCCTATATTCTGCCCCCAACGGCCATGCTTCTGAGCCGTATAAAAGAACGGACCTAACCACCGCAGTGTATACTCTGCCCTTAACAGAGAATCGGATGTCACGTCGACGCCACAAATGACGGAGGTTGGCAAAAGCCAAATGCGCCTTCTGTATACGCTACAACGCTTCATCTGATATCTGTCCACCTGGTGATCTGTAAGTACTCACGAGGACCCAGGTAGTATCACTTTGCTCCGCTTCAATAATGTGCTCATGCAGTCGGTCTATTAGATAGAATATTCAATCCAAAGAACTTGGTGGTTTAATTTTCGAATCCACATACGACTGAACGGGTCATGTGTAACAAGGTGGCTAAATACAATTTTGGTTGTGTCATATGGCTGAACGAAGTCATAACATACAAAAAGCAGAAAGCCCAAATTCTTCGTGGGGATCAGTCTTATCAAAATTCAGTCCCATACGGTACAGAATCCCTGTCGTAGAAGCCGAAGTGCTGAAGACTGGAATTTATCACAAACTGTGGCAGCTCACGGAAAACGGTCATTTACTTGAGATATCCCAGTGTGGTATTAAATGCAGTTGTTCGTCTGTGGCGCTTGGTTATTGACTCACATATCTGACGTGATTCAGCATCAGCCTGTCATTTTATCAACCAATATGTTATTCGGAAGATCGATTTGCCAGAAAAATAGACGAAAATATATGCAAGAGACTACCGTGACTGATGACAATTCGGGGTAAGTAGTCAGATAATCGAAAAACAAACTGTTGAGGCTAAGCTTACAGAAAATGTCAACAAACCCAGACAGCCAAATTGGAAAATTAGTCTGAGTGTAGTTACTGTTGAATACCCGTGATGGAAGATTTCGTGCTAAATGAGCACACTACTTACCACGAGAAGAGTTTTCAAAAGATAAAACAAATCGCTACCCCAGCACTGTCCACATAGTGAGAAAGGACACTGTCGGAAATTAAATCTCCCATAAAACATCCCTGGTATGGTGGATTGTTTTGACAATATGGAAAACCTCATTGGCTGGGTGTCGAAAAATGAGTGACTTGAAAGCCAGCTTTTTATCGTCAGATCACTTTCTTCGGCTGAGCCATTTTATTCGTAACTTTTTGCGGCATTTTAGGGCATCAATGTGCACACATTCCTGGGTCACCAAAGCTCCGTGAGTAGTGCGGTGTTCAACCAGCAAGGTACATACGTCGCCTCCGGCGACAGTTCCGGAGTCATACGTTTCTGGGACTTGCGGCTAACATCTGCAACTGCAAGTTTTTCGTTGCCGAGGGAAGACGCGGACGGGTCCTCGCCTTTTTGTACCACAACAGTATTGGATTTAGCTAAAGGACGAAAGAAGAGATTGCCACTAAATGTCAATCAAGTTGTGTACGATCTGTCAGGTGAATATTTGGCAGCTGCATGCAATGACGGCCGAGTTTGCTATATAGAAGTGCCGACTGGACAAGTAAGCCAAACACCAATTTTAAAGAAGCAAATACAAGGAGGATTCGATAATCATATTTTTCATCAGTATCGCCTGCAAAACACTGCACCAAATTTCAGGGTCTTCATCCAGATCATCCAGATCATCCGAATCATGAATGTGAACATCATCGTCAAACGAATTATCATCATCATCATCATCATTATCATCACCATAATGTTCATGCAACTGCATTATCATCATCATCATCTTCGTCGTTGGTAATATTTGCATGAGTAATAACGTTAGGTGAATTGTGATGGTCAGTTTAGTTCAGTTTTTGTTGACCTAGATTAGTCAAACTGTCCACGTGGCTATTCTTTTTGCTTACTTTCCACAGGAAAAATTCATTGGGAAACCAAAAGATCAAAAGTGGGGAAAATAATGCAAAAGGCACACATTATAATTAAATAAAAGTGGGAAAAAAAGTGAACAAACAAGAGCAGTTTGCCACTTTCTATCCTAATGTCGTATATCGTTGGCGGATCTATTATCGGAACATGCCCTTGAAACATAAGACATCCTAAGGGGCCATGTTTATAAGTCAGATTGCTTATATCTTTGTTTCGTGATATTGCCGGACCATCTTTAATCATTGCTTAATCAGTAGCCGTCTCAGTAATATTAATACTACATTGAGCAAAATCAATGCAAAGTCAATAATTATGTAAGCTTTTGAGCCGAACAATCTGTGATTATTTAGCAAGCAGTGGTTTAGCCCCCTCAAAAGGTTCTGAATAATCACTTTCCGTCTGTACGTGGTCTTGAAAATCTGGCACGTGCTTAACCCGAAATTTTCATGTGCAAGTATTCTTCCTTTTTCAAGCTCATAGAACCTTTAAATGGACACCATTCTACTGTTCTTATAAATGAGAGGTTACTACTTCTAAGCATGATCCACAGCCTGGGAGAACATCATTCACAAACCACCTGGGGAGTGGAGGCTATTCAATGACACGTGATTCGGTGTCCATGAATAGTAAAAATGAGACAAGCGTCAAGGACCATTATGTCACTTTACCAGCTGATTGGTTTCACATTCGCTTACGGATGCGTTTAATCACGTTTCGCAGCATCTGAGGCACATTATCCAAAGTAAATCGACTGGTTTGAGTTATGATTAGAATCCGTGTGTATATATAATACGGCAATGGGTTGATACATGAGGAATCTAAATATTTTCTTCTTGATATTTCACAGAAGAAAAGAGAGGGCTTTAAGAGCATTTTGTGCACTGTAAGTGGCATGTCCATTACGGCTTAAATGGTCTTTGACAATTTTTAAGCAGTCTTTTTATCGACTGATTCTGCTTTACAGATTTTCTCATTGTACGCGCACGAAGATGCGGTTCAGTCGGTCACGTTCGACTGGAACACGGAACTTCTCTATTCAGCCTCGAGCGATGGTCAAGTTTGTTCATGGAACTGAAATTCAGCTCATGTTGTTTTTCATCATAACCATTATTATCATCATGTCCAACTGACTACTTTGCATAGCTCAGCAATACCTCGAGTAAATTGGGAGTTGTAACATTCTTCTGACCTTGGATGATCGTTCAGAAATATGTTATTTTGGAGAAATGCATTTTTTAGTGTTCGATAACTGATCGTGACATTTGCTTCGTCCAATAAAACATGGTTTGTGAAAACCACACAGTGACAACTTTTACGTATTCCGGTGATCACGGATTTGGTTCTGTCAGTTCGTAGAAATTATGAGGCAATTTATGAATACTAGTGAAAAACGCGATGTGTAGGATATTGGTACGGTACTGATGAACGTAGTCCACCGTTGTACCTCACCCAGACAGACGAGTTTGACGAATTTTTCCACACTATCAATAAACGTGGTTGTAGCAGGTTGGCTATCCAAGACGGCTAGATTTATAACCTTGAGCCCTAGAGACTATTGCAACTTTGGTGGGGAATGTTAGGACAACCAGGTTAGACACTAAGACAATCGATTAATCGAAAAACAATCTTTCAGCCTGTTTCAAGTGGAAATAAACGTGGGACGTATGTGTACGGGCATCATTCTGTTCGTTGAAGAAAATAGGAAGAGGAGGGTGAAAAATAATGGCCGATTCGTGACAGTGGTCGACACAGACGACAAAAAAGGTTTACTGACGGATTTTGTCGTGTGGCATTCATTAGGTTTGTCCAGTTCAGGTCACCTCTTTTCATCTACGCGATAGTGAGAAAGATTTGCGAGTCGTCAAGCCCAGCACAATTACCTCGAGTTTATTTCGTTTTTCTTCTCTCTCTCTCTCTCGACAAGTCAACCATTTCTATTGGTTTCTGTATTTACTTTAAGTCTAAATTTGATTATAAGTCAACATTCAAAAATCAACACAATTTTCCGCAAAATGGGAGACAGGTGGATCGTAATTGGAATGTGCTTATTCGGGCCCTTTTTAAAAGTGAACAATAGATTATAGTAACATTGAGGTAGTCCGTCTGTATACAGGCTCTGTTCTTATGCATAAGCACTCAACCTCTTGTCGGACTCGGCCTCGTCCCAACAAAAAAGATTGTGTATTTGTTGCCTATGGCTGACTGTTATGCATGATGTCAAACTGGACCGTGGTTCTATATGGAGAGAAAACTTATGATTATGCTGCTGTCTGAATTGCATCTAACTGGTTGGCGCAGCGAGAAGCGGGCAAATAACTAATCTCGTCCCTATGTAGTTTGGTTTATTGTTTATGAATATTGTTTTCCATTTATTGTATCGGATACGAGATCATTTTGGAGTGTATTGAAAGAGATGCACCATGGGATTTTTTATATGTAAGTGTTTATTGTTCAGTAACACAGCGTTATCGGAAAGGTTGGTAGTTAGCTGACGTCTCGGCTATTGCGGATAACCTTTCTCAAGATTATTTTGCAGTCGTGAACACTGTGTTACTGAACAACAACGGTTTTACATTTCACTTTATAAAGAAGCAACACTATTCGGTGAAAATGAGTGTCACTCATTCGGGCGGCGTTTGATGGTCGGTGGCACAGCGTTGTATGAGATGTGGACAGCCAATTGTCGTCTCGATTATCGTGGGTTCCTCTAAGCCGTACGCAAGCTCCGACCATCGTTTTCAGTTTTTCAGTTTATACAACCACTAAATTCGCACTTCTGTGCTCCGGTTTTCGTTGCTGCCTTCTAGCATCTTTCAGCAAACGGTAGAAAACGTAGAAGCACTGTGTGAAAAAGATCCAAAAATCAAAGTTATAAGCGCTCTGACCACGCGCATGTCTATGCCTGTAACTCTGATTGAATTTACCGACGTCGACAACCGTGGTTTTGTGTTAGTGGGCGAATAAACCGAGTGCCCAGGTTGTTGGTGCTGTAACTAATTCACAGCAGAACAGCACCAGTGCCGAAAATATCGGCAAAATCCATGGAAGCACTATGGAGTTGGTTCGGTAAGATATCTTGTGGATTCATGAATTTAGAGAACACAAATTGACGAACAGGCTCGTTTTCAGTGATTCATACTCATGCCACTGCGTCACAGTATACATTACGACAAGTTAGGCCAGTGGCTCAGTTGGAAAGATAAGAAGTGCTAGGGATTATTGGTGATGAAAAAAAGGAAAGAAAACGACTGCAACCCAGGGTTAAATCAAGAGCAGATGTGGGTTGTTTCTCACACGTTATGTCAGTTATCTGAGTTATTATTCCACACAGAATATTGCGCAACCAGAACACCAATAAAAACACTGCTCGCCATATTCTTGTATAAACTCCTCACAGGTAGATACAATAGCACGGTATGGGAATACAACAGAAATGATGAGAGTCACAAGTATAGCCATTCTCAAGTACCAGATCTATCGTAGGTGGAACTAGGCACCGGATACTTGTCTTATTTCTCCGTTATGGCTCGTGTTCTTTCTGATCACCCCTGAAAACGGATTCTTCTCATGCCACATCTGGTCTGGAAAGAATGTCACCATCTGGAATGATAACATCAGCGGAGAAAGGAACAGTGCAACTGATTTCATCCAAACCTTTCTGGTCGAACTGCATCTGACCATTTTCTTCGGAGATTTAACAATCGGTCCAGTACGGCCACCCATGGTCTGCCGTTTCGTGTCAGAACTATACCAGAGACTAGCCGTAAATCACTCTCTCGCAGAAGAACACTTTACGTTCTCGTGTGAGTATGAGACACAAAAATGTCAGGGTCCACAAGAAGCACGTTTCCACAATAATTCCTGGTCAGAAACGGGAGAGGCAACCGGGATTCTGGAAAAAAGAAATTTCCACGGTTAACACCATATGTTTTAAAATTCTGAAGAGGTCTGACACATGCTGCCCTATTGTCTGGTGCTGTCACGGTCAAGGCGTCTGGATATCATTCACAAAAGCTTCTGATTCTCTGGATTGTCAGCTTGTTCCGAATCAGTAGCCGCTACTGTAGATCCGTCAAATTACTTACTTAGTAACTAGATGGGATCGTAACTGAACACGCAGTTACGTGCCGTAGTCACACTTTGAAGACTGTATCTGCTGTGCGTGAGAGAAAATAATGCTTTGGCTCCGCTGTTAGTGTGGTAAAAAATTTTTGAAACGTTCAAAAAGGTCCTCACATTCTCTGGAGCTACAGGTCAGGTCCTGTTGGTTCGTATCAGCTGAATGTATGGTGGAATTTCCATCCGTGACGCCAAGTAAGACGTTGTGTGAATTTATGAAGTATTATCGCGCACATAGTATCACGGAACAAAATCACACATATGGCGCATGGTAGAGCGTAATATTTTATGAGATCCGCACAAGTATAAACGATACCTCTGTATGCAAATAAAACACAGATAACGAGAGCCATAAGTATATTCACTCATGAATACTTCATTCATTCTTGTTACGAAAGGTTAGTTGTGCAAATCCACAAGAAGTGGAATCCCTGGATACCTAACAGTAAATCACACTGGTATTTACCAGGCTATCCCAACTGGATTTCAATGATTTTGTTTCACATTAACACTAGGTGACATAAAGCCTTTATTTTGACGTTGTAAGGTCTTCAAGCACGAAAATCGATGGAGTCCTGCGATGGAAATCTTTTAATTAACAGCATAAAAGAAACGAAGACGGTACGAACAAGGTGATGAGCTCCGATACTTGACGACTGTTATTATTTGTATATTCAACCACTCTAATTTTTGTCGGGGTCTCTTCTCCTACTGCAGTTTTCCAAGTCCCCATCCCTTTTTGTACAAATTTTGTCTAAATTAGATATATCATTTTGTTAATTGTTGTTTCATTTCTGTCGAAGCATTTCTTTCCTACGGAACAGCCATCAAACTCAGTAGGGTCTGAATTTTCTAAAGGTTATTCTAAGCTACCGTCATTTCTGAGTGCCCACAGCATTGAAAAACAGAGTAAATTCTTTCATCTTCTGCATTGAATGACAGAATTTATGATATAGAAAAGCGGATGAGCTGTATCGTCCACTTTTGAAAAGCCCGAACCACGCCATGTAGTCTAGTAGCTCAGCTGATGGAGATCTTGGACGGCGTCAATAATTTGGCTCGGATTTCACAGGTGTAAGGGTTTAGTGAGGTTGGACAAAACATTCGGCCCGCCATATTAGGAAACACTTTTGTCTTGGGTAAATCTAGATCCCAAGCTGTTCACAAGAATTTTCCATGATGTACATTTACCAAACAGTACCATTGTTCCCTACGCTCTTAGACCCCTTGTTCACACGCAGACTGCCAAACCCGCGTGAAAATTAAGTTGCCAACTCCGATTGTATCGCACATTTTTTGCCTTGTTTCCATGACAGTGTTGACTGATGTGGTCCTTGTGACTTCGACCCGTAAATGGGCTCGGTCCATGTATTAGCCTCATCTAATCGTATCGCTCATTAGTGAACTCTGGTTCTTAACACATGTCTTCGCTTACGTAACTTTCTTTCCGCATTGTGTCCTTCTGTGCACTGACCCAATCATTACCATGACGCCTCAGCTGGCTTTGTTGTTTCAGCACCCTCCTCCCCAATATTGTGTTGGTTCCTATCCAAAGCACTCCTTTATTTCCTCATGATTGTCTGAATTACTTGATTGCGCCCCACAGACTGTGCGTATTTCTCTCTCAATACCTCTCTCTCTCTGTGTGTGTTCGCTTTATCTGTGTTAACGATTGACCTCTGACCTTCTCGCATTGATCATGCTATTTTCTCGTGCCAGTCATATTGCGTTTGTCCTCCACCACGATTCTTCATGTTTCCTCAGGCGATTACGCCTCTTCCGACCGTTGACTGGTGAAACACTTTGCTTTAGTGATGACTCCCTTTGAGAACCATTTGACTTGATTATGCATAATCCTTTCGTGCACTTCCTGTCCGTTGTTTCCTGGGGGGGGGAGGGGTTAAGCCTTTTTGACTATCGTGATTTTGCTGTAGGTTTGTCTACAATTTGAGGTACGTTATTGTCATTGTTTGATAACTTTGTCCTACGGCACACCTAGTGAAACGAGCTTAGTTCTCTGCCGTGGGACTGGATGGTTCGTTTATTTGTGAGTCACTCCACGAGATAGCAGTTCTGTACAACCGGAGTCAACCAATACATCAACCGTTTGTCAGAGCAGTATCCCCACTGTCCGTATCATATCTGTTCTATTCATTCATGTATAGGATCATACATGCAACTCCTTTACTCTGTGTGCCTAAAAAACCATAGTTATGACCCGGTAACGTTGGTTCATAGACCTTCAAGGGCAGACTGGAAATATCCCCACAGTGGAAGTGAAACCAACAACAGTGGTGAAACTGCTAAAAATTAATTCTGAAAAAGGGTTTTTCATGTACACTTGCTTTAAAATATTTCAGCCTAGATCAGTTCGCAGTGTAGTGAAAAAACAATGCGCCGTGAGTAGTGTTATACGTAAGTGTTTATTATTTGGTAACACACTGGTCTTGGAAAGTTTATCTGCGATAACCAAAGTGTCGACTGACTACCATCTTTTCCAATAATGTTGTGTTGCCCAGCAATAAACACTCATGCATAGTATTGATGCAAGCTGCAGTATTTCCGTGGAATAAGAGCCTCGCACCATAGTCTGACTGTAGGGCAGGGCTGGTTACCACTCTTGACCTGTCGGTACTTCGTGTGGTTCCCAGTTGTCATTGGGCCTCCAAAGGCCTCAGTATGGTCGGCGTGAGTGTCTCATGCTCCGAGATGGCAGCCCGTCCTCTATGCCTCCCGAAATGTTCCCGAGTGACCGTGCGTCTAACATAGCCTCTGCTGAGGAAGTCCTGCCCACTGCCTTCTCGTGGTGGTGCTCCCACTAAAGTGAGAGGACGAAAGCGAATGCCCGGCTCTCCACAGAGTTGGTTGACTAATAGTCAGTCTAGGGGAGATGGCTAAACCCTGATTCCAAACCAACCACGGGTGGCGTATGAGGCGTGCAACAGTATGCTCACCGGCATCCGTGGCGAAGAGGTGCACTGGACACCCAGGATGTTTGGCCTCATCCGAAGGGCGTACGAACTGGGCAATCAGTCACCGGCTCCAAGAGGGTTACGGACCCCACGATTCGTCCCGCTGCCTTGTGGGTTAAGCCTTGAATAGCTAAAGGCTCCGGTTGTAGACCCCTAAGAAAACCATCTGCTTCTGTTTGGGCAACCTAGAAGTATCGAGCCCACAAACAAAACAAATCATGCACTCGGACTATCTACCCCTTGTTCTCCGATTGTGCCGTGTTTTGTTTGACACACATTCTGGGACCAGACGTTTTTATATATATATATATATATATATATATATATATATATATATATATATATATCCAACTACCTGGCAGTATCGCTTCTACAAACAAAACATGGATTCGGACTATCTACCCGTTGCTCCCTGATTGTGCCATATTCGGTTTGTCACACAGAGTCTGAAGTCAGGCTGGTGTGGAAAATTTACATATGTGTGTATGTAGTTGTCACTGACATTGAAGTAATCTTTCAGAACAAGAGGCATACCCCCAAGTCCTTGTGTTTCTCCCACTGCGCTGATGAGCCGACGTGGAAAGGGGAAAATTTGTTGGTGACATATGTTGCAACAGTGCACAAACTTTAGGGGTAATAATTCCTTTTTAAGATTTGACCTTTACGACGAGAGTCATTTGATGTGTAGTTTTTCGAACTCCTACTATTTATAGAAAGAAAAATATTTCTCTTACTTCGAACTACTTTGTTTTATTACCACAAAACACAGGTTATATAGGATGCTTGGTGACCGCAGTCGCAAACATGTGAGCATACTCCAGGTTCTTTCTTTGGGACACGAAGTTCTGTGCTCCCACAAACTGGCATCGTGACATATGGGACACAGCATGGAACCCAGTTCCCTCTTTCTCCTCCTATACCTTTGCCATTTGCTCTCTTTCGGCATAACGAAATGTTACCTACGGGATTGAGAAACGATGAAAGGATGGGTTTCAACGGATAACCATTTTAATAATGAAATTTTTCTAGGAAATACTGGTTACCTCCATAATGACAACGTCGAAAGAAACTTCTAATTTTATATGAATTAAGGAATGTTTCAAGCAATTATTACCTACGATACAAGAATAAGACGACGTAACAGTAACAATACAATCTAACCGATACTTATCCATGATACTTAGACAATTAGACCACCTACCGCAACTACGCACCGTTAAAAACACTCACCTGCCGACGAACAATGAACGAAACCAATGATGGCCACCCGGTCACGAGGGCACGCAGTAAAACAAAAAGTGTGCAAATGTCATAGAAATGTTTGTTACTTATTTGTACGAAATCTATATATAAAAACGGCGCCCTGCAGTTCAGGAGGATCTATGCGATTTCTGTTCAAAAGTATCGTCTTCGTGCGCCACCCCAACGCTCCGTTGGGCAGTGCCCAACAGGGTTGGGCAACGTGCTACTTGGGATGGTGTGGACAGCATTGGTTTAAAATATTTTAAATAACCGGGTTTTCTAACGGGCCCTTGTAGTTACTATCTTGATTGGCTGGCTCCGTCCCGTTTGGTTAAAACAACTGTTGACTGCTGTTTTTTGATTCTGTTCCTTTTCGTCACGAGCTGGTAGGGCCTCTTCATTGGCTCCAGCTTTGCCATCGATTTTGCACAGGTCTGCCAGTGGACCTGAGCCACCCGTCGATGGTTAGTCAGTCAATAGCCTTACAGTGTGCTCGTCTTTGATGCTATTCAAGTAGAAGACAAGTTATTAGCCCTACAGAAGTTCACGTTTTACTTGCAATGGATTGTCTAACTTTTTTCGTAGAATGTTGACGATTTTCGTTTCGTGTTTCAGTTTGCTAGATAAATTGGATTTTCCAGACTGGAAACTGGTGGTCGGGTGGTTTAATGCTTTCACTCATCACTTCGGAGGTCCGAGGTTCAAATCCCTGCCATAATCGGTCGTTTTGGTGGTAGACAGCAGTCCACTGTTGTCCGGTTCGTTATTACACATGACCTACGGGGACCTTATGTGGTTCCTCGCTGCTCCATGTCTCAGTGTCAAATTACCGGTTATCCCCAATGAAGCAGTGGGCCTTCGTGGCTAAGGGGTAAAATGCCGGTTCCACTGCACTCATGCGTAAGCATGTGATAAAAAACAAGTCGACATCCGAATCTGTCAGCTTTTCAGCTTCACCTCAAAGAATTGCAATCCGTTATCGGTAACCAGTATCTGTAGGGTTCCTTCTCGGCGGAAGTATTTCCGTGGCATCCGGATTAAAATAAGGTGGTTGGTAAACTGGTCAAGAACACTTCTGGCTATTTGGAGAGTCGTTCAGTACAAGCGCGTGATATCGGTCCAAGAATGGGCCACAGAAGTCAGCGTGAACCCTCTACCATGGAATGTTGCTTGCGGGCCATGGATTTCAGTTGTTTGGCCTCTATTGGGCTTTGTGCAAGCACGCATCAGAGTTCTTTGCCGCAGTGCAAGCTTCAGCATCCATTTCCGGTGACAATTATACCTGTCTGGTCAGTGATTTCATTGTATCCACTCCCAAGTGACTTTGGTGGAGTTCATCCAAAACTGATTTACGCAAGGGAGGTGAAATAACAAGCCGGTCACCTCGACAAAGGACTCCGTCAGGTCGGATACTGAATTCCTATCGCAACCCGAAGAACTGTGGGAGTTTTTACTTCACCTAGGATTATCAAGCCTTCCTGATTGCAGGAAGCCCGGACGAGAAGTTTCGTTTTGTTTGCCTCCATAATTTTTCCTTCGACACGGGCGCATTAGATGAAATGAAATGACACTTTTCTGCCACTGCAAATCGTGAGTATCGTGACAGAAAGTTCGCCTGCGGGACTGTCTTGCCCGGTGGGTGCAGGATGTCGTAGTTATAGGCAACCAAGACAATGCTCCATCGCTGAATCATAACAGTCGTAGATTTGGCGACTGATTTATCAGGGTTATTTAGGAACTGAAGGGTCTGGTGGTCTGTGACAATCGTGAACTGCAGTCCGAATAGATACTGATGCCGTCGGAGTACCGCCCAGAAAACGGTCAAAGCTTCCTTCTGAGTCTGGTAATAATCCCTACCTGCAGTACTGAGAAGACGTGAGATGCAGATAACTAGGCTTTCATCTTGTTGCAGAATTGCTACTATCCCAACTTCGGACGCGCCAGTGATCCGCCTAGATCGCCCAAATAAGGCCAGTATCAGTCGATCAAAAACATTTCGAATGAGACTGTATATTGTCTTTTCACACTGTTCGTTCCGCTGCCACACATTGGATGACTGGGATAAGAACGACGAGTGGGCTGGTGTCGTTAAGCCTGGAATAAATCTGGAGTAGCACTGCTGGCACCCAAGCATTGATCGTAAGTGAGCCTGGTTTTTAAGTAACTTGATGCCGATCAGAGTTTTGAAACCATCTGGATCGGATTCGTATTCGTTCACATTCGTAGTGAAATCAATTCGATGACACCGAACTTGCTTTCGGTGGCTTTGATCGATACTTTTTGTTCTAAGAACCTCTCCAAGAACTGTTGTAATCGGTGGCCATGTTATTCTGTATTGATTCGAGTACCCTCATGCACGGTCCAGTACGCAACAACTTCACTTTCAGTACACAACCAATTAGGTGAACAAGGACCGTAGCTGTTAGATCATGTATATAAAGCAAATTCGCCTTTTAAATGGTCAGCACGTTATTTGCCAGTAAGTGCATGCCTCATTTTGCATATAGACAAGTTAGCGTCGACCGAAATTTGATAAAATACATTCCTGCTGTTCTTGTCCGGTCTTGTCGTTCTCCCAGTGCGTGTAGTCCAAGTGGGAGCTATTTCACTTTGTGCGATCAGTCAGGTAGATACAAGTACTAAATCTTCCCTAGTGGATCCAAACATAAGGACATCATCCTGATACGCCATCACTCCATCAATACCATGCATCACCTCATTGATTGCAGTGTGGAATATCCCAGACGACAACTGCAAACCGAAGACAAGAAATCGTGCAGGAACATGTCCCACAGAGTGTTGATGGCAGTTAGCGGTTTTGACTCCGTGAGTAGCGGAATTTGCAATTATGCATCAACTGGGTCAATATTTTAGAAATACTTGATGCCGAGCACGAATTTCATGAAGTCCCCCTGTTTCACCATAGTTGCTGCGCGTTTTTGTGGAAGTGGATTCAAGGTCAGTCGGTAACCACCACTAACCCGGGGTCTCTGTCAGTCATTCCTCGTCGCCACCATAACCTGAATTGCTCATGTGAATGAAGTCAAACGAGCAATGACATCGCCTTGTTCCACTTTGATAAGTACCCTGAGGACATTTCCCATCTGACCGTACAACACTCATCGCTTCAGGAACACCGGATCACCATCCACTTCCAACTTCGCGGACTCAGCCGCCATTGGGCCCTCGCTGTTGGGGCTTTGGGCACTTGTCATAGAGGTGGGTGAACTAACACATATAATGACAACCACATTTCCAACAACTATGAACACCGTAATAGCAATGGTTAAAACTGTACGAGTAATTAATCCAACTTTATGAACATACATTAAGATCTAGATAGATCATTTTTGCAAGTTTCAGGAATTATGGTGCTAATTTAAATTGGGAAAGAAGGCAGTTTTGTACAAGAAGTATATGATTGGTCAAACATATATCCTTATTATGTTTGTGACCTTGAGGGTGCACACAGATTGGTCTTATCATTCCGCTAATCACAAACCCGGGGCAAAGGAAGTGGCAAATAGCAATAACAATAAACTAAAAGAAAATGAAATATTCCACCAGGGAGAAAGAATTATTCATATTTCCAAAATAAAGATAAGGTTTATTGTCTTCCGAGAAAAATAAAAAAAGTTAACATTGTGCACTAATCTGCCTAAAGCGGACCACGTGAGAAATATTTCATAAATTCGGCTACAAAAACTTGTATTGCCATCTTTTAGTGAGACACCCAAGTCACGTTCAGTCAATAAACGCTTTTATACGCCCTACGTAGGGTGAATTTTCAGCACATTCGTGATTTGCAGAGGAACCCAAAAGAAAAGAGTGTAAAGGCCTAATAAAAGATGAAGATAAATAGGTGGAAGGAAACAACAAGATCGTCGATCACTTGGTCCCAGTCTACGAGTGAGTGTACAAGGTAAGGGATGAGGCTGTTTCCCTACGTAGAAGTGTGTGAGTGAAGTACTTTGAATGTCTTTAGAATGGAAGAGAATGAGAAGGCTTTGGGAAGTGTGGAGGGAAGACAATGATTTGTGTTCGATAGTAACCTTTTTGTTAATTTGTCACAAGCATCAAAGTGCTTGCTAATGAGAGAGTCAGTGAGGATATCTCTATCAGTGTTGCTTCAACGGGAGTGCCATTTCAGAGATTCGGTGATTAGATCAAAATCTTTTCCTTTTGACCTGGTAAAACCGGATAGAGAGAATGCAAGAGGTTTGCAAACTGAAGTACAGGATTTTAAGATGTTCTAAGTTTTCGGAGTGTGAATGACTGCGGTGAAGATTGTTTCAATGTGACTAGTTCAGTAAAGGTTGTGGTTTAAGGTAACTCTCAAGTAACGGACGGAAGAAGCTTTGGATGGATATTGGTTATGAATGAAGAGATGTAAGATGGTATTCAAAATAGTTTGGTTGTGTGATCTACATTGAAGATTTGAGGGCAGGTCAGGGCTTTTTAAGACGTTGAAAGAAAGAGAATGGGAAATAGACCAGTAACCAAGTTTATTCAGACTGTTATGAGGGAAATTAAAACTTTCCTTTCCGATATGGAGACAACATCGTCGGCGTATTTGCAGTCAGTGACATTAGGTGAGATAGGGAGTTTACTCATATAAGGAGGGGAAAGAAATAGGGATAGAACAGCACCCTGAAAAACGCCAGAGTTACCTGAAGAGAAGATAAGTGTTTTGGTTACCATAAGAAGTTATTTGTGTACATTTAGAAAAATAACCACAAAGGGTTTTTAGAGTACGACCGTCCACCCCATTATCATGTGGAATATTCAGCAGAGTACCGCGATGAAGACAACCAAATGCATTCTCACGATCGAGAAAAATTGGCCTGCCAGTACGACCGTTGTGATCAAAAGTGGAAGCGATAGGTATAAGAATCCGGTTAACGGCATTAAGGGTTGATAGAGTGGATTTATAGGCAAATTGTATCGGGTCAGGAGAGTGAACTTGGGACTTATGCGGTAGAACAGTACATGCTCAGATACTTTCTGCAAAGCAGATGTGCATTTCCATCGGACGATATTTGTCAGGATGTTTTCGGGCGCAGGTGTGACGCGTACGGATATCCAGCAATCGGGAATCACCTCAGTATATGACGATTAAATAGGTCAGTCAAAGAGGGTATGAGTTTGGAAGAACAGGCTTTTAGTAACATTACTGATAGACATCGGGGCCACCAGACTCATGGCACTTGACATTTTGTAGAACTCTAAGGCCAGATTTAGGTGTGACAGGGTTGGGTTCGTAGGATTCGGTGTAGGGAGGAAGGAATTAGGATGCGTCGGAGTCAAAGGTGAACTGGTGATTCAGATCTTCGACATTTAACTTCAACTTAGGCCTGGCCTAGCAAAACTGTTTCAGGGCTTTCCACATCTCACGGCAGTTCTTGTTACCCAGCCCTGAGTCTATATTAAGATTATTCAGATTTCTCACTTTGGTCTTGATGAGTGTGGGTAGCTTTTTATAGCATGACGCTGGCCTGATTTGTGCGCCCTTTTCTTGGCTCTACGGAGTTTCTTCAAGCGAAGGGGGAGACACTGTCGGGTCGGAAATACTAGATTTCCATGGAGCATCACGTGTCAACAGTAGTTAAGGTAGTCAATAAGGTGTTCACAGTCCGAGGATGCATCGTGTAAAATAAAAATAGAGAAATCAGTGGAGTCAAAAAATGTCCTGAGTTTATCGAGGTTCTCTGGGTTGCAAACTCATTTGCAGATGGTGTGCGATGAGTGCAAGCAGTTGATCAAAGATTTGCTTTTGCAATAAGTTTAGGGTGAAGAACTAAATTACAATCATCAGAAGTGACCATGTATGAAGATTTCTGGATAGTCCACTAATGCTGAATCCAAAAGTGCATCGACGCGAGTTGGGAAATACACAAGATAAAGAAAACCCAAGGTGGGTAAAAAGAATAAGTTGTGTCTATTGAAATCACGTGCTACTATGCACAAGAGCTGATCAAGACTTGTAATGTGATAGTTGGAAAGGCTGCCAGTTATGTGACTGATGTCGTGAGGAGGAGCATCTGGTGCAACATAAAAATTAACGGGGACAAAATAGCGAGAGGAACCTAGGAAAAGTGGCTTGTAACAGACTGCAACGCAACTGATCTCCGTTATGTTGAACTGGAATGAGAGGTGAGAAGTCTTGCACTACTTTGGATGGATAAATGTGATTACTCCACCTCTTCGGTTTCTTGGGTTCGCAGACCGATTTCCCCCGAAGACTTCAAATCCATCAATGTGGACGACATCACCATCAATTTCTTTGTAAAACCAACTTTTCTGGGGGAGCATAGTACCGACGTTTCTTGAGTCGTATTGCAAGGTGATATTGGGATACTTCATCCAATTTCCCTAAAAGAAACGAACATCTGAAGATCGCATTGACTTTATCGGCGTTTTGGAAACGGTATGATGTCTTCAACCAGCACGATATTCCTCGAGTGCCTGCATACCCTCCGTAACAGACATTTCGCACGACTTCTGACTTTATTCAGAAATGCTTGAAACTCGTTGCCGAGCCCGAGGATCCGTAGAGAATTCAAAAAGACTTTGTTAGATAAAAGTTGATTAAGAAAACTGGGCGAACTTCGGGATCGGAAGAAGGGTTCCTTGGTAAATCATGAACGATTAAAGAGTATTGAAAGCCCGGCTGGTATTCAAAGGCCCCGCCATGCAGGTTCTTGCCATCCACAACCAACAGACTGGCTACGGAAATCCGGAATCGTACAGGGTTATAGTGGCACTCAAACCGAACCACTGGTATAGTCTCGCCGAGCATCAAAATTCGATGGCCAGTAACGGCGGTTATGCGCATATCAGGGGTTGTATGGGTACACTGGGTTGGATCTCGTCGAATACTAATTTCGGAGTGATGGACTCACAGCTGCCGGTATTCACTATGAATCGATATCTCAGGCCACGCTGAAACTGAACTGATTTGTACCGGAATGGGCTGGATTTACTCGAAATCTTCAGTGTGTATACCGGACTGTCATTACTTTTCTGATCCTTGAGGGTTACACTTGTCACACTGAATTTGGACTGGAAACACGCTACAAAAATGGTGATTCTCTCCGCAGGAATGGCATACCGCTTTTAGGAAGCTGCAGGTGGAGCGTAATTGAAATTCGCCGCACGAGAAGAAACGACTCAGTTGCACTAGTTTGGTTTCAGGAATCATTTTACTGATCGGCTTCGGCTGAGTTGTCAGACTTGAATTGGATGGTTTACGATGAAGAATGTGTTGGTAATATACTACGGAATGTTCAACTTTCGCCTCGAATACATAATCAAATAGCTCGCACTTTGACCGGGACTCAGAAAACGTGAGATCGGGCTTAGGCAATAGTTTCTTTTGCAGCTCGGGATGATTAACATTGCCAGTCAAGCGGTCATACAATTGGGTCTCCAACTGGTCTTTGAAATTGCAATTCTCAGTCTGTGTTTGCAGTATCAGGATTAACTCACTGAATTTCATGCTTAGACGACGAACCATCGAATGAAATTCGACACGTTCAATTGTCCGAAAATTAACCACAACTACGTGGTCTAGTAGCAGAGCCTTCAGCTAGTCGAACGGAACTGTAGCCGAGGCTCGTGGATGCACAAGATATTTCATCGATGAGTACAGTGAACGGAAGCCAGCTGTCAGGAAGAATGCGGACTGATTCACCTTCTTCACGTTCATGCATATGCTGCACCGTAGATCGAACCGTTCAATCCAGTCTTCCATTTCAGGTGCCCCAGCGTGCAGGTTCACCTTTTCAATACTGGGCAACTCCACCACGCGACGCCAGTTGTAGTATTTGCAATTTCGAAACCGATAGGACTCGAAGAAATCACTCCCACCCGGAACTACGCAAACCAGGGTAGCAAGAAGACCAAGGCTGTGAAACTGCAAGTTAATTGTATTGAAGAACTGGTTTGTATAAATATGTCAAATAAAATAAAATAATTGATATATTAGAAGTTGACCAATCACAAGGAGCTTTTACTGTATCTGTTCTCGGTTATCCTGGTTGGTTGAGGCTCCTCCGGGTGCGCTGTTGCAAAGCAGCACCTGATCTTATCACTTGTGATACCCACTGAGTTACCACAGGAAGTCATCGGATCATTTCCGGATCTTGGTATGAACTTTCGTATGCGGAAATGGTGAGCGGATTTCCTATTACCTACAAAAATAAAAACAGGGTTTTAGAGGACTCCAGTAAGGTACAGAGTTCTTATTTCAATTCAAAGTGAGAATGCCAGTGATCGAATTGTGAGTGTATAATACCCCATGCGTATACAGTCAAACGGCCAGTGAACCGCGCAAGTTCCATGGAAAGTGATTAGGAGACGAGAAACCGTATAACTGGGACCACAAGAGACGATTCACATGATGCCGCAATACACGTGACCCTGCTTTACGCCAACTAAAGTTTTTGGACCCTATCTCGGTCAGCATCGCTTAGGGTGTTATTTTAAAACATGCCCGAATAACACTGACAACAGAACGAGCTTGCATTTTACCAGTTGTTGCGAGTTAAAGGAACTGCGCTGATCTATCAAGCCTTCATTAACTTTTCTCACATTTTCTGTTATGGCAACCAAACGTTGGGAAAAATCAAAAGCTGGAAGAGCGCAAACGGCATGTGGTAAGACGTGTCTAAAAAGCTAGCACAGGTTTTTTCGTTTTTTTGTCAGCCCCTTAACTGCCCACTTTTGTGCCCTGTTTTTTGGTTAATAACTTGCAATTTCATCTGGTTTGAAATAAGAAAAAATGTCAAAATATTATGCATCAGTGTAGTGTGAAACATTCGCGCAAAGCTCGATCAGAGTTTCTTGTTGAAGTGCAGTTGCAACTGGTCGCACTTTAATCAAGTGGTAAACACCGAAGAAGTGGAGATTATCAACTTCCATACGGCCACGTTTTGTCTGCTGAGGTATCTGGTACTTCAGCCTATTTGTAAGCAAAACCTAGGGCAGTGCGTGATCAAACCGTCCATCCGAAAAGTGCAATGTGGAGACAAAATTGATCACAGTGCTGGTCAATTATCATTGTGCATTCGTGTCGTGGACCAGACACCTCAATTTGGTTACAATGGGAACATTATTAGCCGGGAAGTCACAAGAATTCTCCACGGTGCGTGCGACACAGCTGCGTGTTAGATGTAACTTTATACACTACTTTGGGTCGACACAGAGGCTTGAGATTTGTGTGGGAAATTCAGGCAAACCGAGTTGTCCGGGCCTTTCGAAGCCCATCCAAGGATAGCCGCTGGAGCTTTACATCGACGTGTTTGACATCACCACTTGATGAACGTGACTGAAGTTCTAGGGTCCTACTGTTTTCAGTTTTCTGCTTATTCCCATTATGGAAATCCACTGTCAACGAATTAACCCTCATTTCCGTGAACTCAATCCTACTTCGGCTACTTCGGTCAACGTTCAAACGAGTGCTCAAACACAGCTAGCTAAATCAAGGCCTAACGAGGTATAATCTTTCCAGCAATCGGCTATTCGAATGGTCACCTGTGAACGATACCTGGATGTGGAAATGACTTCCGTGCTAGAAACTCACGATCACACTGATAGGTTGTGAATCTCCGCCTAAAATATACATGATACCCTCTGTTGTACACCTCCCACATACGCCCACAACTGGAGTTCGGGGAAGCTACGTGGCTTCTGAATTTGATAAACTGGAGAGCGTGCCTGGCTACTGTCCTTCTCGTTGTTGGACCACAGGGGATCAGCCATGTGTGGTGCCTCGGGCCGGGGTCTTTCACGAGTGAGGGTTGCATGTGTATGATCTGGAACTACAAAGCATAGAATGCTTCGTGAGCTCAAAGCTCAGTAAGTGGCTCATCGGGTTCTCACGTTTGCATCAATCCAGTTCCAATACGGCTTCTGAAACCAAGGCTGAGCTGACGGTCGGGTCACGCTTGCCACAATCCCAAGGACGACCAACGCCAGATAGTATTCAGTTACGATTCTTTTATAAAACATTCATAAGTTTTATAGAAACACCAGACAGATATCAACGATAATCACTCCGTGGATTGGAGTCGACCCATGCGAAACAATATCTGCAACTGATTACAAATGGAACAAAAAAACGGACCTAAACATCTGATTAAGTGGAAGATGTTCGCTTGAGGTAAACGGTACAATGGCCGTGTCTCCCATTGAAGCTTTCGAGCCCTACTGGCTGTCATAGAGGACAACATCAGAACAAACTTAACTCGGTAGTTCAAATCTGCCCGGACCGGAGCGAGGTAGCATTGCGTTAACACTCGCCTTCCAAGTGAAAAGGCCCCGGTTCAAACCCTGGGTGTGGCGGAGGATATGCACCAATGATGGGCTTCCACAAGAGCGAAACCCGAGTCTGGTGCTTCCGAATGCAAGATAGGTCGAGTGACTTGAGGTTTGTATGTGATAGGTGGAGGTCGAAAGGAAGTTAGCCAAGCATAGTATAGTGAGTTTCATACACTACTTGAAAGTAAACGTGAGAAATATATCAACGTCAATGTGAAAATCGTCAAACGACATAAGAGATAATAGTACTAGTCAAATGTCCATTGTGATCAACTTAGCTTGGCACAATCAGTGAAGAAAGTGACGCAAATTGTATACAGGAAAGAACACGGGATAAAGAGGGGAGGGAGTTTGGATTTTGTACACCCCCTCCAATGGAGTTTGCCTGTCACTTACAGCGGCCTACAGGTTTGTCATTACACAGCTCCCTCAATAAGAAAATCCTATCCACAGTGCTACATCACACATGCATACACCAACAGCTTTTGGTCTACTAAGACCCCTCATCGGGTACTCCATTTCGCAAGACCGCCGCAGGACACAGATCGCCTCAAAATTACTAATTTAACTGAGCCACCTATTCTACTCAGTCCAACTGGCAGGGTTTCCGGTCGAGTAGTGTGCAGGATCAATAATCATCTATAGGGTTTTCCCATGTTCGATCTAAAAAGTAAAAACAGGAAACTCCATAAGCCTGGAGCTCAGTAAGTGTCTCTCCGAGTCATCACACTTACGGCGGGTGGTTTCAGGCAACTACTTTGTTTCTAGAAGAGCTTCGGAGGATCAGAGGAGACCGAGTCTGCGTCCGGTGTATAGTCCAGGAGAGGTGACTTTGGAGCTGGAATCGGAATTCCCCACTCGGGACTATCAGCGTTTTAGGTGTCACTCTTGGCATTCACGAAAGTGCAGTCAACTGGATTACCATCAGCCTACTGTCTATCCAATGTTAGCTGAAGTGGTGAAAGGAGAAACTTACAGGGGTTTCAACTCATCTGACTTGGAGAAGCCATGGATCTTTGTTCTGAGATCAAAGTCAAAAACTGTATCTGCCACGTGGACGACAGGAGTTGTCGCACTGTTTATAATCTTGAGGACTTCACTTCATTCGCTAGTGTGTGGGATTTGAATAATGATATTGATCTTGGGCAGAATATAGCATCGATTCTCGAAACCCAGCCTCCATACCCGGTCCTTGTTTCATCGATATGCTTTGTAATATCTTCTCTTTTTGGGATGATAGGATTCTGTGGTTTTCTGCCGGAAATTCCAAATAAAATGAACTGCAGGTTTCTAATTATTCTAAGGTGGTTTGTGACTGAGATCAAACGGCCACCTCAGCGAACCTTTGATCTGCTTTCGAGTTCGACCCTCGCGGTGACTGCCATTTCCCATTCCAGTGACCTGTTATTGGCCGGAAAACCTTTCTAGAAGCCTTCTGAGTTGTTTTGTAGGGCTTTAGAGAAGAAATCTTTAATCACTATTAGTAGTAGGAAATTTGATTTATGTCGAATATGACTTATCTGGCAACAGAAACGATCCGGGTGAGTGCAACGAGTGTGTTACAATTCACAACTCTGTAATCAACGGGTGCCATATAGTGTTTCGTTGATGTTCCGCAGTCCGTAGAAAAGACAGCTCGGATAGACTGGTGTTAAGGTGTTTGACTCATAATCGTTCACCCCGGGTTCGAGTCCCACTTGTCGTTCGACGGATGTGCACAGGAAGTTCCTAATGAACGAGAAGAAAACATTTGTACTGTGCTTCCGTAGTTTTCAAGAACGATTTTAGCATTGATGCTGCACGATGACTCATATTATATAGAAATCACTGCTACCAGTATCATTATTTCACCTGACTGAAACATTGAATTCTTTGTAAACGGTGATGTGTATGCGTGCTTTTATCGTTCGCTTGGTCAACCCTAATCTACCACTTGGCGAGGCAGATGAATGTTGCGTCACTTTCGCATTGCGCTCGCCTTCCAAGCGCAAGGTTGGACAGGACACGGTTATTGGATAGTTTTGACTTACGTGATCGATTGGAGTTCTGCTGCAAAAGAAGAGACTGTGCATTCTCAGCCAACTCATTCATTTCACCCCGACAGTAACCCAGATCAAGCCTCCGTGTCCCAAGTGACAAAAATAAAGTCGCATTTTCTTTAGCTACCATCGTTGGACTGTAAAACCACTCAGCGGTCCAATAGCACACTCCACGATAAATTGTGACTTCGTTCAGCTGAAAGCCGAAACAATCTGACAGTTTATCTATCCGAAGGCAGTTTTCTGTTTTTTTTCTTGTTCGTCGTGGTTTCTTCCCTTCCTATTTTTCATAATAGACCCCAGATGAAATAGGGTTTCTTATTGAAATGCAAACTTTTAGATCAACGTTCATTCCATTCACTGTGTCAGAAACGCGATTAAAAATCCGCGAAATAATCAAGCTACTACGTTGGTGTTACTCTTGGGACAATATACTTTGAGGCTATCTATTCACGAATTCAAGTGCTTGAAACCTGGTCTGAAGTTCAAGAATTTCATTTTCATACATTACCCGTATGTCGGTTGAACTAATTCAAAACTATTCACACCAGCTGGGAAATTAATTTCGTAAAATGACTCAATCACGATGGTTGACGTCCTTGTGCAGTAAATCCCCCATTTACGGTAATTCAGCGACGTCATATAGGCACTTTTATTGAACACCTACTACTGCCATTACTACTGCGTCCAAATATTTCAGTATGGTCGAAGATGGGTTTCTCGGGGTCCAAGATGACTACTCGTCTTGAATGCCCCTAGACATGCTCCCAATTGGCCACGTACCTCAAACAACCTCAGCTGAACAATTCCTGCACACTGGCTTTTCCTGGTGGATGTTTTTACCATAATGTGCGGACGGGGCGAAAGGCGGGCTTTTGCCACCGGGTTGGCTGATCGATAGTTAGTCTGGGAGAGATGGCTAAGCCCTAATTCCAAACCAAACACAGATGGTGTGCAGAGCATACTGCCCTATGCTCACCACCATCTCTGGCGGAGGATGTACTGTATATCCAGAATGCCTGGCCTCATCCGAAGGGTGTATAAACTGAGCAGTCAGTCACCGGCTCCCAGTTGGTTACGGAATCCAAGCTTTGTCCTGCAGCCTTAAGGGTTAAGCTTTGCGCAGTCAAAGGCTCCGGTTGTGGACCCCCAAGAAGACCGTTTGTTTTGGCCTGGGAAACCTGGTAGTATTAGACACACAAACAAAACAAATCATGTAATATCACATCTTCCCTCGTTGTACTGCTCTGTTAGGCACAAAAAATGAAATCAGGAGAGCTTATATATATTTGCAAATGAGAAGTAGGAGATTAGATTTGTATAATATGATTCACCATGTAGCTTCAACTCTGAACTCACCATTGAAAACCATGGAAGCACTGCACAGCTGTTTCATCCTTGATGGGAATCATCAACAGTGCTCATCAACCGAGCCCCCACGGGGACTCGAACTCGGGGTGATCAATTGTGAATTGAGCACCTTGACCACAAGGCTATCTGGGCTGGCTCTCATCGGTTTGTTGAACATCTACACTACATGATAAATCACCCTTCCGTCACTGGCTTTGAACGGTAATAACCCACTTCCCGCGTGAGATAAGTATATATATATATATATATATATATATATATATATATATATATATATATATATATATATATATATATATATATATATATATATATAAAGTCAGATCTTAGTTGCGATATATCCTGCTGCTACTACTGCTAACAGTGCTACTACCACTAATACGACAGTATCCAGAATGGGGAAGAAAAAATTTGTGTTCAATCGTCAAGATAACTGGTAAACAGCATGCAGCCGTTTGCATAGTTCGTTTCAAAGCTCGCAATGCAATAAAATCTAAACCTACTTGCATGTTCTCATTCCTTTTTGGTAATGTGTCAGTGGCCATTGAGCTGGTTTGTATGCGCAACCGGTTTTGGCCAGACTGTCTCCATTGATATCTTGGTCGGCAGCTCTAAACTTGAGTCGTCGTTCTGCCTACATGAGGTTCAGCTGGGTTCCACTTGCTTGTCAATAGGATTATTTTGTTATCTCAGGTTGTATGAGAATTAGCCGTCAGTCCTTCTTCGATCTACGACTCTTGGTTTTTGGACGAGATCAGGTTGGTGACCCTCTCCTTCATTTTCGGTAATACTCATTGCCATGTAGGTTCCTGTACATTTCCGACTTTTTCCATGATTTTCAACGTCCCTTGGTGCAACACTCCTGTGTTGTACCGACGTTTTAATGTAAAACACATCTTTTGGTCGTCAACATCGCGCAATACAGAAAAGCTGTAAATAAATCTTTCATTCTGGCACGGTCTCATCTTCTGATTTGGAGTGTCTTGGAATTATATCGGTCGGAACTAACTATGAGAAACAAAACACTTTAGAAGCTTCCACGGCGTCTCTTGGCACTTCGCTCGATACTATCCTGTTCTGTTTAACGGATGGCTGTCAGACCGAACTGAATTGAAGACATTGGCGGATATTGGCTCTTTGTTGCTCATTTCCTGATCACAAGAACACTGAACAACTGTGAGTTTGTGTCACACCTTTTGTTTCATTTTAATTCCTAATGTACATACCCTTTTGGCCTTTTCATCACAGCACTCTCCTCCGCCCATCTTAGTTTGCTAGTGTCGTCTTAGATATTGTTGACATTCATTTAGTGTACCATATAGAGAGAGTAGTACGCTGCACCACAACATCACAACCACTAATGGTGATATCACAACAGGAAAAACATCATGACAAAACTGTTTTATATTTCTAATTATGAGATATCCGGAAGTCCTGGGAATCATCTTTACGCACAGGCTCTGATGCAATATTGGCGCGACAGGATGGGCCTCTCGTCTGACCCGCCTCTGCAACATATGTTCTTTCCTATCCAGCAGTGAATCGATCATCCACAGGCAGTTCGAAAAATTGACCGTTGTTTTGTCAGTCACGTGAGCTTGCATCTTTGTAACCCAGTTAGTCCGACAAAGATACAACCAAGGTGGAAGAAATATGGAGCGGTCCAAAGGAATTTCAAGGTCTCCGTAAGTAAATATACCATCCCGCACTGTGGCTGATGCGCTGTCATTTCCCACCGAATAGATGCACCAGATTGTCCTGGGAGCATTTTTGGAGAAATTGATCAATACACACAAAGTGGTAAATAGTTTGCATTACCATATAAGCGAAATCTACCAAGCATTATAAAACGGTTCAAATTCTTATATTACGTAACAGTAAATCGTTGAACGTCGTACACTATTCCCAATCAGTTTTACCAAGACAACTTACAGTTATTCATTCAGACACAGACACACATCCGCGAACTGTGCATCGAGGACTTTCGGATCACCAGCACGCCATGCTATCCGATCATGAAACTGGCAGATTCACTAGTGGAATGAAGCAAGTCCACCAGTTCTATCACTGATGAACTCTGCATGAAATTGGACGATAAATCAACCACTCATTTTATATACTTAGTTTATAGAAAAAGCAATATCAAAAGTGAGACCGGTTTTCGTTGATTCTTATGTTGACCAATCATATCCCGTATGCAATAATGATATTAAAAACGATTTGTCTTTAACTTTGTAATCTTGTCTAACGCAGTGCCTCATTCGCTCGTGGCCAAAAAACGTTCGCTTTTCCGGATGAACGATTTTCTCCTGACTATTGATTGTGAGTGCACTCATTGTTCAGCTCACACAAAACAATACTCACGTGATCAGGATATGCACCTGAATTTAACTCTTTTGACTGCGTAGTGAAGCACTCCTATAATCGAGGGTTTTCTGTACTTTTATTGTTCGATAACCTTATATATATATATATATATATATATATATATATATATATATATATATATATATATATATATATATATATATATATATACTGCTTTGGTTGTCAGTGTAGATTTCGAGGAAGGTTTTTCGAAGATTTGAGAGAAATATTGCATTCCGTTCAACGGATTCCATCAGTCTTCTCATTTTGGGTAAAACGACCATCTACATTGGTTATTTTTCTGAACCTGATTACCTGTCCGACTGACCGATTTGACGATTGACAGACAGACAGACAGACAGACAGACAGACAGACAGACAGACAGACAGACAGACCGACTGACTGACTGACTGGCTGACTAACTGACTTACTGACTGGCTGGTTGACTGACTGACTGATTGCTGAAAGACTGACTGAATGGATGAAATAAATGAGTAAACAAATCAATCCGTAACGATGCACCGTTTTCTTCTGCAATTTAAGTTAAATCAAAGTTGTTGATGCACTTTATTTGTCCGAAAAGATCATATTTTCAATGAAAAGTTATCGGTGGAATGCCTCGTCAATGACAATGAATTCGTTGTAGGAAAAATAACTGATAATTGTACCATGCTGAGCCATACACGATGTTTGTCATTGAAAAACTTGATGTAAAATGGACAATCGTGATTAAGTAAGATTTTCTTGCACGTCATTTACGAGGTGTTCTTCCGAAACAAAGAAAACCTTGCTATGGAATAACCGAGTTTTAAAACGTTGTAGTTCGGGAATTACTGCGAGTTCAAGATGAATGTAACGAGTTTGCTTCATCAGAAAATACAGTGCTGCACAACCGTTCACATACAGAAAAATGAATTTTTTCCAAGAAATTCAATAAGCCAGAGTAGGATATATTACTGCACGTAGAAATGCATTTAAGGGAAGTCTTGATAAATACAAAGTCTTTGACATACAAGCCAGGGAAAAGTGATAGAAGAGCCATAGAACCGGTGACAACACACAAGAATGACTGAACTTAGAGATGATGTGGTGAGGTACACGTAGAGATCTCAGAAGAGGGTAGTAAAAAGTCTGCTTTTCTACCTTGAAAAAGGTGTCTTGTGCATGATGAGTCCACTTAGGATCTGATGAGACAAATATACCCGGATATAAATGCTACTGGACTCTTTCCATTTTTGAGCATCCTATCATGAGGTTTGGATGATTTTATTGCGATGAGGATTTACGCTCAACTGAAACAGTACTTCTACACACTTGTTGTGATCAAGTGCTAATTTGACAGAGGTGGATCATTCCGTCGTCGTATAAACAGACGGGTGTATTGGGTCGATATTAACATTATTCCTGGATTTAGAACGGGCCACAACATCGTCGGCTTATTTAAAAGTAAAGGATGGCAGAGCAGAGAGGAGGTCGTACATGTAGCAAGCGAACAAAAATGGCGATAAGATAGTATCGTACAAAACAACAGTGTGAATAACAGTTATGGAGGATCTATGACCATTAGGATATATAAACTGAGAACGGTTCGTGAAATAGTCTCTCAATCTATTGGAAAGCAAAGGGGATATCTTTTGCTGATCTAAAGTAGATAGTGAACGTTCTCTGCAGAGCGATTTTAAAACATTTGCATAGCCCGGGAAACATACCTGAACGATTTCATTCTTCTGTCCACTAAATGACGCTGTTGAGTGGACAAGACTGCTGACGGCCTCCAAAGTAGAACTATATTTTGGGTTGGCTAATTGGTTTACATCCAAATTACTGGTGGTGGACCTAGGGTCGTCTTTTTTTATCCAACCGAAAATTTTGAACAAGACTGACGTAGATGCAATGAGATGAAATTTGCCATGTTTTTTCTTTGGTATTGGAGTGATAGGAACCTGACGTCAGGAGGCAGCGGGCTTGTCTTCAGATAGACATTGAGAGAATATGGCTGAGAACACGGGAGCCAAGTCGGCGGCACAAGTTTTCAAAACGACAGGACTGATACCATCTCATATGGATGCTTTGTTGATGTTGACCTATCTAAACTCTTTGTGAGCACTTTCCGGATGAAGATACTGAGGATTTCCCGGTTCGCGTAGGGCTCCAGGTGAATTATGGTATAAACCGGTTAAATTAATCTCCGCTATATTGGCCCGTTAAGTTTTTCGACATCATGCGCAATGTAGTTTGCTTGAGGCGGGTGAACACATGGCACTTTTAATCCATTCCATAACTGGCGGGAAGAGTAAGAGTATGGCACTCAGGTATAATCACTCAAGATGAGCTATTTCTTCTTTGATGTATGGGTTTACCAGGTTGACTGCAGACTTGTCGTGTGAATGATATACTCTTTCTTTCATCCTCCGCAATTTCTTTAGCTTTGACGAATAAAAACTATCTGTACGCATCATAATCCTTGTTCGTGGACCGCATGTTTTGTAACAGAAGTTTAAATAAATCGTAATATTATCAAAATGTATAGACACTCCAGGGTAGTAAAGAAATCCAGGTTAAAATATACCACCATATTATCAGGTAAATGAATACTGAGCGCGTTATACTACCGTAAATGCACCTTCCGGTCTACTTTCTTTGTTAGGCTTTGGTGATTGTGTTTTCTAGAACAATTTAAGAACAACTTTGACAGCACAGTGGTCGGGTGCTTCCCACCGGGCATGCCTCACAACATGAAAGGAAGATGGCTCATTCACACTGATGTAGTTCTGCTCTTCGAGAAAGCCATCTCCCATCCAGCTCGAAGTTGACAATTTTTTTTCATCGGCAAATCGTTTCATTCTTTTGACTTCATTCCCCACAGAGTGTGAAAAGTGGAGTTATTCCGAGTTTCTAATAAGTCCAGCAGTATCTCGTACAAAAATCAAAAAGTGCGAGTTGTACCTGAGCCTTGAAGACAACGTTGATGTGGAAAAGAAAACTAGAATGGAGTGATATAAATATGCAAAGACAGTAAAGGTAGCACTGAATAGCACTGTCAAATTCAAAAGCCGCACCAGTAATTAATCCAGCACTTGATCCAAAATGCTATGACCAGTACGACCTTAGACAGCCAGTCAGGTGAGCAGTGACTTTCAAGCAGAAAATTCGCCAAAGCTTCGGCTCTGTTGTTTCAGAAAAGATTGGCACATTCACCGGGGAATGATTGTTCGTCCCTAACACTGGAAGAAATACAGGAACTTTTCCTCCCTATCGACCTGATAACTACTAAAACTTCGATCAGCAAAGCTTTCTGAAACCCTTACGAGACAAGTCATTTCAGAGTGGACATTTGTTTTGAGTTGATTTGTGTGTGTGCCACTGATATTCACCAAGAAAACTCTTGGTATTATCAAACCCTAAGGACAGTCTGCAGTAGTCTGATATGTTTCAGTAGTGGTATATAGCAGTTAGTTGTCAAACAAATGGTAGTGAAGTATAAAAGCCCAATTAATTACTGAGAACCTTGAAAACTCCGGGTAGCTGTCTCATTCTCGTAAACGATCATCAACGAGATCGTCGTTTGCCGGGTCTCCACTGGGACTCGAACTCGGGGGGAATGATTGCGAGCCGGTCACCTAAACACCAAGCTATCCGGTCTGCTTAAAATCAACTCTGTGTAATATATTACATTTCCGCCCCTGGCTTTTCAAGGGTAACAAGTCGTTGACCGCAAGGCGACCGACTCCTTTGGAGAATGAATTCTCCATAGGAGGCCTAAGTGACAACAGAAGCATCGTGCACAAACAACCCCTTGAGTTTTGACTGGTTTCACCAATAGCAAATTTCAAGCCCTGTAAATTGTCTCGCGTAGTGTCTCTGTCGTCGGTTGGGCCTCTTATGGAGAATTCGTCCTTCATACGAGTCGATCTCTGTTCAAGTAATGGATTGTTACCCTTGAAAATTCTGTGACGCATTCGCGCTGTTCGATACAGCAGTCTGACAAAGTGACAACAAGTGAAAGTCTGTCAGAAAAATTATTCGTACAATTCTTCATCGGAGCTAATTGTTGTTCGGATGGCGAAGTTTACCGCCCACAACCAAGAAAGGATAGGTGGTACCTTGTGAATTATCAACGAGAAGCAAGCTGCTGAGAACCAGTACCAGTAAACCATCAATCGGCTGGATTCAGGAGATAGGAGGTCGGTTGGTTTTGAATCCTCTTTGGGACTTCCTATGATTCTTACCAAGCCGGATAAAACACAGGTTCACAGCGATTCCAGGAACTTTCAATGATAAATCTAGAGCTGATTTTCTGTATGCTGGGTCTGTAAGCGTTTCAGGAAGTAGTGCGTGGAAACTTGTGAGAAGCAAGAGTCTTGAAACTTCGAAACTATGCTGTCGTAGAGCAGGAAAGTCGACTGAATCAAGAAACAACGAACAAAAATGGCAGCACAGGTGAATTTCTCTCCGTTGTATCCATCACCTCAGAAATCTACACATAGAACCGGGTGTATGTGGCTAGATAAGCGAGTTGGCAACAAACCCGATGTTTGATAACACGCTGGAATTTGACGGTCCTGGTAACCATGGAATGAATGAAAAGATGAGAGAATTGCGTGACTACAGAGCACGGAAAGACGGATAAAAAAGCTTCAAATGGAACGGAGAGTCTGAACATAGGCGTTTTAGAGGCATCACTATGGTCGGTCACCGTGATAACAATAGCGGTTTCACTACGTACCGTTTTTGGCGTAGGTACTGATTCGACAATCGGTTTTCTGTTTCTCTGGCTGTCATGGGCAGCCGCTTGTGCTATTCTTCAGTGTGTACTCCACGAACATCTACGACCGGTTCAAAAGCTCTTGCTAGAGGGATTCGACTTCTGCTACAGTTAGGCTCTGTAGGAAAGCGTCGTTGATAGTCCGATCTGTTCCCTTGCTGGAAGAGAGCAGGAAGTGTTTGGCCAATATTTTCGACAGACTCTGTATTGTATTATAATGGAGAGCGTAAACTGATATCAAAAATAAATTTCTGTGCATCACAAGATGTTTGCATAAATCAATGAAAGGATTCTACGAAAAATGAAACACTAGACTCATATTCCATGAACCTCTGACCAAGAGTCGTAATTCATTTTTTGACCACAACTATGGAATTACTTTCCCAAGATCTCTAGACTCACCCGAAGGGCGAATGAACTGAGCAACCTGTCACCGGCTCCCAGACATTTTCAGAAGATGCAAATGAACCATACAGTTGACCACCGGCTTATCTGTACAAATGCTGCTGCCTTGCAAGAAGTGCTTGGTCACAAGAAGGCTGGAGGTGCTTCGTCGAATAAAAATGCCTAAACTGGACTGGAAAGCCTAGTAGTAAAATAGCTCCCAACTCAAACGCAACTCATACAGTGATTGAAAGTCCTTTCACCAGATAGCTGTCTCATACCGTACACAAAATCTCACTTCTCTATCTCCATTTGTCTCCCTCACTCTTTTCCTTGATCAGACCGCACGGGATCCTATGTCGGCCGTGCCCACGGCGGCGCCACTGGTGAAAATCATGACTAAGTTCTCTATCGTCTTTCTACGACTGGCTTTCGAGTCACACCGAACCCGTTACCAGCGGCTGATGCCCTGCTTTGTCCTCAATGCCCGTTCAAACTAGCCACATTCAACATGCTGTCTCTGATGCATATAGAACATCGGACGGGTTTAGCTCGTACTCTTCATTCCTTTGCCACCGATGCGTGTTGCATTCAAGAGAATCGCACTCAAGACTCCGGTTCCACCATTCCATTGACAAACCCAACTTATCCTTCTGTGAAGTCTTACTTACGCCTTTCTGGTGACCCTGAGGCTGCGACTTCTAGCCTGTCTGGCTTTGGTATTGTTCTCAAGGAAAGAGCCACCGCCGCGCTGCTAGACTGGATCTTAGTCGATGGGAGTTTATGCGCAGTGAGACTCAGAAGTTTGTGCAAAGTGAGCAGTCATCTTCTCAATAGAACCAAAGTTTGTCGTTTCGAAGTATGCACCCACCGACTGTAGCCCAGATGTAATCCGAGGTAACTGTTACCAAAAACTCCAAGACTTCTTGTGTATAACAAGCTGGGCCGATATCAGAATTTTGAAAGGAGCTTTGAGTGCTGGAGTTAGTCGGCTGTCGTCGAATGAGGTGCTTGTAAGATGCCCTTTTTGGGCTAGATTCCTGTCGCTGGGACAATAGGAAAATGGCTTTTGGCTCTGTACTCAGACCGTAGCCAGTTCCTTCGCTTGTAATGAGATGTGCGCTTAACGCTAGCCTTTGTAGAGAAAGCGAAATCTGGAGATCGGAGAAAAAACGCGCCGCCACTTTGGGGAATCCTCGAAAGTCGTTCTATCTCATTCGAGTCACTGGTTGGGTGCAGCTCGTTAGAGAACCTTGTGTTTTGTTCTCAAAAGTTTGGAATACAGGACAGGTTCCCTCCTTGTGAGGAGAGTCGATTGTTTTACACCCTTTCGAGAAAAGCTCCTGCAGTGACCGCGCTAATCATAGAGGTATAAGCCTTATATCAGTGGCTTCGAAGCTGCTTGTGTTTATCGTACTCCGCACGTTGTACCAAACGCGTGAAGATCAATCTCACGAGGAACAAGTCGGGTGACACGCAGGTCGTAGAAGTATCGATCAAATCCTCACCCTCCGACAAAGGCTACAGCATATTCACACTTTCAAAAGACCAACGATCATCGTGTTCTTAGACGTTGGCGAGGTCCTCGACTCTGTCGATAGGACTACACTATGGAGTTGTTTGTTGAGAAGTGGAGTATTTGAGAATTACGTATAAATCCTCAAAGAATTGTATCGTCACTGCTCAGGTCGGGTTAGGGTCTGTAGTCAGCTTTTGCCCATTTCCATCGTCTCCCGTGGAGTTTGACAAGATTGTCCTATATTCCCATTTCTCTTCACCTTTACCATAGATGATTTTCTACGTATTGCCTTATCTGGTCTCTCAAACGGTGGAGTTGAACTTCTCCCAGAGAACAGGGTTTCCGACTTGGAATATGCTGATGATATTGCATTGCTGGGTGACAGTGCGCAGGCAATACAACACGCTCTGAACCGCTTGGCGATTGAAGTATTTACATGTGGTATGCACCCTGGGCCTTGCGAGTGCAAATCGCCTTTACAGTATTGACAGGGGTCTGTGTCTGCACTTACCCTTTGTGATGATCAGCTTGAGTCAGTTGACAATCTTAAGTACCTTGGGAGCTTGATAACAATTGGAGGTGGTGTTGGGGAGGAGGTCGGTTCACGAACACCGAGAGCTAGAGCAAATCTCGCAAACCTACGATACCTGTGGCTCTTAAGCGACGGATGTAAGTTGCTGAGGTTTTCAGTGTTTTACTTTACCGTTGCGAGACTTTGCCACTTCGCGTTGGGGGCGCTCGGCTTCTTTCCGTGTTCGACTACCGATGTCTCCGAAGCATGACTTACGTCTGGTGGGAACACCGAGCGGGTATTGATGAGGTGCGTCCTCGTGTGTTGAGCGTGTAAAGAGCCCTCTGAACGAAGTCATCTCTCTACACCGCCTCTAGTGGCTCGATCGTGTTTTGTGAATGTCTCTCTATCATCTACCTTTCCATGCTCTATTCGCACTTATTGGACAAAGCTGGAAGAACAGCGCCTCGATCAGACCATGAATTGGCTTAGAGATAAGAAGAGGCTAGCTTTACCATTTGCTTCGGTTGGTACTTTCCGCCTGCCCGATTTAGGCTCAAAGGATATGGATTTTATTTGGTTAGAGACACTGAGGGACCTTGTTGAGAAAAGAAGTCAGTGGCACGAATGCTGTGAACTCTGTCTGTCGAACTGTTATGATCCATGAGTATAAAAAATGTCATTCCAACAGACCAAAAGACAAAAAGATATCAAAATATGTACGGTGATATAGGGAAAATCACTGCGTATTATTCTTAACTAACTGTTTCGTTTATTGTGTTCTACTCCCTCTCCCCTGTTTTTGTAGTTTTTGTTGCTGCCTTGGCACCACGCTTGATTTCAAGCCGGTGATATATGTTGATAGATAGAAGGGTCAGATTTGTTAATTTTGAAGTAGTCGCTAACGGTCAGCAGACCAGGCTTTCATTAGGAACAACTCCAAGTCTTCAAGGCCATCTGCAAACTCAGGGGCACTCTCGAGAAAAGGGCCCTCACAAGTGCTGGGTTCTTGGACTACCACCTGCCTACTGATAACGTCACCTAGACGGGCGATGAAACATTTGCGACCTTAACGTCAAGCGCAGCTAAAAGGACCATTAGGTCTAACTGACACACTAATACGATATTCAAATCCACCGAGTGTTTGTTTATTTTAGAGGTCAAGGATTTATCAGTGCAATGTTTTTGCGTTCTGAATTTCTGCATCATAAACTGATGAATGTCAAAATATGTATTTAGTCGTATCATTTCGGGCGTTATCTTCTATCCAAATTTACCACAACGTTGGATACATTCCGAGTCTCATCAAATATACGGTTTGATCTCTCTCTATCGTCACCTGTCTCACGTCCCCCATTTCCCCGGATAACATCTGGCAATTCGTGCCCTTTATCATCCAGGCAAATGAAAAAGTTGAGGAAATCAGTCAAGCACCCTTCCCCCCCCCTGACTAGCATATGCTATCGGTGAGTTATTCGACATCTCATTATTCACGTTGTAACATGTTTGTAAAGAAATTTACACACCATATTTGTTGCCCGTGGATGGCCAGTGATCAGTTACGGATAGTGATCCGTTTCTCGGTAAAAGAATTCTCCATAATGTGGTTTCACCTTGACCGTGAGGGTCCATATAGAATAAGTGACAAGTCTATTTTGGTTATCTAACGGTGGACAACGTTCTCATGGTTGTCAAGTTTATTTTCGTTGGATGTGATCCATTTCAGGTTCGAAACTTTTCGTAGACCTTGCGTTTTCTGAAAACCTATGTTATTCACCAACTGATTCTTGTTGCTGAGTCTCAACTTTTGGTCCAACACTGTAGTTGAATCCAATCGGAAATCAGTCTTGCAAACAGATGCGAAAACTTGTCCCACGGATACGCAGTGTTATGTTCATGAAAGCCAAGCTGTAGTGGGAGAGCAATGTATTCCACCCCCAGAACCGGATAGCAATGATCTCATATCGTCCAGCATAGAATTAAGCGGGACGTCGACCATACACCGGGCTACAAAAGCGTAAAACTTCCCTCATTTTCCCGCATATTTTCGTCTTTTTATTGTCTAACGGAACCATATCTGGTCAGGACGACCGAATACCCATTAGGAAAGATAAAACTAAGCTTCAGAACAAAATTTTTTGTGTGTGCTTATTTAATCACAATATATTCAAAAGGAAGTGGGGGGGGGGTGGGGTGGGGATGTGACAATGGCATGGGACTCCCTCAGCTGGGTTGCAATAGTTACTACTTAAAATCGTGTGCAACCGCATTTCTGTCCGATGAACTGGATAAATCATCTCCGCGTACATTTTACAAGACCTCTGATTGTTTTTAGTTAAAATTCACCCGTTCTCGCCTGAGAGCCGTTACTAATTCACTCTTTGACCGGAAATCATGGAATCCTTTAATGTCGGGCTAGCAAATACGCCCAATAGGATCTTATTCGGGTTTATATCTGGGCTACACGTTGGCCACTGTATGACCATGATCCCACTGAACAACATCCTACATTTTGTAGTGTATGAGCAATAGACAGAAGCATTATCGTTTTGGAATACGGCGTCATGTAATCCGCTGACCAGTAGCGGGAGCAGAAACTGCTCCAAAGCATGAATATACGCAACGGAATCTTGTGTACTCTCAATTATAAATAGTTTACTCTGGCCTTTGACTGAGAACATTCCCCGGACCATCGATGAACTCCTGCCGTCCGTAAAATCCCTTCTTCCTCTCCGATATCATGCCTCTAATAATTCCAATCATCCAGCCAATCTAAATTAGATTATTTTTGTCGTTGAGATTGGCAACTTTCCGCTTGTTTGTCCATGCTACGTGTTTCAGTCTGGTGGTAAACTTTATTCGGTATACAGCCTTATGAGAGCAAAGTATCTTTTCATTTTTTTGCATATCATCCGCGGCACAACTTTGAGCTTTCTCTGAAAAGTTGGTTTCGAAATACTGACTCAAATCAATGCTTTCAAAGTCGAAATGGAGCATGTGTTATTGAAGGCTACGCGAATCAATCTGTGTTCATCCGATTTCGTTAGTTCATTTGGATGACTCATTCGCTTTTTGGGTGCATATTGTTCACTTCATTTCTTATACCTTTGAATACCGTTTCTCGATCTCTTGCATTACCTGTAGTGTATATCATGAGATTAAATTAATAGTCATTAACTGCCTTGACAACCTGTTAGGTGTCGGTTCTGTTGTTACAACGTTAACCGTGCAGCTCGTCCAGCTTTCTCCCTGCTTGATTCTGACTGAAAATGATACCTGACGTGTTCGTTCGTTACAAGTCATCTATTACGAGCGTTGTTGTTTCTCTTGGCAAATCGCTTAAAGCTTTTCGGAGGAATACTACAGAGATCTCATACAAACTGGGTCGCATTTGGCAGAACGCAGATAAATCAGCCAGTTACTTTATTTCCGTGTAGCACTGTGCAGACAAAATTCGGTGTGAGTCCTGTAAGGTGTATACTTGCAACCAGCGCGAATGAAGGTCACCTAGGTCACTAGGGTGCATCACGTGCTCCAGTGCACACGAATTACGTGATGCGGTAGCCAGATCCACAGAAAGAACCAATCAACTTGTTGCCTGACTCAATGGTCCTTCTGGTTCCGCGTATTATTCCATGGGACAGAGCACCGAAACAAGGGGTCCTATGCTTTTGCCACTCCCGTTTGTTTAAATTTTTTACTCTAAATAGCTCATGATGTATTGTTTGTTTCTGAAAATTGGTATACTGTATCTTACCATGCATTCGGTCGTTCTGACCAGGTATGGTTTCTTCATAGAATACAGAAGTGGAAATATGCGGCAAAATAAGGCCCGGGGGGTATTATACTTTTGTCGCGCATCGATTAACCAATGCGCGTTCAAGATGGTCAGAATCTATCCGTCTAAGGCAGGTGATCGGGCCCGTCAGGAATGGTCGACACTCACCCACATGCACGCAACAAGCGAACAGCTTTCATGGTCAACACATGGCATGACATGTCAGGGCCAAGACACAAGGCACCTTTGTGAAAATCTTTAGAACACGCTCTGTAGTGCTCTCAGAAGTTCCCAGCTTATTCGAAGAACGCAACTTTTGTGTCCAGAAAAAATCAGAAAATGAATCAAAAAACTGGTTTATCGAGTAGGTTGCACTTTGGTGGCCTAAATAATAGCGTGCAACATAATGTACGGATGAAGAGGTGTCAAGGTCAAAGATGAACACACGTAGAAATTAGACTGAAACTGAGTGCGGGGAATCAGGACGAGGGAAGAATGAATCACGTGATGAATCAGTTAACGCAGTTTATCATACCATAACAAATTCAAATCACTTTTTCTGGCGGAACCCATTCCTCGTGTTGTAGGTGCACGAATAGGTTTTAGATCAAGTTCTGCATTATTTGGCAATCTTATGTTACGGAATCGCTTCACAAGTCTCTTAGTTTCGAGGCAGTGCTCATGCGGATAGAAAGTGTCAACCTATCCAGTGCCACTCCTCTTTACGAAAATTGTGAAATAAATCTTTCAAAGTTGCTACAGAATGTTCGAATTGTTTTCGATATTACTAACATACGAGACTGGGAATCGTGTCCGCGGGCTTCCAGTCAGAACCGTGGTTATTTTGGCATGCAAGCTTCTCATTAGTGAATCTCTGCTTCAGGTTGTCAAGTGAAAGTACTTTTTTGAAAAACTTAGTAAGGCATAAACACAAAGCAGTCGGTCACGAATCTCGGCGCCTACAATGGCCGACGTGAAACCCTGATGGATTTCCCGTTTGGAATCTTTAGACTTGAGCAAATCAGACCCTAATCAGTCACATTGAAGCAAGGAGCAAGACGGACCTCTTGTGGATGAACACACTGATTCCTAAAGGGAACTGCAAATGACTATTTTTCTCGTCAGTTCTACCATCCATTATTCATTTTTCTTCTAGCTGGACCATTGTCAGATTTACCTGTCCGATACGGCCAAATCATGAGGGTAACTGGCTTTGATCTGCCTAAGTAGTTTTCTATGTATATATTTTTTATTCCTACGAATTTCTGGGAATCCTTCAACAAACCAGATGCCCAGTTTTGACAGATCATGCTACTTGCTCAAATCGTCCGACAGACTCCGTTTACCGTCGGTGATTCGTAGTTGTGGCTGGGAGTGGTTTATTCATAAAGTTTAAAAAAATCAACTTGTTTCAAACACCGTTTTGCACGTATTTTTCCATAAATCTACCTAGCCGATGAAGATGACTGTGCTTATCAACGTTTTTTGCAAGCATTCTATTGGACTGACATAAACGAACTTACCAGGCTTCCGCCAACCCCGTTTTTCCACCTTCATATATGATTGGCTACTTAGGCGTCTTTTTGAGGATTGCCTTGTGCCTGTGCCATATCTGTACTGAATCAGCGTCACAGTCTGTGCGATAAGTTTGCGCATCCGTGAGCCAACGTAGGTCTTTTTCTTGATGTCGAATAGGGAGAGTTTCGTTGGCATCTGCTTCGAGATTACTAGGAAGACGCGTTCGGAAGCCAGCAGCCGTTCCTGTTTTTGCTAGACTCTTCAGTAATGAGCATAATTCACGCCCTCCAACAGTGAGGGATAAGACTGATTGGTCATGTTTCCCTCCTTTATGGACTCTGCACCAAAGTTCAAACCACTCCAACAGTTCTTCAATCTGGGATGGATCACTTTGCAGATTCAGAGATTCAATCAACAGCGTCTCCGTGCCGCGATGCCGATTGTGATGATTGAATTGCGGGAAATGAAATAGGAAGGTACACCAACTGGTACTGAATCGTATTGTTCATTTAGCATGCAAAATATGGCATTTATATAGGCATGAAATACGAGACGGGACGAATATACACACAAGTATTGATCCACGAGCAATGCCATCGGTCGACCCAAACTTGTCAGACTTTGTTACTAGATATGGAACCGGATCCTGCGCGTCTGACTTGCGTACTGCTGTAATCAATATCCATAGCTGGACTAAGATGGGTCATACGCGCATGGGGCTTTTGTTTGTGGTCGGAAATGCGTGGATGCTGATTGGAAAGTGTATTGAAGAAATGAACACTGATTGGTCTAAATGGGTTTTCTCGAACTGCATGTGAATAGGTCATAGTCAGCATACTTTTAAAGATGTGTGAAAACTCTTACTGGAGAATGTTCTTCTTTAGGGAATGGTTACATTTTCCGGTTATATTTAACCAAATCTGCGAACGAGGGTACACATACCGCATTGAATAGTGTAATGGATGACTAATCCCTTGCTTGGACAGCTGTAGACCATAAGAAAACCCGCCTTGTTGATTACGAAACATGGTATGACCTTCCGTCATCACACCAACCTCAGTCAACTATTCTGGGTAATTGTGCGAAATCGAAGCACCAAGCGCTTAACGATTTTGAAGCTTTATTGATCAACAGACTTAGACCATCGTCAGGAATACAGAAATTTCTGACCCACAAAGAGTGCTTGCCTTGGCGTTAACCTGTCAGTTTTCCCGAACCTTTTCCGAGAATTTTGGCCCTTTTCGCCTCTACTGTGTAGATCTGTGCCCGATTTTGAAGAGTATTACCGTGTTTTACTTGTGATACTGAAAATAGTGACAAAACTGTTTGCACCTCACAACTAACATATTTTGTCCGTTCTAATTAACCGGATTAAAGGGGCTCACAGTGTCTGGTTAATGGCTGAAAAATTGGAACTGAAACCATACTGTTCCCTCTGTGCGGCTATTGTACACAAACCTGAAGAGCGGCAATAGGCGCTAATCCGGTCATGTATTTCCGATAAACTTTGCACACCCATTTATAGATAGTACTTACCACAAATTTCTCAACTAGCTACCGCATTGTAATTTTTTGGGGGTTAGTTTGGCCCAATCCACATGAAACTATCATAGAATCACAGTGGACCTCAGTAAGAAGCGCATTCAGTCGCTCTTCTGAAGCAAAGACGAAATTATTGCGAATAAAACCCACATTTTGTGCATTTATAAGGATGAACGGACTGAGTAACGGATACGCATACTCGATAAGCGACAGTGACGAAGAAAATTCCTCAGCACATCTATTAATACTGCCAAACAGCACTGACAAACATACTACTCCTAATCAAGTAGTATGAAGCTAGAGGTCGATTATTCTCTGGTTAAAAGATAGATAACTCACGTTCGTCGGCCCACGAACATGTCTTCCACAGAGCTTTACAGCAAAATACCAAACAGAATCTTCGTCAAAAGAAGATGGAAACTCGTGAGGAAAACCAAACGAGATGATGCGCCCGTGAGATGTAAAGGCAAGCGAGAACAGTTGGCAGAAAAAAAGTGAGAAACGGAATCCAGTGGTAACTGTAGCCTTAGTGCTTGGGAAACGTCATTTTTCTCCCAAAAACTGACATTCAATAGAAGAAGTAACCGAGTCATGATTCTGATAAGGACAACTTAAACCCCGTCTCGGCTGCCAGCAAATTACTCTGGTAGACTTATTTCTTTTCCAGATATATACCAAATTTCAATTGTGAGAAGTTCAAGTACAAAAGTGAATACCATCGATTCAGGTTATACGACCGACTGTACACCTTTTCCCACCAAACGTTAGGCAAAATCCGCATTTCCTTAGCCACGACCCATCATTCTTTAGCTTTGACACACAACCTTCAGCCATGCCACTGAAAGCCAGTCAAGTCAAAATTATCGGAATATAACAACATCAAGAGATATTGGAACAATTTAATTTTTTTTCTACAAAGATCGGTGTTGCAAAGCTAATGGGACAAGTGAGAAAGTATAATATGATTCATCATGCAGCTTCAACGCTCAACTCACCACTGAAAACCATGGAAGCACTGTACAGCTGTTTTCTGCTTGTTAGGAATCACCAGAAGTGCACAAGTGAGAAAGTGTGACGATCAAATGCTGTGCAGGTGACCGTGGTAATGGCATCACTGAAACATATGGGACAGCCCTTATTACTGTTGTAATTTTGGTGATAGTAATGGTATCAAATGTTGCAGCATAAATAAATCAATGACATTAATGGGGGTGTACTTACGCTAACTGTGTTTATTGCTCTCGGACTTTCAATATGTCCACTTATCTAAACGTTTAAGGAACCAAGACTTTATTTTGTTTCATCATATCCTGTTCTGATATTTATCTGCGACTTTAAATCAAAAAAGTACCGTTTGTTACATATCGGATTTTACTTGTTTGTGAAATCTTACCTTTATTAGTGGAGACTAATTGTCGATTGGTTGATATTTCCTTCGGAGGCAGCTGGGCGATATAATCACACCGCTACCGTTTGGGATAATATTCGCCGTACTTTACCTGGCTCCGAACACATCACCTCTTGACAACATGGAGAGCGGTAATATGGTTGAGAAGAGAAGATCGTACCTTTTCACCAGCGCGGAAGATCGAAGGAGGGTAATTGAATGCGCGGACGAAGAGGAGACAATTTAAAGGCCATTACCAAACAACTCAACCTCAAGATGACAACATGCCGAGCTATTGCAGCTACTGATCGGGAAACAGCGTTCACACCTGGGTCCCACAAGACAATGTTCAGCGACGAATTTGTTAGGCATTTGTGTGAAGTGGTGGACGAAAACCCCACAAGCACATTGAGGCATTTGAAGGAAAGCAGGGAGAAAGATTTCCCAAGCACGACAGTCAGCAAGTCATGCATTGATCGATTGCCGGATGGGCATCACTATTCACTTAGGAAGTTGACTATTCAACCAGTGGAAAGAGACTCAAAAGCATTCAGATCCAAACAAGCAGAATATGCCGACTGGCTACAACGATCAGGTACTGCTACTTTGAAGTTGTATACTGATGAGACCAACTGCAACATACGGTGCTGTCGTAGTTATGAGCGCGCTAAATTATGTATTGAAGCCATCCGAACTCTACACTCAAGTAAAGGACTTAACTTGAACGTATTAGCTTGTTCATCTAACCCCGGTATCTTGAAATATGAATGTCGTACAAAGATAACAGGGCATATTTTAATGAGTTCCTCTGATGCTGTTCAGCATTTATTGCTACTGAGTAGCCTGACGTTTCAGTAGTATTTATATTTGACAATGCGCCCGTTAATTGGAGAGCTATGAACACACAGTAAATCACAAACCACAAATACGTTTTCTCCCACCTTATAGTTCATTTTTCAATCTGCAAGAAGAGGCATTCAGTTAATTCAAACAGGCAAAATGTTTACTACTTCAATTTGTTTACATTTTTTAGTACCATAAAAACTGGTTCACTGGAAATACAACAATAATAGGGACCATCCCACACGGTTCAATGATACGGGTTCATCGTTTAAACCTTTTCCAATCAATATGTGATGCAGCATTTGATACCATTACCACGGTCACCTGCACAGCATTTGATCGTCACACTTTCTCACTTGTGCTCTTCTGGTGATTCCTAACAAGGATAAAACAGCTGTACAGTGCTTCCATGATTTTCAGTGGTGAGTTGAGCGTTGAAGTTGCATGATGAATCATATTATACTTTCTCACTTATCCCGTTAGCTTTGCAACACCGATCTTTGTAGAAAAAAATTAAATTGTTCCAATATCTCTTGATGTTGTTATATTCCGATAATTTTGACTTGACTGGCTTGCAGTGGCATGGCTGAAGGTTGTGTGTCAAAGCTAAAGAATGATGGGTCGTGGCTAAGGAAATGCGGATTTTGCCTAACGTTTGGTGGGAAAAGGTGTACAGTCGGTCGTATAACCTGAATCGATGGTATTCACTTTTGTACTTGAACTTCTCACAATTGAAATTTGGTATATATCTGGAAAAGAAATAAGTCTACCAGAGTAATTTGCTGGCAGCCGAGACGGGGTTTAAGTTGTCCTTATCAGAATCATTATTCCGATACTTTTGTCTTGACTGGCTCGTAGTGGCAGGGCTGAAGGTTGTGTGTCAAGGCTAAAGAATGATGGGTCGTGGCTAAAGAACTGTGGGTCGTGGCTAAAGAATTGCGGGTTTTGGCTAAAGCTTGACGGGAATATGTGTTGTCGTTTCAACTTTTGTCGCTGCTACTGCGTATTTGCCGTTGGAGTTAGGGGTACTGGTCACAGGAGAAGCATGAACTCCGGAAGGCGCGGTTTTCGATTTACAGCCCAGTATGCTTGGTAAATTCACGCCCATTTGACGGTTTTTTACATGCGATCAAAATACACGCCGTGGCCTTGAATCGGCGAATATGTCGCCTCATCACGAAGTCACAATGGGCTTCTTGATACGGTATCAAAATATTTCACCGGTTATAAAAGCTAATCCCTGTTTTGTCTCGTTCCACCAACTCTAATGAGAACTCAGTTCGGCCTGCGAACTGTTTTCGTTTTGTTTTTTAAAAAAACGAAGAATATATTGGCGATCAGTCCATGTACTCGCTGGTCGCACATAGCGCTTTGGTCCGACTGGTGTGGACATCTACGCCTTGGGGCTTAAATGCCGCTGGCAGGACTCGTCTCGTTTATCGATTCACGCCATCCGTCGGCTGTCCTGTCGTTCGTAATTTCGTGGGCTCTGTAGGGGCCAAAGCTGTCGCACTGTCTGTCAGTGGGATTAAACCGTCTACTGAACGGTGTGTTGAACCATACCCTCACACTGCGTAGTTAATTTAAAAGCTTAATCCAATAATTATAGCTTAAAATCACAGGCAAAAATCTAATAATACACTTTTCATCAAAGCAGGTACCTCGCTATAATGGATCCTTATGAACGCACCGGAAATAAGTTGACCTTTTTGAGTGGTGACCACCACGTCTAAATTTGTAAGAGAAAAAAACGTGGTTTCAGCTGTTCACAAAAGACTTACGGAGTTCACTCTTCAAAGAAGTATTGTTTTTCTTCACAGTTAAATGGTCTAACTTGCATAAGTTATGTTGAAATGGTAATTAAATTAACATTAGGTAAATGTTGTCTCCCTTTACACCCCTTCCCTGTCCATCATCTGTCCCTGTATAGCACGACAGTTAGATAAACTGCAGCACACTCATTCAACTTTTCCTCGGCCAATAAAATTCCGGCTTGAACTTTAATATTATTACGGTTTGCAACTGCCACCGTATTTTTGTATTGAATACTGCTTTGATCTGGTACAACAGCTTTTCTTTTAGAACTGTGAATGCCGTGAAAAAAACTTATCGATAAGTAGGAATGTCTGTTATGTTACTAGGTGTGCTGCTTTAGATGATCAAGGGAGAACCTGATTGATCGCATCGAGACATAGACGATGACGTATTGTAATGAGAAAGCAATGAGTGGGAGACAAATATTGCAACCAAGTGAGATAAATCAATTGACAATACCAATGTGGCCGTTCATGCGGTCCATTTTTATGCACCAAATCACTGAAACTGAGCGTCGCTGTCAATGAGCGTTTCTCTTTTAGGCCGTATGCCTGCAGGTGTCTGGCTCCCTCTTCTACACTTCTCTTACTTGCTCAGTTTGTTTTACGCTTCCGAATGACTTCTCTCATTTTGTCTGGGCAGTCTTTCTGATAGTTAGAACTTTGTTGCTATGCCCTCATTCTGTCTAGGGGTTTTGGTATTTCTTGCTCGACAGCTTTCCCTGTCCTTCTTGTGACGCTTTATTGGTAGATTTGACTGATCCAGCTTTTGCCATCCTCCAATTTCTACCGCAGCCAGTACCATAGTACCACTTATGAGTTCATTGGTTACGTCCAAAACTACTTAAGTTTGTTTATTTTACTTGTATCCTCTAACGTGCTACCCTTATATTCCAAAACATGGCTAATAAAGTCTAACTTTGCTATGGTTTATACTTTCTGACCTATGGTGTAGTGTTGTGTTGTGTTTACTAAAGCAGTTCAATCCGAAAGCAAATCAGTGGTGAATACAACGAAAACTATGAGGGCCCTGTAATCGGCTTCCATTTTTTTCAGCAACAATGATGATGTCTTTCCTCTATTGATGCCACTTGGTCAATCAATTTTACTTTGTCCCCAGTTAACCAAGGTGCCGGAACTGACACTCAGTCTGATCCGCTCTGTCTCTTATTCTTCCCCTGATTCTCTGGTTTAGGTTTGAAACTTTCATCTAGTACCAACTAATAATTATAAACTCCGGCGGCTTATCGCATCCAAAATGACGAAAGAAGAATACAAAACTACACGGAAAAGCTCAAGATTATTATGACTAGAGACGTCAGGCAGATAAGGAAGTTCGCTTTTGCGTACATCACTCTTTGCAGCAACCAGTCTTGTCATCTGGTGTTTTCAGTCAAAGAACAAGTCATTTTATCTTATCGAGGCTACCCAGGAAGTCTAGCAAGCCCAAAGCAGTGAACTTCATTCAGCAAGGTCTTTAAAGCTCCAAGACCATACCATGTATTGTTCTTTCCCATCCACCTTCTATTCAATGCTCACTTGATCGACGCTGATCGATACACGTGGCCTAAGCTGAGCAGCATCTACTGCTGAACACAGCAGTGAAGCCACGTAATCCTCCTTGTGGATTAGCTAACGCGATCAAAGAAACTCAATAACATGGGTTGTAAAACAAATGACCAATAAGCTGCATAACAACACGCAATGTCTTCAAAATATGAAGAAAATACACCTCAAACAAAAGAGGCGATTTCTCCCTCCCTTGTTTGAAAAACACTCTCCGTTTTATAGTCACGGAGTAGTCGAAATTTGGGGATGGAACGTTTTATATTTGACCGATTTAACTTTGTCCGTTTTTCTCCGCTTTTTCTCCATTTTTATCTGACGAAAGTCTCAACTCTGAGCACGTCATCTTCCAGCTGAGATGTTGCTCTAACATCTGAGATATTTTCGAATTGAGGTTGGGGGAGCTAGATTTAATAATGCCCACTTCTTTTCGCTTGATGACTCCTTTTTACTCCTGAAATAAATACTGTGGTCCACGTTCCACTTCGTAGTACGGATTCGTTGAATACACTTGTCAATAGTCTCATTTCTAGACCCATTTTCCACAAACTATCCTCGACTGACTGTCCTACTCGTAATTCCATGCAAGGAAATATGTCCACACAACCCCCTCAACCCAATTAATTGATAAGGAAACCGTAAACCTTTTATTAAAGGACTAAGTGTGGTTTATCCTGAGACCAAGCAGAATGGACGGTCAGTTTCTCCGATTCGTCCCACTGGCTCTTTCTTCACACCAACTCATTTTATTGGTACCAAAAGACGGTTCATGTAAGGCTTGAGGTGATCATAACCCAAACTTTGTGCAAAAGCTTGTTGTTTCTCTTTTTATTGAAAAACGAATCTTCCTACTTTATTCGGGTTGCGACCCGATTGTCTGATTTGGTTCTGGTCGTTTCTGATAACAGTTGGCCACTGACTGGTCCATCAATTCAATTCGCTGACTCCAGTCTTGTCATCGATTCTGGACGGTAGAAGACATGGTTTCTGCCAGACGAACCATTCCTTATTTAGCTGGTGTGTCTGTCAACGCCCTTACAGCAAGGACGGAGTTTTTTGCTCCCACGATACAGGAGTCATTTTCGTTTCTGAGTTACGAGATTCCAACTTTCTTGGTAGACAGAATTGAGGTTTAGACCAAGAAACTTTTCACTAACTGCTTGAGCATAAAAGCAACGAAAGGATATATACCATAACTACGAAGGTCAACTGCACTATTAGGAGTATCTGGCAACCATACCCTGATACTTGGGTTGGAGAACCAAATACGGTCCCGATAATTCGGGTGTGCTAGTGAGTCGGACGACAGTGGATTACTGTCACCACCAAAGTGACCGGTGGTGGCAGGACTCAAACCTCTGAACTAGAGGTGGTAGGCTAACGCTCTGAACCACTCAACCACAGCAAGCCAGGTAGCGACCAGATCTGATCTGTTGAGGCTTTAAATGATTCTCCGCTCTAGCTTCCAAGGGCAAAAGGCTGTGGTTAAACTGTTATCGTCGTGAACTTTGGATTCCCGCCACTGTCAATCACGTTCCTATTTGGCTGCCTCTCCTTGGTCGCGGCTCCCTTCCTGGATTGTTGTCCTTTGTTGTATGATAAATGGAAACATGCAAGTAGAAAATGAATGTTTATAGGAAAGTACTCTTTAGATCACCAGGTATATGCCTATTTCACAGCCACGCCAAAGCATAAAAACGGAATAAAAATATCTCAGACTTATACCACTCTAACACCATCTTCCTCAATACTATTGGCGTACGAAAATTGGGAAACTCAATACGACACTTGCATACGATTCAGTAAAAACGGTGGTGATCGAACTGTGCTGCACAGTCTTCAGCCGAATTTTCTGTGTAAAGAGCCGATCTGGTTTTCTAACAATCGGTCAAATTTGATCTACTCAAATCAGTCCAAATCCCAAAGTTGGAGCGGCCAGATTTTCTCATTAGAACAGTAATCCCTAGTGGCCTTGTGACCTTTTCGTTTTGCTCTACTAAAGTGTAGGTTTTTGATTAAAATCTGATCTGCTTTCTCACTGAAAGCTATAAGTCGTAGCACTCGACCTTCCCTAGGACTGCTTTTGGTTACCGGCTGAGAAATTTATCGATAAATTTGTTTTAACTGTCATCCACGTTAATATTTACAACAGTTTCTCAAGACTGTATGTTAATATTATTATTACTATCAAAAATGTATTTTTGTAAATCGGTTCGGTTTGGTGTTTTTACAGTACTGAACATGAAACAGTAATCGTCTGATTAGAACCTGCATGAATATTTTGAACTTCACTTAAAGATATTGGAATTGTTCGTGTCACACTCTGGTTTGTTCCATTATCAATCACATGTGGCTAGATCCGCATAAAACAGACCATGATTTTACGTTCTGTTCCACTTGACACATTCTCATGCATGTGCCTACCGTACGGCGCACTTGAATGTACATTCGTTCTTACTTACATGCCATTCTCTTGTTTGTACTGGAACAAACAGATCCCTCAAAAGCTATTGTATTCACTGAATGTCACTAGGCAACGTCGACATTGCATCCATCCAGACTCGACAACAGACAATCCGCGTTCAACTCTTCATTGAAAATTATGAAAGCACTGTACAACCGTTTCATCCTTATTGAGAATCATCTGCATTACACATTCACCGAGTTCCCACTAAGAGTGGACCCTGGGGTGAATTATTGTGATCTCATACGAGAATCAAATCTACCCGCAGAATCGTACGTAATGAAATAACTCTCACCCGGACTACGTACACTGAAAGAACGACAAAACCAGACAAGAACCGTAAGAATGTATTCTGTCACATTTGGTTGGTACTAACTAGTTCATATACACGAGAGGGCATGCACTTATTGGCAAGTTACGTGCTAACTAATCACATAGTGATTTCGCTATATCTACACGATGCAACAGTTACTGTCCGGCCTCAGCTGATGGGATGGATACTGGAAATAAAGCTGTGGCTCACTAGACAGCTTGTGAGAGTATTTGAATCACTACAGCCCACTTCAAAAATAATTATGGACGACGGAATGACAATGGGCATAATGGCCTAACGCAGACTGAACTCAATGAACGAAAGCCATGCATCCGAATCACTTGTTGGACAATTCCGATCGAATGGGGACCGGGATAAACAGGAATGGGTATGTTTGAGGTAAATCCGTAGTTGTTCTTTGATTGAATGATTTTGGTGTTGTTCGTAGACGTGGATGACAATGGTTAAACAGTTTACCCTTTGCGTCTTGTCGAACATTATACCCCTGCTGTTACTACCACTGCTGTTGCTACCCATACCGCAACTATTATTATTCATTCTAACAATATTACTACTAATACTTTCAACACTACTGATGCTACTACTACTAATAATAGCAACACTAATATTACTACTACTATTACTATTACCGCTGGCCTCCTAGATTTAACTTCTTCATAGTACTTAATTATAAGTCAATAGAAATCTTACAGTGACCAGCGCATGCTGTTCTGCGTCTTGGTTTATCAGTAGTTATGAAGAATCTTGAGTAAGCTAAAGTAGAGCGAATCATGGATCTTTCTGAACAACTGGATCTAAGTGAGAGTGTAAAATGGTATGCTTGAATTGAGCACCGTTGGTCGAATTTTCTTGTAAGTTAGTAGAAACTATAATTTGTAAGCCGTGCCGACAGTCTACTTAATTTGGAGAACTATCAAACACCCTTTGTGACTGTTTCCACGTAGTTATGAATTACCGCATGCGTATATCCCCCAAGCACTTCTAATATTCAATGTTTTGAGTCTCACATACTGCCTTTAAGCTACTTTAAGCGATATCAGCTTTAAAATGTAACTGTATATGGATGGACGAAGATTCTCAGAAGCACTCGATCATGTTCGCAGTTACCGTGGCTCATCTGTGTTAATTAGATCCAGTATTTCAGCTGGCGACTACAGTGTCCTGGTAGTCGGGGTAAGCTGCATCGCACCCTCATTGTAACATCAACGAACCGCAGAAGTGTTCCCTTATGAACTGGTCTACTAGGAGCATCTACACTTGCACGCCTATTCCTGAGATGAGGTTGCTATGAATATACTAGGCAATATGACCTTAGTCCTGTACGTGATTGTGATGATAAGAATTCAACAGAATACACTTTAGAAACAAACAAATTAATCTGATATGACGTTCTCGGTGAGAATGTGCTTCGGAGGCTACACAAACGTGCTAAAACAGGTCGGCAAGACCGGTTAGGGAAAATGAGTTCAAGTCCACGTGGGCCCCTGGATGGTCCGATAAATACAATGAACTCAAAACGTTATCCGTGAAGATAACTGTGCCAAGCAAAAGTGGGGCGTCAGCCCATATCGTCCACCTCGAACGGGTTAGCTTAGCTATTTCTTTTTTATTTTACAGTGCTAGCTTTATTAATGGTAGGTAAATGGTTGACTGTGTGTATTGGAAACTCAAAAGGTAACTCAGGTGAACTGCAGAAAGGACCTTGTTTCTAGAATGGACGATTTGTCGATTGGTATAACCCCGTTCAATTAACGATATGAGTAGTATGGCATCGAATCTGGATGACAGGACAAAATCTTCCGGGAAAAATACGACCCCTTTCGCGGTTATTGCCACTCATCAGATATGCTTACTCGCTACTCTTTGGTCCCCTCACTTCTATACTTAAGCACTACACAGTTGGTAAGCAGCCGTAATCTCATTTGAATCGTTGGATATGAGTAGTATGGTTTTGTGTCTAAATGTTCAGTTGAGCCAGAAAACCAAAAAACATGATCTCACTGTTTATGGTAGTTCGAAATGATAACTCACGACCAAACTTCCAGCGGAAGATCAAAAGATTAGGTCGAGAACAACAGCTAGAAAAAAAGCAAAACTGATAGTATCAAGAATTGTAGGGAAACTTGTGAATAGAAGAAAGCCATTGTTGGCGAAGTACAGACATTCCTTCTGACCGCACCAGGTACTTCTTGAATGTTTACCAAGAGTCCAGACCACGAAAACTGATACACACGATATTGCTTAGCTTGCCTAATAACCTTCCCGTTCTCATCTTGTCATAATATGAACAGGGTATAACTACTACTCATTTCCTATTGACTACCTGCATCGATGGATATTGCACAACAGGAGCAAGCACAATATATCTTCTGAACCATCGTGGCCATATTAGCTTGAGTGTTCAACCTAATGATTTAACTTTTGTGTTTACGATGTCTCATGGTATCCACGTAGAACCCCGTTTGTATTTCTTTGCATTTTCGCTGAGTAAACCGCATGTTACAAGCCATCGACCGCCTATTATACTCACTAAGGAACGTCTCCGATCAGACCACTTTTCAGGATTCTATTTCATGCCATCATCATCTACCTCCGAGCATTTTTGTCTTTCCATCTAATCTAAGAAAAGCAATCATAATCGTCAAATTAGAGTACACTATAGTTCGTGACAAGGTCGAACGAAACCAATCCATATCTTTTTGTAGAGATTGCGATCTGAAAAGGTAACTGTGTGAACTTGTCCAAATACAAGCTTTACAGTTATATTCGCCACCCGATACGTTTTGTTGACAAACAACACCCACACAAGTACTTTCACCCCAAAACGTATGCTTTTTATGATAAATTCGTCCACTGACCATCAGTCAAAAAAATGGATACTTGATTGTTGTACTCATGCAACAGTTTTCCGGTTTCTGTTGTCAATATACTTCAAGTTGCAAGAATAATATCATGCAGACTCTTGTCTCGTCCGGCTTAATGATATTTCAGCCGCCATCACATTGCAGCCAACCTGAAGCGTTAACCTTTGGTAAGCCTGCTAAGACATGGTATATCACACAAAACAAAATAATTCTAATGAATTTGGTAGAAAAGAAGTAACTTTCTAAACTATTTTCCTTCGAAAACAAATTCCTCATGACACTGTTACACACTTATGAATTACAGTGAAATAGATGACGCAATGCTGTTTGAAAATCCATATTAAATACTGTATATATAATCGGATTCATAGCACTGTTCGCATAGCCCAACCAGGTGATCCCATGTTGTATAGTCCAGTCCAGTGGGCAGTACTCGTGACATAATGCCGTGAGTAAATACATGATGAAGAACGGAAGCCAACAGAGCACAAATGTGCCCACAATGATGAGCAATGTTCGTACTGCTCTGAGTTCATGGTTCATGGATACTTGTTGTCGTATTTGGGCCGCTATTTCTATTGACCTTAGTCCAGTCGGGGTCGTCCGCTGATGATCAGCTTTCTCTTCTATTTTCACTGAAGAATTGTGTCTTATCACGTTCACCACGGCCAATTTTAATTCCCTTTTGGACAAAATATTGGCTATCCTATTGGTTAATTTCGGTGTTAATCGTTCCTGAGTCAGGTTGGATGTATCTGAACAACCCACCGTATGTAGGGAAAAGTTCTCCTGACTCCTTTGAGTCAGTGAACAATGTGTCCGAACTTTGTCATGTAGATCGAATTCTCGAGATTCCGGGACGAAACTCCGGGTCGAATAGGAAACAGTACCTTTCCGATACAGGCTAACACGTAAATTTACCGGAGATGCTAAATTCTGATAGTCTTCCAAAGATCGATAAATCTGGTGATCTCTGCGCACAGAATTTTGACATTTCAGAGTCATGCTTTGATTCCCCACACAGGGACCACTGGTCGAAGAAGTACTTGGCCCTGTTAAAAACGGGTTATTATTGAAATAACCCACTCGTTCACTTTCGCCTTGAAAATAATTTGCGTAGGATAAATGATCGATCTCATAGATATCATTCTGCGCTTTTTCCGGATTGTGTGTACCATGGGGCAGTGGAGTTATTGAGCCGGTACAGATCACTTCTGCCCGACTGACCGAACAACTTGGTACAGAACTGTACGATGCGACCCCCGGCACGAGATGTGAGCGAGTAGCACAATATAGCGCACTGGTTCTACTCACTTTCAGTCTACTTCGTATTAGATGAAACAGTTTCACATAGATGATCACCAACAAACTTGCCGGTAAGTAGAATGAACCCAAGGAGGAATAAATCACATAGCCAATCTCGTTGTTGAATGAACACTGAAATCTGGTATGGTTTGCCATTTGAAAAGTCGCATAGTCCGGGGCAGCCCAACCGAAGAGCGGAGGAATCACAATAAGAGCACTCAGCAAATAGACCAGAATGATGAAGGAGAAAAAAGTGGTCAGTGTTCTGTGATTCAAATAATAGGCTGGATATCGAATTACCAAGTAGCGATCCACGGCAACAGTACACAAATTCAGAATGGATGCTGTACAGAAAAATATATCCGCGGCCACATGAACGGTACACCAGATAGGGCCAAATATCCACTGTCCATTGAAAATGATAGTCACAATATTTAACGGGACCACCAACAATCCGACAGCCAAGTCTGCGACAGCCAAAGAAACCAAAAGACTGTTATGCACTTGTCGCAGAGGTGGATGAACTAACACAGATATAATGACGATCACATTTCCAACAATTATGAGCACGGTAATAGCGATGGTTAAAACTGCACAAGCAAATAATCCAACTTTATTAAAGTACATTATGATCTAGATAGATCATTTTTGGAAGTCTCAGGAATTATTGTGGTAATCTAAATTGGGAAAGGACACTTGTATACAAAAAGCATATGATTGGTCAGACTTATATCCATGTTATGCTTGTGACCTTGAGGGGGCACATGGATTGGTCTGATTCTCTCGCTAACCACAAACCCGGGGCTAAGGCAGTTGCAGCTTAAAATAACAATAAGCCAGAAGAAAATGAAATTTTCACCTAGGGAGAATGAAGTATTCTTATTTCCCAAACATAAATGAGGTTTAATGTTTCCCGAGAGCAATAAAAACTGAATATACTGCTCACTAATCTCCTGAAAGCAGGCAGTGTGGGAAATATCTCATAAATTCAGCTAAAAAAACTTGTATTATCATCGTTCAAGTCAAGTTCAGTCAATAAACGCTTTTATACGCCCGATATAGGGTGAGTTTTCAGCACTTACTTGATTTACAGAGGAATCAAAAGAAAAGAGTGTAAGGGCGCATTGCAAAGTGTAGCAAAACGCAACTGAAAATACAATTTGATTAATGACGAAGGTAAACAACAAGATCGTTGGTCAGTTGGTCCCAGTCTATAAGTAAGCAGACAAGGTAAGGGATGAAGCTGTTTGTATACGTAGACGTACGTGAAAGAAGTATTTTGAAATTTCTTAGGATGGAGGAATATAAGACGGCTTTAGGTAGTGTTGAGTGAAGACAGTGATTTATGGCCGAAAGTAACCTACTTGGTAATTTGTCACAAGCATCAAAATGCTTGCTGATGAGAGAGTCACTGAGAATATCCTCATTGATGTAGTTGTATACGGAGTGAAATTTCGGAGATTTGGTTAATAGACCAAAATCTTCTCTTTTTAAACCAGGAAAAACAGTGCAAGAGCAATATAGCCAAAGACGGAGAGCGCAAGAGGTTGCAAAGAGAAATACAAGATCGTAGGGCTCTTTAAGGTTTTGCAGTGTGAATGACTGTGGCAAAGACGGTTTCAGTGTGACTAGTTCAGCAAATGTTGTGAGTTAGAGTAACTCTCTGGTAATGGACGGAATGAGCTTTGGGTAGATTTTGGTATTCAGTTGAGAAATATGGGATGTTATTAAAAATAGTTTGGCTGTGTGATTAACATTGAAGATTGAAGAGCTCATCAAGATTTTTTAAGAAGTTAAGAGAAACAGAACGGGAAGTAGACCAGCAACCAAGTTCATTCAGACTGTTTTGAAGGAAATTCAGACTTTCACTTCAGATGTAGATACAACATAGTCGGCATATTTGCGTTCAGTGAGATTAGATGAGGTGAGGCACCCTGAAAAATACCAGAGTTAACAGGAAGAGAAGATGAGGTTTACCAGCACTGACAAACTACGTAGAACCTATATTTGGAAAAACGAAATAGTACCTTTTAATTCTGTGGTTACTCCAACTGTGACAAATTATATATTGATACAGTAAGTTCCGGTGTCTACAAAATATGTCATTGCCAGCAATTCTTATGCTTCTGCGCAATATCAAGAAGCCGAGGCGTGAACCGAGTTGTAAAGCGCTCAGAGTGGAGGTTACGTCCAAGCTAGGACTAGCTGTCAAATGGCAACAATTTTCTTATTTCGTATGCCCTGAAGTGTTGCTTGTTTGTCTCTTCCTCCGCTATTCACCGCAGGTCTCGTCAAGGTGATGTAATGCTTATCGACTTTGACTGACCGGCTGAACCAGTTGGTCCAATGGAATACCTTAAGGCTCAGACAGTTTCCTTTCCAGACGGCTTGTAAGACTAAGCTCTTATTCTTAATCTTTTCCTATTGATTGGTTCACACTCGGTGGTTCAATGGACGTCAGTGTGGAACAGCACATCGCTGGGCTCGTTTGTCTTCGTGAAAACGAAAGTAGTTTATAGTTTGCCTGTATCGCCAGTATACTCCTTGAGGACAGATAAGAGTAAACAGATACCATGACCCATTGGGGCCTTATGTGGTTCTTTGCCACTCCAAGTCTCAAGGTTCGGTTACCGGTTATCCGTAATAGTGCAGTAGGCCTTCGTGTCTTTGGGGTGATTGCCCCTTCCGCTGCACTCAAGCGCAAGCATGTAATAAAAAACCTTGATAATAATTTATCACAGCTTGAAATGTGTTTATTGGCAAAGCGTACTACACTTGTTACATATTTTTGAGACCAATATATGCACAATACTGGCAGCGTATTCCCAATAATAGACCGGTGTTTGTTATATCTTTTATTGCATTTGAATTCTTTTCAATTTTTTCTCACCCTACTACTTAACCTACTCAAATAGCCAGTCTCGGTGTACTGTTTGTTATGTCTATATTTCACGAGGGTTACAGCTAAAAAGAGGTCTATCCGACACATTGATCACTTTATGCTTGAGGAAGTGACAACGACTATAGGTGGTAATGTATGGGTTCTATGTCGTACTGTGTTGGCAGGATACTAACCGCTTAGGACCGACCTCCTTTAGATAACCTAACGATTGGGTTCGAGTCCCAAGTGAGACGCAGTGGATGGATTTTATGGTGTCCTGTTTAACCAGCCACACGTATACAGACATGCATGCGAAAACACACACACACAATGTTCACATAAGTCAAGTTTTGGCCTGGAATGCGTTGACCAATGAAATCGCCTTTCTTATCGACTGGCTCCTCTTAACCTAAGCCGTATACACACTTAGTTTAGGCTTGCGCAAACATGTAGTTCTGACTGTACCGTGTCCACGCCGTGAGCTGCATGCTGCTTACTGAGTAAGCCTGTGAACAGATCTTTTTCTGATGTTTGGAGACAACAGTTTCGAGCTAGCCAGAGTGAACAGGTGCACAGTAAGGACTTCCGTAGACTTCAGTCTACCGCTGATATTATATGATGAATCAAATCAAGTAACAATGACAAATAGCTTTTTTACTCATTTTATTTACCGTATAAGAAAGACACGGGGTTCGAGGCCAGTTGGGTGCTATCTAGTGGGCTAGTGATCGACTGCGAAAAGATCGCAGCTTGGGACCACAAAGTCCCAGGTTTGTCTTGATGACCGTAAATAACTGTTCAAACAAGTCGTTGTTTTAAAATGAATTAAGTTTTGCTGTCATAATTCACAATCGGCCCGAGTTTTTTCAATAATCCCATTCCATCTGGATCTCTCATTATTCCTGCAGGGTTCTTCAATGACTGGAAATCACAGGGTGTGAAAGCCATTGGTCAGCCGACTATGAAAAGAGAAGGGTTTGTGTGATACACGAGAGTAACTCATTGTTCTTCCTGTTATACTACTCACCTGTACACTACGTGATTCCTCGTGCAAAACATAATAAGCCACGCGGTAGTTCCGTAAGGGGATAAAGTCTATATAGTTCATTCAAGATTACATTTGGCATCGTGAAAATGAATACATTCATGGTAGCTTCTGAAAAGGAAACAGTGCGCGTGAATACTACATCCAGAGAGGTTGAAGACTATGTGGAATGCTTTAAAATTTAGTTTGTGGTCAGAAATAATCCAGATTGTGCAAAAAAAGACGGCTTTTGTCCACATTTCTTTGGAAAGGGTGCATACAGCTTACAGTATAAAAAACTGAAATCCTTTTTTGAAACATTTCAAGCCGGCCGAAAGAGCTCAGTTCATTTGGCCTACTCGATCCACTCAGGTCACCCAGTCCAGGAGTAGGAAGTAAGTTGACAATACCTCATCCGGTCTTTTTGTTCGAGAATTCACCTGTAGCCTCTGCACAACCAGTTGCAGCCTGCAAAGCAGTAGGGTTGTTCCAGATGACCCAGTGGCCTGTTAAGCGGCTCCTTCTACTCTTCCAGAATACCGGGTCAGGTACGTTGGACAGTTTTCCTTAGCATCCGTTGGATCAGTAGATCTCGTCTGCCCATTCTGGAGGGTCTGTCTTCAATGCCGAACACCATATTACCGAGGTTTTTACACCTTGGTTACTATCAACGTGGTTTAGTCCACGTGTCGAGTGGTTTGCCGGGGTGTGGCCGCTGATGTGTACTTCGACTTCGTGGAGTCACATACAAGAGCTGGGCAAATAATAGAGACCAAAGAGACCTAGGATGCCCTAACAGACACTATAGTCTATCTACTCCAAGGAGCTACTACTCTCAGACACCCCACACATCCCGAAGATACAAGTTCCGAAGTGTGAATAAGTTACTCATTTGAAAGAGCAACTAAGCTATCTCTTGGTTGCTGGAATTAACCCAGATTTTCCGTATAAGCTTCCTCTTCTTGAAACTGGTCAGAATTTTCAGCTCAGATGTAATACTTATGAAGAAATCAAAATGTAAAAGCTGTAACTGCGGTATCGGAGTCGGTATTTTTCGAATAAACCGAACACCAAGGTGATCGACACGACCAAAAGTTGCCAATATTCGAACAATCCAAAGATCGAATCATTCGAAACCCATTTCTGAAACTTTGTATTTGAGCAGGAGCATTTTCGTGTGGCTATTTTCGTTCCCGTTTCCCTTGTCCACACAAACGAGCTACATGTTTTTGCCTGCGATAAAGTTGGGCACATTAAAGGCTTCCGTAGAATTAATCAAACAGGTCGAATAACGATCCTCGCATTAACTGAAATACTTTTCTGCTCGAGAACAGTTTTGTTCTAAACTTACGTTGCATGTTTGGCCAAAGAAAGTCTTACAAGTTATCCTAAAATTTTCTCCGCAGAGTACCAGATATACTTTCGTCGTTGGGATTGGGAATATGGAATCAGTCATCTCACGGCATGCTCATGATTGTTTGTCTTCCAGTTGCAAAGAATAACTCAACTGAAATGGACAACTCAAGGTGCTTCTGGGCACAAACGTCCACTTGTTTGTTCCTGTGTGGTACCTATCCGGTCGCTTGAATCTGATCCTAGTGGCTGAGTTTTAGGTTTCCATTCCTGTATCTTCAGCTTATGGCTTGGAAATTTTTCGTAAACTGCACCTAGATACTACATTCTCAACTTCTTCATTTGATTCAGCTGGTCTCAATCTACTTGTTTTAAAATGTTCTAAAGTTCCTGGTGGAATGTGACTTCCTGGAGTGAAGTTGAAGGGATATATATGGCGATCCCATTTTTCTAAATCGCTAAGTCACTCGTTTTGACTTGGGAGAATCAGTTTGCAGGGTACCACGGTTGATATGTGAGAGAGGAGTTATTATCCCTGCCGAGTCATCTAAATGGGCCTCACAGATTGTCACTCCATTGAAAGCCAATGGGAAGACACTGCGGATTTACGCTCATTATTGATTGACATTGGATAAGCACGTACTTCGGCATGCGTATACAACTGAAGAACCCGAATGCGGCCTTTATCGACTGGCATGGTCTAGTGCATTCTTAACCATTGGCCTGAAAGATGTGTACTTACAGATACCCTTGGGCAAGAAAACAAGTGCGTCAGCAACCGTAAATACTCCTTCACTTTTATACGGTACAGCTTTTGCCTTTCGGTCTGAATGTGTCTACTGCTATTTCTCAACAGTCGTTTAAACTTGTAGCACCAGGTTTGGAAGTTGTTCAGTCACACCAAGATGGCATTGTTGTTCACCGCTCCAATAGAACTACACACGACTATCCCATTTGTTGTTTGTTGAAGCGGTTCATTAAGTTCGTTAAATTGCATCAACCTAGCCGAGTGTATTTTCAATGTTTCTGAGCTTCCCTTCTTTGGTTACTTTATTAACGCCAAAGGTTGCTCCCCAGATCCAGTTCGTTTAACCCTGCTCAATGACGTGCCCTCGCCGAAAACTTTCCAAGAGTTACGTTATATTCTTAGCGGTCTTCAGTATTGCGCTCGTTTCATTCCCAATTTTTCTTAGAAAGCCAGTTGCCTGTTCGATATTTTGTTCGTAAACTCATTCTTCTGGAATCAGGCTCATGAAAAGACACTTCGTAAGCAGCTATATTGTCTTCTATCTGGTCTTGTTCTTACACCTTTTTCTCCGAAGAATCATTCATTCATCAGAACTGATTAATCTCGTGAAATAGATACCATTCTTGATCTGTACGAGCAATCTGTGAGACGGATCCCCGTGCCTTACTGGCTTTATAACTAATCTTCCAACTTTCCGTTGTATCATATGGACAAATCATCACTCGGGGTATTCGGGATTTGACAAAATAAAGTCACTGGAGTGAATACTTGCTCCTGGTTGGCACTGGATATCGAAGTAGTGTGCACTGCCCAAAACTGCGACCATTGTATACATCAGCTCCATTCATAACCAACAAAGTGGCTTCCTTGCCTGTGTCATGTAAGGCATAGTAACGGGTACATGCAGACTGTAGTGGCTCCTTCTTAGGTAATTGATGTAATTGATGCCTTTTCATGCTTGCCAGATATATACTCAACCTCCTCACCCCTGGCAGACCTCATTCAGACTTCGCTCGGCACAACGTTCATCATAGGAGTCCCTTTTGTGCTAGTTACTGAGAAAGGTACTCATTTCACTGCTAAATTCATGGATGATTGGTGAAAAGGTCTTCAGTGCAAACATGTGTACACTGCTCCTCGTCAGTCACAGTCCATTGGTCAAGAAGATAATTTTTGCGAGAGCCTAAGCGTGCAATTTATAATGTCCACCCGCACTCCTTTCTCGAAATTGATGGTGCTATTGACTACGTTCTTATGCAGTGTTGTAACAAAGCACATATTCCTACTGGTTAAAGACCCTCTCATTTACTCAAATGGTTTAGTTTGAGAACCAATTCTGAGTGTATCGTGAAAGCTGATTTAGGATATTTAGAAGGCACTGATTTACTGCCGGCAAACGATATCGTCATTTTGTGTAACGAAAACCAGATGGTCTGTTTTTGAATCTACACTATGTCTTCAGCCATAGATTTCACGTAAACCAGGTATGTTTCAATGAAGAAAGTCACTCTGGTTTCATCTCACCAGTTTTCACACTAAATGATAATTCCGACTGAGATACATTTGAATCCGAGAATCAATTAGAACATCAGCTATAGAAAATCTGAGGGAATTCACACTCCGCCACGAAGGTATCATGAAAACTCTCACTTCAATACAGCTTGTGACCGATGTCGCGTACGAGAGTGACATTCTTCGTTACGTCGCTGCTTTTTTTGCTTTGTGCTACAAATCTGTACATTACATGCTTCTTTGTGTAGGAAATAGTAAGCTACATTCTATGCTTTTGTGGTTTTCTCATTTCTCGGTAGTTCTTTCCGGGGCTTACTCTATTCAATCCATTTGATACCACAATTTGTCTTTCATAATTTGAACAATATTCGTGGGTTTTTCTAAACTTAAGTCACATGCTTCTCACTACGGTAGTACTCGTATTGTCGTTAGTGCTATTAGTGATTATGTTGATGTTAAGTAGTTTATCGCATAAAACACAAGTATGGACAGTAACGGAGCAATACTGGATATGATTACGTCACACAGACTGAAAGGAAGAAGATAAAGAAGTGCATACAAACCACACGATGACATCCCCGATCGGATTGCAACTGCCTTCTAATGGACTGGACACCAAAGACGCAAATCAACAGTTCTGTTTTGCCTGGTTGATTTTATCGATTTCCAAATCAGTGCTTTCCAGTAGGTAACCTATTTACTAGACTCGTCTTCTAGGTTATAACAGTAGTAGTACTGTAATGTTCGACAAGACTTGATGAGCTCACTGTTTAGCTTTTGTCAACCACGCATATAAAAAACACCGAAACTCTTCAACCAAAGCGAAACTGCCTTCTAAAACACAGCCTTCAATCATGCGGAAATTGACAACATGGGGTTCTGATACCTTGCTTTTGTTCACTGCCTTCTGTCTACGTTACTTCGTCATATTCTTTGTCACCCCATTATCCATTTTGATTTTAAGAGCGAGCTCACAGTCATTCACCCCGGGGTCCATTCTTAGTGGGAACTCCGTGGATATGCACTGTTGGTGATTCTCAGTAAGAATAAAGTGGCTTTACAGTGTTTTCGTTTTTTTTTCAACCATGAATTGAGCGCGGACTGTTTCTTGTCGCGTCTGGATGGATGCAGTGTTAACATTGCCTCGTGACATTCAGTGAATACAACAGGTTTTGGGGGATCCGTTTTTTCCGGTACAAAGAAGAGAGTGATATTGTGGACTGTCGTTTGGATTCAATATGAGGACAATAAAGGAACTCAGCGTACAACTTTTTCGGATGAAGTCCACCTCTCTCTTCGAAATCCCCAATGATCTGCCAGCGTGCAATGATAGAAACGAAACCACGCGTAAATCAATAATCTTAGAAGTGGAATATGTTGATTCATCATACATTATCAATCCCGGTATCACGAAAGCAAACCATAGAAGATGTGTAAATTTCTTCTATCCTTGTTAGGGATAAACATCACTTCGTTTCTATCCAACTTTCAATGGGACTGGAAAACAGAGTGAACAATTGTGAATCGAACGATGCACCACCAAGTTTACCGAGCTTACTCTACACGGCTAGTTTAACGTCAGCACTGCATGATATGGCGCCTTTCCGTCAATGGATTTTAAACGAAAACCACCGGTTGCTGGCATAGTGATCAACTCCTTTGATAAGGAATAATCTGGACTAATTTTTGCATAGAATGTGTGACTTATTCTAGTCATACTATCTAATGGTTGTATCCAGTACTAAGTAACAGAGCGACGGCATGTATGTAAGAAAGAAGGTGTATTCAAGTAGACTGTACGGTAGGCACATGCATGGTAATGTGTCAAGTGGACGAGAAGAAAGAATCATCGTGCGCGTCACATGGAGCTGGCCGCATGTGATTGATAATGGAACAAAGCGGATCGTGATGCAGGCGGACATCGCACCGATGAGTGCAAGGCCAAGGGGACCGAAATGAATCAAGTACGAGCGCTATTGGCACATAAATTGGCCACACCACATTAACCACTATGAAATATCGTCTACGTTAACGTGATAAGATGGAAAGTTCGCTTTCCTGGAAATTTCGTAGTCTGAAAAGAAGAGAGATTTTGGCTTTACCAAGACTAACTACCAACGGAGTGCCTTCGGGATTATATGTTTATTGGAACCATTGATAAAGTGCCGCTTTCTACATAGGACAACGAGATTACTCCGTGGAAATATCATTTATGGGTAGCCACTCTGCCTGTTGAATAATTATGCTGGCCTAGTTGTCTCAATCATGGGTGTGAAGCGATGCATATATTACCCATTCCATGCTTTGGCACCATGAGCAGGCATCAGTAGTACGTAGGACACTGAAAGAGGTTGTTCAAATGCACCAGCGTGCCTTATTTTGAAGCTTGAAAGTTACCTATGTAATGGCAATAGTTACTCTAGGGCCGAAAGGTAATTACAACATTGCAATGGCCAGGCAGTAAGCCTTCATATCGCTGTTCGACTAATGTAAGTGATGGTGCCTGTTGATACACTAACTGAACCTCGGCTCACTGAGTTTCGTTTCCTTTTGTGCTTATACAGGTTGAACACTTGCAAAACCCGGGCAGAAGACCACTGGTCCTAGTATGTTACATCGCCGTTGCTATTGTTTTATTTCTGTTCTCTCTATTTCATTTACCTTTCAGGTCGGAAAGTCATAGTAACCAAGCAGCACGAACCTCCAGCGGAAGCTGAACTCCCATGAATCTTTCCTCTCATAAACTGCTTGTTGTCCCAGGGACTCCCTACACACGAGAAGAGTTCTCACTTTTGCCAAGTACTCACTGTTTGTCAGTCTCCTTCTTCTCGATGTGTGAGCATTGAGTGAACGGCTTGGTGGGCATTGGCCCAGTCTACTTCAGACCCACTGTCACTTTGCTTGTCCGCCCGGATCCACTTTGCCGATCACACATCTAACCGAAGAGCTTAGTTTGAACAAAAACCACCAAGGGCTAGTTCAAACTTCGGCCCCTATTGTATGGATACCTAGTATGCTGGAATTTTGATCTTCCAAACGAGGTTTCACGTATCTAATCAACAAGGATACATAAATGGGGGAAACCATGAACCAAGGCTCACTGAGTATATCAACGGGGTTACCGCACTTACATCAACTAGAACTAGCAAGGTGATGAATAACCTGCCTCTGCAGTAGATGCCTACTGATTGTGAAGGTTGCCTTTTTATTAAAAACACTTACTGGATACCAATTTTTCAACTCTAAGCTCTTTTAAAGCTAACTTTTATTTTCTATTTCTTGAGCATGATTCCTAATCTGGCTGGGAGTGCATACTACCCACTGAGCAGGCAAGTAGTTGATTGCTTAAAAAGCCACTATGGACAGTTGTGAATTGCCAACGAACGCAGACATCAGAGAAACAAACGCAGTAAAATAAAAGAAGGTATGTTAACCATAGAATTGCATGTGGTGGCTAGAAAACAGCTGTCTTCAAGTAGATTGGATCACTGGAAGGCAAAAAACATAGTTGTTCCGTTCGATTAATTTTGATGACTTCTAAACAAATAACACTGACGGAGCTCGTCCTCTTGATTCTAACACCGAGAATGATCGGTCCACTGGGTTCTATCCTCGATATACACCAGCCAACGACACCAGTTCACTTTGAGTCGAAGATGCCCACTGAAGGTAATGGAAGAACTGTATCCCAGATGGGATTTCGTGGAGGAGGAGCGGGAGTCACGAAAACCACTAACGGGTAATGTGAAATTCATGGAATAACTTGTGATAATTTATCTTTCTTTCAGTCAGTCTGGCTTCATCTTTGTAGCCACACAACAGGGCCAAGCATAGTGCAGATACTTTTGCATTTTGGAAAGCAGTTCAAGTGTCATTGTAAACTAATTTGTAAAGTTCATTCCAATGCTTCGCTTTACTGGCTGTTATATTAGGATGATTATATGGTGATGTGTGTTCATTGACCTTTTACCGCTCTAACAGAATGCCTTTTGATAGTGGTATTTGTCCCTTAAGTTGTATTTCACTTTACGTGTTATGAAAATGTATGTTCAGCTTCATTGTAGTACGTCCAGAATACTATGAGTAGGACTCAACGTGCAACCATTCCGATAGTGATTCAAGTGAGTCACTTTCAGAGACACACTTTCGCTGGTGATGGCTCGTGATAAGAAGTTAGAGTTTGGGAGCTGCTTGTTTCCAAAATATTTACGATAATTCTTATTTGCATATTATTCATCCAATGTACTTGGAGACAGTCGTTATCCAGTCGGAGGACGCTATCTCATGGTTTGTATACTTTTGTTATTTTTTAAATTTCGTTCCCCGTGAAGCAGTCGTGCTCATTATTAGTAGACAATCGTTCGCAGTGGTGTTTTGGGCAATTAAATGCCTACTTAATCACTAGGTAGTATGCACAATCCATCGCACCGTAACAGCTGCATTTGGCGTTTGCTCAGATTCCATGCTTTTGCTTAACTCGTTGTACATGAATTTCCTTTGAATTCAGCTTTGCTCCGTCTTTATTTCTCACGCGACTTGCACCCTAATCTGACAAATGTTTTCCTATATGATTTGCCACGTGTTTACTGATGGCAATGGTACTAAATTACAGTATTCTCCATAGGGTAAGAACCAGACGGTGTAATTTAAGAGTCATACACCGTAGTTTAGAAGTCATGCATGAGCAAGTGTGTCATTTATGAAACTCACAAGGAAGGACGAAGATGTCCGCTGAGGAAAGGGCAGAGGTGGTAGAGATAACCAACTTGAATCCAGAGAAGGAAAATCCTATGCACAGCAGAAAAACTGAACAAGGAAGATGGCAGACGCGTTGTACAATGTGCCGGGGTCGGTGAAGATGTAAAGCTGACATTTCAACATCTCGGAATAAAACACTGGAATATGCAGAGAACTTGCAAAAGAGATCAAGAAATTGAGCTAAAACCAAGCCTCAAGAAAAAAAGACTTTCGGATGATATAATTGTCTAGGTATTGAACAATGTGAAAGAGAAGCCTTCGATAATTCTTGCTCGGATTAAAATACTTCTCGAATAAGAAAGCTCCTGGTTGACCGTGAGCGCGAACTCCTCTGATCAACTCTTTGATAACTATGCCTACAACACATAAACTTACAACCCAACCCATTAGGCGCAGCAGGATTGATGTCATGACCAAGCTTGCCCAATTTGCACAATGGTTACAAGCTCAGGGAGGCTCTGTGTTACGACTTTACTTTGGCAAAGCCAGTTACAACGTCTGATGCTCTCGATCAATTGAACCATCTGTTCAAATAAATCCGTGCATCAAAACCTTGCGGCCAAATGAAGATGCGAACCAGAATGACGTTGCGTGCTTTTTTACCCCTGGGATTATATGATGAATGTCACACAGAGAACTGGCTTTTCAATAAATTCTTGGAAGCTTGCTTTTCTAATGGGAGCGCTCACTAGTTCAGTGGTGAAGCAGTAATTATTTTTGACAACGATCCCATACTTTGACGGACATTTGAAGCTCGTTTGACTATTAGAATTTATTCCCATTTAATTCCTCCGCGTATTTCATTTCTCAACCACATCGAGGAGGCATGTAACTGCTTTAAAATCTTGATAAAACTTTTATTGGATGAGAATACAGGAAACTTCACTGGAGTATCAGAAAGCCAGTCTACTAAGAAGCTTGGATTTCTCATTTAAGTAGTATCTACAGGTGAGTGGACATAGATTCTAGGAAGCACACGACCGGTTTCGCGGTTACTGCCGCTCATCAGGTACGCGTATCCGGTACTCTTCTGCCCATCCACTTGTTCTGATACTTGTACGCTCCGTAGGTGTTTCTTCACAACAATCACCAAGTGGAGTTTGGCTTAGACCGTCACACGGACAGTCGATCGATACACATTCAAAGTTCTACGTTTGCTTACACTTGCGCAGTTTACTGTTCACTTTGTGGTGAAAAGAGATTCTGTTGATAATCTGATTAGTTCTGTATACAACAAACCAGTACCCGGAAAAAGTCCAGTAATTCCAGTAATTTGTTGATAATAAAAGATAGGATAACCTAATGAAATCAATGAGATGTTCATTAATAATAATAATAGAAATAATATAAATAATAACAATCATCCCATTCTAACTACCCATAATAAATTTATAATTATAATTCGTTCATAGACAGCCAGCGGTTTCCTGTCCCCGAGTAATTCTCCTGTGCTTTCCAGAAGCCTCAGTCCAAGAAAATCCCTTCAGTTGGCTGAAGCGATCACCATACTTCTACTTAACCCGGATCTGTGCACACTAAAGTGACTAATTTAGGTACTTCAATTGCCCGGGTCAAAGAAGGAGCATCCGTAACGAGAAATGACCCCTGAAACTCCGCTTTCAGTGGTCGATTGAGCATCACCGCGCACCATCCCTCCTCCACACTACACAAATTGTGAAAAAGACCTCCAACCCAGCCAACGATCAAATAAATGCATGACTCTTATCTGCTTGATGTGTAAGAGCAAATTTAGGAATAAATGAAAATAACTGTTCACCTTTCAGTGTTGTTTTTCTAGAATGACGTTATTCGTAGAACTGGGATTGGTTTTCATTACGCACTGAGGCGTCGTAATAACAATTTGAATGTCGGGTATCTGAACTTAATTCGTTCGTTTTCTGCTATCTATCGCCCGCAAATCGATTGAATTGCATTTTTATACCGTCCCTCCTACTACAATAAGTTGGCAAAACTTTTAGCAAACCAGTTTTCTATACTAGGAAGTCTTCTTCTTCATATCCAAGAACCATCTATCCGAACCAGTGGCGCGGTCATTTGCTTCCAGTATGAGGAACAAAATCTGGTTGACAACGTCACTAAATTTATTGGTGATTGGATTAGGTTTATTATCTTCGAAGCAGTGCCGAGGTCAGAAAGCGAGTATTGAGTACCAGTTCGGAGAATTTTCTATCACAGTCTATCCAGATTAGCAGACTTCGTTGGTTAAGGCACGTGTTAAATATGATAGACACACGTCTACCGTACCGTGTCCTATTTTCCTTTCCCTCCCCAGGAGTGGAAGAAACCACGTGGAGGTCCACAGATGACGTGGCAACGAGGAATGAGAAAATGCACAGCGAACTTAGGAAAAGTAGGTGCCTCACATCTTCGTGGTTGGGTCCGAAAGATCCCTCAACCTGTAGACACTGAAGAATATGGGAACGAACAGTGAACAGTGGCGATTGTGTTGCCACTTTCTGTCTAATCGAACTGACTGGTCGATGTGCGTTTGTACAACTACTCTGTGTATTCTGATTGTGGACTACTAGGGCATTCTTTCCTTTTCCGACCCCTGTAGGTCCAGTCCCTGTCCATCTTGTATATTCATACTTTCTAATTCAACGTGCAACATGGTGAGAAAGGCAGTAGTCAGTGGGGCTTGCCCTAGTGTTTAACGCTGTACGATGATGATGATGATGATAATGAAGATTACCAGTGAACAGTTGAGTCACTTTTGTCGTTGTGACAAAAGCATATTTTCAACCTGCAGCTCGATCAAGTAGTATTACCTTTTCAGTGAATTTCGAAAAAAAATTAGAAATTGAGCAAGGCCGCTTGTTGATTCCTAAAAGCAAACAGGGTACCGTTCGTGAAAAAACTATCCGCTTTTGCAACGATTGTTACATGTTCAGTGCATGGGAATAGGTGACCAGAGGAGGGTGTGCAGTTTGATTATCGAGGAAATCGTAGATCAGACCTGATGGTCGATACGTTAAAACCGATGAAGGTTGAACATCAGTTTGTCATAGGCTATAGTGTTTTTATCCCTTACATGATAATTTTTGGAATACGTGAACCATTTACATGATTACCAAAAACACCACGGACTATTGGTACGAGCCACCCGAATCTTCTATAGTGAGAAAATCCATTTGCATTTTTCACATCAAAAAGTCCAACGACGGTGGCATTCTCTGATCGGTAAATTCTTCAAAAACAGTCGCTTGCTTTCCCTTAGTCCGTGAATACCGCGTCATATGATGCCATTAGCAACTAAAGCTTATGTCGCTGTTGGTGTACGTCATAAAAATGCACAGTGTAAGTCTCAGTTTTGCTTCAAAGCCTTTCTAAGCCTACAACAAATAAGGGCGTCTAATATATACTGTAGGGTAAAACTCGTGTAAGTGGTCGAAAAATTTACGAACAGGGATGTTCGAGAAGGATAACACGAGACTATCTTAGTAGTCAAGCTAACCATTTAACTTCGTTGTATACCTTTCAAAAACAAGACGTACTCCGTTAGTTTTTTAGCTTAATGATCACGTTGTAGTGACAATTCGAATGCTGGAGATCTGGTTATCTGAAGAATAAAATACTTTTTGTTTTTGCTACCAAGCAGGCTAAGGAACGTCCCTGTTCGTTTTCCATGCATCTCCAACACCGGTTGAACAGTTTGTGTCATACGGCAGGAAAAGTCTGTATAACATTTGAACTCGACTGTAGTTATCCACTCTCAGAGTTGACTTTAGCGGTATTTTAGCCGGTCATGTAGGTAACTGTGTCGTTTGATATAGAACGTAAATTTTGTGCACTACTTCGGAGCTGTCATAAATCGCTAGAGGAATGCCAAAAATATTACCAACCGAATCAGTGGATTTTAAAGCAACGTACTACTATCAGTATCATATTTCATAATCAACGATTTCAGTTGGTATATTTCAACCACAGAGAAGACCAAACGATTATTTGGGATTAACAAAGAATGTCTTTGGTAGGACATCAACCGTCGTATGACCAAAAAACAAGCTGATTTGAGAAGCAAACGCCTTGTTATTCCATGTGTTTTACTCCACTGGGTCTACTCTTCTCCTGTCACTTTTCCAGGTCTGTTGTCGAAAGACTTCACAGTAATATGTAGATCCCTCAGGTTCTTGTCCTCTTGTAGTGGCATGTCCAGACAAGGGTTCACTCAACTCAGTATTTTTCAACACTGTAAAACTTGATGCAAGCTTTCCATAAAAATTATGACGCCACTTAACCCATTCACGAACACCTAATTAAATGCGTTTTGCCTCCTGTCACACTATCCAATTTTATACACCTTCATGCATGCACCCCAGCTTACGGAAGTTTCACAATTCCGCACCCGGCAAGGATTTTGAACTACCCCAAAACTGTGTTATTGCATACTGAAGATTGATTGAACTAGTAACTCATCAGACCCCAATACTTTTGCAATGATTGTTTTTCCCTCTATTTGAGAATGTTATTTATTCATCTGAAAGTCCCATATTTACCCGTAGGGGTGTATAAAGCATCTTCTTGTCTTTTTGACCTCTTGTAGTAGGCCGTCGTAGAAAGTAAGCTGCCTACCATTTTGCCGGTTGTCAAGTGTTATGACCCATAATAGTTGGGCGAAAAGTAAGCATGATTATACTGACGAAAGTGTATTTAGCAAAAAGGGTACGGCAAATGCGGGTGGAAGCATGGCAGTGGAGACGCGAACAGGTTAGTACGCGAATCAGAGTCACGTGCCAGTGAAAATGCAAGCCAAGCTTGCAGCTGATGAAGCCACACAGGACTGTAAGATACGTGACAACACGTGGTTGGTCAGTGTAGTTCGCGGCTGAGCATGGCTAGCGTCAACCCAGTATGTGTGTGTACGTGCATATGTCCATGTGTGTAAAGGTTATGAGTGGACGGTCCGCAGTGTGTATGTGGGAGACTGGATAACCAGGCACGCGACCGCTTGAAAGAAAAAACAATCTTTAGGATCAGTTTATTTAAAAAAACATACACAAAGTGAGTTTTCGCAGCATTATTTGAACTTTGCAGCGGACCTGTCTGGTAGAATCAGTCATTCGTAAGTGCGTACGCACTCTTCATTATAACTAAGATCTGTTTGTTATTCACCTTTGGAAGCGGACCACTTTGGTGATAATCCAAAGCTCCAGGATAGATGATAGTTGCGACACTTTTGCGGCCACTTTTACAGGGGTCCCTTTTAGCAAGCGTATGCCTAACTTCATTTCCTGTTTTTGAACAATGCGCTCTTTTACCTACTAACAAGCATTTAAGTAGTAAGTTGCGAATTTCGACCATCAAAGAGTGTTCCCGGTTTTTGAGCACGCAGTACAGCCACGGCACTTGCAACAACACCAGTATTGCTACGCTTTTTGTATTTTTTCGTGGTGTCACATTCCACCAAAAGCTGAGTAGCTAAAAACGAAATGGTCGACGTTTTCTGCTATACGCTGGCAATTTGTTTCATTGTTCAATCTAAAGTTGTTGTCTTTCCCACCCATTCAAAACCTAACCACTAAGTCATCAATATTTTTAAGAAGAACAACTTATTGTTTCAATGCAGAGAAGTTTATTATATTATTATATGATTTGCATGTGTACGAAGCCGGTGATTCTTCGGTTTTGCTTATTTCCGTGCTGTCTACGGAGTTCCACATCTTTCTTCAACTGGAGATCTGGAAAAACGAAGTTGTAAATTACACAAAGCTACATATCTGAAATGAAAACTTGTCGTGTTCAATAACGGAAGGCGACGGAATAATGTCAGATGGCTAGAAACGAAAGTCATGAAACGGTATTATAATTGCGGTTATAGAATACTACAAACGGAATTGGAAAAACGAACAAAAACATAAGCGTACATGAAATGCCATCATATATATATATATATATATATATATATATATATATATATATATATATATATATATATATAATGTATTTATATTACAAATATATATGCAGGTGTGAAAAATATGATTGCAAATGTGTGAGTTGAACTTAAGCGGAAATAACGGTCTTTTAAAATCCACCCCAAACGGTGGAATAAAATGCCAATAGGTAAAAACACTACTCATCCTCGTATTTTTCTTGATTAGCCCCAATCTCGAGCAATGATAAACCAGCTCTTGATATGTCTGCCTACGATGGACGGGGGTTTCTCCACCATAAACGGCTGCTGGTGATTGTGTGAGAATCAAGTTGGCCAGTTAACCTTAGACCGCCGCGATTATTTTATAATCATAAATCGATTGTCGTTGAGGTCTTTCGAGCCAACCGTAACTCATTGCAACTTGTTTGCCGATACATGCGGTCCACATGCTCCACACACTCCTGGCCAATTTTGTGCGGACTTAAGGCTTGGGATTTGCAGCCTGAAGTTTTTCATGCCGATTTACAATCTTGCCATGCCCGGCCGCATTACCTGTGCCACTTTCTTTCTTCGAACAGTAAGCTGTATATGGTGGTTGGACGACTGTAAGCGGTACACAGCAGAACGTCAATGGAACAATGAAAGAATAAAATTTACCACACTGTAATAAGTATACAGGTTGAAAAGTATGTTATACTCGTCTTCAACAAAGTGTACTATAAGCCATCTTCATTATAATAAATATCTGTGTTACACGTAAGCCTTTCCTGTATCATTAAGTGGATGAAAGTGAATAATACTCTACATTAGTGCTACACGTATATATAATTACTAGAATGATTACTACCGGACTGCGTTCTTTTTAAATAGACAACAGCCCACAACCACAAAATCAACCGAACAGCTTGGTCAAATGGGTAATGATTAAAATAAATAGACCTAATTGGTCTATAACTTATTCCCTGGAAATTTCATGACAATTATTTTTTTTACAGTGTCTGGCAAATTCATTATAAATATATTTAATTCATAGCAAAATTTACTGCTTCGGTGCGCCATCTCAGTTTTCTCCCCCGAAGAGCCCAAAGCCGTTGGGATTTGTGCTGCTTTGGTTTTCGCGATGCACAAGAGAAGTCATTGCTAAAGTATAGAAAACAAGTACTGGCAGGTGCACTTTATCTATGGTTTAAAGATGAAACTTTATTCGGCCAAAGATGTGACGGCATCTAGTGGGGTATTTTAGTGAGCTTGTTTAAACTGGTCGGAGTCTTGATTTCTTATATTAGATAGACTTAAGCGCATGTAGATTCATTTCGAAGTCTTCATGTGCACCGTATGCATCGCTGCTCTGGAGTACCTTTACTTGGCGCCGGTGTGATGCCTAATATGATGATCCATAATCTGTGGTATTTTAGAACTAAAGTGGGTTAAACAAACCTGTTGAGACCGAAGATAAAATGAAATCAAATTCCGTTGGCACCCTTGGCGGAAACTCATTAGAATCACTGTATTTATCCGTGAATGGCTCCTTACTTATAGGCTTGCCATTAGGGACTTTTTGTGACCTCGATTGTTCTGAGAGAAAGAAAGTATTTTGGACATCGATTCGGCTAGACTTTCTCCAAGATCTTCTCTAAAGCTTGATTTTGCTGCACCTTTATTTCTTTGGTTGCTTACTTTTTACTGACCTAACCTTCGTGAGGTTTCCGTCCACCTCGCCTTTGACACATTTGGTTTTCGCCGACTGTACGCACGCTGTCCGCTTTTTCCCTTACCATAGCTTCCGCTTACGTTCCGTGTACTTCTCGCATCGGTACTATTTCGGTACACCGATAAGTAAAATACTCAATCGCTTCTGTCTATGGACATGAGTCTTCTCTATTCATTTGATTATGGAAATTTCGTTCGTAGTTTGCTTTAAGACCCTATAGAAGGCACGTTCCTAGGTAGCAACCTGAACGTCTTCCGTGGAGTATTCGTTTAAACTTCAGTGTGAAACGTGGAAGTGAAATCTGATTTGGGTACCATGGAGCCTGTGTGAACGAAGAGTCCATTTTTAAGATCACATACAAAACCACACTACTGGTTTGCATCATAGACTTCTTAATCTGGATGACATACTGGTTCAGCTTGCATGTGCACTTAGTTAGCTTCTCGAGCAGTACAATACCCAACGCCGTGGGGCTAACGGAGGGGTAAAGATGGGCTAAAGTGACTCCTGACATGTGCTTTAAAAACCTGCACAGAGGTTCATGAAATTTCATGAGGAATTTAATAATAAGAGTACTACAGTATTTATTAGCAAGTATCTGATTTGCAAAAATCGCAATTTTTTACTGAATGCCCCTGTGTCTAAGTGGTGACGTACTGATTTTCTTCATTCTCCGCTGTTAGGATGTGGCTTTTGGTTTTTCTATGAAGAAAAGTGATTCATCACCCATAGAGATAACTAAAAGCGCATTTTCGCAGTTCATTTTATCTCTGTTATATTGTTATACCTCTGTATATATAATTCCACCTACGTATACGCCTGTACTCGCATACATATATATCCCTGGGCATTGAAGTAGTTGGTTTGTAGTGTTGTTTTCTTTGGAGTTCATGAAGTATTGAGTACTAATCGCTATGTAACGCTGTTCATCCATATCTAGATTATGGGACTCAAAATACATTGTTATGCGTAGAATTATTGAAGGTGCAAGAAGGTCTTCCGTGCAAAGTGCTTCATTTTGTCGAGGCGACTTTATAAGGGCACCGACTTTCGTGGCCTGAATCATGGTCATTAGGTATGCTAAGTAAAACTGAATTTTGCCAAGTATTCCTTCAATCTTAATTTACTGTAGACAGTTACTCCTGGTGTCCCTGCTGTTGAAGTAAAGCCACAAGAGTTTAGCACACAGCAGATTTGGGATTTACAGATCTTTTAAGCAGCAGTCTACTCACTACCAACGCATTAAAGTCAGTCATCCACGCCGGTTAGCATATTCGTATTATCTTAATTTTTCAGCTGGTTAAGAAGAGCAACTTAGAAGAACCGTGTGTGCCGCTGGTTAAGGATTGTGCGACGAAATTTCCGTCCAAAATCGGGCTCATAGTTGCCTTTAGGGGTAGGTCACTGAAGCTTAGGTCTTTAACTAAATTCCAGAAGCCGTCCGTTCCATCCCAAGGTTCGCGGAAGAACCGGTGTTTGTCTATGAAAGACACAGAATGTCCGTTTATCAAAGCTGCTAATCAAGGCGATGTAAAATGAGAGTGCAGGTACATGAATTATCATTTTCGTAGAGAGGAATCTCAAGCTTCTTTTTCTGTTTGGATTATTTTTATTCATTTGGTGTAATGAACACCTCTCCAGCCATTCTGAAGCTTGGTAACGGTTTAACATAAATCAAAACTCTAGATGTTTCTCAGATTTAGTTCAGAGTTTATTGGATACTTTCCTATTTCATTGGTTATATTGGTTCAGATACATAAGTTATCAGTTGGTAAACGTTTTTGTTGAAAACAGTTTTCAGTCAAACTATTTTTGAATCCTGCATGCAAAGAGGTTTTGTTATCCCGAACTTCTCTAAGTGCAACTGTCTCACCTTAGTACATGGTATTACACACCCGGTGACCACGTAGCACCAGAATGAAGAACATCCTCCGAACATCCTGAATGGAGCAGTCCTCCAATTGTAAGTTTTAAGAAGCTTACAGTGCGCCATTCTTCATAATAAACTTAGTGATTTTCACTAACTACTTTTCTACTCAACGATTAATTAATGGTTTTGATTTCAAGGATGGATATAGGCCATATAAACTAGGAAGCTGGCAGTTGAGATGGATTAGGAAAGGAAGAGGTGCCCATTTCCAGCAGTTTTTTTCAAAAGTTGGGTGTAGCCCCATGCGCTGCCAATTGGGCGAGGATGGGGCTGCCCAAAGCTAACCCAGGGTTAACCCAGCCTTAACCCAGCGTTAACCCAACGTTAACCCAACGTTAGCCCAACCCTAGCCCGAAGTCACCCAAAGCGAGGCCAATTAGAAGCGCGTTGGGTTTGCTGCTTGGGTTTCTACTTCCCCGGCCGCTTTTACAGGGATCCCATTTGCAAGCATTTGCCTAACTTCACTTCCTGTTTATCGAACGTTGCACTCTTTTGCCTACTAGCAAGAGCTTGAGTAGTAAGTTGCGAATTTTGTCTGTTAAAAAGGGTTCACGGTTTTTGAGCACGTGGCGCAACCAGTATTGCTGCGCCTTTTGTATTGTTCTCGTGGTTTCGTACTTCACCAAATACGGGGTAGCTAAAAACGTGCATTATCCTGGTTAATGCAATCCCTAATCTTTCCTAATCCGCCTAACAGAAATTTTACCCAGTGTCTCGGGGGCCTGTCCACTACCTGTTCCGTTTCTTGGGTTACCGTAAACACTCCCATGGGAAAGCACGTGGTGTGCACATTAAAGGCTATGAAAGAAATCACCACGAAGATTCTGGAGGACCTCATAATTCGTGTAAACCCCCTCCCGCGAAGCCGGACTAATGATTCAGACTGTTTATCAGTCACCCAGTCATTCTGGTCCAGCACATCTGATACACTTTAGAAGAACTTGAGCACGATAACGTAGTGTGTGCATTGGCCACTCGAGGTCACAAAGTTCAAGTTTTTCTGGTATGTGTGATAGTGGTCCGCCCATGCGGTCTGGATTCGTAGACAAATGTGCTTATCGGTATGAGCTCACTTCAATAAGCGGAACTGTCATGTGGGTCTACTGCAATCGATGGATACCGTGAATCATCGATGAACGGCAAAACCTCTCCCTGTAGCTACCTTATGTGACCACCTTGTATACCGCTCAGTTGGCTGTGCTTCTTCCGGGGAATGGAAGTCTTCCTCCTGTAGGTAATTGTCAGAGAAGGGTTGGCCGATCCTTTTCAGAATATAAACAATCTGAATAGTCTCCTCAGATCATTTTGGTTAGGATGAAAATACAGTCAATATTCGTAACTGATAACAAAAAGCATGAAAATGTTTTGCCAGTTTCACTTTCCAGTTATATCACTGTTTAAGTAATCTGATACAAGACGAGAGTGTTACTCCAAGTGTTTCAGCTGGCGATTAGCGTCATGGTTAGTAAACTTTTCCAATGCACTTCGGTTGCAGCTAAGAATAGTCATAAAATGGTATTTACGTCCGATTTACAACTCTAACAATAAGAAAACCAAAGAATTTGGGTAGTGATACTTAGATTTTAGATATAAAGTAACATAAACGTTGTTTGAAATATATAAGCTCACTTTTAATATCTGTTACCGGGAGTAATCTTTCTCAAGGCAGACTTAAAACCGGTTACACGGACGAGAAAACAAGTGATCTAAGCTCATTTAGGTTCTCGGGTTTGCAGGCAAGCTTGCAATAAACTTTAGAATAAAGAGTTACAGCGTTACTCTCAGAAATTCTGATCGCGTGCATGTTTGTATGCAGTGAAAATATTTGGATCGTCATCTAAAGCATGGGCGAAAGACTGATCAAAATGTAAAGAGGTAGTTAGAAACGTTATGAATGAATATCAGATGCCAGTGGTGTGAGTATCAAGTGGACACCGCCAAAATACAAAACCAGACCGTAGCAAAGGGGACAGAATGGCATTTCAATCCACCTTATGCCAGTCATCGTGGGGCGTTTGGGAAAGGCTGATACAATCGACCAGGAAAATACTCACAGCCCTGACCTCAAAACAAAACCCTCGATGACAAGACGCTGACCAGTTTACTAACAGAAGTAGAACGCATATTGAAAAACAGACCCCTGGTGCCGATCGTCACAGATCCGGGAGGCGAACCGGCACTCACCCCCAACGACCTATTATTACTCCGGTCAAACGCAGGAGAAACCACACCGAAAACCCTGCGTGGAACGTACGTTGTTGAATGGAAACAAGTGAACCACCTAGCGCAGGCTTTCTGGAAACGATGGACGAGGGAGTATCTACCGACACTGCAGCTTCGGCAAAAGGTCGTTCAGACGTGGCGACGTGGTCATCCTCGTGGAGAGCCACTTACATAAAGACGGTTGACCAGTTGGAGTGATCAAGGATTGTCGTACAGAAATCGATGGCCTCGTGCGCACTGTGGTGGTGAGGACGAACAAAGGAGCCGTGTTGCAAGACACACGTAAAATATGTCTACTTGAAGGTGACAGTGACGCGGGCGAGGCCGACGCTACCGACCAAGCTATACCCATGTCTGCTGATACTAGATGAAGCCGAACTCACTTATTTATCCCTCATGTATTTTCCTGTAGGATCCAACCCCCCACACAATCTTTGAAGCATATTTGTGTTTAATTTCATACAAAATTTACGATGTACTATGGAGCTAATTGTCCAAACCTTAGCTCACCACACGACACGACACTACATGTAGCAGTAACGGGACTTAGGTCACGCACATATGCCTACATTTTACTCGTTTTTGCCACACAGCTTTTCGTTGACATTGCAGAAAGTCCTCCTTTGATGTGTAATCATACCTGTGACTCCATTGTGCACCCAGGCGCACACACACACGCTCACTTGAACACATGCTTCCGGGACGGGACTGCCTTTTACAAGGACAGCATCTATGTGGCCCCTTCACGCCCGCCATCGGTCATTTGGTCTTGTGGAAGATGTAGACTAGCCTCACGTCTATGTAGCCAATGGGTTAGGTGCGACCAGTAGTAGAACGTTGACGACGAGCATTAGGCGCGCGCACTGACAGCAGGGCCTGGGTAGGTAGAAACAATCAGTACCTTTATACCGAACCTTTGACTCTGCTAAGGATCCAGGAGGATTTTGGTGGGCTGTGTAACAGCCGGTCGTGGAAAATCCCCCTTTTCCCTCGCGATTCAGTGTTTTTCCCAACATCACTCATTTGCCTACACTGTTGACTTGTCTTTACGAACTGGTTGTTTTTCTGGACCAATTGTTGTTTGTTCGCTCCCAGAGCGCTACTTTGGCACATCCTTGTTCAGGACATGCGTGACGCACGTGTCGTTTGCTCACAAGCTGCTATTCGGTTTCTCGTTGTTGAGTCCTTGTGATCGTATTATTGAGGTTTGTATATTTTTATGTCATTGTTCATGTAATAATCTAGTATCGTAGAATATCACGGAAAATCGTCTTTAAATTTCGGGATCCGTTGCGAATTTGGCCACGCATTGCTGAAATGTTCGTTACAAAGGCCCCTGCTTCTTTCAGCTTTGATCGCTTGGATGGTACCGTGCTCCGAAAAGTTTGGAGAGCTGTAGTAGTTGAGGCCCAGATCACGTATGGTGGGTCGACAGGCAACTGCAGACCCATTTGGAGTTAGGATCCGTGGGGTAATCTGAATTTGTAAGATGACCTCGCACTTGTCATTGATAAAGTTCATCATTCAAAGTTGACACCTGCGGTCCTTTGTCTATAGGTCTGTGGAAATGTTGCTGTGAGTACCTCATTCTTTTTCTTTGGTTGCTCGGCTAAAACGGTATTTTTGACCATTTTGGAAGATTATTCCTTACAGTTAGCTTGAAACTGACTGCTGTCAGGTGGGCTGATTTGATAAGTACAGCACAGGTAAGAAGATGAACTGATTGTCAGTCTTTGTTCAGTCGGGGCTTTATGTTTCGCGAACCAGTTTCGACTTAGGTTGCGATAAAACGGGCATTGTTTGTGCCTTGTAGACCACCAAGTCTGAAGGACCTTCATAGTATTTGTCAGTCGGCCGAATCCTCCTTTACAAATTTGTAATTTTCCCTTTCATTGAGAGATAAAGTACACCTTGATCATGCTCTCGTGGGTGTGCCTGGGCTGCGGTCGAGAAATATACAATTATTGCTATTATTATTAGTTATTTTTTAATTAATATATTATGATTCCTGCTTGCCTGCGGCCAGCTACTTAGTGTGACGTCCAAAGTTACACCCATTACTGGTATCCTTTTATCAGCTGCATATTTCAGAATGGCAGCTGACTTTTTTTTACTCCCTTTTGCTTAACACTCGATCTGTGTGAGCAATCTCACACTTATCTCTGCCGCTTGCTACGAATCCGTCCTTTGGAGGTGACTTTGGTTCGGAGGCTGATCATGGGGCGGCGCTCGGGCTCTCCGATGGCAAGCCATTACAGGCATCCGAATCTTCATGTATGGTTTGATCCTGTTTTCTTTATGCTGCTTTAGACTTGTAAGGCATGCAGCCAGGTTTGGATGCTCCAGAAGCCATGAGGAGAGCTGCGAATGTCAAGAAGCGCGTGCCAGCGGCTTTTCGGTGGGGGGGGACGATTAACCTCACAGACGATGTGTTCGGATCAACGGAAGATCATGTTTGAATTCTTCTTGACGTAGAAGCGGGATTCTAGACGTTGATGAGGGTCTGAGGTTATATAATGATTGCTGTCCAACATAGGACAGAACCTCTATTGCCAGGAGGGATTTGTCAGGACTCAACCGGTGGTAGACTCGATTAGAATTGCTCATATGTGAGTCCATGTTTTGGCAGTTCGTCGTTACATTTCGTTATATTTTTCTGTCAATTCGAAGACCAGACTGAATCGCGCACCTCTTGCGACGGTCAGCCTCTGACTTTTTCTTTCGGTATTGCAGACTGAAAGCAAGAGAAGTGATACCGAGATGCCTATTGTACCCTGAGGAGGAAGGATACATAGAAGCTGGCAAAGCGCCCTAATCTGCCTGGCCAGCAGCACCGCTGGGAGAGCTCTTTTGGAAGAGGTTGCCGATCTTAACACCAGTCCTTTGAATACCGATATTGGAGAGCGGCTCCATCAGCTTCAAAGTTTGCGTTCTCCGGGGTGGCCAAATGGAAAAGACCGCGAAGTGCCAACCACGTCCATTCTCACTGGGCCCAAAAACAGAGACCTTGCACACGCTAGTGCCAAGGAAGCGAGTCGAAATTGGGTCTAGAAGACTGCGGCTTGCAAAACAACGTACAGCTGAATAGACGGCCGGTGGATGGTCGGCCTATAACTGTACCGAGCACATTTTTACATGAATTGGAGGGTTGATTAACGGTGTGCACGCGCGGAACAGCTGGCTTGCACGAGTGATCATGATTCAGCAGCGGTTATGGCCGAGGTTTCTAAAAGTTTCCGCGTCCCGCTGCTCTGGAGCGGGTCAAAAATTCCCAAAGGTTTTGCGATACTGATCATGAGCCGGGCGTCTGTTGCCTATGTATATCGTTATTTTGAAAGCTCTACTGCAACCAATCCACTGTAGCCGCTAGTTTCAAAACCGCAGGTTTGTAACGAGCTGCCAGACCTGGAAGGTAAAAATGGTTTGAAATCTCGCTCTCCGTTCACCTATAGCAGCTTCCGGCACAGATGGGAAAGTGGACAAACTCACCGGCTGTTGAGATATCTTAAGAGTGACCGTCTGGGATGGATGCCACTTCTCAACTGGGCTTAATCCTCATTTTTTTGCCTGTTTATGTGAGCATTCGCTGTAACGATCGGTCGTGGAAACCCCCCCCTCCAAAAAAAATACTACTGCAGTTCCATGTTTTCCTTTACTCTCTGATCTTGCCTTGTGCATGTGTACTGACCATGGTCAAGAAATATTCAATTCAAGTCAATTGAATTCAGTTCAATTACACCACTGACTCGCTTTGTGCACTGTATGTTTTTATGGACCGACTTTTGTTTGTTCACGTCCAGCCTTTTGTCATATCCCTGTTCTGGGTCTGCTTGACGCGTGTGCTCCTCCTCCGCATACCGCAGTTCGGTTCCCCTCTTTTGAGTCCTTGTAATCGCATAATTGAGTCTAGCATCCGTTTTGTGTCACTGTCCATTCAAGAAACTAGTACCGTGGAATTTCACTGATTGTCGCGTCCTCACTTCGGGATCCGTTGCAAATTTGGCTGCGCGTGGCTCAAAGGTGTCTTACAATTTGCGTCGCTACGCTACACCGGGCTTCTATTTTATCCAGGTTATGTTTGGTTTTTATGTTTATAAAGCCTGTAACCGTCTGTCATCTAGCTAGAAAGGCTCAGAAAAAATACCCCAAATTTTCTACGTAGCTTTACACTCTCGAAAAGTTTAACTCACTGACCCGTAATCTTTTCGCCTACTTCACATTATCTCCTGAACTACCTATGGAAGCTCCAGAGGTCCTCCGTAAACATGCCGAGGTCCCGGGTGTAAATCAGGCATTTCGTAGTGTCAGGCTCAGAAAAACCAGGAACACTCAACCTCAGTCTGCACTCAGTCCATGCTCAGTAGCTCTCGTCGATGTTTATGACTTAGTCAACAAGAAGATCAACGAAGTAGATCAAAGAGCGGCGGACCTGCATAACCAAATCCAGTCCATCGATGATATTCTATTAAAGATATCCCCTTTATCTAGCATAATGGAGCCCACCCCTGTAGCTAATCGCCAAAGCCTAGCCATGGTGGGCCGTTTCTTGGAATCAGTTGCGACCGAAGTTCATAAGCTTGTAGCCAACGCCAAAAATGTGATAGTTTTCAGCATCCCTGACAGACTGCCCCTGCCGTCAGCCAAACTCCCCATACTGAATGCTTGCTACACGGCACACCGCAGGTGCCATTGCACTCGGCTGCGCAAAAAATCACAACGCAATGACTGTCCTTTGAAGTTCCAATTCGCTGAAGGAATAACAGCTAGGGAGTTCATAACCAGTTGGCAAATCATTGCTAACGCCAACCCGTTCAAAACAATCAGAATATTACCGGATAAAACGCCCCTCCAAAGAGGGGTTTCTCGGTCGCTAAAGCGTACCTTAGCCTCACCAACGCAACCTGCGGCTGAAATACCGGTCGCCGCGTCCTCTCGCCCCCCCCCCGTAACACAAAAGCCCTCTCTACTACTACTCTAGTTGAGCTAGACCTGACCACCACCTCATCTCTAGCACATCCTCCTAGTAAACGGCCCTGCCTTCTACCGTCAACCTTCGCTCCCACAAACGGCAACGATATCCGTGCCAAACCCACGATTAGCCAAGGGTCACCAAAGTCCCGTGCATCCAGGCCTGCCGCTGCTCATGGCAACCTACTGCCCACCGTCTCACCACCGAAAAAGTCTCCGGGGAAGTCTGTTGCCGACGGCCCGTCCTGCCCTAACTCATGTCCCACCGTCTTGCGGACACAAATTGTTCATAGAAGCCATGATCTACCGTATAGCCCATCTTCCCATCCGCCGACAGAGCTCCGTGCCCCCCACAGCTTTTAGCTGCTCCGGCTGCTCCCGTAACCCCCCCCCTCTCCCGTAAGTCTTCTCTGAACCCCATTTAGAACCCCTACGAAGCACTCCGAGTAAACCCCAAATAATCCGTGCTTGTTGGCGAGCAGGACGCAACACTGCACCACCCTAAAGCAGCCAACCCCGCCTCGCTGTATTAGTGTGGTACTTCGGCTAATCGACAACGTCCTCCCAACTCCACTTTACAATGCAGGCGAAAACGGCCACTTAGTAAAGCATCATACATCGGGACCAAACATACCATACAGTTTCCAAATCAGCTGGCTGAGCGCCAGCACCTCATGCCGAACTTCCGTTACCAACTTTCCTCTTCTCCAATGATACAAATAAATAACCCTTAGTTGAATTATAACCAACGGCCTCGATTGTCTAGCTCCACGCTCGTTCCTGAACATAGAATGATCCAGCCCTACCAACTACAGTTATTTCGTCGGTCCTGGTCGAGCGATAACTACCCGCCCCTGCGTATTCCGTTGAATCCAGTCACCACTACTTTCTACCATCTCACTTGCCCTTACCCATTACGTCAGCATCCAACCCCCACCTGGTTAATTCAACCACCCCGGAAATCCCACCTTCGCAAGCGACTAATTTTTTCTAGACAGCACCACCCAACCCGGCCTGACCCCTTCTTCACACTGCCGGTTTCCCACTTCTAGCCCCTGTTTAGACTCCATCGCTTCTATACATGGCAATCCTGACGTTATGAACCCACTTAATAATGCATACCATCTCGGTGGTGTTAGCCACACACCCCCGCCGATAGTTGTTTCTACTCTACGCCTTGCTCTTCGTTAAAGCTCGCTCATTACTGAATAAAACCCATACTCTCCATAATATAGTACTATCTTCCGACTTTGACGTCATTGTCATAACCGAAACCTGGCTAAATGATTCTGTCCCATTGGACCAAATTTCTATTGCTGGTTTTCAAACCATCACAAAAAATCGTCGTCTTCGTGGGGGAGGATACCTAATCCACGTTAAAAACAGCTTGTAAAGGAGTTCAGGAAACCACGTTCCATGCATTAGCATCCATGCTACAAACGCCATTTATCATTCGTATGAACTATCTTTGCCGGAATTCCAATTGTTTGTTTTATTTCTCTAAATCTTTGCCACAAACCGGACTCCTACCTTTGCCTCGAGCGATAGTCGCTCAGCTTGAACTTCATTGTGACTGTATTCGGTAATCTCATCTGTATCCAAACTTTTTCTGTAACCCAGCTGAAGTTGTAGATTTGTTGTCCAATTTGGAACGAAAGAGCTCAGAAGGAACACTACTGAGGTTTGATTAACGTAAAATTAATTTATTTGTTGTATATAGTACAGTGGCTATTTGGAATCGACTTTGTTTTGAATTGTGTCGAAATTGGTTGCTACGCGTCGCTCGAACGTTCCGGTGGTTGGACTTAACACAGCTTGCCTACCATTTCTCTCTTCGATCCAACACTGGACGCAATTCAGGACTAAATATGGGTAACGGTTTTTCTGGCCAACTCTCCACTCCGTATCGGCTGCTTTTATCGACCGCCCGATTCAAACATCACGAGCCTTGCCCACGTAGTCAATGCTTTTGACCACTTTGCACTATTACCCCCTTCGCCGAAACTCATCTCTGGCGATTTCAATGCACCTAATATCTGCTGGGACACCATGTCATCACCTCAATGCTTCGCGAGCTTCCTTTCGACCATACACGCAGGGCGCTGGGTCCAGCACGTATTGACACCAACCAGAGGTAACAACATACTGGACCTGATATTTACCATTGGCCTATGAGATGTGATAACTACAGTCCTCAACCTCTTCCCAGGCAGTGACCATAGAATGGTATCTTGCAGATTCATAGCCGGACCCATAGACCCCATATGTAGCTCATCTCAACAGCCCCTGTACACGATCTGTTGGATGAAACTCAAGCCTATACTTCGATCCCTCAACTGGGGTGACTACTTCCTGCAGCACAACCCTCAGCTCGCCAGTGACGGACTCTACTATAAGCTATATAGCTGCTTGTCAGCAATCCCCAACATCGAGACCAACCGCCCTCAAGCCAGCAGCTCTTACCAAACAAGGCTGCAAAATAAACATGCAAAACTGCAGAAGGTCTATAATAAAACCAGACTTCTCCATATTATTGCAACTTCATTGTCTCTGTAACCATCAGTCTTCGGACTAATGAACTGCTAAGAAAGCAGGAGCTTTCGACCTTAATTTTTTTAGGCAGATTTTTGCGACTATCCCGATGTTTAGGGCTGTGAATCTAGCAGTAACTTAGTTTCACTAGCTACACGCACGATATGAGCAGAACACGACTACGGGCAGCAGAACAAATTCCAATCGAATAACCGTGTTTATCGATGATTCGTGGTTCTAAATAATACAATAAGCATAAATATACAGCAAATAAAGGAATTACAGCCAGGTGAGAAACCAAGAACAATGGGCAGTAAGCTTCCGAAAATCGGGACAGCGCAGAAAATAAAAACGGTCCACTTAGCAGGCAGCTGAACGAAACTGTAGCGCAGTTCGGTTGCGGTACAATCAATAAATCAAGAACGTTTATCGTTAAAGATCAATAAATCGATTACAAACGCGTGAACTGGACTGTGGTTGCAATGGTAAAAGGTGTCATTACCAAATAAGTACAAATAAGCTAAGTCTGTGGAGTAAACAAGAGTACGTGCCAACATGAATGGGCAAATCCGGCAATAGATCTGTTAATGCCGTTGGCTTGTGACGGCCAATGGTGGAGTGTACTGGCAGAACGCTAAGACTGGGAGTTCGAGCCTCCGCTCGGCAGTATAAATGAAACACTCAGAAATATTACATAACAGTAGAAGTGTAGACCTTCGGGAAAACAAGGTTATGAACAAATTCGTGAACTGTTCATATAATAAGCACCATGAAACTCAAGTATAAACTGATGTGACACCTAAGAAACAGGGAAAATACATTACGAGTGTCCGGGCCTCACGATGCATGTACTCACCACTAATAAGTAATTAACCAGAAGGCAGAAGGACAAACTCTAATTACGATTCTTAATTAACTTAGATCGTACAGATTGTCCCGACTGCCAAAGAGCAGGAATCATAGGGAGTCTTCGGGGATAATCTATTTAAATTTGGGAAACAACGCGGGTTAAATCTGCAGCAGAAATCGCTGAGGCACTCAACACCTTCTTTTCAGAATCCATGACCACTGACGCCACTTCGAATCCGCTACACGTACCTCCCATCACCGAGCAAGTTCCCTCTGACATTGAATTCAGTTTAAACGACGTGGCCCACCTACTGCTGCCTGTTAGACCCTCCTCCCGCCCTGGCTACAACGGCATCCGCATAGCACTCTTTCATCTTGGTGGAACTGACGTCGCTGCTATCTTTATGAGTTTCTATAACTTGTCCCTTAAACATGGCACTTTTCCATCCCAGTGGAAAACCTCAACCATTATTCCTATCCACAAATAAGGTCCAGTGCATGACCCTTCAAATTATCGTCCTATTAATCATACCCCTTTAGCTGCCAGAATAACAGAGCGTTTGATTAAACAGCGGATGTCCGATTATCTCATTTCTCTTAACCTCATTCTCAGCGATCAACACGGCTTCCTTAAGTCACGTTCTTGTATCACGTGCCAGTTTGATTTCTTCAACCCACTGACCACGGCAGCTGACGACGGAAAATCGGTGATTATCATCTTCCTCGAAATGACCAAGGCATTTGACCGAGTTCCTCAGTCAGGTTGTTAACAAAACCCCGGGCCTACGATATCCATGACCCGCTTTTATCATGGATCTCTTCCTACCTGTCGGACCGAACCCAGGTTGTATATGCTAATGGCCATCTGTCGCAACCGGTGCCTGTCACTAGTGGAGTCATACGAGGAGGTGAACTTGGTCCGCTATTTTTCCTGCTCTATATTGACGACATTTTTCCGATGGCGCAGCAAGACACGCCTTTCCTCTTCGCCGACGACATCAAAATCATTTGTGAGTTCCGCCACCAAGATTTGAGCACAGTGCTGTCTGAAATAGATAACGATCTTGAGAAACTTGATCAATGGCGCACTTCATGGCAGATGTGCTACTCGACATCCAAAAGCTTCTACACAACCCACAGATGTCAAGTCCCTCCCAGAACCCTGTCACTAAACCAAGTACCCATCTCCCCAAGCTCATCAGTAAAGGATTTTGGGCTTCGATACACTAACAATCTACAATTCCCGGAACATGCCTCATCTTAGACGGCCGGGGCCAGACGGATACTAAGCCTAGTTTTCAGACCATTTAAAATGAAACACAGTATTCTCCTTACATACCAATCCTATGCTAGACCTCACCTCGAATATTGTCCAATAATCCTTTCTGGAGTGTCTAAATCGCCTTGAGAAAGTCCAGCGTACCTCCACCAAGAAGCCTGTAGAATATTCTTCCCCATTGAGCTATAAAGAGCGATTCACTCTACAAAACTTGACCCCGTATGGCTTAGGCATGTCAGGCTTAACTTGTGTTTTCTATATAGACTTATTCATCGCTCTGTGTTCACTTCTACCGACTCTATTCAGCTTTCCCTACCCTCATCTTACCCTCTGCGCCACAGGGACTATAGTTTGACCATCCCACAGTCCAAGCTGGCAACAAGATCCAACTTATTTCTCATTAAATATTTAAAGTTTTGGAATAAGCTACCCCTGACCATTCGCAAATGTGCGTCAATAACCCAGTTTAGCCATGCTCTGAAGTCATAACTTACCGTTAGCCATGTGTTATCTTTGACCGACTCCAGCATATCTGAGGATCGAGCCTATGAAGAAGGCACTGAACTTTAGAACCCTGTCTTCCGTCTCCCCTCCCGCTCTTTGCTATCCGTCGAGCTGGCCTTCGAAAATGGGTTCCGCTACTAGGATCATGGCACCATATTCCAAACCTACTGTTTCCTGCTAACGACAGACGCTAGGCTTACCATTTTTTATAACTTTTTTAAGTACGCCGCGCATAACCTACATTGCAGTAGAATACATATTTTGCCGTTTACAACCATAACTAGCTAAATGCCTGCCGGTCCTCGCTACTCACTCACGTTAACCTGTCATCGCCTAACCCCTATACGACCCTGCCTTGTCTAATTCACTAGCCGGTCTTCACAACGATGTCTAGACAATCACTACCACCATCGCCATACAGTACTAGGCCAGCCATGTAAAACAACTTTTCTCTAGCTCAAGGTTATTAGCCATTGATGTTTCCCCTAGCATCAAATGGTTCAGTGGTCCTGGTCCCTAGGACGTTAAGTTCCACCGCCCACTACTTCACTCCTTGATCCTTCGAATCTTCTCTTATTTATTCTGGCTTCCGCTCCTCTCAGCTTCCTTGTCCGGCCGTAATTTGCCTTCCTTAATCATCCCGGTTGTAAATCTCTCATTCCACACGTCCACCTTCCAATAGCTACCTGTTGGCCTCAATTGCCTCTTTTTATATTTCCCGACATGAACTCTAGTCTGTGTCGCCAAGATTTCTGAATCCGTCACCTGAATTAGACTGCTATCCTCTCTCCGAGTGTGCAATGACATACTGGCGCAGCCTAACTCGACCACACCAGAACGGCCTCTGGCAGTTTTAGGCAGGGTCTGGCGCTGTACGAGACTGAAACATATATGCCGGCGCGTACATTACAACACTCGTTGCCCTACTCCATGCGCTTGCTTGGCTCCACTCCGTATTTTCTCAGCCCATGCAAGCGAAACCCCTGATGTCAACGGCACCTTCACCATAGCTGCATCCGGACGTGGGCAAAACATTCCACCCCCAGCAGTTGCAAAACATGACATGCGTGGAAAATACGGTCGGGCGGAGGGACTATGGAAAGTTCCTATATGGGCTCAGCCACCCCTCTGTTAGAAAAAGTGGAGAACAAAAAGGACCTAGTGGGATCGATTTGATCTATATATACCATTATTATCGGGCTGTGAAGGAAATGGGCAAACTCCAGTCATGGGTGTCTCCCATCAGCCCAGAACTGTTCCTGCGAAAGAAAAAACCCCGCACCGCCTTTGTCCGCTTGACGTTCTTTTGGTTCCTAAGCATGAAACTGACTGGGGTGATAGCGAACTGGTTTCTCCACACATGCTTATCCACGTCCGGCTCTAAATTTTAAACACCTCGTACCCTCCCATGCACGCCTGGCATGTTTGGTGACGTCAGCTTCAAAACCACCGCGGTTCTGGAAAACAAGTCGATACATCAGAAGACAGACACGTCTCATCAAAGCGCTAATTATATCCATGTAGATATTATTGTACATATAAATATACATGTAAGAAAGTAGAGAAAAGCACCCGTATTTTTTTGCCCACCTACCTATTTTTCCTCCTTTTCGTAAGAAAGCAGCGTTTTTCTTGTCCTAGAATCCAGCCTACCCTCCAGTTTACAGCCTTACCTGACGTCAACCTGCTGCATTAGACCTGGAGATACCTCATGATAGGGTTTGCCATATATCCTCTGGATCTATCATATAAACTTGCCATCTGGGTTCTTGATGTGTCCCAGCTGCTTCCCTGTGACCCATAGAACACTACTGTGGGATTTGTCGTATACCCCCTAGAACTATTATGCAAACTTGCCATTCAAATTCTTTGTGTTGCCCAGCTGCTTTCTCAGGTGGCCCTCAGACCTTAGTCCAAATGCACCTCCACGGCTTTATTAACCTTTAAAGATAAGACTTCCCGGTAAACGGCCGAATCGGTAACCAATAACTTTGTGTAGTAGTGCAAGCCAAGTTGGCCCTCACGAGCGCCAAATCACAATACCAAAGACTCCTCATTTCACTAAGACCACTGTGCCTCATTTCCAACCTCCGCACTTCTATCCGTTATTTTGCTCACCCTAACCCTCAGCTGGAACATCTCCCAGACTGTGATCCTCCCTTTTTCAATTTCAGAACCACCCGGCCATCACGTTGCCTGGCTGTAATATATCGTGCAGATAGCTTATCTTTAGCTCTGCCCGTCTACAACCGCACCAAAGGCCGGCTACCGCGAATACGATTTAACCACCGGGTTTCACCCACAAGAAGCTCTGTTACTACTGCATATGCCACTCTGAGGCTTACTGAAGAATGCTGACTACAAGACCCTCCAATGTCAAAGCCACCGTGCGAGGACTCCTAACTGAATAGTGATGGGTCCAGATTCGGCGACGCCCTCCTTCCTCCCGTGATGAAACAGCGGACAAAAACCTCAGCCAACCCTTGCCCAGAAAGTCCAACAAGGACACAGAAAAGCCACAAGAAGCTCAGCAGAATGATGTATTCGCCAACTTACCAACATAGCCTGGTCTATTGCAAAGGTTTTCACCCTTGTCTCGCCTTATTTTGTTCCTCTTGGACACGGCATTCCGATTTCTGATTAGTCCTTCCTGGAACTTCATCCATCTTCCACCAGCGGCGAACTGCCGACACCGGATATCGTCTCACCTTTTCGGGGGGTACTATTCCTTTTCACGTCAACAAATCTATGAAAATTAGTATTCCTCTGCAAATCCTCATGAAATTCTTCCCTGCCTCCTTCGTCTAAACGCCAATTACTTTTTAAGTGAACATGATAAGGCATTACCGACCATTTTCTTGCATCATTCTTGTGAGTACTGTATTTCCTGCGTCCTAAGCCAACGTCGGTATGAACATTCCTACATCCGGCCAGTTCACTACTACTGCAGCAGATGACTCGAAATCAATCCGTACTCTCCGTGTATTATCTTGTTGCTTTCATTCGTTTAAACTCTCCTCAGCCTTATGCCATTGTTGCTATGACTTGCGAATCTCTCTTTGGAATTTTTGGATTTTCCATCTCATTCAGTGATATTGCAAACCCTAATCATGCTTGCACTCGTGCCTTTTGACCACGGTCCAGAAGTATACCATTATTATTAATAATACCAGTTCATCAATTTGGAACGGGAAAATATTCCACATGCCAAAAAAGGATCAAAGCAATTGGAGTCTGGACAGGAAGTAATACGGCAAGTCCCTGGGAGGATTTTGGGTACTTCCGACTCTTTAGCTAATGCTAGGCCACCTAGTCCCATCACTGTTAGCTCATGTATTACTGAGGGTAACATGAGTGGTAAGAATGTCGATATATTTAAGCTAAAGATATTAGACCTAGAACAGAAATTGTTATCTGCTAGGTAACAGACCCAGGAAGCAGAAGAGAAGTGTACACTGAACGAGCTTGAGCAGAAGACCAGCAACTACGACCTAACTTACAGATCAGGACAAATTAAAATAGGAAATTCTGCGCTGATCGCCAAATATGAAACATCGACACTACCAGCGATTGATCTGCCAAGATCAGAACTGACAGTTTTCGACAGCCGATCTGAAATTTCTGCAAGTTCATCAAGCAGTTGGAACCTATCGTCGAGAACAAGATAAACGCGTAGGGCAAGGACTTCTCTACCTGTCTCTTTACTGCCGAGGTCGAGCAAGAGAAGCTATCGATGGTTGCACCATGCTCGACCCGTAACAAGGTTTCACACGAGACGAGAAGATTTTGAGGGAGCCGTTCGGCCAGCCATTTAAGGTAGCCCGTATTCTAGTAGAGGGCTTGACGGTAGAGGCCAGAAGAACCAAGGGCGACTTCCACACAAAGGCCGACCCGGTGAGTAGAATGCAGAGCTGTTCAATAGCCGTCGACCACTTAGGTTACAGGGCTGACCTAGATTCAATGCACACTTTGGGGGGCATGGTCCATCACCTCTCTCCCAACTACAGAGTCGGTGGGCGGAAGAGGTGGAAGGTATAAGCCGAGGTGACCGTGAAGCTAACTTCGAGGACTTGGCCGAATACTTGGACAGGGAAACCAAGGTTGCCAACAGTAGATTTGGCCGACTCATCCAGGACAGTGACCAAGTAAACAAATCCAGTACTAGCCAGGATCAAACCGCTGCACGAAAACATCCGAAATATCAGCCTTGGACCGATGCACACGCCATTTCACGCGAGGCTATAGCGCGTCCAAATTGCAGGTTTTGTGACGCTAGCCATGGGCTACTAGAATGCCCCACGTTCTTTAAAGCCACAGTAGACAAACGATGGGGAATGGCGAGGATGACAGGAACATACTTTGTATGTCTCAACACCACGCACAGAGCGGCAGCTTGTCAGACAAGGAACAGATGTGGTTACGGGGGTTTCGCGGGCAGACACCATCGATGGTTACACCAGGCGAGAGAAACTACACCAGAGACGAACACCAAGTCCAGTGTAATTTGTTCAACATCGCGGTCTGCCAGTAAGCCGGTACTTTTAGGCGTAGTTACGGTGAAAGTGGCGACCGCAACCGGGGTGGTCAAAGCGTTGGCTTTCGTCGACAGTGGATCCGACACTACCCTAGTGAAGGAACGGTTTATCGACAAACACCGGGTCGCTAAAATTACGACGTCGTTATCAGTGAGCACGGTGGGTGGAACACAAGTAATGACTGTCGGCCGGTTGAGGTTACGGCTCGTCTCGTTAGACAACAAAGAGCAAATCGAACCAACGGAGGCATTTACATGCGGGCACCAAGGTCTTTGGATGCAATTTTGTCTAGGTGGCCCCACCTGCAGAATATAACCGCAGTAGACCGGGAGGACCACGAAGTGGACCTCCTCATCGGCTGCGACGTGCCAGGGGCACACTGGGTACTTGACCAGAGAGTGAGCGACCGCTAGGCACCTTATGCCGTACACACAGCTCTGAGATAGATATTATGTGGTCCAGTAGGGGGGCGTCACCCCGTGAAGTACGTATCAGCCGAAATCAGCCGTATAGAGTGTCATTTGCGGCGGCCGTTTGAAGAGGAGTTTCACGACATCGGAGACGAAGGACTGTCGTTGTCTCCGGAGGACCACTCGGCTGTGCAAACAGTGAAAAAAGGAACTAGATCCCTTAAAAAACAGTTCTAGATTCCCCTCCCACGGCACACACCAGCTGACCCTTGGGTTGGTGACAGAAACTGTACTCTGCAAAGAATACTACGTCTGGAAGAACTTTTTGTTTGTGACCGGGGTCTGTGGGAACGATGTGCGAATTTATTGAAGCAAAACGAAGCTCTCGGCTGCGTTGAAAGGGTGCCTGTTACCGCCAACTAGCGGAAGGGGATCTGCTATCTACCTCACCACCCGGTTATCAACCCCAGGAAACCAGAAAAATTGTGGGGGATCTTCGACTGTGCAGCCGAGTTCCAGGGCGCATCGGTAAACGATCGCCTACTACAGGGGCCTGACTGGACCGCGCCACTAATCGAAGTTTTGTGCCGTTTCAGAGTAGGTAGAGTGGCCATGTCCGCCGACATCGGGGAAATGTTTCTCCAGGTAAAAATACTGGTTAAAGAACGGGATGCCTTGCGTTTCCTGTGGTGGGAGAAGAACAACCAGGACAAAGCAGTGATAAGTTATAGGATGACCGTCCATTCCTTCGGAGCCATATCATCACCGTTTTGTGCGAACTACGCCCTTTGAGAATCAGCGAACAAACATGGAGATTTGGTCCACCTGTCGGTGGTAGATTGCGTCGGCAGAAACTTCTATGTCGACGACTATCTTGGGTTATTCGACGGTGTAGACTCGGCCGTAGCGCAGTTCAGAGGCCCGGCAAGACTGCCAGAGAAGGGCGGCTTCCATCTAACTAAATGGATGTCGGAAGCTTCAGAAGTGCTCGAAGTCATTCCGTACCACGAGAGGGCCAAAAGGGGTAGAGATTTGGACGGCTCTCCACTCCCTACCGAACGCACTCTAGAAATATAACGGAACGTAGAAACGGACGACTTTCTTTTCGAGCTAAATGTTCCCGAGCTGTCAGTAACCCGTCGTGTCATACTTTCTGCCGTCTGTAATTTGTTCGATTCGCTCGGTTTCTTCTCTCCCTGGCTGACACTCGAGGAGATTCTGCTGCAGCTACCCTGCTGTAAGAAAATCGATTGGGACTAGCCACTGGACCGAGAAGACCGGCTGGATTGAGAGGAAATTCTGAACACCTTGATGAAACCAGAAGACATACGGATTCCACGATGTTTCCCCCTGGTCATGCGACACGAAAGGGAGAACTACATACCCTTTCTGCCGCACCCGAAGTCGGTTACGGAGCCGTGGTGTACGGACGATGGTGCACGGAGGACGGACAATATACTACAAGGATCTTGTTCTTCAAAGCCCGCGTTGCCCCACTGAAGTCGGTTTCGATCCCGCACCTTGAACTCAGACCAGCCGCGTTAGCAGTCAGGGAGGTACAAGTGGTAAAGAGACGTTTCGACTTCTACATTTGGTCGGCTTATTTTCGGATAGACTTGGCGATAGTACAGCTCTACACTAGCAACTTCAGGAGCCGGTTTGGTACTTTCGTTGCTAACCGACTTACGATCATCCACGACGAATCGGCCATGAACCAGTGGAGGCACGTCTGGTCTGGCGCTAACCCAGCCGATACGTGCTCGCCGGGTGAGACCAACCTCCGGCAACTCGACACCTAGACGGGAGGACCGAAATCCCTGCAAATGCTTAAACAGGACTGGCCCGTGTACGAAATAACCCCCCCCCCCCGCTGGAACTCGAACCAGAGATCAAAGGCGTAGTGATGACGTCCACGGTCGTCGAAGCGACAGTTATTTTATCACGATTGGTCAGATTTTCCTCCGGGATGGAGACACCTCGTGCGTTAATTTAGTTGGCCAGGTTCAAGAGACATTTGCTAGTCATGAAAGGGATGCGCCCCTCCGACCGGACGCAAGTGGGTCCGATAAGCCCCGATGAACTACGAGCCGCAGAACACAACATATTCAAGGTGATACAACGTGAGGCTTTCACCCGGGAATGCAAGAGGGTGGATGAAATCGGACCGGTCGACAAAGGAATATCATCTCCGAGAGGCGACCTGAAGCACTTACAACAAAACTCATTGATGGACCCCTACCGGTAGATGGTAGACTGACCAACTCCCACTTGAGCTTTGACACGAAGTGCCCCACATTGCTGCCGGCTCGACAACCTGTGATAGAGCTAATGATCCAATGCGTCCCCGCCGTGGAGGGACATGCCGGGGAAAGTCATGTCACGAGCCTCATCCGAAAGCGCCTTTGGTTGCTGAGAGGAAGAGTGAATGTAAAACGCGTAATTCGACTTTGTGTACAACGTAAGACAAGCAATACCGCAGCTGGCAATCAACACATAGCCCCGCTACCAGAATGCCGGCTGACTGCGGGCTGGTGGCCGTTCAGCAACACCGGGTTGGACTATTTTGGGCCCTTGTGGACCAAGTGCGGGAAGAGATTGGAAAAACGATATGGGTGTATCATGACGTGCGTAAAGTCACGCGCGGTACACCTCGAAGTCGCACATTCGATGATGACCGACTCCTTCCTACGGGCCTTACAGCGCTTTATCAATGAAAGAGGCGTACCAGCAGATATATACTCAGATAATGGGTCGAACTTCGTAGGCGCTTATCGGGAACTGCAGCGTTGGCACAAAAACATGAAAGGGGACGAAATGCAGAATCGAACTATGACCTGTGGTATACAATGGCACTCCAATTCCCCGCGGGCCAGTCATTGCCGCTGCGAATGGAAAGGCCTGATAAGGTGCAACGGGTAAATAATGCTGTCGATCATTGAGCAACAGCCGCCCGACGACGAAACGTTGAGCACCGTCATGACTGGAGTTGAGAGAATTCTGAACAACCACCCACTGGTTCCGGTAACCAAAGGCGACCCCCCCCCATCTGGCGCTCACCCCAAGCGACTTATTGATGTTAAGGTCGAACAAGGGTTTCCAAGGACCGGTAAACCTTTGTGGGAGCTACCGCCACAGATGGGAGCAGACAAACTATCTTGCCAAGGTTTTTGGAGGCAATGGCTGGGGGAGTACCTACCGGCCATGCAAGCTCAACAGAAGTGGCTGATCAAAACAAGACCATTCATCACCTGATCTTTGGGCGTGATTATGGAAACCATCGAAGGCTCTGGCGAAATGATAAGAACTGTGAAAGTGAAGACCGCCAACGGAACGCTAATCCGAGAAGCACGCAGCATCAGCCTCCTCGAGAGTGAAGACGGAGAGGCCGATAACACGGAAACACAGTAGACTGTTCCTCACTCGTCTTCGAGATAGTTAAAAAAAACCACGTGTCGGGGCATTTACGACATACTGATGTATCGAACTATCATGCAGTCTGACACACACACCCACTTGGTAAACTTTTATACTTAATGACCTCCGTCAAACAGGTTGCGGTGCCCAACGTTTTTCCTTGAAGTTACGGAAGGCTTTTACCATGAGTGGTAATAGATATGATTTCATCGTACACCTTAGCACACGCATTTACATGATACACGCCTGTACCTCATAAACCCCATCAAACACGTTGCAGTGCTCACCACTTTTCGTTGACGTTACGAAAGTCCTTTCATATATGTGCTAGTAACTGTGATTCTGTCATACAGTTAAGCACACACTCACACAAGCTCATATAGCCAGTGCACGATGGCTGTCCCGAGGATGGCACCTATGTTTACCCTTAATATCAATAATAATAATGGTTCATTTCGGGGACACCCAAAGCGTGCTTGATTGCGTGATCATATGGTACAAGTGAGGTCGCAAAACGTTTTCTTGCATACTCACCTGGGAATGTGCAGCACAAAATTGTATAGGTTTTAGTGGTCGCACAAATGAATGCCCGGCAGATTTGAGTTTGGAGGTCAGGTGGAAGCACCTCTCAGGAGTGAGTGAAATGGGCTCCGCGGTCGAGATACGTGATGAAGTAAAGTGGGGGTGAGGTAAAAATGTGCAGTACTTCGGATAGCATCGATCTGAAGTAGCAGAGGTGAGCAAACTGACAAAGAAAACCTTCGAAAAAACACCGACGAAAAATCGAAGAATTTTCGGTGATGACGGACATGCACTTGAACCAATAGCTCATGTGACCCGGAAAATAGCAGAAGTATAATACCGGGGGATTTGTGGTGTCCCTTAAGGAGGGGAATTGCGTAAGTGAAACAGAGTCCGATTTGCCACAGAATTAGTACTTACTATTCATCAGAGGTTGTGGTGGACGCCCTCATATAGAGGTGTATGTAGATGCCCGAGCCTGGAAATTTTTGGAGCATAGTGACGAAAGTTGACGGGTGAGTGAAACACGACTCAAGTAAAGCGTTCATTTTGGGTTAACTAGTAAACGCAAGTTGACAACGGGGTGGACAGAGGAGTTGATACACGATGATCTCATGAGGTCGCATGGGGGTGGTGCATAAGTGATACTGTCAAAACATTTAGACGATAGATAACGGGATATGCTGGTAAGGGTCCGACGTGGAGCATTTGGGAATCAACCAGAAGGCCGGTAACTTGGCATACGTATACTTCATTTCCAGTAGGTGTTTAAAGGAATTGCCTTCTCAGTGGTCTTTGGCATAGGTGCCGAATCGTGGAGGGCTTATGGAAAAAGGGCAACAGATAATAGGTGGTTGAAATGGTGTTCAACTATTGGTTTATCGGAGGTGACTCTGAGACTGACGGACGAGGAATACAAATTTACAACGAAGTGGGCATAATGGTGGTATATATGTTTCATATCTGACGGAATCAACTAGAAGTGGCACATCAATGAAACCTTCAGAAGGCGCTGGTGACTGTGTGACTGGGTACGTTGAGGAAAGTCTAACCTGAGGCTTGGGGGGGAACAGACAGAATAACGGCAACCTACGTAATGGGTAGTTGATTATCAGCTAAAGATGTAGAAAAAGCACTCTACTGATTGTGGTGCAGGGGGCTGACCATGGTATCTGGTTGAACAGCGACAGCGGTTCATAGATAAGTGAAATGTGACACAATTGTGGATTTGTCTGGGTTCGTTGGTGAAAAGCACGGCAGCATCTAAAGTTGGTAACAAAGTGGATGCGGAAGGTGGATATACAGTGGACTGATACAGCCGTATAAAGTTAGTTCATATGGACAGCTCTCAGGAAGTGCGGCTGATTTCATAGCTAGGTATTCTGAAGTCTGACTTTGGAAGCTGAGGAGGCAGTCGAACTATTTATGTCATGGGTTGTGGACACTTCATTGCCAATGCAACTGTCATGAAATGAAAATGGCTGAATGACGGAAATGCAATGGAAGGATGCAATGGACCGTAGAGCTGGTGTCAAGCAGATGAAGCTCTGGAAGGAGGACTAGTTCGTGTTTAGTGGAATTGTTGGTAGGCGAGAAAGGCATCTTTTAATGTTAGTTTTGCTTGGATAAATGGAGTGGTGACATACAAATTACCAAGTGGATGAACGGCCTCTTCATGAGTATGGCAGAAATTGTGATGTTCATAATTAAGATCAGAACAGTGAAACCGTTCCATGTTTCGGGGTACGGAATCCGGTAAATGGATATAATAAGATGAGGGTAAACATGGGTACAGTTCAGGCAGATAAAAGGCAAATTGATGGATAAAAAAGTCAGCAGTCGCAATTAGTAGAGTTCATTTCTGAGCCGAGCGAATGTATGTGCACATGTCGATTTGGAACTTGACCGAGTGTATGGTGAGCCTTGTTCAGGAACGTTGGAGGAGTCAATGGGTGGCAGCGAAGAGATGCAGGGAACGATGTTTTTCAATCCACAACTGGTGCTTGTGGGTGAGGCTGGCCATGCGCTGGACACCTAACCTGGAAACCAATTCTGGTGACAGGAGGTGCGATCCGCCAGCCTAGTTGCGCCCGCACGTCATTGCAGACGGCCTGCGCGCCCTATGTGCATCGGCCAAAGCGGTGGATATGACGGCGGCTAACACCTTTGGGATTTACGTTGGTTTTCTTGGTGGGGCCAAACGGCCGTAGGTATCAGGTAGTCCGCGGTCAGGCTACCAGGCGTCAGGGGATCCCGGAAAGTAGCCAATGGAGCATTGGTCGGGTAGCATGCGAATAACCGACGGTCAGGTAGATGCATAAGCCAGGTTAGTGACCGGTGTGGTGTTCAGAGTGTTAAGAGTCACTGAGAGAAAGGTACGCACGATTGAGGGCCTGGAAATAAGGAAAAGGTAGAGGGACACAGTCTGTGTAACAGCCGGTCGTGGAAAATCCCCCTTTTCTCTCGCGATTCAGTGTTTTTCCCAACATCACTCATTTGCCTACACTGTTGACTTGTCTTTACGAACTGGTTGTTTTTCTGGACCAATTGTTGTTTGTTCGCTCCCAGAGTGCTACCTTGGCACATCCTTGTTCAGGACATGCGTGACGCACGTGTTGTTTGCTCACACGCTGCTATTCGGTTTCTCGTTGTTGAGTCCTTGTGATCGTATTATTGAGGTTTGTATATTTTTATGTCATTGTTCATGTAATAATCTAGTATCGTAGAATATCACGGATAATCGTCTTTTGATTTCGGGATCCGTTGCGAATTTGGCTACGCGTTGCTCAAACGTTCGTTACAATACTCAATAGATCAATTTGGCAAGTGGAAAAACACGCAAAATGCCAAAAAAGGATCAAAAGCAGTGGAATCCGGACAGGAAGTAATACGGCAAGTCTCTGGGGAGGTTTTGGGTACATATGATTCTTTAGTTAATGCTAGATCGCCTAGTCCTGTCAGTGCTAGCTCATGTGTTATTGAAAGCAATATTGATCGTAAGGATGTCGATTTATATAAGCTGAGAATACTAGAACTAGAGCAACAGTTACTTTCGGCTAGACTACAGGCGCATGAAGCAGAGAAGTGTACACAGAAACAGCGAGAGCATGAGACCAGTGACTTCGACACTTCCGATAGGTTAGAGTGCAATAAGGTAGGGAACCCCACGCCGGTCGCCGACTACAAACCACCATCGATCGATCTGCCAAGAGTGGAACTAACGGTTTTCGACGGGCGAGCTGAGGAATACTGCAAGTTTGTCAAACAGTTCGAGACGTTCGTTGAAAATAAGGTAACCGACCCTGGGCAAAGGCTTCTTTACCTTACTCACTACTGCCGAGGCCGAGCGCGAGAAGCTATCGACGGGTGCACTATGCTCGATCCAGAACAAGGCTACACAAGGGCAAGAAAGATTCTGAGGGACTTGTTTGGCCAATCTTTCAAAGTAGCCCGTAACCTAAAAGAGGGCGTGATGGTAGAGGCAAAGAGAACCAAGGGCGATGTCTACACAATGGCCAACCTGGTGATTAAGATACAAAACTGCTCAATAGCCCCCGATTATTTAGGTTATGGGGCTGACCTAGACGCCATGCACACTTTGGAAGACATAGTTCGTCACCTTTCTCCTGAACTACAGGGTCGGTGGGCGGAAGAAGCAGAACGGATAAGCCGAAGCGACGGAGAAGCCAACTTCGAAGACCTGACCGAATACTTGGACAGACAAACGAAGATAGCTGACAGCAGATTCGGCCGACTCATCCGGGACAGAAACCGAGCAAACAAGCCCAGTACTAGCCAAGTCCAAACCCCTGTACGGGAACATCAAAGGTACCAGCCTTGGACCAATACACATGTCATTTCACGAGATGCTACGGCGAAACCAAATTGCAGATCCTGTGGTAGTAGCCATGGCCTACCAGAATGCCCCAAGTTCGGCAACGCCACAATAGACGAACGGTGGGGAATGGCGAGGATGGCAGGAGCATGTTTCATCTGTCTCAACACCACGCACCGGGCAGTAGCCTGTAGGACAAGGAATCGATGTGGTTACGAGGGCTGCACGGGCAGACACCATCGGCTGCTGCATCAGGCGGGAGTAACCATATCCGAGGCGAGTGCCAAGCCCAGCGTGATTTGTTCAACTTCACAATCTGCCAGTAAACCGGTACGTTTAGGTGTAGTGGCCGTGGGAGTAGTGACTCCGACTGGGATAGTCAGGGCGTTGGCTTTCGTTGATAGTGGATCCGACACCACTTTAGTGAAAGAGCGGTTTGCCGACAAACACCAACTGGCTGAAGGTGCGACGTCGTTGGCAGTGAGCACGGTGGGCGGAACACGGGTAATGACTGCCGGTAGATTAAGGCTGCAACTCATCTCTCTAGATACTAACGAGGAAGTTAAACCAACGGAGGCATTCACGTTAGCGGATCTCCCCATGCGAGCACCAAGGTCGGTGAACGCAATCTTGACTCGGTGGCCCCACCTGCAGGATGTAACCGTTGTAGACTGGGAAGATGATGAAGTGGATCTCCTCATCGGATGCGACGTGCCAGAGGCGCATTGAGTGCTTGACCAGAGAGTGGGCGGCCGCCAGGCACCTTATGCCGTACGCACGGCTCTGGGATGGATGTTATACGGTCCAGTAGGGGCACGCGGTTCCGTGAATTACTTATCCGCCGAAACGGACTGCATAGAGTATCATCTGCAACGGCTGTATGAAAAGGAGTTTCATGACATTGGAGACGAAAAACCGACGTTGTCTCAAGAGGATCACTTCGCTCTGCAAACGGTACGGCAAGGCACTAGAGGCCTCAAGAAACAGTTCGAGGTTCCCCTCCCATGGCGCACATCGGTCGACCCGTGGACTGATAACAGAAATTATGTTCTCCAACGATTACTACGACTAAAAGAACGCTTCATTCGGGACCAGAATCTGTGGGAACGATACGCGGATTTGATGAAGCGAAACGAGGCCCTCGGTTACGTTGAAAAGGTGCCTGTTAACACCGACAGCAAAAGGGGTATCTGGTATCAGCCTCACCACCCGGTTATCAACCCCAAGAAACCCAATAAACTGCGGGTGGTTTTCGACTGTGCGGCCAAGGTCCAGGGAAAGTCGTTAAACGATCGCCTACTACAAGGGCCTGACTGGACCACACCACTGATCGATGTTTTGTTCCGTTTCAGAGTGGGTAAAGTGGCTTTGTCTGCTGACATTAGGGAAATGTTCCATCAGGTGAAGATTCCGGTAGGGGAACGAGATGCTTTGCGTTTCCTGTGGTGGGAAGGGAGCGACCGGGACAACGCAGTGGTGAATTATAGGATGACCGTCCATTCCTTCGGAGCCATATCGTCACCATTTTGTGCCAACTACGCCCTCCGAGAATCAGTGAACAAATATGGCGATCTAGTACATCGGACGGTAGTAGAAAGCGTCAGAAGGAACTTCTACGTCGACGACTACCTTGGGTCATTCGATGATGTGGAATCAGCTCTAGAGCAGTTCAGGGGTCTGACGAGATTGCTGGGAGAGGGCGGCTTCCATCTAACTAAATGGATGTCGAACGCTTCAGAAGTGCTGAAGGTCATCCCGTATCACGAAAAGGCCGAAAGGGTAAGAGATTTGGACGGATCTCCACTTCCTATCGAGCGCACCTTAGGGATACAATGGGACGCGGAAACGGACGATTTTGCTTTCGAGCTAAACGTTCCCGAGCTGCCAATAACCCGTCGTGGCATACTATCTGCCATCTCAAGTTTGTTCGACTCGCTCGGTTTCGTCTCACCATGGCTGCTACCCGGAAATATCTTGCTGCAGTGGCTGTGCCGTAAGAAAGTTGATTGGGACCAGTCACTGGACCGAGGGGACCGGTTGGACTGGGAAGAATTTTTAACACCTTGAAGAAATTAGGGGACATAAGAATCCCACGATGTTTGACTTCTGGCCATACGACACGGACTGGAGAACTACATGCCTTTTCCGATGCATCCGAAGTCGGTTATGGAGCTGTGGTGTACGGACGATGGTGCGCAGGAGATGGACAATATACCACGAGGATCCTGTTCGCCAAAGCCCGCGTTGCCCCACTGAAGTCGGTCTCAATCCCACGCCTTGAACTCAGCGCAGCCGTGTTGGCAGTCAGGGTGGTGCAAGCTGTGAAGAGATGTTTCGATCTCTACATTTGGTCGGTGAGCTTCTGGACGGATTCAACGATAGTACTTTACTATATCAACAACGTCCGGAGCCGGTTTAGTACTTTCGTTGCTAATCGGCTCACGATTATCCACGATGAATCAGCCACGCACCAGTGGAGTCATGTCAGGTCTGGCGATAATCCGGCCGACCTGTGCTCCCGAGGTGCGAACAACTTCAGGCAACTGGACACGTGAACGAGAGGGCCAAACTTCCTGCAATTGCCCAAACAGGACTGGCCCGCGTTCGAATTAAAACCTCCTATGGAAGTGGAGCTGGAGATCAAAGGCGTAGTGATGGTGGCCAACGTCGTCGAAGCGACATCCATTCTATCGCGACTGGTCAGGTTTTCTTCCTGGATGAAGACGCTTCGTTCGCTAGTTTGTTTAACCAGGTTCAAGAGAAATTTACTAGTCATGAAAGGGCTACGGCCCTCAGGCCGGATACGGGTCGGCCCGATAGGTCCCGATGAGCTACAAGCGGCAGAATACGATATTTTCAGAATGATACAACGCGAGGCTTTCGCCCGAGAACTCAAGAGGGCGGAAGAAGTGGGGCCGACAAATAAAGACATGCCATCTCCAAGGGGCGAGCTGAAGCGTTTAAACCCCAAACTCATCGACGGACTGCTGCGGGTGGATGGTAGGCTGACCAACGCCCACCTGAACTTCGACACAAAGTATCCTATACTGCTGCCTGCGAGACAACCTGCAGTAGAGCTAATGATTCAACACGTCCACGCCATGGAGGGACATGCCGGGGAAAGTCACGTGACGAGCGTCATCCGAAAGCGTCTTTGGTTGTTGAGAGGACGAGAGACTGTAAAACGCGTAATCCGACGGTGTGTGCAATGCAGGAGACGCAATGCCACAGCAGGCAAACAACTCATGGCCCCACTACCAGAATGCAGGGTGACTACGGGCTGGTGGCCGTTCAGTGACACCGGGTTGGACTATTTTGGGCCCTCGTGGATCAAGTGCGGGAAAAGATTAGAAAAGCGATACGGATGTATCATGACGTGCATGAAATCACGTGCGGTACACCTAGAAGTCGCACATTCGATGACGACCGATTCGTTTCTACGGGCCTTGCAAAGATTTATCAACCGAAGAGGCGTACCGGCCGATATATACTCAGATAATGGATCGAACTTTGTGGGCGCTCACCAGGAATCACAGCGTTGGCACAAGAACATAAACAGGGACGAACTGCAGGATCGAACCATGGCCTACGGCATACGATGGCATTTCAACCACTCACAGGCCAGCCACCTAGGCGGCGTATGGAAACGCATGATCCGGTCCGCCAGACGGATATTGCTGTCAATCATGGAGCAGCAGCCGCCTGACGACGAGACGCTGAACACCGTCATGACTGAAGTGGAGAGAATCCTGAACAACCGCCCCCTGGTTCCAGTAATGAACGGCGACCCCACCCGCCTGGCGCTCACCCCGAACGACTTATTGAGGTTAAAATCGAACGAGGGTTTCCAAGGGCCGGTAAACCTTCGTGGGAGCTACCTCCACGGATGGAAGCAAGTGAACTATCTGGCCAATGTCTTCTGGAGGCGATGGCTGCGGGAGTACCTACCGGCTTTGCAGACTCGACAGAAGTGGCTGGCCAAAACAAGACCATTCAAAGTTGGGGACGTGGTTATGATCGCCGACGAAAGCGCACATTTCAGCACTTGGTCTTTGGGAATAGTTACGGAAACCATCAAAAGCACTGACGAAATGATAAGAACGGTGAAGGTGAAGACAGCTAACGGAGTGCTCATTCGTGACATACGCAGCATTAACCTACTCGAGAGCGAAGACGGAGGAGCTGATAACCCTGAGGCCTAGTAAACCTTTTCACACCTGTCATCGAGGTGGATAAAGAAACACCATATATACCACACGGTCTCCGTCAAACATGTTACAGTGCTCACGGTCTTTGGTTGACATTACAGAGGGTTCTTTCCAATATGCGGTGATGAATGCGATTCCAATGTACATCCCGATACATACACACATGCACGGCGCACTCTACATCCCGTAAAACCATCAAACATGTGACAGTGTTCGTTGTTTTGCTTTTTGTTGACGTTACCGAATGCCCCTTGCATATGTGGAAGTAGCGGAGCTCAGGTCACACACACATGCTACATTTTACTCGTTTTCTTGCCACGCGGTCTTTTGTTGACATTGCAGAAAGTCCTCCTTTGATGTGTAGTCATACCTGTGATTTCATTGTACACCCCGGCACACACACACTCAAACACACACTCACACACACACACTCAAGCACGTACATCCAGGACCGAACGGCCCCTTACGAGGACAACGTCTATGTGACCATTCACGCCCGCCATCGGTCATTTGGTCTTGTGGAAGATGTAGACTAGCCTCACGTCTATGTAGCCAATGGGTTAGATGCGACCAGTAGTAGAACGTTGACGACGAGAATTAGGCGCGCGCACTGACAGCAGGGCCTAGGTAGGTAGAAAGAATCAGTACCTTTATACCGAACCTTTGACTCTGCTAAGGATCCAGGAGGATTTTGGTGGGCTGTGTAACAGCCGGTCGTGGAAAATCCCCCTTTTCTCTCGCGATTCAGTGTTTTTCCCAACATCACTCATTTGCCTACACTGTTGACTTGTCTTTACGAACTGGTTGTTTTTCTGGACCAATTGTTGTTTGTTCGCTCCCAGAGTGCTACCTTGGCACATCCTTGTTCAGGACATGCGTGACGCACGTGTCGTTTGCTCACACGCTGCTATTCGGTTTCTCGTTGTTGAGTCCTTGTGATCGTATTATTGAGGTTTGTATATTTTTATGTCATTGTTCATGTAATAATCTAGTATCGTAGAATATCACGGATAATCGTCTTTTGATTTCGGGATCCGTTGCGAATTTGGCTACGCATTGCTCAAACGTTCGTTACAGTCTAAGATACTCTCAATATAGGATAAATGGCAGTCGATACAGAGAGGTAGAACTAATAGGTAGTGACTCTCCGGGACTAGCTTTTTGATTGCAGAAGGCAGAAACACTGAGAAATTTTACTCACTTTCATCTGTCATAGACCGCCGGTGTTTGTGCGATTCAAAAGTCTAGACCCTTTTCCTAGGTATGGTCATCGGGTGTGTCTACATTTAAGGGCTGTAAGGTTTGGGTCACCACGAGGAATTTATCCAGCGCACTTCTAAACCGATGGCCGGAAGTAGAACCGCGTATTTCTAAAGGCTAGTTATTCCATAAGTTAGAGTACACTGTGATGAAGCAGTTTAAACGTAAGCTAGCCTTGCTTATAGGAGTTCAAATGGTTAGAGTTCTAGAACTTGGTGGCCAGCTGGAAGCAGGCTCAAAGTGCGATGGATTAGGAGTATATATCCGGCTGTGAAGGATGTTATACAAAATGATAAGGTTCAGTTTCATACGGTGAAGCCATAAAGGGTCTAGTTGAAAAACCAAGCGGCTTTCCTTATAAGTGAGGGGCGAGTTCCATTTAACCAGTCGCTTAGTAAAACTGCGTTGAATTGATTCAATACCGATTCTGTTTTATTTTCGCATACCAGAAAAGATCAGCGGGCAGTATTCTAATTAGGTCTGGGCATGAGATTTATAACGGAAGATAGTGCAGTCTCGAAGTCGAAAGGAGCGAGATATTATCTCCAGGCACCTTTTGGTCTTAGCGACTTGGAGGGCCGAATATTCCAAGAAATTAAATGCGCAGGAATAGTTTGAGCCAAAGTCTCCAAAGACCTGCTTTCTAGCAACGGTTGAGCCACAAACGGCTAAAGATCCTGGAGGTAGCTTGCTTTTATATGTAAGAACCTCACATTTGTCAGCGGAAAAATTCACCTGCTAATTTGAGCACCATCTGTAGAGTGCATGTATGTCTTGAGAGATGTTTAAGATAGGCGAGACGGTGCATGCAGGCTTGAATGAGTAGACAATTCTAATGTCATCAGCAAAAAGAAATGGGGTGCCATGGCTCATAGAGGGGAATATGTCGTTTATATACATGAGGAACAACAGAGGGCCAAGGACGCTTACTTGTATAACATCGCTTGTAGCTGGTTTAGGCCTGGAACAGTGTCCATTTATTAAGACAACCTGAGAGTGATTAGACAGTTTAGAATTGATCCAAGATAGTAAAGGGTCAGTAATGCCAAAGGATCGGACTTTGGCCAGAAGATGTGGGAGTAGCACGCGGTCAGATGCCTTTGACATACCCAAGTAAAGTACCATAAGGGCCACTCCGCTGTCTGCTATTTCAGTAATGAGATTCAAAAAATCGAAGTGGCAGGTTGCGCAAGATCTTGACCGAAGAAAACCGTGTTTTCCAGGCTTATTAGAGTGTCACTGAAGGAGGTGCTTGACGATGTGTTCTTTTACGATTTCTTCCATTAGCCGAGAGAGGACAGGTGTATGGTTAATGGGACGGCTGTTGGTTACCTCATGCATTGGACCTTTCTTGTGGTGCGGGATTATGACTGAGCATTTCCAGTCTGTGGGAACCAGTCCGGAGTTCATTTATAGGGTAAATATATTCAGTAGTAAGTAAGGTAAGTCAGGTCTGCACTTAGCTATTGTAATGGGCTGTAAGCCGTCAGGTCCTGGGTAAGATGGTGGCTTGAAAGTGATCAATAATTTGGAGATAACTGAAGCGCCAAGTTCCACTGCGGACAGAGTTGAAGCGGTCACTGGGAGAAGAGGCGAAGGGTCAACACTGATAATAGGGGCCATAGTTGAGGCGAAGAATGAGTTGGAGGCCTCTGCAATGGATAGGATAGTAGAGGCAGACACGTTGTCCGCTGAAACAGTGTGCGGTGTGCCCCCATGAGTATTAGAGTTTCTGGCCCTGCACAATAATGACAGTCGAAGAGATCTATTTTGGTGTCGCAGAGCCCTTATTTCCTGGTTACGCAGTGCAGTTTGTTCAATCCTTTGTATGGTAGAAGTGAGGCGAAAAATTTGAATAAGAATTGCAAAGTCGTGTGTAGTTTCCTGAATATTTTGGAGTGTGGCATACTTTGCACAGGGATGATAAAGGGTTTCCTGTTATTCCGTTGCTGGGGGAGGTAGGTAATCCTATCAAGACTTCCGGAGAACTGTGCATGGAAAATATCAGTGGCATGTTGTGGATCACGAGAGAGAAACAAAATCACTCCAATCAGCTTGTCGAATGGTCGTAGGGAGAACCTTTTAGTCAGAGAGAGGAGAGGGTTTGATGCAGTGTGATTTCAGGGTAGGCTGTAGGTGAGTGGGAGTGCGACAGTTAACCAGATTGTGGTCGCTACGGGAAAAAGTTTGGGAGATTGAGACAAATATATGAGGGATGCCATGGGCGAGAATGAGATCCAAAGTGCTGTTTTTTCTCGTAGGAGAGCTGATATGCTGTATCCATCCTCCTACAGTAATACTCGTTACAAATGATAAGAGGTTAGCGGGTGTAGATAAAGATGCCCAAGCTATCTTAGGCAGGTTAAAGTCACCCGCAATAACCTTCACACCTGAGGGCAGTAGGGACAGGTATTCATATGCATCAATTAGGTATGGAAGTCCGGAAAATGGTTTGCTTGGTGGACTGTAGGCTCATCCAACGTGGAGTTGGGCCAAGAATGTGTAAAGTTGGCCAAAGTAAATCGGGAATAGAGTCGAGTAGACGGTGATAAAGTGTTGTTGTTTTAAAGGTCTGCTCGACAAATGCCAAACAGCCTCCACCGCGCCGAGTTTTTTATTCAAACTGAAGGCATTGTTGCCTGCAAGAGAAATCTGGTCCGTTGGAGTGTAGTTGGTTAACCAAGTTTCAGCAATCAAGATTATATCATAATTAGATCCAGTGGCCAGCTATCGTAAATGCCGGATTTCTGTTTTTGATGGATCGGCTAGTAAAAAGGACCAACGATATACTGTTATTGGTATTTAGTTTTGGGGAATTTGGTCGGTCAAGTAGGCTGTGTAGTGCGGAGTAGTCTAGGTTAGTGGTGTGGCCAGAAGGTCCATATGCGGGTGGCAAATCAGCACCTTGAGTTGGAGGGTTTGGTCTGTAAGCTGTTTTGTAGTATGGTGCGCTATTGGAAAAAGAAGGGCTGGTGAAGCTATGGTGTCCGGCGGTGCCAGGGTCCGACGTAGAAGAACCCTTTAAGAAGTGCGGGATAGCTGGAGTATCTGGGTTAATGACATTTCCATTTGTCCAAGGAGGGTTAAAGATGCGAGACTGCATAAAAATGCGGTCCGTTAACAGCTCCGGTTTGGGACACAGATTTTTACACGAAGGTAGGGGTATTGAATGGGCAACCGGCAACGTTGACATGCGGCATTGTCAAGGGTAGGACATAGATGGTAATGAGAGGTGCCTAAGGAAAGAATGGCCGTTAGTTGGAGCACTATTATCATAGAGTTTTGGAGGATTTGTCCATTGGAGAGGGGGTCCAAGGAATGGTGGGGGCACACCATACATTGTCTGGAGATGGCTTGGCGTTAGTGGGTTCGATAGGGCCTCCAGCCTGAAAGGGGTTGTAGGCTTATAAAGGTTACAGGTTTGTTAGTCGGAGGAAGCTGAGTCGAGGCTCCTGTTTTGTGGCTCTGGGACCCAATGCCCGCCTGAACTCCACAGCTAGCATCTGAATAGGGAGGTTTATGAAGTGGGGTGATGACCTGGTAGCTGATTTGAGGGGGAGGGGTAGGGTAGCTGTTAGTAGTGGCTGGGGGGTCAATTGGTCGCATGCCTGTTGAACAGCGCCTATCGGGCTTGGTCATCATAGTTCCAGCTGCATGCCATGGCTGCATCGTCGCAGTCATATCATGAGGCCTCCAAGTGGACGTACCAGGCGGTAGAGAAGACGCCGCTGGTAGATCAGCTGTACGTGACTAAACAGAGATGGAAAACTTCTAAGTAGATTTGTGAAAGACCCTGAAAATGCGGTATTGCGGGTTTGATGAGGTTGGTTTTTGCTATTTACTCTAGCTGACGTGGTTGGTGGGGAGGCAAGGTGCCGACGTTTTCCTGGTGGTTGGGTCGGTGACACATACGGCGATATGTCTAAGTCTACGGTCTCTGCTGGCTGTATGTGCACCGGTGGTAATGCCGATGCATTTTTCACTATGGACTTGTTGCCCTGGATTTTCTTTACAGTTAACTTTTGCCTGATGGGTTTTACAGGAACTTTTTGTGATGGCATTTTCAGCTTGTCGGAGGAAGACCGTGCCGCACTCCGGGATAAATTGCATGAAACTTGCATGGGATCCTGGGGACTCGGCTAGTAAAGGTCGACTTATGCCAAAGGGGCCACAGGATTAGTAGGTGTTCTGGCTGAAATCCTGTTCATAGGGGTATGTGGCGATGCGTCTACGGGTCCCTTTGGATCAGGGCCAGTGGAAGGCTCTAGTCTGCCTTCTTGTGTGCGAAACATCTCTTTTTGTGTGTGTATTTTTATGTTTTTGAATGACCTGGCTGCAGCAATCCATTGAAAGTTATTGATGAACTCAACGGCTGTTAATTGGTTGGAAAACTGAAACAGCAGAAAGCAGGGTTATCGCCTTGACCGTTTCCGCAGCCTAGTACAAAGGCACGTAAGGAGCCATGTTGCGTGCATTCAGTATTGTGGCTTTAACAGACTGTGTTGGTGGTTTGTCCGGGACGTTTAACACTATAGCGTTGTTTGCGTTCTTTATCCTCCTGTGAGTTTCCGAGGCTATTGCACCTATATTACGGCCGGATTTGGATAAGATTTTGGGGTCAGCTTGACCTATGGGTTCAGCTGTGATTGTCAGTGGGGAAATCTTCGATTATGCACACTCAGTCGATTGCCATTTATCATATAAGACGTTTGTATTCTGTTCCAAATCATCGGTTTTATTTTTGGCCCCGCTGTATATGTCGAATAGTGATACAGAGCACGTATTGACAACCGCCGTCATGTCGGCATGTATGTTTCTTTTCACTCTTGGGGCCCGAATGGTTCGTTTTGAACCAGGCGGCTAATAACGTTTGAATACGGACGTAGACATTCCTTTGGGTCCAAAACAGAAGCAGCCCTGTTTGAAAAGGGCGTGAAGGTTATATCTGATCTGTGTAAAGGTTAAATTGGGATGCTATAGCAGCAGAAGTGTACCCAAGTAGCAAGTTGCCCCAACCTTTGAAGTAAACTCGGCGCATGCCCCAAGCTTACCCCAAGATTAGTTTTCATATGAAAAAGATGCTAATTGGTTACGGAATTACTGAGATCATATCCTTACGTACATATTTTGTCATCCTAAGGCACCCTTATTGCAGCCTATTTTGTTTTATCACGTCACCATTCGTGGCGATCTTCAAGCGGTCTCGTGCAGTCGTCGTTCTGTCCCTCGCGTAACTGTGGTGTGGTTTCTCTGGCATGTGACCCACGAGTTCGGCATAAGATTTGTAAAAACCGTGGTAAACACTCCGCCTGAGGTTTGCCCGAAGCTTGGGCAACCCCATTACGTAAACTTGGGGCAAACATGAGATTGGCTCCAAGATTGTAGCCCCTTGGAGCACCCATCATGTGTTATCCTTATGTTGACGGAACCATCAGTCTCCAACCGGTGACAAAATATATTCATCATAAGTAGATGATCTGTAGCTCAAAGAGCGTATACTCGCGGTTAATTATATATGTATGTATAGGTATATATGGGCGCGAGCCATATGTCTCTCTCTGTATATATATATATATATATATATATATATATATATATATATATATATATATATAAAGTGTATCATACGACGCACTATCGTATTTGCGGATACCGTGGGTATCTGGAGTACGAATGTTTACTGTTTATGGATATTTGTTTTTAATTATCATTTTCGGATTTCAAATGTAGAAAAATGTGGTCTAGTGTTTACCATTTTTCTGTGTTTGCAATGGACAGCTAACTCACATGGACCATCCAAGCAAGTGGCAAAATTATCGTCGGCCTAAGTGGGCGTTGAGTACTCTACCGTGTACTGAGTGCGGCGAGGAGTCCGTGTGGGCCCATCGATATCGATGTCCGAAGATGACACCAACGGGTACTTAAATATTTGCAGCATAATGTAAACTTCATAATATCCAGAGCCTACGGTAAATGTGCCATCTAGTCATGAGGTTTCGGGCGGACATCAGTCACAACTTCCGTACTCATCAACAATGAAAGAGCAAGAGTCAACAGCAGAGGACCTCGACGCACAAACCTCGTTCTTGTAAGAAGACATTGTTATCACAAGGTGCGTACTTTCATATGAGGCTCCTCGACGGTCTGCGACGATCAATCAGTGGACGGGCGTTGATCCCGGAATCCGTCGACTTTCAGCTGAACATCGATGGGTCGTCTATTTATCACTCTTCTACTATACAACTGTGGCCCATTCCGGCACGTGTGGTGCGTCCAAGATGTCTGGCCGTGTTCCTGGTGAGCATTTATTGCGGGTCAAGGAAGCCGCACCCGATAAACACATTTCAGGAACAGACGGTATTAGAACTGCGAAATGTAATTGATGGCGGCATCAACTATAGTGGAAATCGGTAGCATGTAAACTCGTGACAGTGATATGCGACACACCTGCTTGGGCTTACTTTCATCAGGTTAAAGGCCCCACAGGCTACTTCCGATGTGACAGATGCTTACAACGTGGTCTGCATATCACTGGGAGAATAACGTTTCCATTGTTGGACTCTCGGCTGCGTACGGATGCAGACTTTCGCCGCCTTGAATACAAAAGTCACCATATTGGAGAAGGCCTATCTACATCAATTCCAGTTGATATGGTGGCAAATTTTAAATTGGATTATGTACACTCAGTCTGTTTGGGTGTCACGCAGAAGTTGTTAAATGCATGGCTCAAGGGCGACCGTGCCGAAGATTTTCGCTTTAGCCCAGCGGTGGTCGCAGAACTTGGAAATCGTACTACTCGAAGTCACTGCAATACCTCCTGTGGCTTTCAGCGTCTATGCCGTCACACTCGGAATCTGGAACGACGGGAAGCGTCCGAGTATAGACAGTTCCTTTCGTAAATAGGTCCCGTTTGTTTGTTACGGGGCCTGAGGAATACTTCAAGCATTTCCTGCTGTTATTGATTGCTGTATACATACTTTCCCTTCCATGTTTACACTTTGAGTATCTTGATTTGCTCACAGACTTTTAGTGCTTTTCGTTCCAAAAATGTCTGTATTAAACGGTCCGGGGAATATAGTCTATAATATGAACTGCCTAACACATTTGTCAGAATATGTCCGAAAGCACGGCGTGTTGGACTACTTCTCCTGTTGTCCATTTGAATCACATCCTGGAAAACTGAAATCATATACACAAGGGGCGGCTCAACTAGCTAAGTAGTTGTATGAGCGTCTCTACGAACTGAATACCAACTGGGAAACCATTACTGCAGAAATCCTCATGGATGATTTGTCTCTTCCGATATCTCGCATCCCCCGCAGTAGACAATTTTTCGTTCTAGACGGTGTCTTATTTTCAGTGGATAAGCCGAACAACGTCATTATCATTAACGGACTTCCTGGAGAAATTGTCAGTTTCTTGGAGGATAACGTTTTCTTCAAATGCTTCAATTCACCGGACAATTTTTTCACGTACGGGTTAAGTTCAAGCCACTTGCATATTTTCTCTGTAGGCTATTCAGATTCTGCTCTGCGCGGTGCACCCATTCATACCATTATATGTAAATGTTTTCGTGTTTGCATTAACTCTTCCACCGTTTTTGTTCCCATTTTACGTACACTTTTGTGAGAGAGAAAATGTCACATAACGCTCTGTGCTTCCCGTGCTACTATTTTCGCAAGTCATCATGACGACCTGGTGAGATTACTTAATGCTGGGGTGATTGCTAGGCGAAATTTGTTCTCGTTTGTCGGTTGTTTTGAAGTGAACTGTTCGTATTTTGCCGTTTTCTAGCTGTCTTCGTTTGCTTGTTTAGTGTCAATGGCAGAGTCGTGTTCGCTTTCATGTATGGGTGATCACTAAGGCGTTATTGTTATTGTATTCACGGTTTATTTGTTTTTGTACACACTTAAATGTGATAAAGTTCCAGATGGGCAATTCCTTGTGAGAATTTTTCTCCCAGATGTGCGTTGTTGCTCACCTCCCCGACGAAAATTCATACGCCGTGGTGCTTAAGAATTGGATGGTCGACGGGACGCACTTTCGTTGGCTAAGAACAAAGAGTTTTCCAGACTACTTGCGTCAATTGTTATCAGGAAAGGTAGTTCCGGATTCATGTTCGGATTACAACTTTAGGCCGATGTACTATACGGGTGAGTCAGTAGTAACATAACACTTGAATAGACAAACTTGGGGATGCTATTGACTCTTAGAATCAGCTGGTTGCTCAGTCGAGCGTTGCTTCCACCGATGAAAAAGGGAAGCAGACTTTCTTTTTGCAGCACTGTTCCACGAGAAAGAGGTAATTAACCACTTAAACCCACATACCTCAAGGGTTTCCGTGGAATTCTCTCCCGATGAGAGTCCCCAGGCGATGCGGAGAACGGCAAAACCAGTTATTCTGGAATTACCACCCTCCCCACCACCAATTTTGGAAAGTCTTGAGGGAATGCAAAGGTAAATTTCTAACATGCACAACCGAATTCTGTGTTAGTTCGCCTCACTTGTCTTCACAGTCCACTATGTCTGCATGGGCTAGCGCCCGAATGCCGGCCGCGTCCTCAAGATAACTAGTACACTTTTGTTTCGTATTGCCCATTTGATTACAAGTAGAGTCTCAAGCAGCCGCGCTACACAAATGAACTTGGCCTTTTACCTGAGCCAGTACTGTGCAAGTTTACATGTAGTGCCGTCACCTTATTTTTTATTAAACCAAGAAAATATTCTGCTGCCCATAGACGGCCTTGCAGGAAGTGTGGAGAAACCGAGTGGCTCTATAGAATCCCTTTCCACCACTTTTAGGGAGTCATGTTCACAATCTATGCGCAGCCAATCACACGGGTGAAAACTGTGGATGAATTTCACTTTTTACACGACGTCCTCGGAACACCAGAAGCTTTCAGTAAGATGGTAAGTCACTATACATGTACGTGACAAATATAGGTCGCAACACTGCAGCGGTACACAATTAAAAATCTTCATGATGCCGTTAAGCAAATGCTTTCTGCTGTGGTCAGCCACGACGTCGCAGTGAAGTGCTGCTGGCTCGATAGCAGCAAGATGATGGCTGCCTGCGATCATAGACTCATCAAAGCAATAAAAGGTATGTCAGTTTATTAGTGGTCTCGCCACTTACTAGATGCTATCAGATTCTGTACGTTTTTTGCCGAGGAATCAACTATCAACATCGACAAGCACATCAAAAACTGGTTCCACAACGCTTGTTATCGCGGAGCAGATAGCAGATATAATAGGTAAGTAGAATGAAAAAGAGTTGCCTCATTTCTTCGCTACGGTTAACAGAAACATGTTTACTGTAAGACTAGCATTTGAAGTACAGCAATCCTTTGTTGAATTACATTGAGCTTCCGCCTCCTTCCAGTACGCCACTTTTGCTATCCGCATCATGTACGTTACTGTGAAAGGGCAGCAGTTATATGCAAGCCTATGTTGCTCGATTTATATCGACAGACCGCTCCATTACGAAATATCAAAGTAAGTTCATCTCTTTTTTCAACTTGCAAGCATCGTTGAAAAATGCCATGCCGTTTGTTGAATATATTCATATGGGATGCCATTATCACTTATTACATAATGGTGGAGTGGTTTACCTGCAGCTCTTCAACAACGGTTTATATTTTATTTTCATATCTGCAGGTATCGCGACCACAGACAACTGGATCCAAGGTTCAACGAGAACGTACTCAGACGGATTATTGGAAATTTGTACAAAGTACACGTTTATTGAACGCAAATAAATTTTTCGTATTATGAATTTGGCTCCCTATTTTCAGTTACAAATTCACCAGAAATTAGTGTATATAGGATGCGTATGCAAACGGCAAAATTAGAAGTAAACACTAGTGGTAGTCCGTGAAACGGCAGCTGGATCTGGTTTTGTTTAACGTATTTCAGAGGTTGGGGCTAGCCTCAGGTTTTCCTCATGGGGCACGCATGGGGCAAACTTGGGGTGTGCTACTTGGGTATGCACCTCAGAAAGAAAAGTATGAGGACAGATCACCAGGTCACCCCGTCAATAAATATAGCTGCTCGGATCGATCAAGGGTGATGTGCTCAATGTGCAACTCTGTGTAAGGAGAGAGACTGAGGGCTGGTGGGCTCGGATCTCAAAGTCGGCCGGAATATCAGTTACAGATCCAGCAGAATTCTCGTTGGATTTCGGGTGTCAGAAAAAACTATTTGATTCTTTGAGTATATGGACTAAGCTTCACCGTGGAAAAGCCCAACCGGGTACTCAATAACCTACAAGGCCGGAGAGGTCACGACTCACAGCGAGGTAAGGGTAGACACCTAAACGACGTGATCCAACCGAGAACCAGTATGTTCTTTATAGACAGGGTCACTAAGGAGAGTTTAGGTGGGCTTGAATCGAAAGTTCCTTGAGAAGGCTTATGTTGATATTTCACAATACCAAACTACGAATTCACGGTGGGGTGTCGCAGCTAACAGCTCTTAAAATACAAACCTTCAGTGTGGATAAAAATTCCTGCTAGAAATGGCACAAAGCCGAGCCTAAGTGATGAAAATACCATAAAAGAGGACAACCAGATTTTCCTATCCAGATGACCTTGAGTTACTAGCCAGACATCGATCAACCGTTCTCTTGGACGATGCAGAGTAACCTCGCGTCGGTGTGGCCACCGGATCAGGTGCAGTCATGAGTAGAACGTTGACGACAGCGTATTAGGTACGCGCACTGAAAGCAGGGTCTAGGTAGGTACGAAGAATCAGTACCCTTGTGCCAAGCCTTTGACCCTGCTAAGATTCGGAAGGATTTTGGTGGGCGATGTAGCGACCAATCTTGGAAAATCCCCCAAAAACCACTGTAGTTCCATGTTTTCCCTAACATCACTCAACTGCACTACTGAAGCGTTTTGTGCACTATATGTTTTTATGGACCGACTTTTGTTCGTTCGCGTCCAGCGAGCCGCTTTGTCATATCCTTGTTCTGGGCCTGCTTGACGCACATGCTCCTCTCCCGCAAGCAGCAATTCGGTCCTCATTTTTGAGTCCTTGTAAGCGCACGATTGTTGTTTGTATCTGTTTCGTGTCATTGTTCATTCAGTAACCTAGAGTCGTAGAACTTCACGGATGATCGAGTTCTGACTTCGGGATCCTTTGCGGATTTGGCTATGCATGGCTCAAAGGTGTCTTACCGTTGCATCAAGGACAGCCCGGTTAAGAAGCGCTATTCTAAAGGAAATGGCTATGTTAGATCACCTGCTTCTACACAAAAGCAGCCAGGTCGGTCTTCAGCGCTTTTTGTCGATTGTTTCTTAGCAGTAAGGGGTAACCTTAGACCAGCTATTGTAGACGGACGAGGGGATCCGTACTAGTTCACGTACCGCTCGATACAGCAGCTGATACCTGTATTTTTGGAGGTTATTTGCCCTTTAGCTTGGGTTCGGTTGAAGAGGAATCTGGCATGTATTTGAGCACTTCTTTAGGCAGTTGAATGGTGTGCCACTGTTCTGGAGGTGCCACCAAGAGGCTAGAAGCAGAAAAATCTCCCAAGATTGTATCAACTGAAGGCCATCGGCCTTGCTTTCATTCCTGAATCGACCTTTGGTGTCTTGGTAGGCTTGTACGTCCCGGGCATACCAGGTTATCGAACAGGGATGAGGTGACGAACAGGATTTGTACGCTGGTTGTATTCGTCCGGGCTGGTGTAATGACCTAACCGCCAGGAACTGAGTCAGAAGACACACTGGCTGGCACTGAAAAGTAATGATAAAGTACTACGTAAAATACGGCATTTACATAGACAGGAAATACTTAACAGAAGGCTCCCCCGGGAGCCGGTCTACAAGTAGTTTCATTAGTGGTCAAAAACTTGCCGGACATTCTTACTTTATGTGGAATGTCGTGAGTGCGAGACTTGCGCACCGCAACAGTTATTATCCACGGCTGGAATACGGTGGGTCATACTCGCATGGAGCACTTGTGTGCGAAAATTTATGGATGCCAACTAGAGTGAGCTTTGAACAAATGAACACTGACCGGTTCGAATGGGTCTTCTTGAACTGCACATGAATAGGACGGAATCGCCGCAGTCGGGTCCCCCTAGGATCACCGGACAACTTTCATCAAGATAAAGCAAACTCTTCATCCTCTCTTGCAAGCCGCATGAGGTTCCGTACAGTGATGCTGGATTATATGATCAATAATTTGAAGACTATGAGTGGACGGAAGCTTCACCGTCCGTGGAAGGCAAACATGCGGTTTTTAGGGTGAGGGTATCACCATAACTTGGGGATTGACGTTTTTGCGTAGGTCCGCAATGGAAGTACGATTCATGGAGAGGTTACTGTAACAGAACTGCGGCGCAGCAAGGCTTGTTGCTACTAGGTGGAAAGCTGAGAAGTGATGTGGATCTGAAGATAATAAATTTGTCCCACATTCACCGATAATTGGGAGGCAGCTGTGTTGTCAGGGAAATCAACGGCACCAAGCATATCGGAGTTGGATTGTGGTCTTTACCGCGTTGCATCATAGGTGATCTAAATAAACCAAAGCTGAAGGTCGTCCTTGACTGCTCAGCTGCATATCGTGAGGAATCCCCGATCAAGTGAATACAATAAAGCCCAAAAATTGTAACAAATTTATTAGGTATATTACTGCAGTTCTCGCCAGGACCAATAGCCATCTCCGTGCATATGGAGAATGTGTTTTTACAGGTATTTGCGCCATCAAATGACCACGAAGCACTCCAATTTTTGTGGTGACCGGAAAACGATACTTTATAATAACGATAATAGTACTGATAACAGTAATAATAATAACGGTGTATTTTTGGACTTCGGCCCAGAAGCACACATATGAGCATGATCAAGATATACACTATCACTCAATGAAACAGAAAGCTACAAAATTAAGGAGGAGTCGGCCACTTTGGCAAAAAAGAAAGTGCAACTGGGCCGAGTTTAAGCGAACTATAGTGGCAACGGCTTGCGCTGTCAATACTAGTCGGTTTGGACTTTATTGTTGGCAGTAGTAAAGAACAAGCAGAACATGAGATTTTTGAAACGAACGTCGTCTTAGGGTGCGGAAAATACAGTACACGCAGGGATGATGCGGAAGTGGTGAAAGACTCTTTTCCAAGTTCACTGAACGAAGTGAACCGGGGAAAGCTGCAAAATAGTGCTAAAAAGTAAATTCATCAATATGAAAGGGGCCAGGATACTGTAAACAAAGTGTGATGGTACCAGGAATAATGGGTATCAACCAGCGATGAAGACGTTAAAGGTGTACGCCTGTGTCAGGCCTGACTACTCTCAAAATAATAGACGTATTATTTTACCGAGTCTTCTGCGGTTTCACTTCTACGGAAATGGACATCATAGGGGAGAACGGTTCACAGTATTTCGGGTGTGCTCTTTATTGAAATAGGTTCCTTTGCACGGTTGGCAAAGTGAGGTATCAGCGAGGTACAGTATATCAGCGAGTGACTGCCATAGGTAAAGCATATCTTGTGAGTATGGTCGTCTTTCGGCGTAAGGGATATGTTGTCAAGGCGAGAGGGTTATCAGTCACTGGACGAAGTGAACAGCGGAAACTAGCCAGCCAAGTCGGCTGAAAACGATAGACATTGGCTGTTGGTGCAGTGGCAGTTCATGTGTGTTCTGACGTTGCATAGGCTCGGATTGAGACATCAGTGAAAGAAAAACTATCGGACTCTATTCAGTTCAATGGGAACCCGTCGGAAGAGTTTTCAGGCCTTTCGGTTAGACTGCGATCAAGTTAGCCATCAGACAAACGGCTCCGGTAAAGGCTCAGCCTACACTAGTCAAACTGTACTCTTTGGCTGTTAAGTATGAAGAATGATGTAGTAGAATCAGTCAGCACTGGAGACCCTACTGTCACTTGAGGTTTATATCCTGGGGTCGCGATAGATAAAAATGTATCCAGCAGGATCTGAAGTAGATAAGGATGCAGCAATCTGGAAGGCTTTTCAGCTGGGAATTACGATAAAACTTTTAGTGGTCACTTAGTGTAGGCGGAATGTGATAATAGAGGGGAAGGGGCCTCGTCGGCCTGAGTACTCGGGAAGCCAGTACACTAGCATCTGACTTAGTCGCAAAACAAAAGAATTGGTGGCATGCTTGGCGAACCTAGAGTGCATCCGCGAGGTTCTTGCTAGTCAAAAGCCACCTACTGGTGTCCGCTTTTTTTCGTAGGAGGTTGCTTATAGGTTGGAGCTGTAACCTCAAGAGTGGTTTGGGTGCTAAGACGCATAAAACATCGCGTTTTTATGAAAATGAAGAAAGACTTTCGGGCAGAAATGGGATAAACGGATATATCTTTCCTGTGACTACTTTTGTGGACTTCTTTGAGGCAGGTGTTGGCTGTCTGTTGCCTCGGTGTGCTATCTAGGTCAGTGAGCCACACGTCAAGGCCACAGTAGTGTTTTTTGTTGGCAGGGGGCAACTAGGGCGTGCTAGGAACCCAAGTGGTAGTTTGTGTAACTGGTCCGAGGTATACATGAAGAGTGCAACAGTGGGGTATTTACAAGCTTGGCGCTGTTGGCTGGTGTCGATGGCTGAGGGCTGTTAAGTAGGGTTGTAAATTTAGGCGTAGCTTGAGTGCTAGCATATTGAGAAGGCCGCATTTTACCAGAGGTGACGAAAGATACAGATGTATGAATGGAAAAATGAACGGTTTTCCCTACACTCATTTTCACCTTTCGAACTTTACTGGGGCAGATTTTGGTCGTCAGGTACTTTGAAATGCTGTTTAGGTCAATGAGTTGAATGTCGGGGCTATGGTGGCGATTGTATTTGGCGTCGACATACAGGCTAGGTGTGTAGAGAGAGGGTACGGAACCGTTGAAACCTGGGGCCGGAGGCGGATGGGCATATGTGGAGAGTCCAGTGAGCTGTCACCCCAGTCAGTCCCGTGTGTAGAAACCGAAAGCTTGTCGAGCGAACAAGGGCAATGTGGGGTTCCCCGTTTCGCGGGATCAGGCCCGAGGTGATTGCAGACTCACCCGTAAACTAAGGTTCTTTTATTACCTTCGCAGCCCATATCAGTGGTGTTTGGACATCCAATCGGTCTGAGTAGGTCTTCTTGTTTTCCACTTTTTCTTTTTCAGTTTTTGCTTCCTATCGGTGGGGTGACTGAGCCCATATAGGCATTTTCTATAGCCCCCAGCCCAACCGTAATTCTATGCTTATTTGTCTTTCTTTGGAGACTTCTGGGGGTAGCCTGTTTCCCCACGTTCGGTCGAGCCATGGTATAGGTGCCGTTGACATCGATGATTTCGTCAGCATGGGCTGGAAAAATGCAGAGTGGGACGAAGGAAACACACGAAGTAGGACAACGAGTTGTTTAAAACACAGGTCAGCATATGTGTATCAGTCTCACACAAAGCCAAACCACGCCACAGGCTATCAGATACCATTCTAGATTAGCCAGTGTGAATGAGGTTCGCTGATGGGAGACAGCATGTTGCACAAGAGAGGAGGTAGCAGTGGCCGTTGGATAGTAGATTCAGAGATGAGACATGACAAAAGACCAATAAGTATTTTCCAGAAGGTGTGCACGTGGAGTAAGTTATTTGGATAATGATGATAGTGGTAATGGTTTATTTCGGATAACCCCGAGGCATGCTGTAAAGCAAGCTCAAACGGTGCAATTGGACGTAGAGTCCGAATTCCAAGGGGATGATTCAGGTATGTGCACTCGATATTGTACAGTAGAAAGTATTTAAGTTACTCTTTAAGGCGGATAAATAAAAAATAAAATGGGACAGAACACAAAACCCGGGTGAGTGGTGGTAGCCAAAATGAGTTGGAAAGAAGTAAAAAGATCAATTAGTGGACGGGAAAATTAGTTTCTTAGGATCGAAAACGGCGAATATTTTCGGGCTGGAAATGGATACCAGGGGCTAAAGCCTTGGACTAGTTGGCGGTAGGAGAATTTGAATACTGTCTGGAACTGAGGGAACTGGCGAACACTAAACTAGTTGTAGTTACAAGAGGCAAGAAACTGTAGCCAATCTAATGTAGAAAATGTGCAGCATAATGCGATAGAAAATAGTTGACTTGGAGTTTGTCACCGAACGAGTATTGGAGGTTCTAGGATATGGTGCTATTATCCCAGTAATCAAACCCGTTTCCATAGATCTGCTATTCTGAGGCGCTCTGCACGGTAAGAAGGATCAAACTGGGAACAGCCAAGCAATGATCCAGCGAGCCTCTGAAATGAGAGATAGAGAGACTGTCTCGGACGTTTACTGGGAGTTTGGCCCATAAACTTGAGCATTTTGCAAGGAAAAATCTAAATCTCAGAGATAAATTTGATCTAGAAGAAGAGAGCAACGGTGAGGCTGCCGTAGAACCTAATCCATGGAGTCGAGTCTAAGCTCACGATTCGCCGGTCAGGAGAAGTTCCTGCGCCGTCTGTCGCAGGCTTTGGCCTCAAAAAAGCCGTAGAGGTATTGTATCGCCATTACGGCTCTGACGTACGAGAAGCAGCAACGAATAATTTTCATGGTAACAATATTCCTCTTGCGACAAATATTGACTCTGACGCTTTTTCTTTTGTAGGAATGCTGCCCCACCTGGTAATGCGAAATGGTTTTAGGTCTTCCAAGTAAGCACGCAATAACTGTACATTACCTAGCAGGTTTGCGTTATAAGAGGGACGACTAATTTGGGGGCGTAATTGTAGACGCCTTCCAGAGGCAGCTTGTATCGGGACTGGCCTGAGATAACAGGGCTGAGTCTTCCGTTTACCAACTCCACGTTCAGGACCCACCAGCGACAATAAGGCCGCCATTGTCCCATCTAGCTGTGACACATGATCCTGCAGGTTAGATCAGGCCCTAGGCTCTACAGTTGAAGGGTTTGTTTCGGAAACTTATAAAACTCGGATTTAGGTGGAACCAACCGCCAGGAGCCGAGATACTTCATCAGTGGAAAAGGCGCAATCTTGTCAATGATCCAGTACTATGGGTTCTTATATCACGATCACAGTCAACGCAATAACCAATGCTGTTGGGAGAACTTTGGGCTAACTTTGGGATAAGGCTATTAGTAACATGAACCTTGAGAGATTTAACAGGTTTCCATGAAGTTTTGCGATGTATATAATGATAAAGTTATCTCAGTATTTATTGATGCGCATCCTTGTTGTAGCTACTCATCGAATGAATATTTTTGAGCCGCTGATGTCACCTTCGTTCTGGTTTTGTCTATGTCTCCGGCTGCCACTTTACCCACTTTCAGCAGACCTTGCATTTTATTGTAAACTTAACCCGTATATGGGGCGCGTCAAATAGGTCGAGCATTTGCCTTCGTAGGTTGGGCCAAACAAAATTCCGAGGAAAACATCAGAGCGAAGTTGATAGACAGGTTTACTATTTACAAAGTCAGGTTATTTCCTAGTCTTCAAGCCACCTTTTGGGGCTGACGCAAACCTGTGGTGGACTATAATCCTTCATTCATAAGGGTCCTCGCAACCGAGTCCTTAGCTCCCAACCGGATGATGTGCTCCTCGATGCCAGGTCAGAAAGATTTTCATCCGATAAACCAGGCCGCCACGATGACGCTTTAGCACATTACTGGATGAATTCTAAGTCACGGGCAACAAGTACAATATGTCACAAGCCAGCATCCTCTGTGTAGTACATGACTATCATCCGGCTTGCCCAGCACCCAGTCGCCCTGAATAAATTTGGTTAACCTGTTCTTACTATATCTCCCATCTTGATCCCCAAGACCTGTGCAGATAGCCCAAGCCTCCCAATACAGAAAGATTTGGTGGGTGCATATGGACATACATTTTACATCGGCTTAAGAACAGTCATAGTGCCAAATGAACAACAACAGAGAACGATCGCAAAGTCGAAGGGAGGGGGCAAAATAGTCAGCATGAACATTAAAACAAAAGAGAGAAATATCCTCTTTTATTTTCAAGATGAACGCTTTGAAATTTTTTTTATCCTCTTTTGAATTGTTTGTGGGGAACGAGAATTTAACATACAGGGTACCACTGGATTTGTTCCCGAGCTACATCTATCAGAGCTTCTGACCAACGGTCCTCTTCATTTCTTGGGCCCCGACCAGAAAGAATGAAGCACAGACCGAAGCCAAGGCCGAAGCCAGCTTCCTCATGCCTCTGCGCCAAACAATAGCCTGACCACTACGCAATTTCCTTCAGCCTTGTCCGGTAGGCACGAAAAGATCGTGAAAGGGCAAACAATGAGCAGGCGTGTGCAAAAATCTGCCCGGACCATTGAAAGCCATATAGAGCGTTTGCCTCTGTCTGGGGGTGACTACCAGCACCGAAAACATGACGACAAACTTCGTTGCTCACCAGATGCTCCCACCAGACAAAAGCCATGTTTCAGAGGCACCGGCTATCGATTACAGAAAGCCGCCGGGCATCCTCAGAGCGGAGTGGCAAGGTCTCCCAACCGTAGAGGCACAGCGCACTGCAGCACGGTACTCCTTTCCCTTGAGAAAAGGCCGGATGCCACAGTGAAGCTACGGATGCCACGGATGGCCGCCTTTAACAGATCACCACTAAGGGGGAGTGCAGGCACAGGTCCCTGCCATTCCTGAACGAGTACTTTGCACGTGGAACGAGCACAGTACATGCTGTATCGGGGCGCCACATTCGCCAAGCTGTTGGATGAGTGTTGAATTGCCTGTGCACTGCAGCACAGCAAGGCCATGCCATTGGCGCACTCTGAGACTAAAACTCTGTTCCCTGGGAGAAGTTCAACCCCACCGTTTGGAAGACCAGAAAAAGCTTTCTTTATGACGTTCTATATAGCGAGGCCGGAAAGAAACGGGTCTATTTGGCAACGATGTCGTTATACACTGGGGAGAGCAGGTGGCGTCGAAAGCCGGATATCAGCCGGAACCCCGCCCGAGATATGAAGGTGTAACCCGTTGACAGCCGACACCATATCCGGGTACACAGTTCCTTAAGAAACAGTGCAACAAAGCCGACTTATCGACAGAGCCAAAGGCCACGCGTATGTCTAGAAACACAACGATTGTTGGTCTTTGAAAGGCGTAATGGTGCTCTAACAGCTGTCGAAGGGTGAAGGTCTGATCGACACTTCCACGGCCACGAAGAAACCCAGGCTGTTTCTCACGAGTTAGCCCTTCACGCATGTTAATTTCCCTGAGGAGAATGGCAAAAGCTTACAATAACTATCACAAGGGCTTATTTCGGAGACGTCCGAAGCATGCCTCACGCACGATCACGTTTTTTTCGAAAGCCATACATAGGATAGACAAAATTCGTGAAAAGATTGGAAATGTGCACGGCAAACATAGAGTAATTAAAATTAGAAGGGAGATGAAAGAGAGATAAATGTAAGCAAGCCAATAAATAATGGAGGCAGTTTAGGTGAGCCGAGGGATGGATTCAAGTATGTGCCCGGTGAATTTGAAAATCGAAGCAAAATGAAGGAGCTGGCTAAGACAACCGGAGGAGATTTGGACCCAAAAGTATACATAAGGGGGACTGAAAATCGGCAGGAGAAGCTATAGTAGCCAGAAACGATGAAGAAAACAGAAGAAAAAAGTGAAAGGAAAGGAGAAAAAAAACTGAGTTGTGCAGCAAGCGATTAGATAGCCATGAAGTATGCTACTTTGAAATAAAAGGGGCGGTCCGAATTTGAAAACAGGGAGCGAGCAAAGCAAAACGTAAAGAATGGGACAGGTGGCAACAATGGCTCAAAAGTATTAAAATGCTCTACATGTGAGGAGCCGAGGGATGTGCACAGGAGAATTGGCCTGCAAAGAACTGGAGGACAACGAGGAAATATATATATACAGGGAGGGAGGAGCTGAGAGCAGTGAAGTGATCGAAAGCGGAAGTAGCGGTGCCTGGAAGAGACAAGTGGGGTTGGATCATATGGTGCGGAATTAACTTGGATAAACCCAGAAGAATTTGTTTAGGACAGATGAGCTTGGAGATCAACAGGGAGCGAAGCAAGTTCGGAAGCGCAGAAGGGATAGCTGTGAGCAGAAGTTCATAAACGAATGGATATGAGGGAAAAAACCGAAGGAAATAGTTGGGAGCCAATCTAACGATCTGAACAATGCTGGTGTGACATGTGTTGACGGTCGAAAATGAGTGAAGCCGTAGTAAGTGGACGTAGTTTACACAGCAAGAAGATGGCTGCGATGATGGCTGGAGAAAGCATTAAGAATGGAAGCACAGAGTGGAAGGAGTGGTGTAAAAATTCAGTAGAGAAAGGCAACTTGAAGCTAAGGTGAACTTGGGTGCGCAGGTACAAAAGTTGTAACGACAAATAACGTAGGAAAAAATAAAGAAGTGGAGGATCAGAAAAGTCAGGTAGTGGCAGATCATACGGTTTGAAACTGTGCGTAAAAATAATGATATAATGGTGACTTTTATTTAGGTGGAACGCGGGGAAGCAGTGCTGTCTGAAAAGCGTAGTGAAGATGCTTGTGTCGAGCAGTATACAAAACGGGTGATAGTAAGGACCGAAGAGAAACAGTTAGGGAATGACCAATCAGATCGTTTACCAGCTGATGAATCAGGGTGAAGACCTAAATGAAATAAAGAAAAGTACTCAGACATGTTAGACTGTGATGGAACAAAAGGCGCGAGAAATATGTGCGCCCCGGAGTTGGGAGAATGGAACGGGAGAACTACGTGCCTGCAGGCGGTTGCACAAGTGGACTGAGCCGGAAGTAGCTAGCCGGGCCATTGCCTAGGAGGAAGATCCACAGAAGATTGGCCGAGTCATGCTATGGAAATATGGTGGTGGTGAGAAGATAATAAATTTGGTCGTAAAAAATGCAAAGGTTGAAACAACGAGTTCTGGTATGGTGATTGGTCATACGTACGGGTGGTTCTGATGCTTGATGGCCGGAGGTTTTAGACGTAAGGACAAAAAAGGGTGTGACAAAGTGGTGGCTAGTGAGGTACCATGTGAATAGAAATTAGGAGCCGGTAAGGACGCAGTGGGTGGAAAAGGAAATATTGCGGGCTTCGGTAGAGCAAAGTGGATAGGGCTAGTATGACATTATGCTGTGTGGACTGTCATGAATAGAAGCGATGGGAACAAGGAAAAAATGGTAGGTGTGATTGCGGAGCTAGAACGACATGAAGGTGATTATCTGCACTAGTCAACAGTCCATCCGATCGCCTCCAAAATGCTATTTCATTGAGCTCTCCGGGTTTCGCAGATCACCACTTTCCCTCCATGCTTGAAAGTCTCCGATGTACTTCTCGCGCAGCTTCGCCGCTCCGTCACCGTCATTTGTCACACCTGTCAAATTGGTCGTGAGAAGCGTTTTACCTACCGTCTACCTAGTATACCATCACTTTTCTTACAACATCATTATGGAATTTCCTGTCTCACTCCAGATGTTGCTTTCGTGTGTTATAATACCTATATTGGCACTGTACCCAGCCTCCAAATCCCAACACCGTCTACACCGGCTGATGTATTTCATTCTATAGTCGTACATCCACTGACGCCTTCCGAGATATACCTGGGCAGCTTTACTGATCTGTCATTTTTGCACGGTACACGTTACACAGCTTTCACCTAATGACGTTTTCACTTGCCCTTGAATTACTCTAATATCTCTCCTGCAAAACTAACCACCTGCGTAATCGTTGTAACCACGCAGTCGTCAATTTACCAGCGTAACCTGGTCTACTGCATAGGTTTTCACCCTTGTCTTGCCTTACTTTGTTCCTCGTGGGCACGGCCCTCCGATTGCTAATTATTCCTTTCTGGAACTTTATCCATCTTCCACCAGCGGCGAACTGCCGACACTAGATGACACGCAATACCTCTCATGGAAATTGTCTCACCTTTTTGGGGGGTACTATTCCTGTTCATATCCACAAATCTATGAAGATTAGTATTCCTCTGCGAACCTCCATGAAACTCCTCCCTGCCTCCTTCGTCTCAACACCAATACCTTTTTAAGTGAACATGAGTAGGCATTCCTGACCATTTGCTTGCATCATTCTTGTGAATATTGTATTTCCTACTGCCTAAGCAAATGTCCGTCCGAACATTCCTACATCCGGCCAATTCATTACTATTGCAGCAGTGGACTCGAAATTAGTTCGTACTCGCCGTGTATTCTCTTCTCGCTATGCTTCATTTAAACTCTCCCCAGCCTCAGTCCATTGTTACTGTGATGTGCTAATCCCTCTTTGAAATTTGTGAATATTACATCGCATTCACTGGTATTGTAAACTCTGATCATGCTTGCAAGCATGCCTGTCGACCACGGTCCAGAAATATACCGTTATTATATGGATTTATCTTCCACTCCCACCTTGAAATTTCTTGCCAGCCCTACGTGAAGCTAATGGTTCGCTGCAAGCTCACCTGTTCCCCTCCGGCCGTTCCCTCCCAACACCACTCTGGTAGTCTCCCTCCCACGAAATACGCAACTGTTTGCCACTTGTCTGATTTCGCCAGTGTCCAGCCACCACTTTATATACCGTCATCTCTGCTGACTTATATATTTCCATACCTGTCACCAAGAGAATAATTCACCGAATGCGTCGACGAGACTTCCATCCATATGCCTCTCATACTCTGCAGCCAGTAATTAACTCTTTCTACTCAGCTCGATAAATCCCTCTTTTTATGAAGGCCAACAACACATCCTCTGAATATGTTCGAACTTCCACCAGTGGTAATTATTTCCCATACCACTTACGCATTTACTCCAGACTTAAGGCCGACGTCACTGAAAAATAGCCTAACCGGACACTTGACAACTAGTCTCCTATTTGCCGGGCTTTCTTGTCATTTTAGTCCATTTTAATGTTCTTCTATAGTCCTTTGTGTGCACTTATTTTATCCCATTGTGAACTCTAACCTTTCATTTGTGTTTTTTCCGATGTATTTTCTTACGCATCTCGACCACGGAGCCGGATTTGCTCGTCCCGGAGCTATGCCACCACCTGACGTTCAAATTTAATTTCTACTGCCTTCTCTGGCGAATGTTTCATCTTGTTCTGAATCCGATATGCCTTTCTAGTTTCTCGTACCAAACTCATTGGTTTTGCAGCTGTCGCTCTAACTGTGCCATGTAATCTGCTTATCAAAACCGTCTTCGGGTCATTTATCTACCCTCCACTCCGTTATCGCTTCTGCGCGCTATTCTCCCCCCGCAATCGCCACGCAACGCAATTCGCGTTGATTTACTGTCATAATTCCATACCTTGCTGTTACTTCGTGCCATATCTATATCAGTGAAAGTAAGCCGCTGAAAACTTACCGGCTTATCGCTGGCTATTTTTTCCATCAACACTCGTGAAATTCCTCCCTCAATCCACCTGACTTGTTGGTTTATTTGCTTGTGGGTAACTACGTTGGCGTGTCAACGTCAGGCCCTACCATCACAATAGCCTTTGATTCATGGCTTTTTATATCTAGAAATCCATTCTTATACTTGCACGAGTTTCCGTTCCATCTACTTTTCACACAATGCTACGCGTAAACGACTCCTTGAATCCCCCTTCATGAACTCTTTCTTCTTTCCTCTTCGTTTTTTAGCAGATATCCCTTGATTCAACCGGAGTTTCTAATGCTGTGATTACTTCCGGTATTACTTATTTATGCTTATAACCCATCTTTTTTAACCGACTCCAAACACAGCCAGCTGGATCGGCTATTTGACCCTGGCCCTCAAATTTGCTGGGCTTTACTACCTTTTTAGTCCGCTGAACCACTCTCTTCAATACTCTGTGCTTACTCTTCGTGCCATTTTGTAACTCCTCATTCTAAAAACCACTAGAGTCATCTGATCGTGCACTTTAGCATGATTCGGGCGCATCCAAAACATACCATGGGCATTATTACTAATACGTACCACGTAGTTCAGACTTTCTGGCTTCATGCTGTCCGTCGGCGCTCTGAATCAGGCGCAACTTTCTGACGTCTCAAATGTACTCTCCGTCCACTGTTTCCACCAATGCAATACGCACGATTCCACTAGAGAAGACACGGCATTGTACTCCTTGATAATTCCAAGCAGCCATTTCTCGCCTTGCGTTTGCTTTTGGGATAAGAACTCTACGTCACGTAACCTGGACAACCATCGCCTTGTGCTTCACTTTTTTCCGGACAGTAGAGTTAGCGGGTATTCTCGCTTCCGTCGTTTCTTAAATGATTGTGCAAGCCGGTTGGGCTGTTTACAACCCTGGGGTTCTGTGCGCCTCATTGTCATTGGCAGTTCCCAGCTTTCCTTCGTTCTTCAAACGAATAAGCCTTCCGGAATCAGGCCATTGTCTTGGATGTCACGGTCAGCAGTGGGTATAAGCGGCCTATTATTCAGAGTTTTCACCGCGACAAGAAAAGTAGATAGACTCGTCATCCAAGGATAGTCGAGCCATCAGGGCACTTGTGTTTTTCTTACCGAACATTAGTCTTCCCCATGCTTTTAAACGAAGCCTTACATGTGGAGGGCTGAAATACCAGCACACTCCTTTCACGTTGGTTTTATTCCAAGCCTGAACTCTGTCGAAACTCTGCCACCAATTCTCGGTTTCCTTGTGGGCCTCGATGAAGTCCGATCCATTGTCTGAATAGATTTTGGTAGGCGTAGTGCTCCTGCAAAAAAATGCCTAACTCCGTGAGAAGCCATTCCGTGTTCACCGTGTGTGCTACTTCCAGGGGAACCACCCATTTTTGCAAGACATTCCACAGGCAACCGAGCCTTTCCCGGAGGTCTTTCTCCCCGAAGCATAAAAGGACCAAAATGATCAATACCTGTCTTCGAGAACGGTCACCTTTCTTCCATTACTTCCGTCACCTATGAGAGCGTTAGTGGCTGCTTCTCTACCACTGCGTTTTGCAACTGGCACTGGATACATTTGTTGTAAGACGCCTTTGAGCTATACGTAGCCAAATTCGAAACGGATCTCGAAATCAGAACTCCATTATCCATGAAATTCTGCGACACCAGATTATCAAATGAACAACGGCGTGAAACAGATACATGTATAGTGTATAGTACTGCTCCGTGAAAGGTGAGTGCAAAACCCAACTATGGGTCTTACGGAGTCCGCAGTGAAACCAGCCTTTGTCAAATAGGCACTTTTAGACACCTGCTCCATTTTCACCGACGACTTGAGTAACCACATATGCCAGCTGCATTACCTTGCATCACGGGATAGTAAAGGTTGCTCAAGGGTTTTCGAGACGTGACTCGTCGTTTACATCATCTTATTATTCTCCTCCCCGCTCACCACCACCGAGTGCCGGTTTTTCACAACAACAAACATTTCGGGAAAATCGACGTCGGGACTGTCTTTCCAAAAATTATTTGAGGAACATCTGGATGTTCTTAATCGTTTCACATGCTGTTAGCCATTGAAGGATACAAATAGCCTCCACAGTTCATTTTTATGGTCCCTTGAACATAAATGACAACAGAATGATTGACCAAAATACTTTTCACCAGGAGAAAATTGTCCGTTTCTTTCTCTTTATAAATATGGCAGGTGGGTCACTTAAAACTCGGCAACTGCTTCGTATTTCACAATAACTTTGACCGATCAACTTCGTACCTCTCGAAGTTAACACCTGAAGAATACGGCGTTATGGGCCAACTTAAATATCTGCAGGTCGGAACTTCCTCCCGTACCACGCAGTCCGAGTTCAAATCAAGGGTTTGTCAAGGAACATGAGCAAAATATAAACAAACTTTCAGGTGTAGTGGTTGACGTATGCTGTACTTGTTCAAGGTTCAATAATGATGAATAGCATAGTTTTAACAATGCACGTATGTGACAACGACTAGGGAGGATTTTAACATGTGTACTTCACACATGCTAAATCTAATTAAAAATTGAAATCAACCAAGCCGGAGTAAACCTAATCACATCAAGTATCACTAATTAGGATGGAGGCTGGGCAGAAGTCGTTTCACGAAAACCAACCACAAAGTTAATCAGGAGTAGGTCCCTGGATCCCTTGGGAGAAATAGAATACCAAATTACGAAACCAGGGGAGCCTCAAATGTTACTTCTCACAGGAGTACGGTTCCCACGCATGGATTATCTTTTAAGGTTGAAGAAAATACGGGGGAAATGGCTGGTGCAAGGACAAACAGTCCCCTAGGGGCTTGCGGCAGAGGATAAAATGGCCCTGAAGGGCACTGTCATGTCAGATAACTCAGCAGGGGGCGCCGCCATATTGCACAACAAAGCTTGTAGCTAAGTAGCCTCGTGGTGGCACCGCTTACAAGCGGAACAGAGTGGACGATGGACTGGGTGGCTGGGTACTCTGTCTCGTGTGGGCTGACCTTATTCATTGGGGGTCCCGTTTATACTGGTAACACCCAGCATACAAGCCACGGTACGTTGAGCTTGCCCAGACTAGTACGGAAGTCTGCGTCCATAGGCACCGCAAACAGAAACGGAAGAAGATTCTAAATCTTTCCATCTCCTGCAGAGAGTGCTGAGTAGGTCATAATGCCTTAACGTATTGGAGGACATCAATCTTCCAGAAGTAAACCGGAGTGGTGAATGGACTTCCGGGAGGACCGCCAACAAGGCTCTTGTGAAGTGGCTTTAAAACCGTACCCTTGCACTACAAGTAAGAGAAGCAACACGCTTCCGCAATAGGCAACTTTTACCTGCACTAAGACTGCTGATAACGAGGTGTCTACCCGACATCGTCTTTTTGGTAACAGGAGGGCCCTTAGTACAGGTCTAAGACACTAGGTCCACACTGGCCCAAGCAAACAGTGGCTTGTCGCAAGGTTTCGTGACGGGACAACCGTTGTTCCTCAAGTATGTGAATGATCTGGCGAAACAAACAATCGCAAGTCCGGTGAGGACAGTTCTTAGGAACCAAAAATGTTGTTTGTAATATGGGTGTTGATGAATGAAACAGGGTTTCCTGAACGGCTTCACAACACCAGGCCGCCCGGAGTTCCTGTTCGTAGGCGATATCAAGCTAGCAGGAGAGCCGACCTCAAGTCAGCTGTAGGCCAATCAGCCGAGTGGGACGACAGGAGTTAAGGCCAGAAGTATGCTCTTCAACCTGAAAATGGGGGTGTTTTTGGATAAGCCGGCATAATTCTGCTTATATATTAGGTTACTGTAAGGCATCACTACGAATCTTTATTAAGAGCATGTGCACCGAGCATTTTGGAGGACGAGTGTTAGAAGTTGTCCAAAGGGGGTTCACTCAATTGGCAAGCTTGATGTAGGGGAATTCTTACCGGGAAAGACTAAAAGCCGTTAACCTCTCCTCCCTTGACCGTTGTAGGCTAAGGGGAGATGGGATAGATTTACAAGTTGTATAGGGAAGCCACTACGACCGACGGATCACTGCTGACTTGTCGTCACCGCCCTACCCTTAGAGGAACTGGCCTAAAGTGAAAGAAAGAGCAGACAAGAGCCTCGGGGTAATTTTTATTTCCTACAGTGTCATAAACAAGTGAAACACGTTGTCGTCACATGTAGTGACAGCAGCCATGGCCGCTGCCCTCAAGCACAAACCGGATGCGCGCCGGACGGAGGCATTCACAGAATATGACCAAAAATCCTAAGTAGCTGCTCTATTCTTTTCATCTTCCGCTTCTTTTTCCCCATGGACCCAATACCTCATACTTCATTTCGTCACACTGATGTTTCCTCACTGTGCCTATCTCTACCACAGCCCCCATATCACCCTACTCATCCACATTCCATACTGACATCTTCACATTATTCGGGTACTCCGGTCACCTCTCAGGGCAGCAATGATTTGTGGCACTGAGCCTGTGTAATAGTAAGGCTGCTGTTCCCGAGGGCCCAGCGTGATTCCTTTCACCCACTGAACTGATTCAAAATACCGAGCTATGTTAGGCATCTGAAAGTCGAGGCGCGGGGGTAAATTCGTGAACTCACTGTGGAAGAAACTTGAAGTTTATTGTATGAGGCCGCAAGTCCTGTGACCTGACCCGATCTAAACAATAGAAAATGGGCCGTGATCCTTGAGTGATCCTGCATGGAGATCGATCTGGCATCAAGTACGCAGGGACGGGAACAAAAAGTGTGCTAAAGTCGAAAGAAGTCCACCACTGCTGAAAATCTACCTACGTGGACCAGTAGGAAGCAGAAGGTCCAATCCATTCAACTTGTGCGACCACCCACCACGTGGCCTTTGAAACCTGCGGAACACAGAGAAGATTTGGTTCTGCTCAGAGGGCCTGTAGAAATCTGTGACAAATGGTGGCTAGTGGGCCTTTCGTAACCCTTGTCGATACTCCGCGCCATTTACTTTGCAGTGCGTTCTTTACTTAGCCCACTCTACAATAGTTCATTACCAAGACTACCAAAAATTTCTCGTTGTTCACCGCCTAGGGTTTTTTCACTCGCCCACGAAATGAGCCGAAGACCAAAAAGTAAGGACATCAGTGCTGTTAAGCAGATGTAGGTTAGTTCCACTTGTGGGAAAACCGAATGCTTTTATGCCGTAGATGAAGGAATAAGGAGTGATGTCTGTCACAGTTGGTATCACCAAAAGTGCTGTCCATTGCCCCTAAGTGTTCAATTTATTTGATTAACACCTGTGTCTCAGATGAGCCCGCTGGACTGGCCTTGAAGTCTAAAAAGCCGAACGTCCAGCGGTCGAAATGCTAGGTGGGCTGGCTGTCAAAAATTGCTCCGGCTCCTTAGGGATGGGCACAGTCATTGAAAGAACCCCATAACTCAGCTCCATACCAAGTAGTGTAGGTGGCAACAAGTTGCATAAAAACCTTGGGAGGAATTCGCCAAGTGAGGTGGAAAGTTGACAGGCAAGAAGCAGAATTGGAGTGTGGTAGGGACAAGTTAAGCGCAGTCACCCTTTAATATGGCAAGTTACAAAGGAACGCGGAGACAGCCTTGGGTAGTGTTGTGTTCGGCCTGAACAGGCTTGTGCTCAGACAGACGATCTTGCACGCATACACACACACGTACACAGCTGACGTTTGCCGTGCTTCGTCTCGAACGGCATTGGCCAATCAGATTGTATCACATGTTGCGCGACCTTGCACGACGTGGTCCGATTGTACCGGCGTCTTACACTTCCGATTATATGCATGGCTGACTCACGCACCTGCATACTCGTTTGCGTTTTCACGTGCTTGCCTGTACTGGCACTTACTGTACGTTGCTGCTGGAATATACGTTTATCCATACACGTGCGCCTTTCTTCTTTTACCGAATTGTGAACGCAACAGGTAGGAACAGCAATGATGTGGTGGAAGGCATCCCCTAGCCTGCCTGACAGGCAGAGTGAAGGAGGGACAAAGATGTTCGGCACAAAGCGTCAAACCTACATAGAACAGCTGGACTTCCAGGGCAAACTGTACTGAGGAGAGTTTTTGGGCCGGGTAATTGGAACTATGCCGAGGTTGATCAAAGACCCTCTAGGCTGGAGCACATAGAGTTTGCAAACCTTAGGGAGAGGGATGCATTCTTAGAGTCAGAGGAACTGGCTAGGGTAGCCACCATGGTACATCAGTGTTGGAGCCAGATGACTCAGCCCGTTGCTGGGCTTCTACCAATAGGAACAAAGTCGACTGAGAAAAGCCGTTAGCCCTGCATTAGCATCGATAAATGAAGAACACCCTCGCCACGTTGGCATAGCACCCCTGTCCCTAATGAAGGCTTCAGAAAACCAGCAAAGCCCCTTGTTGCTAGTCGGGACAGACAGGTGGAGGAATAAAACAGAATTTCATTCTTCGTCTCCAAAAAACGGGACCAACACTCGGAACTGGGTTCCGAGGGCCACTCCGACCAGCTCAAAAACAGTTCAGGAGGGCTGGGAAACATATCCGTGGCTTGCACCGATGCATACTGCATTGGAGGCAGGCGGCACGATCCGGCATCGGAGGCTGCCAATGCTGATCGCACGGCAGTTGCCGAAATCTGGCTGAAAGAGGAGTATAAAGTTGGTGTCCCCTTTTCTTCCGGCTATTGCATTATTCGAGCAGGATGGAAGGGATGGTAGGGGAGCTATAGTAATAGTCCCAAAAACAATAAAGCAGATAACCGGGAGGTGTACCACATCATCAAATATGCAGACAGCCTTCTGTGACTTGGAGCTACTCCAAGCTGAGGCATGTGTTGCTTATGTTTACTGAAGCTCTTCTGCCACCACACTGCAGGATCTGGCCTTGCCGAGCTACTTTCATCTCGTCAAATATGGTCAAATTCGCAAAGCACGTAGAACATTGGGACAGATTTTCATTATTTTTCTTTACAGACGGAATAAAAGAACTCCTAATCCTCGGGGACTTCAATGTCTCCGAGGTAGACTGGGGGAATCTGCGGGTGACAGGTGACCCCTTGCCTGTAAGACTGCTAGACTTCGTACTGGAGGGGGCGCTTGTCCATCAAGCCGTACAACCAAACAGGTGGAGGGAGGGTGTGATGATTCGGCAGCTGTCACACTTGATACGGTCAGATACAGCCTCGTAGACAGGTACACGGACGAGCCTCAATCAATCGGGATCTCAACGGACAATTCCGCCAAAAGCCTCCTGTGATTGGTCATCCTCGAGTCCATCAACTGTATTCTCTGCAAAACAATTAACGTGCTAACTCGCGGCCCTAATCTTCTTGCTACCTCCGTTCGCATAGTTCTGGGTGGGGCAAATTCAATACGGACTACCAACTTAGTTCATTACAACTATCACTACTGGCGTCGCGTCGCTGAACCTGCGTGATGGTGCATCCGAAATTACCGACTGGATTGAACGTTTCGAGTTGCGGTGCAGCATACGAAAAGATGTGGAGAAGGAGAACCAGATTGCATTCTTCTTGACAGCTGGCAGCCGTTCATTGTACTCGTTGTTGAAAAACCTTGCATGTCCGAGAGCCCTGTTGCAGCTTCTCTCGACGAGTTGGAAGCTCTACTGCCGGGCCACGTGGTTCCGGTCAATTTCCAGGCTACCAAACGTGCCAAGTTTCATTCGCTGGTTCGTCGTCCCATCGCGAATTTACTTGGATTCAACCTGACACTTCAGAAATGGGCCGGTGAGTGTTATTTTGGTGATCACTTGGAGACCCAGCTGCTTGACGGCCTTTTTGCCGGTATAAATCATCCGGAGTTGCAAAAGAGGCTCTCGCTGAAACCCGACCTTACTTTCTGTGAAGCCCGGTCAGTCTGCGAACAATTCGATGACGCCGCCGATGCGACAACTGTACATTCCGAAGTGCACTACCAACACTTTCTTCCCCATAAACCAGTCTCTACAAAGAAGATGCCCCAGCCGAAGCCTGATAAAAGGTGATTCCTGAACGCAAACCAGTATGGCCGAATCGCTGCTCCTCGTGCGGAGAATTTTACCCACGTCCCACCTGCCACTTTTTTAATGCTGTATGTCATTCTTGTGGAAATCTTGGTCACATTGGCAAGGCGTGTCGTCAATCCAACTGCAGTGTGACGAATGCAACGCCTGAAGATCCGAAGACTGATGATAGTCCGGTATACACGCTGAAAACTTCGGGTGGATAAAACCAATACTTTTACAGATCACTCCAATTTCATTGCGGTTTGAGATATCAGTTCATTGTGAATACCGAGAGCTATGATTCCGTCAGTGTGAAATTATTGTTTGACTTCATTCAGCCCAGTGTGCCCACATACCCCACTGCTGTGCTCATTCACCGTGTTACTGGACATCGACTTTCACTGTTCAGTGAGACTGTACTAGTGATTCGGTTGGAGGGCGACTATACCCTAACACGATTCTTGATTTCCATGAACAGTCCATCGATTCTGGGCTTGGAGGCCGTGAGTGCCTTGGAGGAGTCCGTAACCCTGAGGACGACGTCCGACAGCCCAGTGAATCAGCTCCAGCAGTTGATCGCACAATGCTCAAACAACAAAGGTGGCATGGCGGTCAAACCCGAGAAGTTGGAAGTGGATGGTGATCCGGTACTACATAAAAGCTGGGTGTTGCCGTACGGCTAGATGGAGGGCATTCTGAGGGTGCCTACCAAAATGGAACAAGACGGTGTCACCGCGCGTGTGACTTCATCCGCTTGGCCGACCCCGACTGTGGTGGCAATGAAGAGCGACGGACGGAGACCCCGTATTTGTGGTGGTTACCGATTGACCTTGAATTCCCGTTAACGAAAATGCCCCGCAACCACGGTGAAGCCTGAGGACTTCGTGAAACGCATGCTCAGTAGCAAGCATTTCTCGAAAATTGATCTGCTTTGTGCATACTTACAAATTCCGCTGCACATGGAGTCCAAACCACTAACCACTATTACCTCTCCATGGGGCAAGTTCCAATACAACTTCTTACTGTTTCGTCTGCACCAGCCATCCAGAACATTCCAGGCTGCAATAGACAACTTGATCCGTGACATCGAGGGTTGATGGAAGAGCAAAGTGATGTGCTTTTTTTCGGATCCACGAAGGATGAACATGACCACAGATTACAAAATTTGCTGGAGAAGTTCGTGAAACAAAATGTGTCCATCAAACACCCTAGGTACAAATTCGGTGCCACTGAATTAGATTTCCTGGGCTTCACCGTCAATGCGAGCGGATGCCGACCCGGTCCAGATCGTTTCCAACTCCCGATTGGCATCGAGTCACCGAAAAATCAGGGGTACTTACGGTCAGCTCTTGCGCGCTTGCAATAATACTCCAGGTTCATTCCGAACCTTGCAACAACAGCCCAACCATTGTTTCTAGCTCAGTCGTCCGGTATGTGGCAGTGAAACGAACTGTGTGAACAGATACTGCGAGGTCTTACTCAAAATATCATCGACCTACCGATACTAGCGCCATTTGCAACATCTAAGCTGACCATGCTGATCACTGATGCGTCCGAAGTGGGGGCAGGAGCAGTTCTGGAACAAGATGGATGTCCAGTCATCCGCATCTCCCGTCTTCTCACTACTGCAGAGAAGGGTTATTCCCGGACGCAGAAGGAAGATCTGGCCGTTTTCTGGGCGGCAGGCTGATTACACAAGTACCTAGTTGAAGTGAAGTTCACGATTGTCATTTGTCAGCAGGCCCTTCAGCTCCTGTAAAATCTGGATAAATTCATCGCCAAATCCACGGCTGCCATGATTCAGCTTTGGAACACTGTTCTGGCAGCCTTTAACTATGACATCCTGCATCGACCCGGTAAGACAAACCTGCAGGCGGACTTCCGGTCCCGTTACTCACGGTTCGCAGCGGCGGACCAATACCATTTCATTTCGCCGGCTGCCCCTGTTCAGAAGGATTGAGCAAGCGGACAAAACGATACTACTTGTCCGTGATTTCAGGTGCCAAAAAGGGATGGCGGACTGAGGTGGAACGGAGTTTTCCTCGGCTCTTCGACGCAGACAATTCCGACAAAAGCTTCCTGTGATTGGTCATCTTCGAGTCTACCAATTATATTCTCTGAATAAACATATTTATACGAGCCCACTCTGCAATACTGTTAACGTGCTATTTCGCGGCCAAATCTTCTTGCCACCTCCGTTCGAGTAGCTCTGGGTGGGAGCAGTTTCGATACGGACTATCAACTTAGTTTATTACGGTCATTACAGAGGGACAGACTCCCGGGGTACTGGACCTGGTAATCACCAAACTTCAGTGATGTTGGGGGCCTACGGGTAACAGCTTCCTCAGGAAGAAGTGACCATGGAGTGATTCGCTGCAGCTGCTTGGCCGTGAATTACAGGGTACCCCACAAATGTAAGAGATGCTTTAAAGATCTCGATGTACGGCGCCTGGTCACTGCATCCCAAGCACTGACATGGGACCAACTTTATGAAGGTGTGGGGGAAGAATGGAGGGTCTTTAGGAACGATCTTTTGCTGCTTGCAGGTTGTTTCTCGCCAGCTGGCAGGACTCGGAGGAAGAACGGGCACTGTGGTGGACCAACAGAGCAACTGGGGCTCAAATTTTGAAACCTTGTGCTTGGCTTCAGTACCAGCAGACTGGAGGCCACATGAGAATCCCACGGTCCGAAATGACTCAAGAAGTGGCTATTAGAATCCAAAAGCATGCAGGTTATCTTGTGAGATCACCTCAGCTAGAAAAGCTAAAAGATGCCCAAAAGCCTACTAAAACTGTTCAGTCAAAACCAGCCATGCGAGGAGCCGTGGGTTCCGTTAAGTACAAAAATGGTAACCCTGCGCCCGACTGTAAAGCCAAGGCCAAGCGCTGCGAGAGCACTTCTAGACAGCGCGCCAGCGAGACTGGACTGAACCAGGTGTGCGAACACTCCACAAGACCACAGATAATGCCGTAGGTCCTTGTTTCTGCAGACAGAGCCTCGAGGGGTCTTACCATACAAGGAGAGGCCCTTCCAGATGGCACTCCTTATGCGATTCTACGCGCCTTCGCCCGGATGATAGCTGTCCTTCCAGCTTGGTTGTACACTTGGTCTTTGGACAGTGCGCAGTCACCTGACCACCGACTGACGGTCGAAGTAGTCCCAGTACACAAGAGAGAGTTGAAGGGAGGGGTACGAAACTATCTACCGGCTAGTCTGCTATCTAAGCCACCAAAAGTAAAGGAGGGACTGATTAGCAACGGCACGGCCAGTCACCCGACTGAAAATAGAATAACGACATGGGTTCGTCAGCAATACGTCGAGCTTGTCTAATATGTTGTCTTTTCGGACGAGGTGACGGCTAGGATACAAAGGAGTGAACGACTCGAGGTCTGCCTTTTGGACCTACGGGAGGCTTTTGGACTCCGTGAAAAATCCGGCTTCTAACGCGCAAAATGGAAGCGCTGTGTATAGCACTCCAGAAGCTGGAATCTCCCAACCCGAACCTATAATGTAAGGGTGGAGGGAAGCAAGTTCACGAGGGTGGCGGCTGCCAGTGGGGTCCCTCAGGGTCAGTCCTGGGTACATTTTGCCCCTGATCTTCATCAGCGACCTGTTGGGGAGTACATAAAACACAGGCTTCCTGTTTGCGGACGACCTAAATCTGATGGGTGAACCAAGAATCCTATCAATTCAAGAGGACTCTGAAAGGGTTCGAGCATGGGCCACTGAGGGGCAACTGCTGCTCGACACAGGGAAGTGCAGGCTTCTCACCCAGGACATCAGTGGAGAGTCAATGTCTAGACCCACAAGACCACAAGTAATAGCGAAGGTTGCAGTCATCGCTGACCTTGGAGTCCTGATGAAATATTGCTACCGGCCATCTCCACAGTGCCCAGCTGCCGCGGCGAAGGCGCCCCGGTCGCCCCGCCTACTATTGCGCACGTTAGCTTTCAGGGGAGCTATTGTGTCGTTACCTTTCCACATTACGCTAGTTAGGCCAAGCGTGGAAAGTTGTGTCCCAGCTCGAGCCTGGCCCCTGTGCGGGACAATGCTGTTCCTGGGACAGTGCAGCGATACTTCACTAGACTGCCACTGGGACTGAGGGACAAAACATATTCAGAGAGGATAACGGCGCTATAATCCCTCGCTATTCAACGTAGAAAACTCAGTGGTGATCTAGTAGGAGCCTTTGAGCAAATTAAGGGGCTATCCATCCCAAAGGAGCCGTTGTTGGTACTGAAAGGGGACTCTGTGATCAGGGGCACGAGTTAAAGCTCGTCAAATCGGGAGCTTTAAAAAGCATAAGGGGAAATCTCTTTTCAGGCCTCGTTGTCAACCCATGAAACGCACTGCCGGCTGAAGTGGTATCTGCCAAGTCGGTGGCAGGTCTCAGAATAGAGACGGACCCTTGTTGGCTGGGTACTTTCCCTGAGTGTATCTAAATGTACGCAGTTCAGTGGCGGTGCTGGACGCAGCACCCTTCCCTCTTTTATCGCCAATGACCATCAGTATTATACCTAGCTCTTTTTCTCTCTCCACCACCTCTTCTCTAACATTCCTTATCTTATGCTCTTTGTTCCCTTACTAAAGCTAAGCACCGCCTGTACTGTAGCACTCTTGGAGGGAGCCAGACTTAGAAAAGGACTCGGTTCGTAACCGTGGAACTGTCACACTCTCCCGACAGAGAATTGAGTCCCAACTCTATTTCACCTACAGAGCAAACAAAAGAAGCACGACGCAAGCACAGAAGTTACAGCCCGGCGTGATTCACCTTGAAGCTCTCCGGTGCAAGAGTCTGGACTGCTTTATTGACGGGAGCCCCAAGTTCTGTGACCTGATCTGATCTGACTTGAGCCTCAGGTATTTTTGCAATGAACTTGTCTGTAAACGTGATTCTCCCTTGTGAATTCTGCTTTTCAGCAGTCATTTAGCAAGCAGTATAAGAAGCCAAGGAAAATCTCCGGCAACTCAACAATCTAGACGCTCGATTGGTCTTGACCACCTTCGTCCCGTGCGAACTGAACTGAGCTGAACTTACGAGCAGAGGCTCTGTGACCTGAATCTCTTCTCGTTGGAAAGGAGGAGACGTCGAGGGAATCTCATAGAAATGTTCAAGGTAATGAAGGGCTTTTCTGGCCTTAGACCAGATAGTCTATTCCAAGAGGCCGTAGACTCCAGAAAAAGGGAACATGAAAAGAAGTTGATAAAAGCCCGATATAGGTTGATGGCTAGATCACACTTCTTCAGAAACAGGGTTGTGAACAGTTGGAACGGTCTGCTTGGTTGAATGGTAGATCTGCAGACTGTCCAATTCTTCAAAGGTGCCCTGGATCGCAAGCGGTGTTACGAACGTTTGAGCAGTGCGTAGCCAAATTCGCAACGGATCCCGAAATCAGAAGGCGATTATCCGTGATAATTCTACGATACTAGATTATTAAAATAAACAATGACATAAACAATATACAAACCTCAATAATACGATCACAAAGACTCAACAACGAGAAACCGAATGGCAGCGTGTGAGCAGACAGCACGTGCGTCACGCAGGTCCTGAGCAAGGATGTGCCAAAATAGCGCTCTGGGCGCGAACAAACAACAATTGGTCCAGAAAAACAACCAGTTCGTAAAGACAAGTCAATAGTGTATGGAAATGAGTGATGTTGGGAAAAAACACTGAATCGCGAGGGAAAAAGGGGGATTTTCCACGACCGGCTGTTACACAGCCCACCAAAATCCTCCTGGATCCTTAGCAAAGTCAAAGGTTCGGTATGAAGGTACTGATTCTTCCTACCTACCTAGGCCCTGCTGTCAGTGCGCGCGTCTAATGCTCGTCGTCAACGTTCTACTACTGGTCGCACCTAATCCACTGGATACATAGACGTGAGGCTAGTCAACATCTTCCACAAGACCAAATGACCGATGGCGGGCGTGAATGGTCACATAGACGTTGTCCTCGTAAGGGGCCGTCCGGTCCTGGATGTACGTGCTTGAGTGTGTGTGTGTGTGCGTGTGTGTGTGTGTGTGCGTGTGTGTGTGTGTGTGCCGGGGTTACAATGAAATCACAGGTATGACTACACATCAAAGGAGGACTTTCTGCAATGTCAACAAAAGACCGCGTGGCAAGAAAACGAGTAAATGTAGCATGTACGTGTGACCTGAGCTCCGCTACTTCCACATATGCAAGGGGCATTCGGTAGCGTCAACAAAAGACAAACAAAGAACACTGTCACATGTACGATGGGTTTACGGGATGTAGAGTCCGTCGTGCATGCGTGTATGTATCGGGACGTATAATGGAATCGCACTCATCACCACATATCGGAAAGAACCTTCTGTAATGTCAACGAAAGGACCGCGAGCACCTTAACGTGTTTGACGGAGATTGTGTGGTATATATGGTGTTTCTTTATCCACCTCGATGACAGGTGTGAAAAGGTTTACTAGGCCTCAGGGTTATCAGCTCCTCCGTCTTCGCTTTCGAGTAGGTTAATACTGCGTATGTCACGAATGAGCACTCCGTTAGCTGTCTTCACCTTCACCGTTCTTATCATTCCGTCAGTGCTTTTGATGGTTTCCGTAACTACTCCCAAAGACCAAGCGCTGAAATGTGCGCGTTCGTCGGCGATCATAACCACGTCCCCAACTTTGAATGGTCTTGTTTTGGCCAGCCACTTCTGTCGAGTCTGCAAAGCCGGTAGGTACTCCCGTAGCCATCGCCTCCAGAAGACATTGGCCAGATAGTTCACTTGCTTCCACCCGTGGAGGTAGCTCCCACGAAGGTTTACCGGCCCTTGGAAACCCTCGTTCGACCTTAACGTCAATAAGTCGTTCGGGGTGAGCGCCAGGTGGGTGGGGTCGCCGTTCAATACTGGAACCAGGGGGCGGTTGTTCAGGATTCTCTTCACCTCAGTCATGACGGTGTTCAGCGTCTCGTCGTCGGGCGGCTGCTGCTCCATGATTGACAGCAATATCCGTCTGGCGGACCGGATCATGCGTTCCCATATGCCGCCTCGGTGACTGGCCTGTGGGGGGTTGAAATGCCATCGCATGCCGTAGGCCACGGTTCGATTCTGCAGTTCGTCCCTGTTTATGTTCTTGTGCCAACGCTGCAATTCCCGTTGAGCGCCCACAAAGTTCGATCCATTATCTGAGTATATATCGGCCGGTACGCCTCTTCGGTTGATAAATCTTTGCAAGGCCCGTAGAAACGAATCGGTCGTCATCGAATGTGCGACTTCTAGGTGTACCGCACGTGATTTCATGCACGTCATGATACATCCGTATCGCTTTTCTAATCTTTCCCCGCACTTGATCCACAAGGGCCCGAAATAATCCAACCCGGTGTCACTGAACGGCCACCAGCCCGTAGTCACCCTGCATTCTGGTAGTGGGGCCATGAGTTGTTTGCCTGCTGTGGCATTGCGTCTCCTGCATTGCACACACCGTCGGATTACGCGTTTTACAGTCTCTCGTCCTCTCAACAACCAAAGACGCTTTCGGATGACGCACGTCACGTGACTTTCCCCGGCATGTCCCTCCATGGCGTGGACGTGTTGAATCATTAGCTCTACTGCAGGTTGTCTCGCAGGCAGCAGTATAGGATACTTTGTGTCGAAGTTCAGGTGGGCGTTGGTCAGCCTACCATCCACCCGCAGCAGTCCGTTGATGATTTTGGGGTTTAAACGCTTCAGCTCGCCCCTTGGAGATGGCATGTCTTCATTGGTCGGCCCCACTTCTTCCGCCCTCTTGAGTTCTTGGGCGAAAGCCTCGCGTTGTATCATTCTGAAAATATCATACTCTGCCGCTTGTAGCTCATCGGGACCTATCGGGCCGACCGGTATTCGACCTGAGGGCCGTAGCCCTATCATGACTAGTAAATTTCTCTTGAACCTGGTTAACCAAACTAGCGAACGAAGCGTCTTCATCCAGGAAGAAAACCTGACCAGTCGCGATAGAATGGACGACGCTTCGACGACGTTGGTTGCTATCACTACGCCTTTGATCTCCAGTTCCAATTCCATAGGGTTTTTTAATTCGAACACGGGCCAGTCCTGTTTGGGCAATTGCAGGAAGTTTGGCCCTCTCGTCCACGTGTCCAGTTGCCTGAAGTTGTTCGCACCTCGGGAGCACAGGTCGGCCGGATTATCGCCAGACCTGACATGATTCCACTGGTGCGTGGCTGATTCATCGTGGATAATCGTGAGCCGGTTAGCAACGAAAGTACTAAACCGGCTCCGGACGTTGTTAATGTAGTAAAGTACTATCGTTGAATCCGTCCAGAAGCTCACCGACCAAATGTAGAGATCGAAACATCTCTTCACAGCTTGCACCACCCTGACTGCCAACACGGCTGCGCTGAGTTCAAGGCGTGGGATTGAGACCGACTTCAGTGGGGCAACGCGGGCTTTGGCGAACAGGATCCTCGTGGTATATTGTCCATCTCCTGCGCACCATCGTCCGTACACCACAGCTCCATAACCGACTTCGGATGCATCGGAAAAGGCATGTAGTTCTCCTGTCCGTGTCGTATGGCCAGGGGTCAAACATCGTGGGATTCTTATGTCCCCTAATTTCTTCAAGGTGTTCAGAAATTCTTCCCAGTCCAGCCGGTCCCCTTGGTCCAGTGCCTGGTCCCAATCAACTTTCTTACGGCACAGCCACTGCAGCAAGATCTTTCCGGGTAGCAGCCATGGTGAGACGAAACCGAGCGGGTCGAACAAACTTGAGACGGCAGATAGTATGCCACGACGGGTTATTGGCAGCTCGGGAAAGTTCGGTTCGAAAACAAAATCGTCCGTTTCCGCGTCCCATTGTATCCCTAAAGTGCGCTCGATAGGAAGTGGAGAGCCGTCCAAATCTCTTACCCTTTCGGCCTTTTCGTGATACGGGATGACCTTCAGCACTTCTGAAGCGTTCGACATCCATTTAGTTAGATGGAAGCCGCCATCTTCCAGCAATCTCGTCAGACCCCTGAACTGCTCTAGAGCTGATTCCACATCATCGAATGACCCAAGGTAGTCGTCGACGTAGAAGTTCCTGCTGACGCTTTCTACCACCGTCCGATGTACTAGATCGCCATGTTTGTTCGCTGATTCTCGGAGGGCGTATTTGGCACAAAATGGTGACGATATGGCTCCGAAGGGGTGGACGGTCATCCTATAATTCACCACTGCGTTGTCCCGGTCGCTCCCTTCCCACCACAGGAAACGCAAAGCATCTCGTTCTCCTACCGGAATCTTCACCTGATGGAACATTTCCCTAATGTCAGCAGACAAAGCCACTTTACCCACTCTGAAACGGAACAAAACATCGATCAGTGGTGTGGTCCAGTCAGGCCCTTGTAGTAGGCGATCGTTTAACGACTTGCCCTGGACCTTGGCCGCACAGTCGAAAACCACCCGCAGTTTATTGGGTTTCTTGGGGTTGATAACCGGATGGTGAGGCAGATACCAGATACCCCTTTTGCTGTCGGTGTTAACAGGCACCTTTTCAACGTAACCGAGGGCCTCGTTTCGCTTCATCAAATCCGCGTATCGTTCCCACAGATTCTGGTCCCGAATGAAGCGTTCTTTTTGTCGTAGTAATCGTTGGAGAACATAATTTCTGTTGTCAGTCCACGGGTCGACCGGTGTGCGCCATGGGAGGGGAACCTCGAACTGTTTCTTGAGGCCTCTAGTGCCTTGCCGTACCGTTTGCAGAGCGAAGTGATCCTCTTGAGACAACGTCGGTCTTTCGTCTCCAATGTCATGAAACTCCTTTTCATACAGCCGTTGCAGATGATACTCTATGCGGTCCGTTTCGGCGGATAAGTAATTCACGGAACCGCGTACCCCTACTGGACCGTATAACATCCATCCCAGAGCCGTGCGTACGGCATAAGGTGCCTGGCGGTCGCCCACTCTTTGGTCAAGCACCCAATGCGCCTCTGGCACGTCGCATCCGATGAGGAGATCCACTTCATCATCTTCCCAGTCTACGACGGTTACATCCTGCAGGTGGGGCCACCGAGTCAAGATTGCGTCCACCGACCTTGGTGCTCGCATGGGGAGATCCGCTAACGTGAATGCCTCCGTTGGTTTAACTTCCTCGTTAGTATCTAGAGAGATGAGTTGCAGCCTTAATCTACCGGCAGTCATTACCTGTGTTCCACCCACCGCGCTCACTGCTAACGACGTCGCACCTTTAGCCAGTTGGTGTTTGTCGGCAAACCGTTCTTTCACTAAGGTGGTGTCGGATCCACTATCAACGAAAGCCAACGCCTTGACTATCCCAGTCGGAGTCACTACTCCCACGGCCACTACACCTAAACGTACCGGTTTACTGGCAGATTGTGAAGTTGAACAAATCACGCTGGGCTTGGCACTCGCCTCGGATATGGTTACTCCCGCCTGATGCAGCAGCCGATGGTGTCTGCCCGTGCAGCCCTCGTAACCACATCGATTCCTTGTCCTACAGGCTACTGCCCGGTGCGTGGTGTTGAGACAGATGAAACATGCTCCTGCCATCCTCGCCATTCCCCACCGTTCGTCTATTGTGGCGTTGCCGAACTTGGGGCATTCTGTTAGGCCATGGCTAGTACCACAGGATCTGCAATTTGGTTTCGCCGTAGCATCTCGTGAAATGACATGTGTGTTGGTCAAAGGCTGGTACTTTGGATATTCCCGTACAGGGGTTTGGGCTTGGTTAGTACCGGGCTTGTTTGCTCGGTTGCTGTCCCGGATGAGTCGGCCAAATCTGCTGTCAGCTATCTTCGTTTGCCTGTCTAAGTATTCAGTCAGGTCTTCGAAGTTGGCTTCTCTGTCGCCTCGGCTTATCCGTTCAGCTTCTTCCGCCCACCGACCCTGTAGTTCGGGAGAGAGGTGACGGACTATGCCTTTCAAAGTGTGCATGGCGTCTAGGTCAGCCCTGTAACCTAAATGGTCGAGGGCTATTGAGCAGTTCTGCATCTTGATCACCAGGTCGGCCATGGTGTAGACGTCGCCCTTGGTTCTCTTTGCCTCTGCCATCACGCCCTCTATTAGGTTACGGGCTACTTTGAAAGGTTGGCCAAACAAGTCCCTCAGAATCTTTCTTGCCCTTGTGTAGCCTTGTTCTGGATCGAGCATAGTGCACCCGTCGATAGCTTCTCGCGCTCGGCCTCGGCAGTAGTGAGTAAGGTAAAGAAGCCTTTGCCCAGGGTCGGTTACCTTATTTTCAACGAACGTCTCGAACTGTTTGACAAACTTGCAGTATTCCTCAGCTCGCCCGTCGAAAACCGTTAACTCCACTCTTGGCAGATCGATCGATGGTGGTTTGTAGTCGGCGACCGGCGTGGGGTTCCCTACCTTATTGCACTCTAACCTATCGGAAGTGTCGAAGTCACTGGTCTCATGCTCTCGCTGTTTCTGTGTACACTTCTCTGCTTCATGCGCCTGTAGTCTAGCCGAAAGTAACTGTTGCTCTAGTTCTAGTATTCTCAGCTTATATAAATCGACATCCTTACGATCAATATTGCTTTCAATAACACATGAGCTAGCACTGACAGGACTAGGCGATCTAGCATTAACTAAAGAATCATATGTACCCAAAACCTCCCCAGAGACTTGCCGTATTACTTCCTGTCCGGATTCGACTGCTTTTGATCCTTTTCTTGGCATTTTGCGTGATTTTTCCTCGTTCCAAATAGATCTATTGAGTATTGTTACGAACGTTTGAGCAATGCGTAGCCAAATTCGCAACGGATCCCGAAATCAGAAGGCGATTATCCGTGATAATTCTACGATACTAGATTATTAAAATAAACAATGACATAAACAATATACAAACCTCAATAATACGATCACAAAGACTCAACAACGAGAAACCGAATGGCAGCGTGTGAGCAGACAGCACGTGCGTCACGCAGGTCCTGAGCAAGGATGTGCCAAAATAGCGCTCTGGGCGCGAACAAACAACAATTGGTCCAGAAAAACAACCAGTTCGTAAAGACAAGTCAATAGTGTATGGAAATGAGTGATGTTGGGAAAAAACACTGAATCGCGAGGGAAAAAGGGGGATTTTCCACGACCGGCTGTTACAAGCGGTACGAGATGTTTCCTTGTAGTGAGCCTTGAGTATATCAACTAGATGGACGACGCGTAGCACTGTGGTCCTCCTGGAGTATGTTTTAACAGATTTTTCCCTCATTGCATACTGTCTCAGTGAACGCTCACGATGCATAATGTCTCTCACAGTTGATGTGCGATGAGGTTTTCCGCTTCCCTCTCAGTTTTAGCGGGGATTCGATGAAGTACACTCGGCAGTGGTGGGTGCATAACTGGTGTGCATACCATCGAAGGAATTCTGGACGCTCGATTGGCCGTGGTCATTACCTGTCCTGTGCAAACCGAACTGAACTGACCAGAAAATAGTTTGGAGGAAAGAATGGAGGGCCTACAGGCGCTTCCAATACCCGAACTTACTGTAGGAGAAGAAGAAGTGTACGCGGAGTTGCAAACTTTGAATAGAAACAATGCAGCAGGTCCAGACGGGATTCATCCAGCAATCGTTCAGCCTCTGGCCGAGGTCCTGAAGGCTCCGGTGACGAAGCTGTATGAAACGTCACTTAGAGAGGGAATTGTGCCGGGAGACTGGAGGAGAGCAACAGTGGTAGGCATTTACAAGAGTGGGCCCCGGCAAAAGGCGGAAAATTACAGGCCGGTTAGCTTGACTTCGGTACTGTGTAAGTGCCTGGAGCGAATAGTCAGGAAGCAGATCTCTAGGCATTTGGTTCAACACAACCTCATATCAGATGCTCATCATGGGTTTGTGGCAGGGCGATCCTGTCTGACGAATCTCCTGCTGTTCCTCGATGAGGTAACCAAGCGTCTGGACGAAGGGCAATCGATTGCGGTCTGTTACTTGGACTTCAGCAAGGCATTTGATTCCGTGAACCACAGATTTCTGGACGTCAAACTGCAGTCCATGGGAATTGTTGGAAAGGCAAGACAATGGATAAGTAGTTTCTTAGCAGGGCGAACCTTTAGTGTTAAGGTGGGGAGCCATGTTTCAAAACCGGAAGGTGTAACAAGTGGGGTGCCACAGGGCTCGGTGCTCGGCCCTCTGCTCTTCCTCATCTTCATCAACGACCTAGCACGTGGGCTTACAAACCCCAACTTTATGTTTGCCAATGACGTCAAGATAGCTGGAGTAGATATAGAACTTGACGTGTTAGCAGTACAAAACTGGGCACGCAAATGGGACCTTCCACTAAACCTCACCAAGTGTCAATGCTTGACCACAAATACAGGGGCTAGTGAGAATAGTGTGGGTTCGTTGCAAGTGGTCTCGCAGGTCAAAGACTTGGGCGTTATAATGGACAACAGCTTTAAGCCGTCAAAGCAGTGCACCTCAGCAGCCAATACGGCCAGGAGAGAACTCTTTCGAGTTAGATCCATTATGTCGTGTAGAGATCCGGAGATATTCGTTCCGATATATCAGGCCATAGTTAGGCCGCATATGGAGTACTGCGTGCAGGCCTGGGCACCGTACTACCAGAAAGATATCGACTGTCTGGAGAAAGTGCAAGGGCTAGCCACTAGAATGGTGGCTGGGCAAAGGGGGTTTAACTACACAGAGCGTCTCCGTGCCCTAGACCTATTCTCGATGGAAAGACGGCGCATTCGCGGGGATTTGATAGAAACCTTCAAGGTAATGAAAGGACTTTCAGGAATAAGTCGAGAAGACCTTTTTTCTCTGATCCCCGAGAGAGGCACAAGGGGGCATAGCCTTAGATTACAAAGGAAACATTCGAGGCTCCAAATTAGGGCGAAGTACTTCTCAAATAGAGTGGTACCCTATTGGAATAAGCTCCCGGAAGAGGTCATAAATACCACAACAGTGAAGGCGTTTAAGAAAGCAGTAGACCTATGTTGGGTGGCAGTATACCCCGAGTTATGTTAAGCAGCTTTTAGGGTCAGATGCAATTTACTTATTGTTTCCACCTTACTCTGCCAGGGCTGATACTGCACAAAATTTCTGCCTTTCAGAAAAAGAAAATCACGCAGTGTTGGGAGCTACGGAAACGCGCCGACAACACAACTATCTGGACACACGATTGGCTCTAGCCACACCAAGTCCTGTGCAAACTGAACTGAACTGAACTGAACTGAACTGAACTGAACTGAACTGAACTTCGGCGCGCAGCACAAAGCGGTTCTCTACGTCGGTCCAAGGCATCTTTCCCAACGCATTTTTGGCAGGATGGCGGATGATGCTGCCAGAAAGTTGCAGTTCGAGTATAAAGTAAACTCAAGCCTTGTACTTCTAACGGATCGTTCTCTTATCGACCGTCGACCTCGAGATGAATCCACAGGAGAAGTGCTCAGCCTTGCTGGGAAAATCAGAGTCCAGGACATGGGACACAAATCTCAACGGACTAAACCTCTTATGCTGCAAGAAAAGCGAGCAAAGTAATTGCTAGATTTTTTAAAGTTTCCTCTAATTTAATCAGACGTCAGAAACGAGATGAGATGCAGCAAGACGCATTGAAACTCAAGTCTGCTAGCTTATTGACGGATGACTTGGATGATGTTGCTGGTATTCTTTACCGCCCGAAGACACCTGATACGCGAAAGACGTATGAATACATTCTGCACTGTATCCAGGAAGCCCTTGGTGATCAGTCGCGTGAAATTCTGTGCGGTGCCGCCGATGAAGTTATCGCAACATTCAAAAATACCAATTTGAAAGATAAGGAAAGAAGAAAGGAAACGGAGGCACTGTTAGGTTAGTGAATGATACTCATACTAGTTCATGTACTCAGGCCCACTTGCGGATGAAAGATACAATATTATCGTTAATTTGTGCAAGAAAATCACTGACTGGAAGGAGGAAGAAACCACAGCAGCTTCGGACAATATAGACGAAACCTACGGTGTAAACGTGCAGTTTGAAGAATCCGATCAGGAAGTAAGCAATGTAACTGCCCTAATAAGTCGCGATAGTCTTTTCGTTAACTTTGCTAGATTTTTGTCATTTTCGGAGATATTTCCAGTGCCAAATGATAGGCCTTGTTCATCTGAACATAATCCATACGCTACGATACAAGAGAAACACGTAAGGAAAATCACCAAACACAGACAAGGTAGTAATAACGCTTGTTGAGTTAGGGAATACTGGACACCTGTCAGTGCTAAACCATCACGACGAGACTGCACCTTGGCGTGGTGTGATGATTTGCGTGCCTTCATGGCCTAAAGAGCTATGCAGAATGGCTTCGTTTAGCCGGAGGTGCAATCATGCCGGATAGGTCGGTGGATAGAAGTCAGACAAAGTCCAGTCTCCTAACCGATTGCCGGGCCCATAGAGAGGACACTCCAGCGGATAAACACGGAGAGAAACGCTAATCGGTCTAAAAACTTCCACCAGATGGTCGAGGTGTCGTGTAATGGGTTCCCCTCGACGGTGGGAGCAGTCATCACACTCGATTGAGCAATTATCGTCCAAGTAAGCTGCGCAACCTTCAGCCCAAAGGATGCTGCCTCGTCCACGTTCTGCTTGCTCCATTGGGTGCATGGGGCTAAGGGCTGGGTCCGCAAAGCGGATCAATAACGAAACACTGAGGACGACAAGATAGAATGCTCGCAACAACCAGGTCTCACGTGACAGACCAGAAGAAGTTTCTTCACGGGTTCTTCTGTTACGTTCCCGTGCTGGGTCAACGGCCCACTGCTTTGTGAGTGAGACTTTTGAGTAGAAGGCTCCGGTTAGGGTTTTCAAAGACAAACCCCTTCTGTGGTGTAAGCAGCCGCGAAGTATGATTCGCCCAGAGACCTCCAGTATCTTTCCTGTAAAGGGCTTCAACAATTTTCCCTCTTTTAATTTAAGGTCGATGCAAAACGCCGCGGGTAACTGCGGTTCTAAATAGTGGTAGTTCAGGAGTTGGGCATAAATCGAATGCATTCCTTATGCCTAAATGTTCACCTCACTTGGCTGCTTTTAACATCCGCACACAGCGGAACAGACTGCCCTCGCTGGAACTCTCGACATCTTCAAGATAGATGTATGCTGTGTCTCCGAAACGCGCACACTAGACCCCACTTCTGTGATCACACTTTGCATCCCAGATACAACTTGTCTTTCGCTTTACTCTTCGCGTTTCGGGTGATCCGGTTTCTGGTGCTCGTGGCCAGGCCAGCGTCGGGATTACTTTGAGCATAAAAGCTGAGCGTTCACTGCTAGACTGGATTCCAGTCAGCAGTCGTTTGTGTACAGTTCGGTTGGACGGTTCTCTGCATGTCAGCAAAAAACTGAAGCATCGATGCCCGTCCGTCGTGTCTGTGTGCGCGCCGACTGACTGCATTTTCTTTGAAACTAAGGACGAATTCTATCAGAATTTAGCTCAGCTGCTTCGAGACATGCGTCTAACAGACGTGGTTATTGTTGGCGATTTAAACGCACAAGTTGGTCATTTGGTAGATTCCGAAAGGCACGTTGGGGGCCATTTGCCATCCCGGCTGATAGTACCGATAATGGCGATCGTCTCATTCAGCTGTGTTCTGATTACAGATTGTTCTTGGCGAATCCGAATTTATGCTATAAGAAGCGGCATAAACTCACATGGCGTCGTTTTACGTCTTCACAACGTTGAACTCAAATTGACCATGTCGTCATTGGTCACCGTTGGCGTGGATGAATCGAAGATTGTCGTTCATTTTGGTCTACGTCTGTGAACTCAGATCACGCCTTGGTACGTGTTCGGTTCTGTTTGCGTCTCGTTCATGGTCGCACCAATGTAAATGCCATCCGTCCCACGCAGTTGGTTCTGGATGTTAAGCGACGATCTGCTTTTCAGGCTGAGCTGTCTACACGGTTACCGATGCATTCGGATATCCAAGACCCAGATGAACTCTGGCAACAGAACAACAAAGCCTTGTATGCCGCATCTAATGCCACACAGGACTGGTTCAAGTAGGCCTCACAAAAGATGGTATCTTCGACATCAGTTGCTCTGTTGGGTGCTCACAGATCCGTTTCCTCGGATGCCACATCCAATGTAGTGCGTAAATCCCTGAGGCGCCAACTGACTAGGAGCCTGAGAATTGACAGTGAGTAGTGGTCGATTGCGAAAAGCAAGGAAATGGCGAAGGCTGCGTCTGTTGGCAATGCTGTCAACCATTTGATTCGAAGTACCGGTTCACGGAAACCCGGTGCAAGTGAGTTAACTAAGGAATCTAACGGCTCACTGATTCACCTTCAGGGACGTCGAGTAGATCGTTGGGCTGAACACTTTAAGGAACAATTCAGTTGGCCCACTTTAAAAGTGGGCCTTCCAACTGTACCTGTCAGAGGACCAGTACAAGCAGATGTCAGCCCTCCATCAGAAATAAGTTATTTGAAAAGGTACGAAGCAGATGGGCCGAATAGGTTGTCTGCATCTTTCAAGAATGGAGGTGAAGCTTTGGGTTCGGAGTAAACGAAACTTTTCCGGGTAATCAGGGATAGTAAGCAGATTCCCAGGAAATGGTGTGAATCGGTGCTTGTGTTGATTTACAAGAAAGGTGACAGGTTCTCTGGTGAAAACCACAGAGGAACTAGCTTGATAGATATCGCGTCCAAACTGTTCACTGGGTTTATTCTCCACGCGTGAGAATCAAGCCGGTTTCATAGCCGGTCGGGATTGCACCGACCACATCTTTACCTTTCGGTAAACCTTAGAGCACAATCTGTGCCTTTCGTGATCTGAAAGCGTCGTTTAATTCAGCCTACCGCAAAGTTCTCTTGCGCTGCGTCATTGAAGAGCTTGCCAGAGAAATTTGTTTTTCTATTCAAGTCGGTGTACGTGAGCAGTCAAATCCGAGTTCGTGCTTACGGCGATCTCTCATCGGTTCATCACGGAAAGTAGTGTTCACAAGGGTCACTCACCATCACCCTTCCTCTTCAATTTTGTAATTGAGTTGATTCTTGAGACAGCCCTATCCTCCTGTGAGAATAACGATATCGATCTTTTCTCAGGCAGTAAACTGTCTGACTTGGGATACGCGGGCGATATTGTTCTTCTGAGTGAAAATCCAGGTAAGTTGCAAGCTTTCGTAGATAGCCTAAACAACAGTGTAGCAATGTTTAAGATGCGTTTCTTACCTTAAAAATTGCAAAATGCTGCTGCACGACTGGGTTGGCTCAACACCAAATCTCTTGTTCGCAGGGGAAGCTCTAGTTGAAGTAGATAAGTTTTTTCACCTGGACGGTTAAATGCCCACCGATAGACTTCCTCGGCGTTTGCTGCCATCCGAGGTACGTGGTGGTTGTAAGGCAGGTCTGGGTGGTCAGTCGATGACATGGCAAAAAAAATAAAAAACCTTGACCAGTGGACTTGGCTGGGTAGGGCGTGTTAGACTTCCTGGTTGGGGTCCACATGATCTGCCCACCAAGTAATTAGAAACATTGATGACTAGATGTTGCGGCTAGTGGCGTAGCTGTATTCGGACTCTTTCTTCCTCTTCATGATTTCGGCTAATTACTTTGATTCTCTGGATCTTTCTCACTTTATGCTCCTATTATTCTTGGCTTCCACTTGATGGTGCTGGAAGGTAGCAGTCAAAACCAGAGCACAAGTGCGAGGTTAGTGGTTGCATAAATTGAAACTAAATCAATGCTAAACAGTTGTACATTTTCCTAACCACTGATGGTTCCTGTTAAATTATGTAAATTCGCATTGGTTCATATGATCATTGACCAAGAAATCGATAAGATAAGGAGCTTATCGTCGGCAAAATCCTAATGCAGTCTGCTGACAGGGACGCCGGACTTACAATCTAGCTTCACTGATCATCCCCATTGACTTCAGTTTTTGTTTTTGATTTACTTATTAAACGCTTGGGCATGGTGGTAATGGAAGTGGCACACTCCACTACCTCGAGGGTGAGCTGAAATATCAGGAATAATCAGCAACCACAAACCTTAGGCTTAGAGTCGGGAGTCACACTTAATCATTGGTCATGCGCCATCGCCACGTTTTTTTTCTTCAAATGTTGGGACAGACCTTGTCCGTGATTCCTTTCAGCGGGTGAAATACTGTGGCAAACATTATGTAGTCGATTGGTCTTTTTTGATAGTCAGAAAGCGGCAAAAAGTACAACAAAGAAACGGTGAGCTGTCCAAGGTCGACGAAACTGACGGAATCGGTTGTTTGTTCCATACTTGCCGTTAATTAGGGTTGTGTATAAACTCCTACTTTGCAGTTCAGTCCACTGAACACAAATGAGTTTCATCCTGAAACGCTGTTCCTCAAACAAACGCAGAAGAGGAATTCAGGACACAAAAGGTTTCCGCAAATGTTTATCATTTTGTCTGTATTTACCTTGTCGTGTCAGATTAAATCAGGATTGGTGTTTAAGGATTTTTGGGTGAGTAAAGTCTATACAAGCCTCCCTGATCAGAATCCGACCGTGGCTGCGAATTGAGGTAGAGCTGAAATCAACACACCTTTCATCTAACACTAAAATTGAATTTTCCGTTAGTATGCAACCGCGAAACACTCGTCAGCCGCACGTATACACCATCTCATTGGTTCCATCTATGAACAGCGAATTTAAAGCCACCCGTTGTTTTACAGTTGTGGCCTATGCACCAGCAGTGAAAGGTCAATTAAAAAGTATTTCTGTATTTGACAGAAGAATTTTAGCTCATGTTTTCCTTTGTTCCTATCCATAACAAGTCAACAAATTAAGTTTTTCTTTGTCGTTGAGGAGTAAAACAACGCATTTATGTATATATTGGTCTCAACACGTTCATTTCATTATTAGGATGAGGAGGATGTCTATGGTGAAGTCAAGGAGGACGAAGATGAGGAGGAGCAAGAAGGTGAAGAGGCTGTTGTCGAGTTGACACTACAGTCGCGTACTGATGATGCTAATAAAGCATCACGACAAGCCGCAGAAAATTTGAACCCTCGTGATATTGACGCTTTTTGGCTTCAACGTAATTTGGCCAAGCATTGTAAAGTGAGTTTGCCCGCACGGGCCCAAATACAATTTACTCAGTTTCATGCATGGTATTTTCACGCATTATCGGGTCTTAGTTTAGTCTTTGCATTTGGAGGTAATTTGAACGGGATTGATGATTTTTAAGTAATCCTCACCGACGAACAGCGGTCTTTTGTATCAGTAACCGTAAAATCTAAGGTTCATCGTTATTCTTCATACACCTGTTCATTCATCATTGAAGGAATCCATTGTTATTTTCATCATTATCACATTCATTAAAAATCTACCTTTGTTGATAGTCTTTAATCCCTTCTTCGTGACACGACTTGGGTGATATCTTATGTACGCTACCACAGACGAGGAAGGTCGCGGTATTACACAAGGCAGCTTAGCACAACCACAAACAGAGTAACTGAAGATAGTTCAGCCGGTACTTATCTGTAAAATCTGGTGGCGCCTAGGGACAAGCAGAGTTATTTCATCGCGGTTTCTAAAAGGAAGACCTAGTCACATGTGTTGTGAGCTTGTCAGGTTTATGGATATTGAATGAATTAATCAGCATTAAAAAATGAAGGAACGTGCAATAAAAATCAAAGGCGTTCGAAGCACAGGTGGTACGTATGCGCAGTGGTTAAAATCAATCGCTTGCTTTGTGGGATGGCTGGGGACTTTCATTACATAATTTACTTTAATATTTTTGGTGTCGTAACTGAGTCCCCTGGTGTCTGAAGATGTTTCCGTTGCCACGGTGATTCAGCTTAACGCTCTATGCAACGTGACCAGACAAAATCAACACGGCGTTGTTAGAGAGCGTGGGGTTTTTTTCGCCCGACAGCGAACTCTACATAGGAGCCACAGAAGCCCATAGACAGCAACAGAGCGTGCGTGAATGTTACTCGCCACTAAATAAAGCCACTGCTTCTTGCGTCCTACTCGTCTATCCTGAGTTGGATAACATTAACTCAGGCTTGTTGGGCATCCCCGACTGGCAGATCGCCATCCTAACCACTCATTCGGTCACTGGTTTCCAACACAAACTTCCTGTTGCCCGACAAGTAGCACTTGGTTGTGCACGGGCTGGAGTTGCTACCTCGAACACAAGGCCGAGTGACGCCTGGGACGCCAGTTCGTACCTAATTCCCAAGACTTTGCATGGACATTTTTTCTCTGCTTTTGGGCAGGCCCCATTTGGAATATCCTCGAAGCCGGCTGATACTCTTGCAGGAGCTAGCTCCATATCCTTCAGGCGACACTGAAGGATATGGCTGCGAACCGCGAACAGTGGCGATCGTGTTGTCACTTTCTATCGAATCAGAATGTCTGATCGGTGTACGTTTGTACAGTTAGACTGTGTATTCCGTGTGTTGGCTACTAGGGCATTCTTTCCTTCTCCCACCCATGTAGGTCCACTCCCTGTCCATCTTATACATTCAAAATTTCTAATTTAACGTGCAACATGGTGAGAAAGGCAGTCGTCAGTGGAGCTTGCCCTACTGTTTAACGCTGTACGATGATGATGATGAGGAGGAGCTAGCTGCATAAAAGTAAGTAAGTCTACGCGGCGATAGAACTGTAGTTATAGTTGTGCCGGAACTACGTCGGAAATCTCGATTATTGTCGTCTTGTACCGATATTTTCAGTAGTTATCTCGGCATAGCAGTAAACACAACCTTAGGACTCTTATCTAGGATGAACACGCTCCGTTGAGGCACTGAATACCACTTATATGGTTCGACGAGAATATCTTTATGTACAAAGCAGCTAGACTATCTGTATAGTGGCTATTTTGAATTCTGTTTTGTTGCGGTGTAGCAGCTGTCGTTTAAAACCGTGCGTATACATCTTTTATCATGTACGCAAAGTTTCAACGAACGGTATGAGCTCTGTTGTCCGAAATTGAAGAGTACAATCACGTAAAAATTAATTTATTGCTTGATTGTGAAGGAAGGATAATCACAATTAATTGTCGAAACAAGGAAAAGTGTGGAACACGTTAATGGGTCGCGGAACGGAAAATGGTTAGGGTTTGAAACCTTGAAACAGAGCGGTGTTTGACAAACTGCTTGTATTTGGGACTGACGGTGACAACTCATGGAAAGGGGGAATTGCCAAGACAAAGTCGGAAGAATAAAAACCAAAATGATAGAGTCAGAAACGTCTGTCCGGTGGTGGGCCAGTGATTTCATACTTCGGTTTTGGGAGGGTTTATTGTCCCAGCGGATCGCCATACTATGGACCAGGTAAAAAGAGATCAAGTAGAGGACAAAGTTCCGCCCTACACATAACTACAGTAGAAAGAATTTGAGTTTTGCTCAGTAAACGGTCGGTAGGAGGAAGAAAGCATTTGGGCCGAAATGAAAAATCAACTTTGCGGGCAACAAACGAATAAGTATGCGGACATAAGGAAGGCAGTAAAATATTGAAAAGTCTAACAGAGAGAGAGAGAGGGCGAGTTTTCGAAACGAAGGGACCGAATCAGTGTTTGATTAACGAAAAAAACAAGCGGTTGAGGGAGATCGACGGAAAAAGAGCTTCAGGAGTATTGATCGGAATAGTTTTGATAGGTTTCTCATCCCAAAGCCAGCGCCATTACCAGTTTTTCGTATTCTTTCTGTCTTCAATCTTGTTCATGTAACGATCCAGACTACAGGTGATCTATATATTGAAGTATGTGATTACTATCAGCGTCCTTTGTTTGATTTCATTTCTATTTCTTAATTTTAGGACCCTATGGTTGCTCAAGCTAAAGCCCGTGAATGTCTCGAGATTCTCCAGTCAGCTTCAGACGACAGGGATCTTGAAAATCGACTGGTGCGCACTTTGGGTTACGGACAGTTTGATTTCGTCAAATTGTTGCGGTCCAATCGTATGATGGTTTTGCATTGTATCCTTTTGGCCCAAGCTCAAACCGCTCAAGAGCGTAGTCATATTGAGAGCAAAATGATGACTAATCCTAGTTTAGCAAAAGTACTTCGTGACCTACGTAGCACTGAAGAGACTGTGGACGCGGTCGCAGAGGAGCGTCAGCGAAAATCAGTGCAACGGGCATCACGCGTTCAGGTTGGTTTGCACGATTTTAACTTGTATTTTCCTTATCCTCATCCATTGTTTGATTAACCGATTTCTTTGCCCCCTCATATTTGCTCTAAGTTTGTGAGCTTTTGGATTCCCCCTGTATTTCAGCTTATTTAATCAGTGGTACGATAAGCAGACTGTGTTAATACTGCGTACCTCATAAAGAGCATTAATCTTATGATTGTAGTCTGTAAAAATCTCAGTTCTCATTTGTATAACTTCTGTGTAATCCCAAACAGAAAGTGATAGTTTAATAAAGCGGTTGTTGGACAAAAATCGGTAAAAGTAAAACGATGGTTGAGTAAGTATATAAAAAAAGCAAAGTGTTGCTTACGCCCTTGAATTGCTGCTTAATCCGCTAATGTAACTCCCTTTTCGCTCTCTTGTCAAATGCTGTGTTTGTCAAGCTTCTAAAGGCGCTTTAAAGCACAGTAGCATACCCTACTTACTAAACTTCTCCTTAAAGATCCACCTTTCTGCGTACGAATGGTTTTTTATTATATGCTTGCACATGAGTGCAGTGGGATGGGACACCCAACAACCTCGCAAGCTCTCTGCACTAATAGGTATGGTCAGCAATTTGACCCCGAAACTTGGAGTGGAGAATCACACAAAGTCCCAGTAAAGCAAACGTGGTTATGAGCTGGGCAACAGTAGATTGCTGTCTGCCACTAGTGTGACCAGTGGTGATGGAATTCGTTACTTATCGTTGTAAGGAGGCAATCGGTAGACGTTTATCATAGGGTTGGACTAATTCTACCCACTTATGCCTGAGTAAACTGGAGTCATTTTAAATGTTTGTACGAAGTAGTGTTGCTCTGGATGTACTCAGTGAAGCTAAGCTTGCTTTGTATGCACACTACATACCAAAAAGGATGTGCTGCATTACTAACTCGAAAACTGCCTCATCCTGACCTTAACTTTATGATTTTTCAGGCGGACGTGGAACAGGACACCACGGAGGTCCACAGTCTCCAAATTACGGATGATGCATCAGTAGGCACGGCAAATCTGGTCGATCTGGAAAGTTTAACTTTTACTCAAGGTGGTCATCTAATGGCCAACAAACGATGCAAACTACCCGATGGCTCTTTTCGTGAGCAAAGAAAAGGGTACGAAGAAGTACACGTACCGGCACTTCGACCTAAATCACATGATCAGGATGAGACATTGATGAAAATTGAGAAACTACCAGCCTATGCCCAGGCAGCTTTCGTGGGCTGTAAGACACTCAATCTCATACAGACTCGGTTATGTCATGCCGCGCTTGATACAAATGAGAATCTACTACTTTGTGCTCCCACTGTAAGTCCTACCTATTCAGTGGTAAATTTAGGCCTTATCCCACTGATTTGGGGCTTTATTTGATAAGAATCCGTTTTTGTATCCACCGTGATGTTCATGAAGTCAGTCGGCTTTTTAGTTTTTGCAGTGCACTCTGCTCAGCAGTATTTTTTTTTCATTAGCACCCATCCGATACGTGTTCCTATGTGGTTCGTTGCGTTGTGATGGACTTCAGATAATATAAAGTGATATAATATATATGTACACGGGGGGTGCCTTTAATAAATGCACCCACGTCTTTGGTCACGACAATCATTTCGGATCTTATCAGAATTCGAAAAAAAATCGGTCCAGCCACATGGTTACTCCCAGTTAAGGTTTTCAAACCTTTTCTGTCCCGTACTGAACTGTCGGCATTTGGGCTCCTTTCAGACACAGACTCAGTCTGACTATGAAACAAAAAACACGAGGCAACAGTTTTTCACTGGATGCTTATACAGAGGTGGGCGTACTCTAACTATAGTGCTCTGTTATTTTGGATATCGGCACGCCTCAAAGAAGGGATGGTAAGTGATTCCGATTCTTTCCGAATTATGAACACATAGTGACGCTCTTCAGGGTATGTGCTGTGTATGCCGCCCCATCAATTCCTGCGTCGCGCTTAGTTCTTCAGAATAAGGAATGTAGAGTCCAAACTGGTGTGACTTGCCTTCGTCGTTCCTTCCTGCCACAATAGCTGCGCACACCAAGACTTACAACACGCTTGATTGAAAACCTTATCGAACGTGGTCCAGAGTCGTGGTCCTGGAAGGTTACGTTGAAAAAATTTGTTTCAAATTCTAAAGATGTTCATCCTTCATACTTTGTGTAGCACCAAGATTCAGTAACCTATACTAGATTATTTATCATTGAGTGTATCCATAGCATTATATGATGACGTTATTCACCGTATAATGTCATTTATGACGGAGGAAATAAGTTTGCCACGCTCACAAATTGCAAGATTTAATCCTCATCCGCGTTGAACGAGTGACCCGTTCGCATGACAGCTGACATGCTCCAGTTTTTCATCCTTTCAGCTCATTGTGAGCAACCAGTAACCGTACATTGGCGTCGCTATTCTGGTTGATATATTCCAACGAGAATCTCACTCAGAAATCACGTGAAGCTACAATCGGTGTGTACTTTGAAGAAACTTTCGTCTCACTCAGTTTGTTTACACTTGTTCTGTTGACGCCCACTCATCTTCCAATCCAGTTATATCCCATTGGATTATATTCGTATTAGTAGTGTGGCGAGTGTATATGCTACTCAGTAAGTAGTTTATTACTGAAAACAGAACTATGGACAGTTGTGGATTACCAATGTCCCTGTGCCCAAGAGACAACGCAGTAAGGTGAACGACGACAGGCAAACCACACGACTGCTCCTTCGTCGGATGGTGACTGTCTTCAAGTGAGCAGGACAGAGACTTTGCAAATAAGTATGTTTGTAACATCTGGTTTGTTTTGTCGATGTCTGAACAAGCTGTTTTCAATAAACAACCTATTACCCAAGCACGTCTTGTGGATTATAACAGTAGTAAACAGCCGTTCTTCATCACCCGACCAGTCACTATACCTGACCTATTAGGTGTCTTGTGAATGCCCATTCAGAGTTTCGGGGTGATAGTAGAATTTTATCTTTCTGACTTAACTCAGTTATAGACGTGAAACAAGAAAGACGTACCGAAATCCTAGCGTTCAGTTGCTATGTGATTTTTCATTGGGAAAAAATCGGTACTTGCTATTTTCAAGAATAAGCAGTGGGCCATATTCTTATACACATTCACTTTTAAACTCGCTCCAACTTCGTCGCATTCTCTCCATACATTCCGCAGGTTATTTAGTGATCACCGTGTTCCCATCCTCTCGCTTCCTTTCCAGGGTGCCGGAAAAACGAATGTAGCATTGTTGTGTATCATGCATGAGTTGGGAAAATTCATCAACACTGACGGTACGATAAACAAGGACGATTTCAAGGTCATCTATATTGCTCCAATGCGTTCTTTGGTTCAAGAAATAGTGGGCAATTTCAATCGGGTAAGCACAAATCGTTTCTTGTTAATCGTCTAACTCTGCGAACAACTTAAAACCAATCTGTTTTTTTATTACGTGATAAACAGCAGAATGGAGACCTACTGTAAAATAGGGAATGTTTGGGAACAGTCATACGAAAATCAGCTTGTTAATTCTGTACTTGAAAGTGTGAAAATCGAAAGGAAGGAGAAACACGGAGAGAAGTGAAATGTTCCACATTTTTGTAGTTCCTGAGAAAAATATTTAAAATTAACGGTGCGGCAGGTTGAGATAGTCACTAAATGGATTGCTTGTTGCCTGCACATAGAAGAGACGATTGAAAACAAGAGGAAAAGAGACCACGAAAGCAAGTTCCTGAAGACACAACACATGGTAATAGTGATAGAAAAAAGAGCGAGGTAACTGCTCAGCGATGGGCTAGCGTTGGGTCGCCGATGAGGCGGATGACTTAACACTAGACCCGATCGAGGAGGGTTAATAAAGAAGACGAATTCTCGCTCCAAACGACAACAGTATTCAAGAATGGGGAAAAGAAAACCAATATTTTCTGAGCTTCGAGGCCAGAACAGCTGCATGTGAAAACCATGAAAGTGAATTAGCGCAGGAAAGGCCAAGAAGAACCGAGGAATATGTAGAAATAAGAGTGGTAGATTCGAAAAATAAGACTGAACAGTACGAATTTCGTTTTACGGAAATGGAAAACTAGGAGTTTTTGTGTCATTGAAAACTGCACGATTGCTTGAGCCCTAATTAGTAGGCCGACCGGTGGCGGTCGAATGGTTTAGAGCGCGTGCTCACCACCTTGAAGGTCTGAGGTTCGAATCTCAGCCGTCACCGGTTATTTAGGTGGTAGACAGTAATCCACTGTCATTCGGATCGTTACCGTAGTTGACCTATTGGGACATATGTGGTTCTCCACTCCAAATTTCAGGATCTGGTTTCTGAATATCCCTAATAGTGCAGTGGGCCTTTGTTGCTTTGGCGTATATACTCCTTTGATTGCACTCATGCGCAGGCATGTAATAACAGACATTGGGGCCATCGTAAGAGATCCAAGTTGGTGAGGCACGAGAAAACAAGTGAGCAATAGCAGTAGATAGTAGTATCATCGTAAAAGCATGGACGGGGTTGGAGGTGGTGGAAAGGCCATTGATCAAAAGCAAGAGCAGCGTGGAGAATAATACGGAACCTTGAGGAGCGCTAGCGTTCATTTTGTCTGTTTGACAGGGCCCGTCGACTTGAATCGCAATGAAGCGTCCACAGAGAACACCTTGGGTTCAGGTGAGAATCCAAATCCAGGTAGTTTTGATAGCAAACTTTCGTGCCATATTTGGACAAGGGTTTTAGAGATATCTGATGACGTCAAGTGAGACTCACTGTGATTGTTTAACGCAGAGGATCAGCTGTACGAGATGTATGCCAATAAATCGTCAGTGAATCTGTGGCTACGAAACCCGTATTGGCGATCATTCATGAGTGCATGGTATTCCAAGTACAACAGAATTTTCTTCACAATTACGGTTTCCGTAACTTTGGATAAAAAACTGGTACGAGGGAAATGGGCAGGTAGTTGGAATTAGAAAGTATGAATATACAACATGGGCAGGGACTGGATCTACAAGGGTGGGAAAAGGAAAGAACGTCCTAGTAGCCAACAAACGGAATACACACTCTAACTGTACAAACACACATCGATCAGTCATTCTGATTCAATAGAAAGTGACAGCACGATCGCCACTGTTCGCGGTTCGCAGCCATATCCTTCAGTGTTTTCAGCCAAATGGTAGACGGATCTTTTGAACCCCAACCACGAAGACGTGAAGCACCTACTTTTCCTAGGTTTGCTGTACATCTCATCCCTCGTTGCCACGTCATTTGTTGACCTCCACGTGGTTCCTCCCACTCCTGAGGATGAACAGAAAACGGCACGGTATGGTTGACATGTGTTTGCCATGATTATTTACACGTGCTCTAACCAACGAAGTCTACCAATCTGGTTACGCTGTGATAGAAAATTCTCTGAACTAGTACCCAATGCTCGCTTTCTGATTTCAGCATTGCTCACGCGGTCATTGCAACCAATCTTAGCTGTACTACATAAACATTTGCGGTCGTAAATATCAGGACGACGAATATCTGTACGCAGACCCCAAGTCTCGCAGCTACACAAAACTGAACGCACTGTTGCACAGTATACACGACCTTTAAACTTCAGTGAAATATCAAGTCGGCGCCACAAGTGCTTCAGTCCAGCATGCACCGCGATGGTTTCGTAGTTCATTTGGGTGATGAAAGAAACCGGGAAGCCATCCGGAGAGCTTGGAGTGGCGAACCACTCAAGGCTTTCAAGCTGGGCGGTGGTACTTTCCCAGGCAACATCCGGAACTGTTTACCACCTGCAAACTACGCGAAAGGGTATTTTCGGACCCTTATTTCAGCAGCTCATACGCGTTCGTGTCTGTAAGATATAAGTAGCCATCTTGTGACCACTCCAAATAGTGTTACGCAGGATCCCGACGTAAACTATCATTATTCATGCATCATCAACGCTCTACTCGCCATCTGGAAGCATAATTGTTTCATCCTCAATAAGGATTTTCAACACTGAGGTGAGCAGTTCCGTTCTATTTGGACAGTTAGTAACCATACCCTGGATGCGTTGGTCTTGGTGGCCATCTCCCAGGGGCAACCTCAAAAGGAAATGGTGAAAAAGAAAGGAGTATAAACAGAGTGAGAGGAGAGCTACAAAAATCGGTATTCAGTTGATGAAGGAAGTTTGAGGATACAAGAACGCCACAGGTCGCGACACCTAGTCAAATCCTCCAGTGTATCTAATCCGCTTGCTCCATTGGGTGCATGGGGCTAAGAACTGGATCCTAAAAGCTGATCGATAACAGAGCGCCAGCGAACACTAGGCAAAACGCATGCAGTAATCGGGTCTCACGTGACAGACTAGAAGAAATTTCTTCACGGGTTTTTCGATCACGTTCGCGTGCTGTGCTAACGCTTCACTGTCTTGTGGGTCAGACTTTTGAGTTAAAGGCTTTGGTTAGGGTTTTCAAAGAAAAACCACTTTTGTGGTGTGGGCAGCCGCGAAGTATGATTTGCTCAGAAATCTCCAGCGGTCAATCGGGAAACGTTCCTTATCTCTTTGCTCTTCATCCTTTACTTTCCAATTCTAATTGCTTGCGAGTAGCCACAATGAGTCGTGACTGTGAACTTGTAGCTCTTGAAAATGATAGCAAATTAAAGACAGGGGAAGAAAGAGAATCCATTCTCTGACCTAAGCATCCTCTTTACTTAGCTGCTTTCAATCTCCGCACACTTTGTCAAACGAGGCAATAGGCTGCCCTAGCTAGGACTCTTGAAACCTTTAACACAGACCTGCGTTGTGTCTCCGAAACACGTACACAAGACCCAACTTCAGTGTTAACACTTCCCTCCCCTGATACAAACTCGGCTTCTCGTCTTACTCTTCGCCTATCGGGTGATTCGGTGTCTAGTGCTCGTGGTCAGGCTGGCGTTCGCATCGCTCTGAACAGTCAGCAGTCGTCTGTGTGCAGTTCGGTTGAATGGTTTTGTACATGTCAACATCAATAGACTGAAGCGCCGATGCTAGTTTGTCGTGTATGTGTATAACCCAAATGACTGTAGCTCTCCTGAGGCTAAAGACGAATTCTACCAGGATTTGATTTAACTTCTCCGAAGAGTGCACTCTACGGACATTATGGTTGTTGCTGGTGGTTTCAATGCTCAAGTCGGAAGCCTAGACGACACGGAGAGAAATATGGGAGGCCGATATTGCGTTCCATCCGATCGAACTGATAATGGTGACCGACTCATTCAACTATGTTCCGACCATGGACTGTTCCTGGGAGCACAAATTTCTCGCACAAAAAGTAACACCGGCTAACCTGGTGTCTTCCTGCGCCTTCTCAGTGTTGGACTCAGATCGACCATATTGCTGTCGGTTACTGCTGGCTCGGATCAATTCCAGACTGCCGATCATATTGGTCCACGTCTGTAGACACTGATCCAGCTCTTGTCCGCGCGCGCTTCAGCTTGAGCCTCGTCGGTGGCCGAAGTAACGCCACGACGAATCGCCCCCCGCAGTTGATACTGGACGATGACCAGCGACCTGCCTTCCGAACAGAATTATCCACCAGGTTATCGATGCAGTCAAATGTCCAGGATCCAGAATAGCGATGGGTAGAAATCAAACAGGCTCTGCGTTTGGCTGCCAATGCTATCCAGGGTCCAAAAACTAGACACGAAGAAACTATGGATATCCGCATCCTCAGATGCGCTGTTAGATGCGCGCCAACCGATTCCTCCGGATTCCAGAAATGATGAGGCACGGAGATGCCTTAAACACCGACTGCTTCGGAGCCTGAGAAATGATCGTAAGCAGTAGTGGATTGCGAAGTATGGGGAAATGGAAAACGCTGCGGCGATTGGCAACAGCCGCAACCTTTTCCGTCTGATTGGACAAACCGGTCCAAGTAAACCAAGCGTCAGAGAATTGATCAAAGAGATGAACGGCTCATCGGTGCAGACTCAGGAGCGTCGGCTAATTCGTTGGGCGGAGCATTTAGGGAAGCAGTTTAATTGGCATTTATCCTCTTCAGGTTTGATCACTAGCTCAATGGGTACAGCTCTTGTTGTAGATACCAACCCGACGTCAGAAACGGAGGTTCTCCGTGATATAAGCTATCTTAAATAATATAAGGCTGCCGGACCGAATAGGTTGCCTCCATCTATTCTTAAAGACGGTGGTCCAGCACTTTTACTGGAGTTGACAAAACTCATCGGTTTGATATGGGAGAAGGAACAAGTTCAAAAGAGTTGGTGTGAATCCGTGATTGTACCGATTTATAAGAAGGGAGACATGTTCTCCTGTGAATACCACATAGGAATAAGTCTGATTGGCATGGCATCCAAACTGCTCTCTGGTATTATTCTCCACCGCTCATCTAACGCTCGCGGAACAGTGCTCGCGCGAGAGTCAAGTTGGGTTGAGACCTGCTCGAAGTTGTGTTGATCACATTTTCACTGTCCGACAAATTTTAGAATAGAGGCACACCTTCCGTGAGCCCACTATCTCCGTTTTTCTTGATTTTAAGGCGGTCTTTGACTTAATCGACCGTACAGTTTTCTGGCACTGCCTCTTGTTGAAGGGTTTACCAGAGAAATTCATTTCTATCATAAAATCCGTTTACATGAATAGCCGAGGCCGAGTTTGGGCTTACGGTGCTCTCTCACCCGAGTTCACCAAGAGAGGTGGTGTACATCAGGGTTGCCCCCTCTCTCCTTTTCTCTTTTTCTTTGTGATTGATATGGTCCTAGGGACCGCACTTTTAGCAGGTGAAGATAGCAGCGTTCAACTTTTTCCGGGTGGCAAGGTAACAGACCTTGAGTATACGGACGATATAGTTCTTCTTGACGAAGATCCAGGTAAGCTGCAAGCTTCTCTAGACAGCTTGACGGATTGTGTAGCTATTTTTGGTATGCGTCTTGCACCTTTAAGGTGCAAGATACTATTTCAGGATTGGGTTGGTCCAACGCCAAACCTTTCAATGTCTGGGGAGACTATAAACTTGGTAGACAAGTTCCGTCATCTAGGGAGCTGTATTTCACCCGGAGGTCGAATATCGGATAAGGTGTCTCGACGTATACAGAAGGCTCGTTTGGTATTTACCGACCTGAGTCATCTGTGGCGTCAACATGACATTTGTTTCCCTGTCAAGGGTCGAGTGCACGCTGCGGCAGTCGGGTCAGTGCTTCTGTGTGGTTGGGAGACATGGCCATTGCGGGTGGAGGACATACGAAGGTTGTCAGTATTTGAACACCGATGTCTTTGTAGTATTGGTCGAATCTGGTGGGAACACCGTATGAGCAATGCTGAGGTTCGGCGGGAAGTCTCAAGTTCAAGAATCAAATCATTAGCCGAAACACTGAAGCTGACTAGGCTAAGATGGCTGGAACATGTGTTACGCATGTCCCCTGACAGGATTCCTCGGCGTGCTATGTTTTCTGAGGCGGGTACCGGTAGTAAGATGAGCGAGGGTGGTCAATCGAAGACATGGAAGAAAGGTATGATAAGCCTAACTAGTGGACTTGGCCATTTAGGACGTGTTAGTTTTTCTGGGTGCGGTCCAAGAGACCCTCCCACTCAGTGATTAGATACGTTGGGGGATATGGTTAGATGCCGCGATCAGTGGTGCTCTTGCATCCAGAGACTTTCTTCATCGGTTTACTTCCGCCAGGAGATAGCAACCAAAGCCACCGCGTTCAGTGCAGGGTAATGGTTGTCTGGACAGAACAGGTGTATCCAATCATATGGTGGGATGGTCTCTTAGACCCCACCCAGGAAATCTGACACCCCCTACATGGTCAAGTTCACTGGTCAGGCATGTCATACCTTTCTGGACTGGTCACTTTTACTCATCTTCCAACTGTTATCCGCCTCAGCAGACGTTGCGCACTGAGGAATTCTGCCAAGGGTCATGCGCACGTCCCAATCATCTTAGCGTTGCGAGTTTAAGTGTTTTTTCTAATGATTTGGTTCGTGAACCCAAGACTTTCCGCCAAACCTCAGCATTGCTTATACGGTGTTCCTACCAGATTCGACCAAAACTACGAAGACATCGGTATTCAAGCACCGACAATTTTCGTACATCCATCACGACGAGACTGCACCTTGACGTGGTGTGATGGCTTGCGCGCCTCTATGACCCAAAGAGCTATACAGGATGGCTTCTTTGAGCCGGAGATGCAATCATACCTGACAGGTCAATGGGTAGAGGTCAGACGAAGTTCAATCTTTTTGGTTCTCCGGGTTGGGGTTGATTTGAGCTGACAACTCAGTCGGCAAAATCAGTGGAAGAATAATTGATCCAAGCAAATGGGCTTCCACTAAGCCATCCCGCTGCCTTGCGGATAGGTTCTCGTTGGAACTAAAGGCCTTGGATGAGGGCCTTAATCGTTCTCCTGCTTTGTGGCTGGACACCCTATCAGTACCCATGAACTGCACGAATACAAAGAATTCCATAATGCATCGGTCGTTGCACAGGATAATCAGGACCGCGCTGCCCATTGCATCGAGCAGGGTGGGTAGTGATAAGTGGGCTTCTGCTCAGAGTTCCCTCTCTTTTATTCAACCTTTGTCTTCTGTCCCCAACTACCTCTCTTTGGACCCTCTATCCACCCATAATGCTCCCACTGATAACACGGTCGATACTCGCAACGATTCACTGTCAAATAGTGTCGGGAATAATCCTCCGTCTGGTAACTCACATTTTCTCAAGTCTCGTCAGCCTCTGAATCTCGGCTCCTTCAACGTGCATACACTCATGCAGGTCGGTCAGCAGGCGTGCCTAGCGCTCACAATAGATTCTCTGAAGATTGATGTATGTTGCGTAAGTGAAACGCGTATCCAGGATTCAACTAACTGCTCCTGGTATCTCATCGAGGTATTATCTGCGCACTTCAGGAGACGAAGGGGCTAGAGCTGTGGATCAACGTGGTGTAGGAATAGTCTTGACTGTTAAAGCTGAGGCTGCCTTTTTAGACTGGATCCCTGTTGACAGTCGTTTATGTGCTATGAGACTCCAAGGGTCAGTTGGCGTTCGAAAGGATAGTTGCGTTAAGCGCAATTTGTTTGTGATCTCGGCGTACGCCCCAACGGACTGCAGCTCAGACGCGCATAAAGATGAGTCCTATGATGCCCTCGCCACCCTCGTTCGCAGCAGTAAAGGTTCTGACATTGTAGTGCTAGCTGGTGACTTCAATGCACAAGTTGGCAAACTTAGTGCGTCAGAAGTTTGTTTAGGTGGGCGTTGTGCTTTACCCGCTGAGTGCACAGATAACGGGGATAGGCTTCTCCGGTTTTGTGCAGACAATCGATTGTTCTTGTCTAGCACAAATTTCCGACACAGCTCGCATCGCACAGCGACATGGCGCTCTAACTCTACAGGTACTGTGAGTCAAATTGATCATTTGTGTGATCCAGAAGTCCGCACTCGTTATGAGCAGAAGTTAGAACATGAGTTAGGATCTACGACGAACAGTAATGTAGATGAGCATTGGGCTCATATCAAACAGGCGATGCATGTGGCAGCAGGTTTTGCCTGTAGTCCTAGATCTGATGTCCATCAAAGACACTAGATCTGGCAAGAGTCGCTGAGTATAATGAAGCAAAAGCGTCAGCTTTCGAACCGTAAAGAGATGAATAAGATGCGGAGGAAGCTGCAAAGACAAGTTACGAAAAGCCTTGAGAATGATCGCGAAAATTGGTGGGTCAAGGTAGCCGAAGAAATGGAAATAGCAGCTGCTTCAGGTAACAGTCAAAGACTGTTCAAACCTATTCGTGACACCGGTGGACGGCGAAATCAGGTCAGTGAAACGATTTGCGATAGAAATGGGGAACCCATCCATAGCAAAGATCAAATGCTTGACCGATAGGCCGAATACTTCAACGAATAGTTTAACTGGCCGCACGCTAGTGCAGTTATCCCCGTGTCAACAACTGCGACTCCTTGGGTGGTATCACTTGAGCCCCCATCGGAAGTAAAAGTAGAGTCATGTATTCGATCACTAAGGCGGGGGAAAGTGGCAGGTCCCGACGAACTTCCCCCAGTTTTTTTCAAACGGGGTGGTGAGGCGTTGATAAAATCACTTACTGCTTTGCTCCGTGACATTTGGAACGAGGAGCGTATTCCGTTAATATAGAGTGAGTCATTGATTGTTCCTATCTTCAAGAAGGGAATACCCAATGACTGCAGTAATCATCGTGGGATTAGCTTAATTCCGATAGTCACCAAAGTATTAGCTTCGATTTTGCTGCATCGTCTTACACCGGCTCGCGAGAGGAATGCCCGCGAACAGCAGGCTGGATTGCTGGGATTCGGTATACAGAGGTTGCCGCGGGACGGTTCAGTAGACAATCGAAGTGCTCGGTCCATCGCTGCATCTTTTTGGCCCGTTCAGGAATGAGCAGCCCGGCAGCATCGCGAAGAAGGGGTTCTGTCGCTTGCCGAATGCAGTGCGGATTAAACGGAAGAGCTCTGAGAAGTCCCCGCAGTCTCCGTGGTTCCCGTGATTTCGGTCCAGTAGTTGTTGCGGTCACTTCTGGCCAAACGAGTGGCTTTTCGTCGGATATCACGGAAGTCTGGGTGATCACTTAAACGGGCATCTCTAGCCTTTCAGGTTAACTGGAAAGTCGCCCTTGAGATCCAGTCTTTCTGTCGTCGTCGCATAAATCCCATTTCATCTAAAGCAGATTGTTGGATCGGTATTTTAAGTGAAGTCCACTGAGTTTCCACGTGTGCTCCCTCTGCACCTATAAACGCGGTGGCTAGATGGGAGGCAATAGCGTCTGAGACCGCTTGGCGCTTTCTCGGTGATCCTGACGCTGCTGTGTTAGTCCGCTTAGGGGCACAGTTTTTGCGGCGATTGGCTAGTTGAATTTTGAAGCGTTCATGAACGAGGGTGTAGTCGGTGCCATCCTTGTTACTAGTCTCCGCGTCTCGGTAGGACCAACAGTCTTCAGTCGAAGATGACCAGCGTGATCGTATGAGAAGGTAGTCGCTCTGATGTGCTGTGTGGCCGTCGTTGGAGTACCACGTTAGCAAGTGCTTCTTGGGTGTTGGTAACGTTTAAGCTGTGAAAGTCTGCAAAGTTGACGAGGCGTTCACCATTGCTGCACTGCTGTCCAAGACCGTATTCCCCCAAAATGTGTCTAATTGCTTGGGTAAAGGGACCAGTGCGGGCGTTTCAAGCACGTGCAACCAGGAGAATTTCACGTTTTTGGACGCTGTTTATCACCTCTTGTAGCCTGTCGTAGAACTCGTCCTTTGCCGCTTCTTCGGCTGCAACTGTCGGAACATAGACCGCGACAACCGATACGTTCAAATGCGAGGCGTGAAAACGAGCTGAGACGATCCAAGGGGATATCGGTTTCCATGAAAGCAGTGTTTTGATAACCTTGTTGCTGACAGCTATCGCGATGCCAGGAAACCAGAGCTGTCCGTGGGTTCACTGTGATAGAAGTGATAACTGTCGTCTACTCCGGGAACCTTTATACGCCGGGTGCCAGAATTCGGAAGCCGAACTTCGGAGAGACATGCGATTTCAATGCGTCCGTGCAATGATGGCTTGGCTTCCCATGTCCAAGAGTTATCTCACATTCCAGCAGGCGATTTGGATGTGATTTCGCGTCTTGAGGCCCCCAGCTAGGACACTTGTCACCCCGGCCGCGGGGAAAACACGAGGCGCGTCGCTTACCGGGGACGTCGTAGCACGATCGATGTGTATGAGAGAACTTGTGGTGAAGAGTCTTTGGAATTTGGTACTAAGTAGCGTCCCCAGCGTCACCCGGCTTTTTGTTCATGGTAGCAACTTTAGCCCGTGCACAACCAAGTGCTACCTGTCGGGTAACACGAGGTTTTTGTTTTGGGAGCCGGTTACCGAACGAGCGATTCGTACGCCTTTTGGATGGTGTTCCACTAATCCGGGATGCCCAGCGCGTCCTAGCGATCGCGGTGCATGGTTGCCAGTGACTCTAGGAACTCGTTCGCTATTCAGTAGAGGTCACCTAGAACCAGGGGTCAATTCAACCCTGTTGATTGGATGGATTTCCTTGGTAGCCATTTGATCCAATAGATCTCATCCGCCTATGCAGGAGTATCCATCTTCGCATGCTGGGCGCCGTCTCACCGAGGTTTTTAATCCTCGGTTACCCTCAACCTGGTTTGGCTTGCCTGTCAAGCGGTTTGCCGGACTGTGGTCGCTGACGCATGCCTCAGCTTCGTGATTATCCTTGGCAATGCAATAAGCCCCCGAGGCCGAGGAATATGCCCCTATCTCCACTATACTCTTACGTAGGTATAAACTGAAAAATGAAGCAACAAGAATGTCATTTCTCATGAAGTAACTTTTCTACGGTACTCTACAATATACATGCCAATGCATGTGGGAAAACTCGGGGTTGGTTGAGATAGGAGTGTTTACACTAGTCTTGTTGTCTAGTACTTTCTAGCAGGTCCTTTTTTGCAGAGCAAGTATTACAGTGTCCCCATCGATCAAAATCATCATTACACATTCATTTTTATTCAGTCTGCATTCCTCGATTCATCCGTTATCTTTTTCCACTGTTGGGTCACAGCGATTGAGCAGCTACGGGATCAAAGTAGACGAGCTTACCGGAGATCATCAGCTAAGCCGTGAGCAGATCTATGAGACACAAGTGATTGTATGCACCCCGGAAAAGTGGGACGTCGTTACGCGACGCGGAGGAGACGAAAGAGCTTACATCACTCTGGTTCGATTGATTATATTCGATGAGATTCATCTGCTTCATGATGATCGTGGCCCAATTCTCGAAGGGATTGTGGCACGTACATTGCGCGCAGTTGAATCAACCGCGGCAGCTGGCGGTGCCGGCTCGAATGAAATTGGCGGTGGCGCTGGAGTGCGATTGGTCGGTCTCAGTGCCACATTACCCAACTTCGAGGATGTGGCGACGTTTTTACGCGTGGATTGTGCTAAAGGCTTATTCTATTTCGATAACAGGTAGGGTTCTCTTACCGATGTACTATTTTTTTGTTTTGCCTGCACATGAAATGGTAATGGTCGTCCCTTGATCAGAACAGTAATTCGATCTGTTGTGCTGTATTGTCATTTGAATTTAAATGACTGCCACTTTTCACAATTAGGTTTAGCTTTTATTAATGACTTTACTAACCGTCGGTTTTCAAATGCGATGAGAATCAGAGTAACGCTTCCGAGTATGGTGTTTAAACCCCACTACTGACAGACAACTTTTAGTGTTAGTCAGTATGAATGCTTCAACTAACCTTGTATGATATTGCACTCGAAGCTTCATGTTTATCGCGTAATAATAAATTCCAGGGTTACAATTACCTAGTTCTCGATAGTGCAGTGAGCCTTTCGTGATATGGGATTCGTCAGTTCAGTTGTACTTGTTGTTCTGTCCGACCCACTAACTCCAGTGAGAAGGTTGTTCTACTTTCGAATCATCTCGCCTTACTAGTAGAAAACAGGCAGTTTATATAGGATGCAAGAATCATTGTCACTAATTGCCGCACCACTAACTAGTTGGTCTAACCTGGTATCAGGTAACGTCTGTTTTGATTGATTGATTGATTGGTGATATGGTCGCCTACCACTTTTTGGGAATCCTTCCCTATCTTATCAACCTGTTGTCCTGTCGTTCGTGATTCCGTTCGCTCAAACCTTGATCCGGAATTTGGACAGACGCCACGGACTGGTTACTAACGGGACTTGATTATCTATCGACAATGAGTCAGCCCCTACTATTGCGCTCACGAGTTGGCATCTGCTTTAGTTTTGCTGCATGTTATTATGCGTACTGTCATGCTTCATGCACTTACAGAATCAGCAAATTCCCCAATGCACTAGTTTTATTTTCGTTTCTATTTCAGAAGAGCTCTCAGCCAGACTGACTACTGTGATACGAGTTTTGTTGTCTAAGCATGGACACTGGGAGGCACAAATCTATAATAAAGATCCAATTTATCTTTTGAATAAATAGATTGCCCCACACATGAGATCACGACAGAAACGCTGCCTAGAACACCTGTGTTTCTGGCTTGGTAGTGACCCACGTGGCGAATGTGTTCTCCATAATCTACTAGAGATGTTAAAATCACAAGGGTTTCGTACCGTATCATCCTAACTATTCTACGCAAGTTTTTCTATGCTGATCTTTATGAAAAACATTATAATGAAGAGTGTTTAGATAAGTAACTGGAGGAGTTGTGATACAGTTGTCATGACTTCCGTTTCTCACGAAGCGATGTGGCCGTAAATTGGAAAACGACAGGGCGAGCAACGAATACTTAGTGGTCATAATAATCATTAACCCTGTCAGTCCCCACCCAGAAAAAAATAACTGAATGCCAGAAAGAACTCGGAAGACAAGGCCTTCACCTCAGAACTTCTTATTTCCACTTGACCAAGGACGATCTGTATAATGAGCTTCGACGTTTGTATGGTGGTCTCCGTCCTGAGCGTAAATGATTTTGTAAATTAGCTCGACAGTAGTGAGACAGACCAATGGAAAAAGAACAAAAGTGTTATATGAGTATCTAAAGGACACAGAAAGCAAATTGAAATAATCGGAAATGAAATTATCGACTGACCCGATAATTTTGAGCGAAAGGAATAGTTTCCTCAAAATCATCGATCCGGACTCTGGGTAATTCGTACAGTTTTCCAACTCTAAGCGCAGGCGATAATGTGAGAAGAGTCATCTACCATTTTCATGACGGTTTTCTCCCTCCAGGGTCACAGGTGAAACGAGACAGAACTGTTGGGGACTAGCCTCCTATACGCATATTTTGTATAGGTAAATTTTGACAGAATTTTAACTAGAGATTGACATATCGCCCTATTTTTAAGTGGACAAAAACACACGATCCTGATGGACACGTCGTTGTTTCGACCGCTGTGTGGAGCACTTTAACGAACAGTTCAGTTGGGTCACTTCTACGAAATAAACCTTCCGAATATACCCGCAGAAGAAACTATTTGAGTGGATATCACTCCATCAGATTGGAGGTCACTCGGCAGATACATTACTTGAACAGCTATAAAGCCGCTGAACCGGATAGGTTGTCTCCATCTTTTTTAAAGCATGCAGGCGAAGCTTTGGTTTCGGAGTTAACAAAACTCCTCCGTATTATTTGGGATAGTGAGCAGATTCACAGGGAATGATGTGAATCAGTGATTGTGCCGATTTACAAGCAAGGTGACAGGTCCTCTTGTGAAAACCACTGAGGAATTAGCTTGATAGGTACCGCATCTAAACTGCTCACCGGTCTCATTCTCCACCGATTATCCAGTGCCCGCGAAATGTGAACGCGTGAGAATCAAGCCGGTTTCATACCCGGTCGGGGTTGTATTGGCCACATCTTCACTCTTCGGCGAACCTTAGAGCATAGACACATCTTTCGTAGGCCCACAATCTGTGCCTTTCTTGATCTAAAAGCGGTATTCGACTCAGTCGACCGCACAGTTCTCTGGCGCTACCTCTCATTGAAGAGTGCGCCAATGAAATTTATTTTCCTATTCCAGTCCGTGTACGCGAGCAGTTAAATCCGAGTTCGTGCTTACGGCGATCTTCCCCCCGAGCTCACCGCGGAAAGTGGTGTTCGTCAGGGTTGCCCTCTTTCACCCTTCCTCTTCAATTTTGCGGTTGAATTGATTCTTGAGATAACCCTGTCCTCTAACGAGAATATCGAAACAGCTCTTTGTCTTGGCAGTCGCCTGTCTGACTTAGAATAGACGAACAATATTGTTCTCCTGAGTGTAGATCCAGGTTAGTTGCAAGCTTTCTCAGGTTGCCTGATCTGCCGATCTGTCGCATAATCTACATCTCTGACGAAGGACTGATATCCACTCGCGTTGATTTGCCGGCAGATTCATTAGGAAGGTCCACCATTGAATTGGGCCAATTTAATTGTGCCCCAAAGTGCTCCGCCGAGCGTTCCGGTCGACGTTCTTGAGAGTGAATCAGTGAGCCGTCGGATTTCCTGATTAACTCACACCAGGCTTCCGTGTACCGATACCTCTGGTCAAACGGAAAAGTTTGCGAGCATTGCCAATGAAAGCAACCTTTTCAATTTTCTTACATTTTGCAGTCCACCACTGCTCACTGTCATTTCTCAGGCTCCTAGTCAAATGGCGTCTCAGGGATTTACGCACTTCATTGGATGTGGCATCCGAGGGGACGGATCTATGAGCGTCCAACAGAGCAACTGATGCCGAAGATATCCATTGTTTGTGAGACCGACTTGAACCAGAGTTCAGGGCGGCATTCGAAGGGGCATACAAAGCTTCCTTGACCTGTTGCCAGGGTTCATTTGGGTCTTGAACATCTGGCTGCATCGATAACTGCGTAGATAGCGTCGTATGAAAACTGTGTCGCTGATTATCGTCCAAAAGCAACTGCGTGGGACAAGTGGCATTTACTTTAATGCCACCATGGACGACACGTAAATAGAATCGAGCACGTACAAAGGCGTGATCTGAGTCCACAGGTGTAGACCAAAATGAACGACAATCTTTGATTGATCCACGCCATCGGTGACCAATTACAATATGGTCAATTTGAGTTCAACGTTGTGAAGACGGAGGACACCATGTGAGTCCATGCCTCTTCTTATCGCAGAAGTTCGTACTTGCCAGAAATAATCTGTGATCAGAACACAGCTGAATGAGACGATCGCCGTTATCAGTACGATCGGCTGGGATAGTAAATGGGCATCCGATGTGCCTTTCGGAATCTCCCAGACGGCCAACTTGGGCGTTAAAATCCCCAGCAATGACCACCACCTCCGTTGAACATGCGTTTCGAGGCAGCTGAGTTAAATCCTGATAGAATTCGTCCTTCGCCGCAGAGGAACTGCAGTCGGTCGGTGCATACACAGACACGATGAACAAACATCGGCGCTTCGGTTTGTTGTTGTTGACACAAATAGAACTGTCCAGCCGAACTGCACACCATCGACTGCTGACTGTAATCCAGTCCACCAGTGCACGCTCAGCTTCCATGGTCAGGGCAATCCCGACGCCAGCCTGACCACGAGCTTTAGACACCAAATCATCCGACACACGAAGAGTGAAGTGAGAGACTGAAGTTGTATCCCGGGTGCGAAGAGTTATCACAGAAGTGGGGTCTGCAATGCATTTCTCGGAGACATAGCATACATCTGTTTTAATCGCACGAGTTCTAGCGAGGGCGGCTTGTTCCCTATCTGACATAGTGTGCGAACGTTGAAGACAGCGAAGTAAAGTGAACACTTAGGCTTAAGAAGTGCATCTGACTTTTACGCAACTCCCGAACTACTGCTTTCACCACAGCCGTAATTACCCGTGGCGTTTTGCGTCGACCCTAAATTGAAAGAGAAAAAGCTGGTAAGACTCTTCACAGGGCTAATCATACTTCGCGGCTGCCCACACCACAAAAGTGGTTTTTCTTTGAAAACCCTAACCAAAGTCTTTAATTCAAAAGTCTGACCCACAGGACAGTAAAGCGTTAACACAGCACGCGAACGTGATCGAAAAACCCGTGAAGAAATTTCTTCTAGTCTGTCACGTGAGACCCGATTACTGCATGCGTTTTGCCTAGTGTTCGCTGGCGCTCTGTTATCGATCAGCTTTTAGGATCCAGTTCTTAGCCCCATGCACCCAATGGAGCAAGCAGAACGTGGACGGGGCAGCATCCTTTGCGCCGTGGGTTGCCCAACTTAGGTGGGCGATAGCTGCCCAATGGAGTGCAATGACTTCTCCCACCGTCGTGAGAAACCCCAGATACTCGACACCTACGTCCATGTAGCGGTAGTTTTTTAGACCGATATGCAGTCTGTCTCTGTGTTTATTCGCTGAGGTTTCCTCTCCATGGGCAAAGCGGTTAGAACCAAACGTTGCCCATCAACTGGTTCTGAGACTGAACTTCATCTGGCCTCTACCTATTAACCTGTCGGGATGATCCATGTCTGGCCTGAAGAAGCCATCCTGCATAGCTCTCTGGGTCATGGAGGTAGGCAAGCCGTAAGAAGGTGCAGTCTCGTGGTGATAAAATGACATAGTTCTGTTAAGCACTTTCCGTTTTTTCATTTTTTCCTCTTTGTTTTTGGATTTTTTTTTTCACTTGGTGCTTCTGTTCTTTCTTGTGCTTGACTCGACAATGCTATGAAGTAGCAACCGAAGCCACCGAGGTTGGTGTTTGAATGAACTGAACTAAACTTTCAATAGAAAGGTATTGGTAAAGGACTACATTTGCGAATTCGAATACTGTTTTATTTTGTGTTCTGGAAAAAAAGAATACTTATTTACCGATCAGTTGTTATCTCATGCAATAGCCGTATTTCATTGCACCATAATCGTTCTTATACTGGGTTTACATTTTCTTTAATAGCTATCGACCTGTACCACTAAAACAACAATATATCGGTATCACAGAGAAAAAGGCTGTCAAACGGTATCAGGCCATGAATGATATCGTGTACAGCAAAGTAATGGAGAATGCCGGTCGAAACCAGGTCCTCGTGTTTGTGCACAGCCGCAAAGAGACCGGGAAAACCGCTCGAATGTTGCGTGATGCGTGTCTGGAAAAGGACACGCTCGGTGTGTTCATGAAAGACAAGAATGCATCCACAATGGTCCTGCGCCAGGAAGCGGAACATGTGAGTCTCATGCTCACAGATATCCATCCACATCCGACTATGCAATGATTCAGGCACATGTCCTCGTCCTTTCAGTTCCATATTATACATTTCCTAAAAGAAGTTTCTTTTCTCGCAGTATTTTCACTGTTCACGTTAGATGGTAGTTCACCTCCTGAGAATTATGTGCTAAGGTCTACGTTGTGATGTCTAGGTGATATTTCCCGTGACAAATGCAGAACGCTTCGAAACTCCGATTCAGGATATAACGCTTCACTCTACTGGTACAAAGCGTACACGGGTTGGGGCGAAAAAACAATAATAAAGAACCACAGAATTAGGATGAATTAAGACTACGCGTTTTCTGAATTTCGACTATAGATCCTAGCATAGGACATTGAAGATCTATCATCTGGCACTGATAAGCGCATCAGTACAGTAAAGTTTCTGGTGTTTTTGTTGTTAGTTCATGGCGGTTCAGTCAGTTCAAGTTAGTTCTCTCTGTGCGAATGATGCTGTGGGTTTCTGGACAAATCATGTTTCGCGGCTGACCAACCAACAGGAGTATTTATTTGGGAACCCTGACCGGTGTTTTCGGCTCAACAATCTGAACTTCAGGACAGCACAAGAACGTGGCTGAAACACCCTTGAAAATCTCATTTTGATCTGTCATGTAGGACCTGATTATTTCTTGGTCTTATCTTCGTTAGTGCTCCAACTATCAATCAGCTTTTCGGATGCAGTTCTTAGTCCCGTGCTCATTAAAGCAAGCGGAACGTGGACTGGGCTGAATCCTATGAACCGGGATCTGTTTAGCTTGGATGGGCGATAGCTGCCCAGTGAAGTATGATAACTTCCCCCACCGCCGAGAAAAACCCAAGGTACTTCACTCCTACGTCCACCTAGCAGAATTTTTTTTGACCGATAAGCTGCTTCCTTCCATGTTTATTCACTGAAGTGTCCTCTCCAGGGCACAGTGGCTAGAACCAAGCGTTGCCCAAAACCTGGTTTAGAGACTGAACTGATCTCGACTCATTGACCTGTCAGGCACGATTGTATCTTCGGCTTAAGAAAGCCATCCTGAGTGGCTCTTTGGGCCGCAGAGGCGCGCAAGGCGCATCCTCGTTGTGATGGACTTTGTATTAGGAAGTAAATAAATAACACCACGGCCATATATAACTGTCCAGTTTTTCTTTAATTTTTCACTCTTTGTCTGTGTTTCGATAGGTCAAGAATCACGAGCTGAAAGATCTCCTTCCCTACGGTTTCGGCATTCATCATGCGGGGATGAGCCGGGTGGATCGTATGCTCGTCGAGGAACTGTTTGCCGATCGTCACATTCAAGTGCTTGTGTCCACTGCCACATTGGCTTGGGGTGTGAACTTGCCCGCGCACACTGTCATCATTAAGGGCACTCAGGTAAATGTGTCTCCTTTGTTAGTGCGAATTGGTGCAAAGCACCTTCAGTTGCTTTATTTAACAATAAACACCACTTCATTGTCGCCTGGCTCGCTGTCACATCGGACTCAATTTGGCGTTATATGATTCATTACTTCACCCAATAGTTCTGTCTGGTATGATCGAGGAGTATACCCTCCCCATGCCACTGAAACGTTATCTGAAAACCGAAATATTTTGTGATATAATAGTGCTTTATTCGAGACCTAATATGTCATCTTCATTTTGTTTCCGTAGTGCAGTAGCCTCCACCAGATCTGACAGATTCGTTCTATCCAGTTTTTGCGTAGTTAACTCATGTACATCCAAAACCTTTCTTCACGCTATTCCTGTTTTCTAATTCACTCGACATCTTTGGTCTTTGGTCTAACCGCTGATCTCTTCGAAGGAACACCAGCTACTCGAGGCTGCTGCGTCCAAAAGAGACTACTTTTTCTTTATTAGCCCACTTCAAATCCGTTAAAAGTCTGAGATACGAGAATGTTGTCATATGCGATTCATCATCGCGTCACTTCTTCGGCTACCAAGAGCAATTGTGACGGTTCTCCCCCCAAAAAGTACAGTAGTTCCTCATGGTTGCGGTGTTCTTCCATGTGATACCCGAACACCTATGTTTGCCTCTGAAACAGAACTTTCACAAAATTCAACCACCTGAACCATCAGTGCTCAGGATCTTGTAATTTATTTCTTATGAACTCGTCTGTTTTCATAGATATACAATCCGGAAAAAGGCCGTTGGACTGAGTTGAGCTCAATGGATGTCATGCAAATGCTTGGTCGCGCTGGTCGTCCACAGTATGATACCGAAGGTGTCGGTATTCTGATTACCAATCACACGGAGTTGCAATATTATTTGAGCCTGATGAACCAACAGCTGCCTATTGAAAGTCAACTGATTGCCCGACTTCCAGATCTTCTAAATGCGGAAGTTGTTCTGGGCACTGTGTCCACTATACGTGAGGCGGTCACTTGGCTCGGTTTCACTTATCTCTATATCCGTATGCTTCGCAATCCCACACTGTATGGGGTGCCCGATGGCAGCGAGAAATCGGACCCGTGGCTCGATCAATATCGACGTGATTTGATCCACACGGCCGCGTTGGAACTAGATCGATGTCAGTTGATCCGTTACGATCGTCGCGTTGGCAGTCTGCAATCGACTGAGTTAGGCCGAATTGCGTCACACTACTATCTGACACATTCCACAGTGCTGTCGTACAACAAACTTCTTCGCCCCGGACTTGGTGAGATTGAACTGTTCCGTGTATTCGCCGCCAGTTCCGAATTCAAGCACATGACCGTGCGCCAAGAAGAGAAATTCGAGTTGGCCAAACTACTAGAACGTGTTCCAATCCCGATCAAGGAGTCTGCGGAAGAGCCAGCCGCAAAAATCAACTGCCTTCTCCAGGCTTATATATCCGGTCTGAAATTGGAGGGATTCTCACTTGTTTCCGATATGGTTTATATCACTCAGTCAGCCGGTCGTCTGATTCGTGCCATTTTCGAGATTGTTTTGCATCGCGGTTGGGCCGAACTGGCCGACAACGCGTTAACCCTAGCCAAAATGGTCGAGCGACGGATGTGGGAGTCAATGTGCCCGTTGCGTCAGTTCAAAAAACTGCCGGATGATGTAATTCGTAAGCTGGAGAAGAAGTCCATTCCATTCGATCGCCTGTACGATATGAATCATCATGAACTGGGTGAATTAGTTCGAATGCCAAAATTGGGCAAACCATTGCACAAATATTTGCATCAGCTGCCAAGACTGGAAATGAGCGTGCACGTTCAACCGATCACCCGTTCCGCTCTTCGAGTCGAATTGACCCTGACACCGGATTTTAGCTGGGACGAGAAAGTGCACACAACCACACAGGCGTTTTGGATTTTTGTCGAGGATGTGGACGGGAGCACGATATTACACTATGAGTTTTTTGTGCTCAAACAACGCTATGCAACCGAGGAACACGTGCTACGTTTTGTTGTGCCCATTTTCGACCCATTACCACCACACTACTATATCACAGCTGTGTCTGATCGTTGGATTGGCGGTGAAGTCACACTTCCCGTATCCTTCCGACATTTGATTTTGCCGGAAAAAACTGTCCCACCAACAGAACTGTTGGACTTGCAACCGCTTCCGGTCACTGCTTTACGTAATAAAGAATTCGAAGCACTGTACACAGATCGAGTTCGCGTGTTCAATCCGATTCAAACTCAGGTTAGTTTGTTGATTATTTGTATTGTTAGTTTTTGTGATTAGTTTCTACCATGTTCGTATTCCTAGCCATGTATCCTCCGAGTATGGTTCTGCTGCGAGACCAGCAAGTGACACCATCTAATAAATGAATATTGATTATCCAAACTAAAACAGTGTCACCAGAAAACGTGTACTTTGAACAGCTGATAGCCGTTGCTCTGAGGGGTTCAGTCTGTAGGATGCCTATGACTACCTATTGCTGAAGCTTTTTGGGGAAGAGACTCACCTTTGTGAATTGATTACTGGGATCCAGAATAGCGAAACACTTGATATCAGTCGTTTGATTTTCACCAGCCGAGCCGCCTCCAACCGCATGACGTTCATCATGTTTCCGTTTTGTTCACCTAATCAGTATGCTCGCAGCTGCCTGATTTGCGGTCTTCCGTGTTATCTCATCATAACTGAAGGGTCATTTAAGCAAACGATAAGAATTGTAGTTCGTGAAATATTCCCATGGTCTGAATTTAGAAGACGTAGCGTGACGAGCACAAATCTGTCCTTTCGGTACTTCTCCTCAGGCCAGTGCAGTACACATGCGAAGTTCTAGCGTTACTCGAGAATGTGATCCAGAGTATTAACGTAAAAGCTCAAAACTGAATGTCGAATCCGTTTCCGTTGCGTTTGTGTGGGCGCTTGAACCACCAGATTCACCAGTCGTCTGTGTTTGTCCCACAGTCACGTTGACCTTCGGCCACGGAAGCTATTGAGTCTTGACGAGCTGTTTTTGCGAGCATAGGGTTGGCCTGTGTAACCCGATTGTAATCGCCTTGGCCGTAGATAGAATTCGTTGTCTGACCCCCTTAGAGTGGCTTGCTGATGTACGGCAGATAACGCTAGATGGCCCATCTCACGTTAGTGTGTGACTCGTATCGATTGCGTGGGCCAGTATTGCGCCGGTTAACGTCTTATTGATTCCTTTGGGTAACCATGTGGGACAGTGTCCTTGGTCTCGATCGGACAGACGCCTGGTTGTTCTTCCGACTTATTTCGCTCCATAGGAGCAATAGTAGGAATATACACAGCATGAGGTAGAATAACCAGGCAGTTGTAAGCATGGTTTAATGTTGAACGCGATTTGCAGCTTGGCTGCGTAGAACGTATTTATCACCGAATTAGATGATCGATTGGTTATTGTTTCCTGTCCCCTTTTAATTCTATACGGGCAAATACGATCTTCTTTTGGGCCGTTCGGGTATCTTGGTCGAGGATATGCGTTCATGTGTCGTCTGAAAAGGCTATCTGGGTATCAATGAGTTGCTGATAGATCACAACGCTTTCGTAAGTTGACCCTTGGAGCATATTTAACGCGTTCCGTGGGTGAAGCAACGTATTAAGTTTCGTTTGTGCTGCGTAGGAACGAAGCTTTCGAAATGAGTATACTGCCCTACCTACATCAGTTTATGACAAATGCTGCGTTCCACTGATCCGGAATGGAAGACACCGTCCCGTTCCATTTCTAGCGTGAATCGTAAATTCAGATTTGGTTCACTGAACTTTTGTAGTAGTTCTTGTGTGCTTTGATTGGAGGGAACTGGACTGATGTCATCTACGTACCTCTTATAAATAAGTAAACTGACAATGATTTGACTTATTATTGTAATTTTCTGTTTGACATAAATATATCCGCAAGCAGGGCACCATGCGTAGATCCTATTGCTATGCCATCTTTCTCTCTTTAGATGTTTCCTTCAAACGGACATTGCACATTTGTGGTGCACAGTTTTGGGGGCTCCCTGCGTATATCGACTGGTATGCCTATGTTGATAAGCATTCGCGAACAAAGTCTATGGTAGTCATCACCAAGGTATTAGCCTCGATTTTGCTGCACTGTCTCACACCGGCTCGCGAGAGGAACATCCGCAAACAACAGGCCCGATTCCGCCCAGTTCGAGGATGCATCGACCAAATTTTTACTCTTCGTCAATTACTAGAGGTGCGTCACACACCATCGACCGATAATAATGGTTCTCCCGGACTTGAGAGGTGCCTTCGATTCAGTTGACCGGACGGCGATATTCAAAGCTTGTCACCAGAAGGATATGCCCCAGAAGTTCGTGAATCTACTGGGATCGTTGTACTCTCATACTTCTGGCCGCGTAAAGGTTTAAGCTGAACTATCTAGTCCATTCGAAACGACCAGTGGTGTTCGACAAGGATGTCCCATGTCTCCATTCTTGTTAAACTTCGTCATGGACGAGATAATGGGAAATGCCTTGGAAGATCTCCAGGATGTGGGCATCGAACAAGGAAATAGTGAAAAGCTGTGTGGCCTAGATTACGCAGACGGTCTTGTCTGCTTGTTCGACTCCACGGAACACGCGCAACGTACACTAGATAAACTTGTGAGAGCTGTAGCTCCATTTGGCATGTTCTTTGCACGTTTAGAATGTAAAATGATTTTGCAAGACTGGATGTCAACGATTCCCAGCTTGATGCTCGATGGGGAGGTGCTGACAATTGTTGACCACCTCATTTACCTCGGAAGCAGCGTGACGAAGGATGGGTGTACGGTAGTAGAGAGGAATACGCGTATATAGAAGGCTCGAGCACCGTACGCTGGGATGAAACACTTGTGGTGCAGACCTGATATTCCGCTGAAGTTAAAAGGTCTTGTTTATTGTGCCGCAGTGCGTTCAGTTTTGTTGTATGGTTGCAAGACTTGGGGTCTGCGTACAGAAGATATTCGTCGTCTTGAGGTTTTCGACCACCGATGTTTACGTAGTATCGCTAAGATCGGGTGGATTAGCCGAGTGAGCAATGATGAGGTCAGAAATCGAGTATTGGGTACTAATTCAGAGGACGTTTTGTCACAGCGTATCCAACTTAGTAGACTTCGTTGGTTGGGTCATGTGTTACGTACGTCAAACACACGTCTACCATACCGTGTCCTATCCTTCGTTCCTCCTCAGGAGTGGAAGAAACCACGTGGGGGTCAACAGATGATGTGACAGCGAGGAATGAGAAAATGTACAGCAAACTTAGAAAAGTAGATGCCTCACATCTTCGTGGTTGGGGTTCAAAAGATCCGTCTACCAGTTGGCTGGATGCACTGGAGGATATAGCAGCAAATCGTGAACAGTGGCGATCGTGTTGTCACTTTCTATCGAATCAAAATGATTGGTCGATGTGCATTCGTACAGTTAGACTGTGTATTCCGTGTGTTGGCTACTGGGGCATTCTTTCCTTTTCCCGTCCGTGTAGGTCCACTCCCTGTCCATTTTATCTGTTCACACTTTCTAATTTTACGTGCAAGATGATGAGAAAGGCAGTGGTCAGTGGGGCTTGCCCTACTGTTTAACGCTGTACGATGATGATGATGAATCATTTCTGTCCACGAGGACGATTCCTGATCGTTTATCAGGACGTGTAGTGAGAACTGATTGATTATCTCGCAGTTTTTTTTACCCGCTCCTCAATGTTCTTGTGTCAGTATGTTTCTGCTAGATATTGTGGCAGTAAGGTATTGGTAACTGCAGTTGACAAGGGTCGACTTCGGTTGATCTATTTCAGTGTCTCTTGTTGGTGTCAGGTCAGCTAGCTGATTAAACAGGTGTTCCGTCTGAACTTCTATAGCCAGCTGATGGACTCTCTTGTTGGGAGTGTCATTTGTCGTCCTTTCGACCCCATGCCTTTTTGTAGGCGTTCGTGTTAATAAGACCTGCTTTTGCACGATTACTTCAACATAATTCCTTAGGTTTTTTGTTTCAACGGCAGATAAAGTATCCAGTGTTTCGTAGTCACAGGATTTATGATGTTCAAGGCAGACATCTTCAGCGCGATTGTTTCTCTTACATTCAAGGTTTGTCTATTGAGAGTGGTGTCCGTTGGTCTCACGTAACTTTACGGTAATACTCTGGATCGCATTTTTGAGCAACACTAAAGCTTCGCATGTGTACTGCACTGGCCTGAGGAGAAGTATGGAAAGGACAAATTTGTGTTCGCCACGTTACGTTTTCTAAAGAAGACAGAGCAGATAGGGGAAAACAGGGTAAAAAAAGCGGATAGAGACCATAAAAAATCGGAATAAGAATGCATCAGTAGCCGTGATATTTGGTCCCCTTTATGAAACCGTTTGGCAGAATTTTAAGCGGAAAGTCCTTCAAATCAGCCGATAATCTGCAACTTCTGTCGAACATTTCTTTTTATGGTTCATTCACCTATGTCAGGCTTTCATTCATCTGACATTGTAGCTGTTCATATGAAGAAGTGTCTCATTAGTTATCGATATTGTACCATGTTTTTATGTTCCGTGATATTCACTTTAGTTCAGACAACCATTTACAAGCACTGAGTGCGACGGCTTTGGTTGCCATCCCTTAGCGGCAACCTCAAAAGGAAATGTTGAAGAAAGAAGTATGAAAGGAGTATGAGGAGAGCTACGAATATTGGTGTCAAGTCGAAAACGAAAGTTTGTGGATACAAGAGCGCCACCGATCGCGACAACTAGCCATGTCCTCTAATGTGTCTAACTGTATAGTAGGAAGGTCCCTTGGATCCCACCCAGGAAGTCTGACACGCCCTACATGATCCAAATCCGGTTAGGCATGTCATACCTTTCTTCTGTTATGGACTGGTCACTTTTACTCATCTTCCAACTGTTATCCGCCTCAGCAGACGTTGCGCACTGAGGAATTCTGCCAAGGGTCATGCGCACGTCCCAATCATCTTAGCGTTGCGAGTTTAAGTGTTTTTTCTAATGATTTGGTTCGTGAACCCAAGACTTTCCGCCAAATCTCAGCATCGCTTATACGGTGTTCCTACCAGATTCGACCAAAACTCAAGCACCGACAATCTTCGTATATCCTTCACTCGTAATGGCCAAGTCTCCGAACCATACAGAAGCACTGGCTTAACTGCTGCAGCTTACACTGAGATGTCATGTCGACATCACAGAGGACTCAGGTTCTAAAATGTTAATTGAGCCTTCAATATACACGAAGATACCTCATCCGTTATCCTACTTGCGGGTGAAAAGCAGCTGCCCAGATAACAGAATTTGTTTATGTGGTCTATAGTCTCCCTCAGACACCGATAAGTTTGGCGTAAGGCGAACCCAACCGTGAAACAGTATCATGCACTTTGAAAATGAAAAACACACACCGAGCATTGCTACACAGTTTCTCAGGCTGTCTAGAAAAGCTTGCAACTTACTTGGATCTTCACTTAGAACTATGTCGTCCTCGTATCTAAAGTTCAATGCCATCATTACATTCACAGCGTTACAAAGGAAGGGAAAAAGAGGGTAACGCTTACATACACCACTTTTGGTGGTGATATCTAATGAAAAATCACTGTAAGCCCAAACTCGGCGTCGGCTATTCATGTAAAGGGATTTTACGATAGAAATGATTTTTTCTGGTAAACCCTTCAACAAGAGGCAGTGCCAGAAAACTGTGCGGTCGATTAAGTCAAAGACCGCCTTAAAATCAAGAAAAACGGAGATAGTGGGCTTACGGAAGGTGTGTCTATATTCTAAAATTTGTCGGACAGTGAAGATGTGATCAACACAACTTCGACCAGGTCTCGACGCAATTTGACTATCGCGCGAGCAGTGTTCGCGAGCGTAAGATAAGTGGTGGAGAATAATACCAGAGAGCAGTTTGAATGCAATGATAATCAGACTTATTCCTATGTGGTTTTCACAGGAGAACATGTCTCCCTTCTTATAAATCGGTACAATCACGGATTCACACCAACTCTTTTGAACTTGTTTCTTCTCCCATATCAAACCGATGAGTTTTGTCAACTCCAGTAAAAGTGCTGGACCACCGTCTTTAAGAATAGATGGAGGCAACCTATTCGGTCCGGCAGCCTTATATTATTTAAGATAGCTTATATCACGGAGAACCTCCGTTTCTGACGTCGGGTTGGTATCTACAACAAGAGCTGTACCCATTGAGCTAGTGATCAAACCTGAAGAGGATAAATGCCAATTAAACTGTTTCCCTAAATGCTCCGCCCAACGAATTAGCCGACGCTCCTGAGTCTGCACCGATGAGCCGTTCGTCTCTTTGATCAATTCGCTAACGCTTGGTTCACGTAGATCAATTTGTCTAATCAGACGGAAAAGGTTGCGGCTGTTGCCAATCGCCGCAGCATTTTTCATTTCCCTACACTTCGTAATCCACTGCTGCTTACGATCATTTCTGGAATCCGGAGGAATCGGTTGGCGCGCATCTAACAGCGCAACTGAGGATGCGGATATCCATAGTTTCTTTGTGTCTACTTGTTGGACCTTGGGTAACTTCAGCAGCCGCACGTAGAGCCTATTTGATCTCTGTACATCGCTGTTCTGGATCCTGGGCATTTGACTGCATCGATAACCTGGTGGATAATTCTTCTCTGGAAGAAGGTCGATGCTCATGCTCTACCAACAGATGCAGGGGATGGTTGGCTTAGGCGTTGCTTCGGCGACTGACGAGACGTAGGCTGCAGCACCCACGGAAATGGGTGTGATGAAAGTCTACAGACGTGGACCAAAATGGTTGACAATCTTGAACTGAACGCTCCAGCAGTAACCGACAGCAATATGGTCGATCTGAGTCCAACACTGTGAAGACGCAGAAAGACACCAGGTTAGCCCGTGTCGCTTTTTGTGCGAGAATTATGTGTTCGCTAGGAATAGTCCATGGTCAGGACATTGCTGAATGAGTCGATTATGTTATCAGTTCGATCGGATGGAACGTGAAGTCGACTTCATCAGCTTCTCCGTCTTGCCTGGGTTTCCAGCCTGAGCATTAAAATCACCAGCAACAACCATAATGTTCGTAGAGCGCACTCTTCGGAGAAGTTAAATCAAATCCTGGTAGAATTCGTCTTTAGCCTCAGGAGAGCTACAGTCAGTTGAGATATACACACACGACAAACTAGCATCGGCGCTTTAGTCTAGTGCTGTTGACATGCATAAAACCATTCAACCGAACTGCACACAGACGACTGCTGACTGGGATCCAGTCAAGCAGCTTTCATGTTCAGAGCGATGCGAACGCCAGCCTGACCACGAGCACTAGACACCGAATCACCCGATAGGCGAAGAGTAAGACGAGAAGCCGAGTTTGTATCAGGGGAGGAAGTGTTAACACTGAAGTTGGGTCTTGTATGTGTATTTCGGAGACTCAACGCAGGTCTATATTAAAGGTTTCAAGAGTCCTAGCTAGGGCAACCTATTGCCTCGTTTGACAAAGTGAGTGGACATTGAAAGCAGCTGAAGGAGATGCTTAGGTCGGAGAATCGGTGCTCTGTTTTTCGATGTTTCCATGTTATTGCTCTTACGGAGGGCTGCAAGTTCTCAATCACGACTCAGTATGGTTTGTTTCTACTTAGAATAGGAACATGAAGGATGAAGAGCAGATAAATTAGGAATGTTTCCCGACGGTCCACGAGATTTCTGGGCACATCGTACTTTGCGGATGTCCATTCCACATAGCCTTTGACTCAAATTTCTGACCCACAAAGTAGTGCGGCGTTAACCCAGCTCGGGAACGTGACCGAAGAACCCGTGAAGAAATTTCTTCTAGTCTGTCACGTGAGACCCGATTACTGCATGCGTTTTGCCTAGTGTTCGCTGGCGCTCTGTTATCGATCAGCTTTTAGGATCCAGTTCTTAGCCCCATGCACCCAATGGAGCAAGCAGAACGTGGACGGGGCAGCATCCTTTGCGCCGTGGGTTGCCCAACTTAGGTGGGCGATAGCTGCCCAATGGAGTGCAATGACTTCTCCCACCGTCGTGAGAAACCCCAGATACTCGACACCTACGTCCATGTAGCGGTAGTTTTTAGACCGATATGCAGTCTGTCTCTGTGTTTATTCGCTGAGGTTTCCTCTCCATGGGCAAAGCGGTTAGAACCAAATGTTGCCCATCAACTGGTTCTGAGACTGAACTTCAACTGGCGTCTACCCATTAACCTGTCGGGATGATCCATGTCTGGCCTGAAGAAGCCATCCTGCATAGCTCTCTGGGTCATGGAAGTAGGCAAGCCGTCACACCATGTGAGAAGGTACGGTCTTGTCGTGATGATGCTCCATGATGAGGTATGAGTGAAATTACAGGATCGTTTTCGTAGCACCGAGTTGAATCTAACGCGTGAACTGACCGAAAATATTATTCACAAGGTTCACTTCCGGAATCGTACAACTAGTGCCCCCAATCTGACGGATGGAATGGTAAAACTGGTCTCGGAAACAATAATACTCACTGAAAGCCCTGATATGTGGGTGGTGGCGATGGTTGTAGGGTTCAGCTCACGTGCATCACTGGACCACCGCCAGTTGAAATGAAAAAATGTCATCCGTGAAGGTGAGAGAACGTATCGCATGGTGTTTACGCAGATCAGTTTGTTCGGAGTCAGCATCGGCTGCCTAAAAGTGACAACCGAATACTAGTTAAAACAAGTTGACTGTGGAGTGATGATTCTAGTCACGGTGGTGACTTCTGGAAAACCATTGCGACAGCTCCACTGTCATTTTGGGTGTGTTTTAATGAGGCTCCAATGGTTTCGAACGGCGGTCGTCGCGTAGTTTAGAGCTTTTGCTCACCATCTGGGAGATCTGAATTTCGAATCGCGCCACCGCCAATCACTTTAGCGATGGAAAGTAATCCCTGCCGTCCAGCTCGTTATCACACCTGACCTATTGGGGTCTTATGTGGTTCTTTGCCACTGCAAGTCTCAGGGGCTGGTTTCCGGTTATCCCTAATAGTGCAGTAGGTTTTTGTGACTATGGGTTATACTCCTTCCGATTCACTCGTGCACAAACATGTAATAAAAAAACCTAGTGAGGGTTCCGGACATTAACGCCATCTATTAAGTTCAAGTTTTAACATCCCATCACCATTATACTTATCAGGATTATTGTATGTAGGACACTTTTGTTATTGTTGATGTTTATCGCTTGTGCACAGGTATTCAATTCGTTGTACAATTCCGACGAAAACGTACTTATCGCCGCACCCACCGGGAGCGGTAAGACTGTGTGTGCGGAGCTTGCAATTTTCCGTCTAATCACCACCAGTCAAGCTAGTCAAGCAGATGGTCAAACAAGCGGATCGACAACCGCTTCATCAGCCGGGGGTAATTTCCGCTGTGTCTATTTGGTACCTCACACGGATCAGGTGGAGCAGCGCTATACAGACTGGAACAGCCGATTTGGTGAAAAACTCGGCAAGCGAGTGGTTCGTTTGACCGGAGAAACCTCGGTTGATTTGAAACTACTCGCTCGGGGTCAGGTAAGTACTCTTTTTCAGCGTTCCTTCATACTTTCTCGGGTCTCTGTCACATACTCTGCGTACTTCAGCTGGTTTCACGCCCTTGGGTGAGCCAGCACGTGAGTTGTAAACGTTGGATTCAGTCAACAATGCACGAATTTCTTTTGACACTCTTAAATGAGCCCAATAAATTGGAACCTGTTTTGTTTGGTGGTAGCGTATTACATATATTAAAATGTATGTTTTTATGCCCCTATACTGAGAATGCCCTGTCAGAATGTAAACTTGGTCCATTGCAATTTACGACCCGCCTAAAATGAGTGCAACCCAAACTGGAATAACTACAGGATACGTAATAGTCCGCCTCTGAATGCAATACGATGACAACCGCAAATATACGAACTCCAGTGGAAATGGGGCTCGCGCAAACAACAATGTATCATGAGGTCCCCTGTATACAAAGTCGACAGGGTTTCATCATATTCAACTGCTGTTCCATCATATTCTTGTCATCATTCTTGGTCACAACCTGCGCGTTGAGGCTTTAACCTTACGCTGGCTTGAGCACGCTTTAGGGCGCTTTTCAGCCGTAGAGGAAAAGTGAAGATGCTTTCTACACACCAAAACGAATTAACAATTTAGAGACAACTTCATCCTTGTTGGTTAAGACACGAGCAAAGAACAGAATGACGGAAGTTCTGTACAGCGATAATGTCGAAGGAAGTAGTCGAGACGTGGAATGGGTAACGGGTGAGATTGGCTAAGACGAAGGTCATAATGTAGTAGGTGTGAACAGTAAGTAATGATCTTTTCAGCACATGCAGTCGATGTCATTATACGCCTACCACATGTGTCTCGTATGAGGTCCCTCGAGGCTATTCCAGAAACAAGACTGTTTACGCGCAGACCTCTACGAAGAACGATGTGGTCCTTTTTCATCAGAACAGAGAAAATTACGGAAGAACAATGTACAATTATGGCGCACGAAGGAAAAAAACAGACTGCGGAGCACTGAGTCGTCGTAGTGTAGAATTTTGAAATCACAATTGACTCAATTTTCCAGAAGTAATCTCAATATGTAAAGACCAATGCAAGTTCCACTGAGATATTTCACGTGGTTTGCACGTGCAAGAGAAGTAGAGCTAATGGCGGTAGTGTTTTCGATAAAACGGGATCTCAAAGTGGAAAAATACACTTGAAATTTAGCAGTTTAATGGAAGACCAGAATCATCAGAAAGGTTTCAGACATGTGCGAGGTTTTTACTAAACTCATCTGAGTTAAACTGCTAGGTGACAGACCGAGCCGAAACAACGTCATCGGTATACTTAAATGAACAAGTTGTATGGATTGCAGTTAAGTCGCTAATGTGAATAGTGAATAAGTATGGAGAAAGAACAGCTTCTTGGAGAACACCCGACACTGCTTAAGAGACGTCTGTAGGCTTTCCTTTAACTTTCGTACATTGTGTTCTACCCGAAAAGTAGTTTTTCAGCCAGTTACGTAAGTTGGGGGCAGCTGAAAGGTTCCAGTATTCGAAGAGGCGAGGATCACGGTACACTGTCAGACGCAGCTGTGTAATCGAGAAAGGCACACCTAACTGATTTGCACGAATCGTTGAGAGATTTTGCAATTAAATGGACTATGCATGCTGCTGCGTCAATCGTGGGACGCAGGGGTTTATACCCAGGTAGGTATTTATCAGTGGAAATTTGGACTGTGTTTTGAAAACGCTGAAGTGCGTTCAATCAATTCCAACGCCGACGAGGAAAATGCATTTAAGCGGAATTTCCGTTTCCTTTTGATTACTTGACCGTTTGGGTATGGGAATAGATGTTACGGGACGCCAACAGTCGGGAATGGAGAACAATTCAAGTTAGTGATTGATGACAGATGTCATCCCTCTTCTGGTAGAGGAAATTCTCACCGATTTGATCGGACATAACTTGCTGACGGACAACTCCGCTGCCCTTCGAGTCACTACTATGTCTAATTTGTTAAGGACTTTTAGTGACTCCATTTCAAGTCTCAGGCATGATTTTCCGTTCTCTTTGATAGTGTATTGAACCGCTGTGACACTGTCTCTGTTTATTTTTCCAATAACACGAAAAGTGATTTACCATGAAAGGGGTAAACCATGTAGTCAAAAACACTGTAAAGAGAATGTGTATGGGGAAAGTTCGAGGAAGATTCAGTTTGTTGACCCCGCTTTTGAGAACAGAAAAATTGTAAGTGGTTGGAAACACTGGAAGCCTAACAGTACGGGAAATAGAAGGAAGACAGATAAGGAAGTTCGACATCTAGGAACAAAGACCTGACATTGGCGGCTGACCGCCTGTATACGAGATAAACGAGTAGAAGTCATGGGGAGAAGAATTGCCGAACCGAGTTCTGATGAACACAAACCAAAGTAATAACGGTAGAAAAGAAATATTGAAGCAATTTCCCGGCGATGAGCGTGTAGCTGCAGAGAACGCTGTACTCAGGGCTATACTGTTTGGTGACGGTTGGGGTTGCAGGCTGCCTAGGAAACAGGATTATTTCTTTTGTAACAGATTTTTTTGTCTATTCTGATATGTATTCGTTTCAAATAATCTGTTTTCTTCCAGATTATCGTGACTACTCCAGAGCACTGGGATGTTCTGTCTCGACGTTGGAAACAACGAAAAAACGTACAAAATGTCAACTTGTTCATCGCAGACAATCTGCACTTAGTCGGCGCCGAGGGTGGCCCGATTTTGGAAGTGGTCTGCTCCCGCATGCGTTATATAAGTAGCCAGTTGGATAATCCCATTCGGATTGTCGGTCTTTCACATAGTTTGACCAATGGCCGTGATATCGCCAGCTGGCTTGGATGTGCCTCCGGAGCCACTTACAATTTTCCATTCGCCACTCGTCCCGTGCCGTTGGACCTGACTATAATCCCATTCAATATCGCTCACCAAGCATCTCGTCTGTTAGCCATGACAAAACCGGTCTTTCAGCTGATCACTCGCCTCGCTGTAACCAGCCCGTCCGGTACGACATCCGCTGGTGGAGTTCAGTCATTCCAGAGAAAGCCCACTCTAATCTATGTGCCTACACGACGTCAGGCACAACGCACAGCGTTGGATTTGATCACCATGTTTGCCGCGGCAGCAGCAAACCCATCCACCCAATCGAAATTCGTACCTATTTCTGGACATTTGGAGGAAGCTCTTTCACGAGCAGCCGATCAACTCGCGGATCACGCTCTGGCCGAAGTAGTGAGACACGGGAGTGGAATCGCGTATCTACACGAAGCGATTTCAAAGGCAGATCGTCGTCTAGTAGAAGTCCTTTTCTCGGCCGGTGCTTTGCATACTTTGCTCGTGTCCCGTGCACTCACGTGGTCCGTCGCATCCTCCCAATCCATCGCAGCATATCTATTGATCATAATGGACACACAAGACTACAATGGGAAAATTCACGCATACGAAGATTATCCGGTTGTGGATTTATTAGAAATGTTGGGCCATGCCAATCGGCCAAATGTGGATCCCGAAGCCAAGGCGGTCGTATTGTGTCAGTCAGGCAAACGAGACTTCTTAAAAAAGTTTTTGCATGACCCATTACCCGTGGAATCACATTTAGACCACGCGTTGCACGACCATTTCAATGCGGAAGTGGTCACAAAGACCATAGAGAACAAACAAGATGCAGTGGACTATCTGACCTGGACATTCCTCTACCAACGTATGACACAGAATCCGAACTATTATAATTTACAGGTCAGCAAAAATTATTCGCACAGATAGGAAATGTTCTGTTGTCTTTTTTATAATTGCAACTAGATATGCGGGGTTTTACAGAGTTTGTTTCCTTGACATTACAAGAAGGAGCATCCCGTACAGGGAGTCTCAGCGCTAGTAGTCGTAGTTAAACCGGCAATTTTGTTATCCTGGTAAATCGATGCTTTATCTGACGATTATTATTAAGATAGCAAACCCTTAACGATTTTTATATCGATCTGGATAGAAGAAGCCCCCGTTGTTAGACCATATCTGAGCTGAACAGTACTAATGCAGTCATGTGTCTCAGAACTGTCACAAGTAGTTTTGCTGTCTTATGCCACTTCGAAATGGAATAACATAGAGATGAAGTATCACTATATATATATATATAGGCACCGGCTTGAAATCAAGCGAGTTACCAACGCAACAACAACGAATGTAAAAAGGGGAGGGGGGAGTATAGCAGAGAATATATTGTGACTTTGTTTTCTTCATCGTACACTTTTTGATCGTTCCATTTTGTCCGTCTGAGTGAAATTTTGTGATTATGGTTCAAGAGAGTTCAGCAGACAGACGGCATGGCATTTGCGCCCTTGATCTCTATTCTGAGCCATGTCCTTCAACGTCTCTAACCAACGACAATCCTCATCTCTCGGGTCCCAACCCGGGAGGCGGGGAGCACCAACCGAAGCGAATGCTAGCGCTTAGCTTCTTCATACCTCTATGCCAAATCGTAACCTGACTGCCGTGTCAAGTAATAGTTAAATTTGATATATGCCATCTTTGTCTTTGTAGCTCGATGCGACAGATTTCTTTGTTAGTAATTTATTCTTAAAATAGCGACATTTAATTCTGTAGATTGTGACAAATGCTGAAGGGGTTTAGATGGTAAAACTCGTCAGCTTTGGTACGATTCGAACACGGGCATGGACTTCGCTCAGTAGCACTTGGACTGTCTGCCAGCAATGACACTGTTGTCGTCTTTGGATCACGCACAAGTGTCACACCGAGGTCTTGATCCGGTGAGACTGACAGGGATATGCCACATAAATAATACAGAGCACAAGATAGTAGCACACAACACTAAAGACGCAACACATGCGACTTCTTAGGGGTGGGATACACTCAAACATAAATGACCATAAAACTCGGTTGTGTCTCCTAGGCCCGTACTCGCACAATAGTGTGATTCAGACCCGGACAAGAACTCAGAAACAGAGCGTACAATTAAGTAAGACTAGCCCGCTCGCTGGCTGGAGAGGAAGAGAAGACGAATACCAGCATTCGAAACGTGTTACCGACTGAACGATACAAGGTAAACAAGCTTTCAGCTCTGTCGCTTATATATTGCACATACGACCTTGCAAAGGGCCTAATGGTACCAATCAGAGAAAACGGAGAAGATAGTCCCCCCCCCTTCCCAAGAGACACGAGTCCACATTCGCAGATCTTAGGGCATAAAGCAGTTAAGGCAATTGCGTTCTTTATTCACCACTCAGATTGAAATGGCGTATAGTCAATAGCTAGCCTGTAATTTTGCTGCCTTCAGTTAAGTTTCTGTTCCTGTTCGAATCTTATCCGGGCCGATAATTTTTACCGTCTGTCCCGTGATGACGATGGTGGCGGTGGTGATCGGGTGGTACCAAAGCCTCCATCATTTTTGAATTATTGTGCTCGAACCGTGCCATCACTGATCACATTTTTGGTAGGCAGCAATCCGCTGTCGCCTGGCCGGTTACGACGTAACCCCATTGAGACCTTATACGGTTCTCCACTCTGCCTCTGAGAGTCATGGTTTCCGACTATCCTTGTGCACAATGCGCATTTAGGGTAATGATGGATGCATCCTTTCTGCTGCGTTCCTGTGCAAGTATGGTGTGAGAAAAATCCGCCGAACCCAACTCCATAATACGGAAAGGTTTACTTTGTCATGAAATGAATACCAATTTTCAGAAATTCGCTGCTCCATTGTGGGAGGGGCAGTACCGGAATAAGAAGCGTTCCCTAAAAACGTGTCGTTCTCGATTTGGGTAGGGGGTAAGTTGCTCTGCGACCCGGCGTGCTCTATTTCCCTAATTAACAATTCTTTGTTTTTCTCTCTAACACAGTTTATTCGGTCACTCTTGCAACGTTTCTCTCTTTCATTCGCACACACACACACACACGCCCATTTTGATCTGGTTCTTTTTAACTCAGGGTGTCACTCATCGTCATTTGAGCGATCACCTAAGTGAACTGGTCGAGATCACTCTGAATGATTTGGAACATTCCAAGTGCATTTCAATCGAGGACGGAATGGACTTGTGCCCACTAAATTTGGGCATGATCTCTGCGTATTACTATATTCAGTATAACACTATTGGTAAGTGTTTTATGTGTATTATTATTTCTAGACTGGAAATGCCCATGATCACCACACTAAGATAGGACCGCATTTTACCAAACATAACTCAGGCGGTTGATAACCAAACCACTTTTTATAACATGAGGCCAAGGTCTGTCAAAAGACTGGGTGGAAGTTCACTGGTGCGTACAGAGTTCAGTGGGGGATTCTTGGGTTGTTTACGCACGTGCTCCTATGCATATGTTTTGGAGAGTTAACTTTTATTTTACTATTTGGATCATATAAGCTATGTAACAGTAAAACGAAGCATTTCTTGTCGAAGATAAGGAAAGATTGGTCCACTTGGGATTTAGCACATGGTTCTGCGGACACAACGGTCGCCAATTGCCTTATTCTGCTATAGTCAGTTATCGTAGGCTTTGTTTTCTTTCGCCTACGGTGATGATCACAGATATGGACGAAGGTGTGAAGCTACAGCCGACCGATTTTGTACGCCCTCCGTTTACTTCATTCCTCTTTCCTTGTATCCCCAATAACTTTTGCTATGTATATTCCTATCTGCGTATTGTAGAACTATTCAGTCTCTCGTTGACCGGAAAAATGAAAATTCGCGGTCTGTTGGATGTGATCAGTAATGCCGCGGAATTTGACACTCTGCTCCCTGTGCGACATCATGAAGATGCACTTTTGCGCCAATTGGCCGCCAAAGTTCCACAAAAGTTAGCTCCGAAAGCCAAATTCTCCAGTCCGCATGTAAAAGCAAATCTGTTGTTACAGGCTCATCTGTCCCGCTTGCAATTGCCTACTGAGATGCAAACGGATACAGACAGATTACTGGGCTGCACAGTTCGTTTGATTCAGGTAAGCAAATTTCTCTTGCTCGAATATGCTGTCACTGGGAGGTCCAATTCCTCTTTGATGCTTACAACGGCTCCGTTAACAACCAGTGTAACTCCAAGCGACTCCATCATGACCGATATTACTCTGACTGGCCTTATTTATTCCTCTTTGATGGGCAGTGTATTTATAGTCAATATCGAATCAGTTCGTTATAAAGAACACCAGGTTGGTGACGCAATCACTTTTTGCTTCTGGCGCCAGAATTTTTCTGATTTTTCTGATAACCGATGATAAAGTAGAATTTGAAATTTTCCATCTCCCCTCTCCAAAAACTACTTGGATGCACTCACATACACCTGACTGGATGTGCACACAGTCTCTGTAGATTGTTCGTGATGTTTTTCACTGAGGTCCCCATTGAGAATACGTTTAAAGTGATTCGATCGCTAGATATGCGACTAGGGGTTAGTGCACATAGCAGATGTCGGATAGGTGTAATATCGCTAGCGTTGATGTGAAGCAAGACGTTGGAAACCAGTGGAGATAGCCGAATAGGTAATGTGTGGGGCGCACAATCCTGTATGATAGTCCCGGACTGGAACTCTTTGGAATTCAGTAAATATACATCACTGACAGCTTTCAAACTGTTGTGTCTTCCACAACAATCTCCGAAGGTTGCAACCTTTAAATGAATCAACCGGATAATAGACGCTCAAGTGTCACTTAGACACGTACCGGCACAACGACTTTTGTTGGATCGCAAAATATGATCGGCAATAGAAGCGCAATAGTCGAAGCTAGACCACCCACTAGCATGGATGAGAACGCAGGTTAACCTTTCACATTGCTTCCAACAAATCTCAGTGGTTAGTTGAATGCATCGTTTTATTTTCTACCAAATCTTCATTTCTGATAACCAAACATCCACTAGTCGGATAACCAACTTTTGTTCTTGATACAACCCTCACGCTCACTATCGTTCGGCACACACACACTGACCATATTCGTTCTTTTGTTCCCGTCTCAGGCGTGTGTGGACGTTCTATCCAGTAACAGTTGGCTCGGTCCAGCTCTTGCTGCTATGGAATTGTCCCAAATGGTCACACAGGCTGTGTGGCACAAAGATTCCTATCTGCGCCAGTTACCTCATTTCACCGCAGAACGAATTGCCAAATGTCGTGAGGCCAAAATTGAGACGGTATTCGATCTGATAGAGATGGAGGATGAGGAGCGGACCAAACTGTTGGAGGATCTAACCCCAGCCCAGATGGCTGATGTAGCCCGATTTTGTAATCGCTATCCGAATATTGAGATCACTTATGATGTGGTCAGTTCAAACGGGTCTAATGTGGCCAAAACGTCTGTGCGTGGGTAAGTAGAACTCATGTGCATCTTCCTCGATATACATGCTTCATCTTGGGTCATGCCGATTCTCCACGTCAACTTGGCATAGATTAGTGCCACACAATAAGAATTCTTATCTTGTCTTCCCGGTTCCCGTACACAATCCTGCTGTATCCTGCATGATTGGATTGGCTGATAACCTCTTTTCTGACTGCCTTATTATTCCAGCTGTTATTTTATTAGGTCCACGTTGCCTAGTCATCCCATCTCTAGAATAGATAGATCTTGTGAGCCCCAGCGGAACCTACAATATTCAGTTGATACAACTAACTAGCCTACTCTCTTGTCATAAATGGACTAAATAACCCCTCCCTCGTCCATATAGTCTCGTGTTATGAATTATTTTTCTGGGATTGGGTACAAAAAGCGGCGTGAAAATCATACTGTGATATAACGTTGATCACTAGGCTTGCGTCCATCCGTTCCGCACAGTTGAATGAGTGGAAACCCCGATATCCGTGACAAATTTGATTAGAGACTTCGTCATAAATAAAACAGAGTCGTAGTCAAAAGCTATTTTCTTCTGAATCTCTGATACTCCTAATCCGTAACGTATTCCAAAGATATTTCCCAAATCCGTATTTTGCTTGATGCTACTCTTCTGCGCTACGCCCGGTTAGTGTTACTAACGGGAGGAGTAACTGACGCGGTCTGTAATGGGCTGACTTGTTTGTCGGCAGATTAGTCTGATTGCCTTAATCGTTAGCTAAGCTGGTTATCGTTCTCGCGTGCTATTTTTGCCTCTTTCCATACAGTGGCGAAACCTTGACTGTCAATGTGTCCCTTGAACGAGAGGAGGATAATGTGGGTCCGGTGATCGCACCGTTCTTCTCGCAGGTGAGTTGGTTGCAGCAGTAATTAACATCGTACTCACTTTCTGTTCCATGTTTTCATGAACTCTTTGTCCTCTATTTTTAGCTCGTCCGCACTTGATGTGATTTCTGTTGCACTCTTGTGCATGAGTACAGGGGAACTGTTGTTCGGAACATGAACGTACAACCGGAGCTATTAAAGCTTACTTCGCTAAACACCATTTGTATAAAAGAAAAATGATTTTTTTAGAGGGCGATAGCCCCTGGACTGATGGATACGAAAGGGCAAACAGAAATATCACCGTCATCACGGCACACATAGTGCGCGATCTAATCATAAGTCTGACTTTATAGGAAATTATGTCGGAATCACCGCCGTTCATGGTTTGATGCTATACCCCTCAGTGTCTCCTAAATAAACCGCAATGGAATCCTGTGAACCACAATCAGCACGACGAAAGTCACCCGCCCTCTGATCTTTCTGTGCGCATCTTCATGTCCATGTAAAAATCATTGGTTAGTCTCCACGTTGTTTCAATCATCAAGTTGTGTGAATTGCAAGTAGGGCACGATGCGGCTGACCGCTTTTCACCATGCGTAGCATGTTCCACCCAGTAAACCTTTTAGGCCAGGGAATGTGCCCTTTTTCATAACCCTCGTGTGCAACCGTGAGATGGCAAACTGAAGTCTGCTTAGGATGGCAAATTATCCTATGTTGAACCAAACCACAGATGCGTGACCTCACTGGTGCATATTCTTTCGCTACAGTCCACCCTAACAGACAGCGGTCGTCATAAACCGATAACTCGCTCGCGAATTCTAAGCTCACAACCATAGTGTAGGACTTTTTGAGCTACGGCACAGTGTATACAACCTTTCCTTTTTACTGGGACTTTGGATTGGTCCCGCAAATGTTGCTTTTGGTATAAACCGTGCGAACCTCGGATAATCTTACATCCACTTCTCGTGGGTTGCTACGGTCAGTGTTTATGCATCGCACCTTGTTAGAACCAGAAACGTTTTCCACTATGATACTAGAACGCATGATTTTATCTCAGTTTCCGTTGGAGATACAGTGGATGCCCCGCTTCCCGCCCCCCAAGTGGCTTCCGCTGTTACTGAAAAGGGAATTCACTAGCATTCGAATCAGTTATATATATATATATATATATATATATATATATATATATATATATATATATATATATTCACACCCACCTGATTTCAGACTGTGTCAAACAAAATATAGTGCAATCGGGGAGGATGGAGTAGATAATTCGAATTCATGATTTATTTGTGGGCGCAATACTGCCAGGTTTCCTAAGCCAAAGCAGATGGTTTTCTTAGGGGTCCACAACCGAAGCCTTCAACTATCCAAAGCTTACTCGCAAGGCAGCGAGACGAAACGTGGGGGCCGCTGACTGATTGCTCAGTTTATACGCCCTTCGGATGAGGCCAAACATCCCGTGTACCCAGTGCACTTCTCCGCCACAGATGCCAGTGAGCATACCGTTGTCGTTGTACGCCTCATACACCATCCATGGCTAGTTCGAAATCAGGGCTCAGCCATCTCCCCCAGACTAACTATTAGTCAACCAACCCTGTGGAGAGCGCTGGGCGTTCGCTTTCGGCCTCTCACTTTAGTGGGAACACCTCCACCACGAGAGGGAAATGAGAAGGACTTCCTCAGCAGAGGCTGTGTTAGACGCACAATCACTTGGGAACATTTCGAGAGGCGTTGAGAACGAGTAGCCATTTTGGAGCCTGAGACACCCACTCCCGACCATCAGTTGAATCGCTCCTTAAAGTACCGGTCGATCAGTCAAACGTTTACGGTAGACCGTTTTTCCACTTCTTTCGCAGATTCTTTCTTTAAGCACATTACTGTTGACTGTCCTCCGCTGCGATAGCCTCTTCGCATTTCTTCGATAATTCCCGTCATATCTCACGTCTGCTTTAAAGTCTGTTCATAACTTGGATTGTGAGCCACGTCGACTCTTATTTGGTTGCTTTTCACCGGGCATGTAAGGAGTCCACTGTTCATGTCGTATTGACCGACGGTAGTAGAGTGGTTTAGTGTGTTTGGTTACCACCTCGGAGGTCTGAGGTTCAGATCCTACCACTATCATGACCGGTGGTGGTAGACAGTAATCAACTGTCGTCCGGCTCGTTATCACACTTAACCTTTTGAGACCCTTTATGGTTCTCTACTCCAAGTCTCGGGACCAGGTTGCCGATTATCCCTAATAGTTGAATGGCCTTTGAGTTTATGTGGTATACCCGTTCTACTGCACTGATGGCGAAGCGTGTAATAATAACAAGTGAATTCCGCCAGTAGGAGAATCGCGCAACAGATGCGGTCCCAACACTCAACGATCAGGGTCAGTTGGCAAATCATTCAGTTCCTTTTCAAACCAGTCATGGCAACAAGTATCCGGGTCAAACAACTGTACGACTGTCGGAATCTGTGATTGGCGTAGGCGTCCAGCGCTTAATGCCTCAGAAGCGGAGTATAATTGTGGTCCACGTACCTGATCAAATGGAATATACATCTCTGGATAGAGCTGCGCCCACGAAAACTCAACAGAATGTGACCAGTTTGCCCTCAGAATCTGACCATTCTGTCGTTGTGCACTGTTTCGAAAGCTTTTACTGAACGGATAAAAATTGATGATCTGCACAACTGAAGTCTGCGCTCCTATCCGTTCGCAGGGCGGATAGAGCATAACGGCCACCAAGATCAACTTCCAATGCACTTAATTTTTTAGTGTGCATTTAGGCTACCCGACCGTGTTATAGTATCCAGGCGTTTGCTCATATGGACGAATTCGGTGGATTTGTTGAATAATGGTTTTCTTGTGAATCAGAACCACACTCAGTCGATACATGTGCTTAAATAGCGGCCTACGCTCACAAAGACCAGCTAAACCTTGAAGGCGTTTTGCAAATGAACGAACAATCACCGGCATTCATTCTGTCAGAACGGATTTTGTCCTGTCAGAAAGTACTATTTCTACCGGCCAGACCTGGATTCGCTTTTCGTTTAGGCAACAATCGCCAGCCTATAGGGAAATCATGATGCACGTCAGGCAAACTTCCTGTTCGATCTACTTGGAGGTTCACACTGAAGGTTCTGAGACTCAGTGTGGGATTGGGTCCATGAACCTGCTGAGTCTTAGATACCCTGCCGGATAACACAGGAACTTGGAGGGCGGCAGACGAAAATTCTGAACAATACTCCACTCATCAATACCTATTTTGCTCAATCCTGATATGCCTAATAATGAGGATATTATAATCTGTTTACTTTTTATTTGCCATACGGCAATGTTGTCCAGGGATCAACACGAGAGGAATTCTGTATAGTTTCTATTCACGGGGTTTCTACTGCTCCCATCGACTAAAGCGGTTCAGTAGCACTTGACGAAGGGTGGCAAGTTGTGTCACACGTTCATCTCTTATTTTTTTGCTTCATTTCTCGGTTTCTTTGGTATGCGGTTTGAGATGCGCGCGTTCCGTTCCAACTTCTCATGTCGTTCGTTCTCATTTCTCTTTTCCATTCGCCGACTTTTCATTGTCTGCGAATAGCCTCGTGAAGAAGGTTGGTGGCTAGTCATTGGTGAACAAAAGACAAATTCCCTGGTGGCCATCAAACGTCTTCTGGTCTCGCAGTCGATGAAAATCCGATTGGATTTAACAGCGCCAACTCATTCAGGACGTCATGAATTCACTTTGTTCTTCATGTCCGACGCGTATATGGGCTGCGATCAGGAATACAAATTTAACGTGGACGTTCGTGAAGGTGCCGGTGGTCGATCGCATGTGGACTAGACGGTCCTCCATTCAAGTGCTACCCGGTTGTGTCGGGTTTGTTCCGTCCTTGCACCTCTGCATATTCACTTCGGTAGTCCTGCTATCCGACGCAACTGGATGTATGTATATGCACAGTCAAAGTCACATGCGCAACCCTGTGCGCCCTTGTACGTTTATCACACTTTGCAGTTTTTTATTCAATTCACGGTTTCATACAATTGAAACTCCTGTGCTGTACATCCCCCTCTCAATTTTCTTGTACACGTTCATACACATTGTCTGACAAACTTCATTCGGATTATGCTATATTACTGTCGTTTCCGATTGCCGTGGGACGGAGCAGTGTAATAAGGTCATCGCCTGCTTTCGAGGTATTAATTAAAAAGGCCATTGATTTTGAAACGACGTTTCAATAGGACGGATTGAATATTAGCTGATTCTAGGTTAAGTCGAACTTCTTTAGGTCGCTTCATGTTCTGTTACTCCATGCTAACGCACACGTGCTTTGGAGGGGTATACTGAAAACCGCAGGGAGGACCGAAACTCGTAACCATGTGATTTGGAGAGGAGAACAAAATGAGCCCCCAAAAGGACACGCGTAGTAGTGAGCCTGGACGACAGAAAACTATTGTCTACCACCAATGTCAACCGGCAGCAGCAGGTTACACGGTAATATGATACCGTTACAGTTAATCGACTGACATTGTAGCATGTATACCACATCATTCTGTCTACATTTTTTCATCCAGTAAGATAAAAACCGTCTTACCTCTTGTAGCGCTTTTCTGTGATCGATCACTTTCAAACTGGAAGAATTTTAAGGTATGCGCACTGCTGAACAAACTCACCACGCCGAATCACCGTGGATTCAGGCATCTTGCTACAAATTCGGCCCCGATTAAGATATATAATCGTGTTCGTTGGCCAAATTATAGGAAGGCTTCTAGAATCAGCAAGGTTTGTTTCGTGAAGGAGAATAGTTTAACCTTCCATGTTTAAACTGGTTGCATGTAATTTCCATGTAGTGGGGTTCTAAAACAGCCGAGTTGTCTTGTCGTAACCGCCACAGTTACTGATTATTGATTTTTGTTTGTTATATAATGGTTTCGTATATTTATGGGGCACGGGAATTCAACAACCATGCCGCACTGCGTTCATGCCATTGACTTCTTTTCTGGGCCATATCCGTCGGCATCTCTAATCAACGTCAATCTTCATCCCTTGGCCCCCAACAAGAAAGGCGGGAGGCACCAACCGATGCCAGTTCTGATGCAGCAAGTCATGGCTCGATCGCCGTCTTGCCTCTTCCAGCTCGTGCGAATAGAGCACGAAAAGATAGACGGCGAGAAGGCTAACGCAAAACATGTCCGAGTCATTAAATCCGGTGTAGAACGATTACCACAGTCAGAGGGTGGCTATCCGCACCCAACAAACGATGACGAACCTCGTCACTGTTCACCCGATATTTCTGCCTGACGCAAGCAATGCTTCGGTAAGCCACTGAGCATCCTCAACGTGTAGTTCGTATTTCTGTGGATCCGAAGGAATGTAGATCGATAATACGATGAAACTTAGCACACCCTGGTTAAGTTATGGTCAGTCGGGCGGATTGTCTTCAGAATAAACGTTCTTGGTTTCTCTAGCGGGTATGCGGTGACTTCTTGCGCGACGGAAACGCAGCTTGGGTTCAAACCTATCAGTTAGTCGTATGAACTTATGTCATGCCCTGTTCCCAATAATATGCCCATTTATCCATTGTCATCCTACTTTGTTCGAGGGAGTTGATCTCACCAGTCGTGGCGTCAAACAAAGCTTTAAAACATTCATATCTTCGATTTGCCACAAGGCATCGTTTTTGAATTGCATACATCATGCCCTAAAAGCAGTACGAGCATGGAACGATTTCTGTACCGTAAGTAGCGGGAATAAAATAACGTCGTGCCAGAAAATCAAGTGCTAATTCGTACCGTCATCTCAAAGGGTACAAAGTAACAGTCACTGCGACCGACTAGATAGCAGTCGACCCATCACGTGGCAAGCGCTTCAGGGGTCAAGGGACACTCGGATTTGGAAGTCGGCGGAAAGGAACTCGAAAGACCGAAAACGGACTGCGCGCACCATCGGTACCACTCGGGCCTCGAATTGTCCATCGTTGAGTGACGGGCCTGATAGACGAGTCCTCATTTTAGTGGGCATGTGGCACCACTGTGACGGAAGGGCTTGGTGCTCACATGGGAACCGGTAGTACGCACCGGCTCCTGCTGATTTTGTCTGCCTGCTTAATGTGACTTTTACCTTTATGCGGCTAGCTCCTGCGAGAGGATAATCCGGTTTCATGGATGGCCCGAATTGCACGCGCCTATAAACGGTTTTTGTAGAGGAATTGTTCCTGAGAGGCCTTGAGAATTAGTTACAAAGTGGCCTTATCGGCGTCATTCGGTTTTTTGTTCGAGGTAGCAATTCTAGCCCGTGCATAACCAAGTACTACCTATCGGGCAACAGGGAGATTGTGTGTTGGGGGTTGGTGACTGCACGATTGGTTCATACGCTCTTCGAATGGCGGTCTGCCAGTCGAGGATGTCCAGTATGTCTTAGCGAATCTCAGTCCACTCAGGAAAGCTGAGTAGAAGACAACAGGCAGTGGCCTTATTTAGTAGCGAGCCACATTCACGCTGCTGTCCAAGGACCTCTGTGGTTTTTATGTGGAGTTAACTGTTCGGCGAAAACTGCGCCACGCCCTCTAATGGTCCTGCGTTGCTTGTCTGACCGTTCGCCCTCCATCTTTCCAGCGCAAGTGACTCCGAAGGAACGGTTCGCGCAGCAGTTAGCATAGCCCTCAGGGTCATCGTAGCGTGCTAACCCGATTACTACGATAAGGTAGCAATATCGATCAGGTATTGATTGGTGCGTTGCCGGCTCGCATATGTCGATACGTTTTACTTTCGCCACCGAACTCAACACTTGTATCTTGCAGCACATTTTCTTTCTGTTCTGACAAACGGGACATAGATCTTGGAACCGAGACAAAATAAATCCTAAGAGTCCTTTACTTTATTTATTGTGCAACCAAAGTACAGTATTTCTGGGAAAAGGGGCTGCGATGAACGATGGAGCAGTGGAACTAACGTCAACACAGTAAAACCGATGAGAAGATTGGTTGTAGGACACAATATTCCGAGATATGAACTGATTGAAATTGAAGACACGGTATTCGGAGACAACTCAAATGGACGGCACAATATGTTAGTACCACATACACAACATGATCAGTTATCCACGGTACACCTCAGTCGACAGAAGCCAAAGTCAACGGATAATGTTTATTTCATGAACACGGATACACGTCAGGGCACAACACAGACCAAGGGAAGTACATGATGTTCTGGTCTCTGAGCTTGGCATTTAAATCGCAAACGTTTCATCACCAGTCGAGGTGACATCGTCAGTGCATGGGCGCTGTTGGTAGTGATCTCTTATATTTACAGGTTTGTCATTAATCCTGACCTTGAGCTTCGTAGACGACGTTGTGCCCAAGGCTCGACGTTTGTTTTCCGGCTTCGCTTCTAAGAACTTGATGGTTGACATCCCGTTCGGTGAGCTTGAATTCTTTTCGCTTTGTGCTGTTGTTTCCATTTTCGATACTTGAATTCTCGGCGAGTCAGTTCCGAAGTTTTACACTCATACATCTTCGGAACTGACTCGCCGAGAATTCAAGTATCGAAAATGGAAACAACAGCACAAAGCGAAAAGAATTCAAGCTCACCGAACGGGATGTCAACCATCAAGTTCTTAGAAGCGAAGCCGGAAAACAAACGTCGAGCCTTGGGCACAACGTCGTCTACGAAGCTCAAGGTCAGGACTAGTGACAAACCTGTAAATATAAGAGATCACTACCAACAGCGCCCATGCACTGACGATGTCACCTCGACTGGTGATGAAACGTTTGCGATTTAAATGCCAAGCTCAGAGACCAGAACATCATGGCAACCAACAACCTGAGCTACAACCAACACAAATATAACTACTGAGATCAAGGGAAGTACAATCAAACGTGAGTCAAAGCTAATTCGAACAACAACAGTCGGTTATCTCCGGGCTGTCATTCGCTTTATTGCGAAACGTCGTGTGATGGGCTTTTAGCTAATCAAAATCGACTGTTCTAGTACTCCAATCAAATGAATTCCCACATGATATTCATCAAGTGAGCACTAGATTCAGCTTGTCACAGCTTAACCAACAAATAGATTCGTCCACTCAAGTGGTGTATACCACAACCGTAACACGTGGTAGGAGAAAGAATTCTCTTCGGAAAAACCCATGTGGTTGCATTTTAAAGGGTGCATAGTGACATTACCTAGGAGTCATACATGAATTGGTGTTGATAAAATGATAAGTAAAGATAAAGTGAACTTCTAATTTACCGTTTAAACTGTTTTTGGCCTGTTTGCCTTCCGGCAATCGTCACAGCAGTCTGTGGGCCGCTATCGCTACTTGTATGAAGTGAGTGCGGGAAGACGGTTGGTAGGTCTGCTGAATTTCAGCTCACGGAATTCTCTGTCCCTTTACAGTTTAAGCATATGTATCTCCGCCCCTCTTCCACTCGAAAGATAGCTGAGTCGGTGTGTCGCGGTATGATAGTACTACCGTAACCTTGAGAATAAACAGTGACCAAAGCTGTCATAGTGACTACTTCAGGAGTGTGACTATTACATCTCAAGAACATTCAGCATAAAATTACACCCATTGTGGTTTCTTTTTGGTAAGCTCTACTTTGATCGGTTTTCAATTACATTCAGTACTGATTATCAGCTTATCGGGATGATTGGCGCAACCAAAGTCGTCCAATCGACCGCATGAACACATGGTAACATTCTCCAGCATGTACTAGCGACGATTGATGAGGTGTAAGAGACTCAATCCAAAGGTGATAATATTGCTCAGCTGGTTATTTGTACACCATAAGTTATAAACCCACCATTGAATCAGCGTTTTATCACCCGTTCTTACTTCCCGCGTTGTGTGTCACCCAGCATTTGCACGAAGTAGCTTGAAAAAAATCGAAAAGTTCTGGATTTTAGTTCGCCGGAGACTTTATTAATGTCTTCTTACGGCAAACTCAAGCTGAATTCATATCTCTGATGATGGTCCTAGCTCAGACTGATGGTGTTAGGGTTTTGTTGGAACAACTCTAAAATCATTCTCGAAGTCTGCTAGCAACAATGGACGCACATTCAACGCTGTCTGACTGGCTCGTCAAGACGAGTATGGGATGATCTTAACCGAGTTGCTTGAACGAACAGAGTGCTTCTGCTCAATCAGATGTTGCGTAATTGATAGTGTGATTGTTTTTGATTTCGTTGACGACGTTATCACCGTGAGCTGATAATCCATTGCCTTTTGAAACCAAATCGGAATGTGTTCGTTAATTCGGCAACCCAACTGTTTCTCTTGGCCATAAGTTTTTACTTGTATGCAAACAAAAAGATATAATCGTGTTGAATCACAAGCTGCATTCAAAGCCTTCTCTGACCAGCTGTCGAACCTAGAACCAACAAATCAAGATGCAACAGGCTGGCTTAAGGCGGAATTGGTGAACCCAAGCCACTAGTACAAACAAAACAGTTTGCTGACTAAGGACATACCAGTGCACTTGAGCAACTGTATCAGAATCCGGACATTTTAATCTTACGTTTAGATAAAGGATCCGGAGTGGTAGTAATGGATAAGTTATCCTACAAAGAAAGTATAATGACCCATATGATAAATGAGACTAGGTTTTGGCTAAACTCCTCTCAGTATGATCTTCAAGAGCTAGAGTGAAAGATCTGCACTGAAATGAACACGGTAATACAAGCAAATCTGATATCAGAACCGATGGCCAAACACTTACGAACAAGAGGAGCCCAAAATCACAGATATACGGTTTGCCCAAACTACATAAACCAGGTGCTCCAACGAAGCCAATCTTAAGCATGGTCAATTCACCCCAGCGTGCTCTAGCCAAATGGTTAGTGCAATTGTTGAGATACAATTGCGAACTATAACTCAAAGGACACCTTCGAAATGTGCCAAAAGCTCCAGGATCGGAACATGAAAAACAATCTTTTTCACAATGGATATGAATTCCCTGTTCACTAATATTCCACTGTATGAAACTTCAGATAATTTGTCAAACTATTGGAGAAAACGATGCGCTAGCAAGGTTTCTACTTCTTCGCACATCAAACGTACACTTCTCCTTCCTCACCGAACGATTTCGGCAAATAGATGGGGTCACTATGGGGAGTACCCTCGGACCTGTTCTGGCAGATATTTTTGTTGGCTACTTGGGACATGAATCACGATGAGACATTTCAAGACTTGATCTCCAGTGCCTCTACCTCGGTGACATATTCATCATCAGTGACAACAGCAGCGATGCAGATATGTTTGTTTGATCACTTCATTAATGTTCAGCCGAACATCAAACTGATTCGTCGTGGCGTAGAAAACAATCACTTCCCCTATCTGGACGTAGACATTTCTCGTCGATCGAGCGGATCGATTAGGAGACAAGTTTACAGAAAAATACGTTGTCTAAAAGATATTTGCACTTCCAGAGCTTCGCACCAATGAAATATAAGATCAGTCTCATTCGAACGCCGTTTTGCAAGGGAGTAGAAGTATGCACAGAAAACACGATGAGTATGAAAAAGTAATCACAACACCACAATCCCGTGGTTATGCCATACAGTTTATCCTGAATATATTC